>OY725328.1:42047189-43247189 GCA_963242795.1 Inga leiocalycina | reverse complement strand
TTTCAGTGTTGTGAAAACATGCATATCGAGTTGTAAACAAAAAAAAGTAGTGTGGTCACCTTGTTGTGTAAAGACGGTTTTTCCTTAACCTGTTAAACTTGTAAAAATGACTAAACATGATATAAACATACGCATAATGTGTTGTCAAAGTCCGCACTTGGCAAGCTTAAAAGTAAATCATTCTATGATTACATGTTGTGAAAATAACTTATTATGCTACCAAAATAACTCATGATGTTGTTGAACGTCTCATTACATGAGTACTACGGCTTTGTTTGGTTGAAGGTTTTATTAAATTAGGTTAGGTTAGGGTGGGGTTGGAGATTAAAAATAGGTGTTTGGTTGGAAGGAGGTTAGATTAGGTGTGAGAGGTTTTATTAATTTTCTCCCAGCCCGGTTCATTTTGTTTCATTCCCTCTCCCACACAAAATCTCATTTTCTCTCATCTTGTTCGTACACTCTGCAGTTGAGCGTTGTCTCTGACTAGTCCTCCAGCCTCTGTCTCCACTGATTGCCTCAGCTGCCACCATCGTTGATCGTCGAAGGTAGCTGCCGGTCCTTTTTCCTGTATTGAGTTGACTCCTTCGCCATTACTCGAGGGATCATTTGAGTAATGAAAGAAGAATTGGAGGCATTACTCAATGGATCATTCAAGTAATGTTTCAAATAACTTTGCAGATTACTCGAGTGATCCTTCGAGTAATGTCATTCTCACATGTTACTCAAGTGATCCCTCAAGTAATGCAGGACTATTACTCGAGGGATCCCTTGAGTAATACCTCCAAAAATCTCACAGTTTCCTTTCTCCAATTAATTTAACTCCAATTTTTTTTTTATTATAACTCATCTTTTTATGTATTATAAAAAGAGAAGAATATGTGAAAGAAGTGTATACAATTGTTAGAATAATTCTTTTATAAATAATAATTCTACAAATAATTATTATTAATAAATACATTGTAAAAGAAGAAGAAAAATATGTAGAAGGGCATTTTGCTACTTATAATTAATTCACCTAACCAAACAAGATACCAAATCTCACCTACCTTCTTTTTGAACCAAACAACATTATAACCTCCTCTAACCTAACTTAAAATAAACCTCACTTAACCTAACTAGCCTGTACTACAAAATATCAACAGATGTACACAACAACTAGCCTGTACTACAAAATATCAACAGATGTACACAACAACTATCCTATACTACAAAATAACATCTCAAATGCTATTTGTCTTTTGTCCTCTTCATTTGCTGGTTGCCATCGAGAATGGACAGCACACCTCTGTTTGCTTCCCCAAAAACAAAGCACAAGTTCTGTACGTATTAACAACTACAACTGTCATATTAACAACTACATCTGCACAAATTTACAACACTTTTTTGGTTTCATTTTTGCGTTTTCATAGCAAATAACCACAATTATATTCACCATTCCCATTTAAAACACAGCAGTTCCTTTGTAACCTTGCCCCTAAAAACAGAGCACTCTAACATAAACACAACCCACTCAAGGTGAAACCCAAACTTCAATGGTCAAGATCATATGTGTAGTAAATTCTTAGCATTTCTTGTCTACCACCTACCACTTACTCCATTTTTGAGTCCAAGCTCCAACCTTTGACCAATCCCTCAATCTCAATCCAACCAACTTTCACATAGGAAAACAAAAAATTTCCAGTTCACTTCTATACCTCCCTACCCGTAGATGGACGATGAAGAAGAAGACGTTCCCAACAACATTAACAACACGTTATATCCCTTCAATGTTGCACCTCCTACGTGCATCGTCCGTGCATTTTTCTCTTTCTCCTTAATCACAAAAACGTGCCTTCCCTCCTCTCCTCTTGTGCCTTTTCTGTAGTTGTTTCAGTGGGGGTAATTGTGTAAATGGACATTGAAAATTCATGTCAGAAAAGTTCCTAGAGATTTTTCTAACCATTGACTTTTCAAAGGGACTTTTGTAGTATTTTTTCTATTGTTTGGGACCTAAGTGTCATTTTCTCAAAAAAAAATCCCCCCTCTTTCTCTCTCTACAAACTTCACACATTTGTCAGTTAAATACATATAATACACCGCATGAATGGTCATTTCAAAGTAATTGGCAATTCAGAAAGCAAGAATGGCCACCACCACCAATAAACCACTGTTTTTGCTCTTCTTCATCACCTTACTCTTTTCAGTTCAACTCCAACAAGGTCACTCTCTTCTTCTTCTTCATCTGTTATCCTCTTAGCTAGTTTCAGTGTTTTCATCATTGGGAAGCTTCTACATATGTCCCTTAACCTATTAATCAACTTTTCTGGGTTTCCTTCAAATTTCAGTACCAAGCTTTCCATAATAACTAGCAGTGCATATTCTTCTCCTTGTTTTTTCTCATTTGTTAAATCTGTACTGAATATAGTTTCAGTTTTTCACACCATTGATAAGCTTCAATATACATATCAGCTCTAGCTAGCTTTTTCTGGGTTTCCCTCATAATTACCAAAAGAATCTGAAAGCATGTTTGTTGGAGCTTAAATTTGCTTATAAGTTGCTTTTTACGTAAATCGAGACACAACTCCTCTCACATACTTACTTCGTATACCGTAAATCACTATTAAAAAGCAACTTATAAGCAATCGAATCGCTCAAACAAACATACCCTGAATCTTGACACTGTGAATAGTTGCAGGAATAGAAGAAACAGAAGAAGGATGGGTGTCTCAATCCTCTGATCAAACCAAGAACCAAGAACAGCAAAGTTTGGAGGTACATAGACATTAATATTGGATTGAAGTGCTGGTTTATGCTTTAATTATTCTGTGTGTGTGGCTATTCAGAAAGAAATTAAAAACTGATTTTGAATTATTATATCTGTTGAGTGTCTCAGGCAAGGATGATGAAGATTAGTGGGAGAAAGATGATAGGATCCACATTACCAACATGTACATATAATGAATGCAGAGGATGTAAGTATAAGTGCATAGCAGAGCAAGTGCCTGTTGAAGGCAATGATCCTCTCAATAGCCCATACCACTACAGATGTATCTGTCATAGATGACTCTTCATCATACTTTGCTTTGGAATTCAGAAAAATCACTATGAGGACCTGAGGAATGACTGTAATCACTTAGAAAGTCCCATCAAGAGTGAGCGGGGTAGACCTGTTGGCATTTCGTGCACTAAAACTGGGATTTTTTGGGAATTGCGTTCTTTTCTTAGGACCTCATAATGATTTTTCCTTTTAATTAATCAAATTCAATTCCATGATGCTCTTCAGTCATGTATCTGTGAAGAGAAAGTCAGATATATATAAAAGGCTAAGACTCTGTAGGAGACTTACTTTATCTCTTCTTTTACATCTTTATTTGATGCATGTAACTTGTATAACTTTCAAGGATTTGAATTTGTTTTTTCTTTCTTTCTTGATAGCTAGACTCTATTTTTTATTGCTTTGGCAGTTTTGGGTCGGAATAATCTTTCTGCCATTGTTGTTGGCAGTTGTTTCTTCATTTTTGAGAGCAAAGTAAGCTGTGAGATGTTTGCATATTTGGTGTGATTGGTTGGTACAAGACCTTTTAGTTAATAACTCTTTAAAATATTCAATTGTTGATAGAGTATAATGGCATTGTACAATCCATATATTTCTGAGAAATAAGACCTGTCATTATTGTTGATGTGATTGGCGTGATTCAAACACATATAAAAGTAAAAGTGATAAGTGTGGTTATAAATATCTGAGATATTGACATTTCTAAATTGGCATATTATGTATGAAATGTCATTTTTATTATTTTTCGCCACATCTTTTACATGTCTTCTTCACAAATACACACACATCGTCTCATCAATTGTTAGACAGCTTTTTGGGTCACAAGGGAAACGGAATTTTTACTCAAGAAAATGACTCCTTCAATTATATCAACATTTTACATTTAGAGGATTTTTTTTTTATTAAAAGAATTATTATATAAATAGTAATATGGATTGGGTTGAATAAAAGCAACTTGATTCTCCTTAAATAAAATTGAAATTTCAACCTTTGTAAATAAAAAAGTTCATATTTCGAGATGTATATTCAATTTAATCTGGAAATACTTGAATTTGATTTAATTAATAAATTATATCAAGTAATTGTATGAAAAAGAAAAAAAGAAGATTTAGTATGTAGATACTTTCAACAGAGATCTATGTTTTCACAATTACAATGTATATGAGAGTTTTCACATTCAGATAGTTACAGACATCTTTAATTTGATGTTTGGAGATTTTTTTTTAATTGTATATTACTCTATATAATATATAAAGTAAATGTTCTTTTTTAAGGGAAAAAGCTTGGGACTTCCCAGATTTAAATACTCTTTCAATACGGCATTTATTTCTTTTATCCATTTTCTCATCATAGGTCATGCTAACAAAGAGGTCACTTTAGGTTTTACCATTTATTGTTTTCAAATAATTAATTTAATTTTTTAATAAAAAAAACATTCATAATATACATAATAAAAAAAACAATAAAATGCTAGAATCCATTTTTTATTTTATTTTATATTGTATGTTGATATTGATATTCCACATGACATGACAAAGTTAAAGGTCATTTTCTTATTAGAAAAATTACTAGAAATAAAAATAAGTAATTTAAAGTAATTATTTAATTATTATTTTTATTTTTAAAATATAATCAGACTTCTGTTTCAATCAAAATAATCTCACACTAAATTTCTTTAAATTTTTCTGTTTCAGATGTAAATGAAAAAAAAAACTTTCACTTATTCAAACCCATGTTGTTTCAAACTAAGTGAAATTAAATAAAAGATATAAATTTTTTTTTTTTAAAATTTTCTGTGAAATCTAGAACATGTCCAAACCAGTATAATCAATAATTTGTATAGATCTTGTTAAAAAAAAAAAAAAGAATTTGTATAGATGAACAAAGGTGAGACAAAAAATGAGAGTTTTGTAGAGGTTGTGGGGGAGAGTGGTCCCAAAAATTAGGCAAAAAGTGACAGGGGGGATCACATGGTGGGGCTGATCAGTAACAATTGAAGCCATTTACAGATAATGGCAAAACAATTTTATGAACAGAGCACAGAGCAGAAGGTGAGGTCCCATATATTCATTCCTGTCAAACTTGCTCTGTTTCCCTGCATTTGGACTCTACTCCCACATTTTCTATCCCTTTTGACTGTCCCTTTCACACTTACATTCATACATATCACTTGATCACCTCACTTCATTTAAGCCATTATTTTTGTGTTTGTTACCTAATTAATCAACCCGGTTTAGCAGATAATTGATTTATGCCCCGTTTGGTGGGAGTGAATTGAGCCCAGAGAAGTGGGAGTGGAATTGGAACTAAAACTATATTCTTTGATTTTGCTTGTTTGTTATGAGTGAATCCAACTCCTGGTACAAATCACTTCCATCAAAATTGATGGAACTGCGGGAGGTCTAGTCCCGTCCACATTCATCTTGACCTTTCTCTAATCTTCCATAAACTCTAAAAATCCTCCACTCACTTTCTCATTTCAGAGCTGATATCAACCAACCAAAACTGTTGGTCACCATGCATTTTCCACCATTCGCCATCTCCAATTAATTAGTGGAAATTAACTTAAATGAAAAGGGAAAAACTAAAATTTGAACAATTCAAAACAAGAAAAAAAAAAATACTTTTCATTATTCCAACTAATGAGTGAAACAGTAGAGGATCTGTTCACTTGTCCATCTTAAGCACCTCCACAATTCCCTTTTTATTGATTGATTTCAAGACTCTGTCTAAACTTCCATGGTAAATTCTTGAAGTGAGTAGTAAATCTGAGATCAACAATACGTTAAAGTGTTGGTAATAACAGATTTAAGTTGGTTGAAAGCACTTGGGAGAATTTTATCACAATCTTTATTTCCTAAACTAACTTTAAAGTACTTGGATACGGATATTTCTCTAATCTAATGTTAAGTTTAAAAACAATTACTTACTTCTGTCATATAATGAGTTTTTATACAAGGAAAAAGAGCATGTTCTTGTTTTGCAGGATGCTACAAAGTTTCCCAAAATGTTACTGGGTTACTCCTAGTTTTACAAGATTGTGTTAGTCTCATGAATAAGCCCCACATAAGTATAGTATTATATTCCTTCTTCCTCCTTGGCTCAAGACTCTCCTCACTTAATTCCTATTCTCAGTCATTTTCATACTTATTATCCCTTCATTTCTACTAATTTCCCACACTTTATCTAGGATTTCTCACCAAAAATCACCCATGCACCTATTGTTTCAACTTCTATTTCTTAATAAACATCAGCATTGGGATAGAGCAAAAAGGAATTAGGGCAGCAAAATTCCAAATAGTAGATAACTTTCTTGACAGTCTGATACCCTTTAGCACAACATTCATTTATAGTTAATAAATACTAAGGTAGTAGGGGCATTATCTTGAGGATAACCTTTAGCACAACATTCATTTATAGTTAATAAATACTAAGGTAGTAGGGGCATTATCTTGAGGTCTTGCCCATTCGCTAAACATTCTAAGAAACTTCACTGCATTAGTTTTACAAAGATATTTGTCTGCAGAAGAATCCAGACACCAAGGTCCAAACATAAATGAACTGCTTTCTACTAAATCTGACCATATCTAAGCTTTCTAAAATAGGGTTGAATCAAAAACTCCATGCCATTATATGCAATTACAGATTTCATATTCCATAATGTTTTGAAGTCTCAATGTGTCTACACACAAAATTGCAGATGATAGTCCAATGACATACCTTTGGAAATACAGTAATTGAAGGAACCGTTGACCAAGGAACAAAAAAAAAAAACAAAGAAAAAAAGAGGAAAAGATCCTTGGAGCTACTTTTGCTATATAATTTTTCCGTAACCTTTTTAAAAAGCAAGGGAGGAAAGATTCAGCCTAGCCGTGGCTATTTTCACCTGGTCTATCAATTCAGACAAAACTATCTAATACAGAAATCATGAAATTGAATGCAGAACCTATACAGCTATATATGAGCAACTACTGCTTTATTTCTCCCTTAAGACCAAGAAACAAGAGTCTGGTGCAAGTGAGCTCAGTTTAAGAAGAGCCAACTACTGATGGTTGGCTCAAGCCATCATGAGTTATTACTGATTCAGCAGAAGCAGCCCTACCAAACCTGGACAACTGAGGCTTGAATTCTACCATATGGGGATGTCGACGTGAATGGCAACTGGTCAGTTTGCTCTTCTTTTCACTGATTGAATTCCTGTCTGCAACAATGCGGTGGTGGCGACACCTAAATGAACCTTCATGGGTGGTTGGAGAACAAGTGCACATCTTCTTAGGCGCATCCTTCCGTTTGCTTTTGCTTTCACTTATATTTGCCTTCTCATCAGTCGTCTTCTTTGTCGGCACCTTAAGAAGTTTCGCTCTTTTTTGAGTCTGCAGATTCTGAGTAGAAATGCAAGTCTTCTTAGATTCAGTAGAAGTTGAAGTTGTGCTTTCTGTTGTAGTCACCTTTCTAGTCCTCTTTGTCAGTACTGCCTTCAACAATTCATCTCCTCCTTGATTACACTGAGTTTTCATTTTAGTCGCCCTAAAGATCACAACAGGAAACAAATAACATGCTCTAAATAAGCCCGTGAAATTAAAGCATTTTCAGTCTAAAACATGTGCCAGTTTATTATTGACCCACCTCACTTCTCTTTTCCAGATACCCATCAGGCAACAGAGAAGAAAGAGTGCCTAAATATATATATATACATATATCCTGACAATTCATTGCTTTTGTATACTGAAAAATTTAGTTAAACCTTAGTACACTTAATCTCCCCAAAATTCTACAGAGAAACCTTTCATCACTGAACATTTGAAACATGGCAACCAGTTATACCCATCAAAGTACCCCACAGGTATGTTTCCTATAGTTTGTTGACATATCTCAGGAAGAATTTGGATACTTAAGAAAATCACCCTTGCAGAGTTATAAACCCAAAGCAACAGAATGAGTTAATTTGCACGCATCCTTAGACATAATATAGGGTCAACATTAGCTAATCAAAGCAATTTGGGTCTAATACAAGTGCCAGTTTATTATTTACCCACCACAATTCTCTTTTCCAGATACTCAACGGGCAACATAGAAGAAAGAGTGCCTCAAACTAAATATATATATCCTGACAATTCATTGTTTTTGCATACTGCAAAATTCAGCTAAATCTTGATATGATCACTCTCCACCAAATTCCACAGATAAACTTTTCATAACTGAACATTTGAAACATGGCAACCAGTTACACGCATGAAAGACGCGAACTGTATTCCATAGTATGTTTCCTATACTTTGTTGACATAGAAAATCACACTTGCAGAGTTACAAACCCGAAGAAACAGAGAAAGGGTTAATTTGCACTCTTAGTTAGACATATATAATAGGGTCAATATTATCTAATCAGTTCACGTAATGAGGATTAATTTCGAAATCAGTGGTACTGAAATTGAACTTCCAAGATCGATCTAGTTTAAAATGGGAACTACAACCATTTTGTTCTACGATATGTATCTTGTCTATAAGCCGCAAACATTGATTTGGACCTCAGAACATTGCATTGTTCATCGCAAAAACGCCATTATTAATTTAAATATTGCTAAAGATGCCCCAAAACGAACGTGATTTCAGCCAAGCAATATATCGAATACGTTCAAGACATTCCGAGATTGGGAATACTCTAGAACTATCTAGGCATTGCGTAAAAACAAAAATCAAAAGGGGGAAAAAAAAAGAACAGCACACCGTGGAGGAGCGATCTTGACATGATCGGAGATCTGCAATTTTGCCGCCATTTGTCAAACACGAAAACCAATCAAATTTCGACACGATATTGTCTGCAATGGAGGAGAAGATTCAAGAAAAACAGAGAGAAAAAATGAATAGAAGTATAATTTGAAATCCGTTTAAAGAAAGGAATTAAAATTAATTAGTTCGAATTCAAACTTCGAAGTATCTCACAGCGAAAAGAAAGAAAGATGTTAGCGAGTTACCGATCTTGGATGCTACGGAAATGAGTGCGTGTAGAGAGAGAGAGAGAGGGAGAGAGAGATTGCGAATGGGTTCTCCGTTCATGCATGCAGAGTCTAGAAAGTTAACACCTGGAAACTGGAAAGTGTTATTGGGTTGGGGTGTGGCTACGTGTCAAGCGGTCATTGGTCCAGTGCATCAGGGGTGCGTATTTTTGAGATTGAAGTTCAAAGGGAAATGCACTCAGAGAGTCACAGTCCCAAGGTAAAAAAAAAAAAAAATCACAAAAAAATCCCAATACAAACTCCCAAATAAAAAAAGTCTCCAGGGATTTTTGTGTAATTATTTAGCAATATGAAATAACTACGTTGCCCTTAGTATAATTCAAAAAAAGTCCTTAATTTCACATCTACTAATCAGAATTTTAACAACATGTTGTGCCTATTTTGACAAGTCCATAAGTCACTTTATCAATTGCATTTTCATACATTGAGTACATTTGAAGTTTCACAAGTCTCAATGTTTATAACTGCTTATTAGAAGTTTAACATATGTATTAGTCATTTTAACCACTTTATCAGTCATTTTCACAACTACATTTTCATTCATTGAGTGCATTTGAAATTTCACAAGTTCCAATGTTTACAACTGTTTATCAGAAATTTAACACCTTCATCAGTCATTTTAACACCTTCTTCTGCCTTTTTTTACAAGTGCATGAGCTATATTTACAACAGCATGAATTATTCCTGTAGGGTCTGTCACAATAGCTTATTAGGTTTTTAACAACTTCTTCTACCTTATTTTATAAGTGCAATAGTTATATTTATAACAGTTTGAGTTATTTCTGGAGGAGTGTATAACTCCCACATGTCATAACATCTGATTTGGTTTTTAGCAACTTCTTCTGCCTTTTTTGACAACTTCCTGAGTCATTGTTACAACTACATAAGTTATTCATGGAGGAATGTAGAACTTGACAACTCCCACATTACAATATTTGATGTGGCTTTAAGAACTTCTTTTACCTTTTTTAGCAAGTGCATTAGTCATATTTACAATAACAAGAGTTATTCTTGTAGGGTTTGTCACAATAGTTTATTTGGTTTTTAACAACTTCTTGTACTTATTTTGACAAGTTCCTAAGTCATGTTTACAAAAAAATTGTAATTCCTGAAGGAGTATATAAATTTCACAAGTCCCAACTGTCACAAATGCTTATCAGAATTTTAACACCTTGTGTCTACTTTTTTTACAAGTCATGCCAATTTTGACAATAATTGATGCATGTTTTCACATGTCCTAATGCATATTTGCACAACTACATGAGCTATTTTCACAAGCTGATTTTGTAATCGAACAAACCACCATGACATTCAAACATTCTCAATTAAAACAAAGCAATCCCTCTGTTACCTTGCCTAAAAATAGAGCATGGATTTTGTATTAACAACTACAACTACACGAATTAACAACATTTTTTTATATAATATCAATGTTTTGTTAGGAAACAAACTACCATCACATTTAACCATTCCCACTTAAAACAAAAGCAATCCTTCTGTTACCTTTCCTAAAAATAGAGCACAATTTCATTTATACAACCCAATCATAGTGAAAACCCAACTTCAACGGTCAAGATCATATCTTTAGCAAAATCTTAACATTACTTACTTATCTCCTAGCACATAATCCACTATTGAACTCAAGCTCCAACCTTTGACCAACCCCTTAATGTCAATGCAACCAACATACCCAGCAAAAAAAGAAAAAGCCGTTGAACTCACTGTTCACGCTCACTAACAGTAGATGAAGGCTGCAAAGTATAACTTTTGCCCAAGACATAAACACCACACTTAATCCCTTCAACGTTCCAGCTGCAACCACCATAAGATTCCTCCATTTTCTCTTTCTCATTAATGAGAAAAAATGTGTCAGCCCTTCTCCTCCTGTGTCTTTCCTTTTTTATGCATTGGGGTAAGTTAGTCATTTCATATTGCCAATTAATCACACAAAAGTCCCTAAGGACTCTTTTGACTTGGGAATTTATATTGGGACTTTTTTATAGTTTTTTTGGGTCACTCGGACCTGTGAATGATTTTCCCAAATTCAAATTAGAAGTTGCAAAATCCACAATTATGGGGAAAAAAGAAAAAAAAATGACATAAAAAGAACTTTGAAATGGTAAAATCTTAAATCAGATTTGTTATCAGGAATTGATAAGGTAATGAATACTGTAATATCCCAAAAAGTAATTAAGGGCTAATGACTTCAAAAGTGGATGTAATTATTGTTGAATAAACACTTTTGGAGAATGTGTGATGGGAATTTGGATATTTTAATGATTCCAATGGCGTCTTTGTGAAAATTCGTGTGGGGAGAGTGTTTATTGTGAAATTGGAACCATTGGGAACAATTGTGCAAAAGTTGAAAACTTTGTCCATTGAAACTCTGTACAGGGCAGCCGATTTTTATGGACGTTTTAAATAGACAAATGGTGTTTAAAAATTCTGAAATTTTCCAATCTTAAAGTTCACATGTCAACCTTCAAAATGGACATATAAATTGTATCATTTTGATTTGTGAGCTAAGAGTTATGGATTTTTGAAGTTTGCCCAGCGAAATTAATTATTTTCTGGAACAGTATGCAAAGATTGAAATTCTAAGAATTTTGTGATTCCATCCAGAAAAATTCTATATTTTTCCTTAAAACTAGACTCAATTAGGGTTCCATAGGCTTTGGAATCACTCCAATTCAATTTTTCTAGAATTAGTTATGATTTTTCAAAGTTTGGGTAGAAATTTGCCAGAATTTCTAAAAAATCCGAAATTGTTGGAAATTAATTAATAATTAAATATCATATAATATATGATATTAAATACCATCAGCCTTCTTTCTCCAGCCATTTTCGTGCTGTTCCAGACCTAAAACAAGAGAGAGAAGGTGAGAAGGTTTAGAGAGAGAAAGGGAAGAAATCTCATATGGTAAACCGATTTCTCCGACGATTTAGCTCCTAACGTGTATAACTCCGACTCTAAGCTACTCCTCTTTATTCTTTAAGCTTGTGAAGCTCAAAATTTGGTGTTTCAAGGGTTAGGGTTCAGCCACCTTGAGGAAAAGCTAGTGGGAGCTTAAGGTAACTTCCAAACCTTCGTATATTAACTATTATGACTGCTGTGGGCAATTTAATCGGTGAAATTTCGCCGGATTGCCATTGGTTTTAAATTTTGGAAGTTTCCTAAGGGTTATGCTGCCCAATTTTGGTTCAAATGGTAGTTATAATCTAATGTAATGGTTAATAAAGTGGTTAGGAGTAGAAAGGAACGAGTTTACGAAGTCGAAATCGTAAAACCCCGATTATCTCCGGAGAGCTCATAAATTTTTGCCAGCTCTAGAAATGGGTCTTAGAGTTGGATTTTCAATGATTTGATTGTTTCAATGCGTTTCGGAGCAAAAATTAGGTGAGGTTACAGTTGGCCATTTTTTCGGAAAAGGCCTAAAAAGCATAATTACAAAAATACCCCTAAAACCCTTAAAGTAGGGCTGCCAAGGGTAAATTTGTAATTTTACATTGAATTTGATAATTCCGAGTCTGAAAATGGATTCCTTGAGCGGAAATATGTTAGGGTAGCCCACATTAGAATTTCGGAAAAAGTGCAACCGGACCGGGTATGGCGGCCCGAGCCCGGTCCTCGGGGGCATTTTTGTAAATTTTCATTATAGACTCATATAAAGCCAAGAAACGCTATGGAAGTGTCTAAATGGTGCATTTGGAATTGTAGGATTTGATATTTGCCCTGTTCGTGATCCACCTGCGTTAGAGCACAATCGGAAAGAACAAGGTAGTGACTCTTTCTCTTATACTGTGTGTGAAACATTGTATGTATGTTTGTCATGCATTGAGAATACTTTGTGAATACATTGTGATGCTTTGAGTTCACAGCGCAAGCTGACGCATAGTGATACTTTGTGATACATAGAGATCGCAGCGAAAGCTGATGCATAGAGATTACAGCCATGAGTGCTGTCGTTTGTGGCGAAAGCCATGATACATTGTGATACTGCTTAACATGATCATGTATGCTATGTGTTTATACACTGTATAAGTGATTTTTTACTACAGAAATTCTTTTGAATCTCATTCTTTTCATTGACTAACATTTCAAACAGGATAAGTAGCTCCAAGGAGAAATGAACCACCAGGAGCGGCTAGGATCTTGTAGAGATATGTTGTTAGGTTGTTGGTTATCTATTTTGGACTTGGGATGATTGTTTATTTTTGAAATGTAGATATTACGTTGATGTTGGTCATGTAATCCCCCAGTTGGAACTTACAACCCTTAGTTTATACATGTATGAAACCCGGGAGTTGCCGGGAATTTGGCTATGCACTCTGATATGTATGAATATGATTGAACTGCGCAGAGTAATTAGATTCGGAAGATGAATATGAGACCATGTTGAACGAATTTCAGAAAAGAGATTTGAGAAAAACGTAATCGTCAGTCTCTAATTCCTTTAAATTACGTATTTTTGAATCTTAATTACGGTTATCAAGGTAGGGGATTACAAATACAACTCATTTTATAGGAAATAACTGATTCGGGATTTTATAATTTCAAAATTCTTTTTTGTCATTTTCCAAAAAAAACAAATCGACTTTTATGGTATATAAACAGTAATTCAAAATTAACAAGTACTCATAATAAATACTACAAGAAAGAGGGTAGCTTCTAATAGTTGGGATTTAACATTTTATAATAATATATTATAATCTTAAATAAAAAAAATATATTAATAAATTTAAACTATTAAAATTTTACCTAAAAATTTTTAAAAAAAAATCAAAAGTGTAAGAAACAAAAAGTAAAAAAATTATAAAATATTTTAATAAAAGTTTATAGAGTTGGAGTATCTAAATATAATATTAATAGTATACATTTTTTTATATGTATTTTTGTATTTAATATTATAATAATATTATTATAAAATGTTAAATTCCAACTATTGATCGAATGATTAAAAAAAAGTAAATGAAAAGGAAATAGAGAGAAAGGTTAATGGAGACATCTCTTTCAATAAATACTCCTCT
Organism: Inga leiocalycina; assembly: GCA_963242795.1. Lineage (NCBI taxonomy): Eukaryota > Viridiplantae > Streptophyta > Magnoliopsida > Fabales > Fabaceae > Inga > Inga leiocalycina. The sequence goes on along the minus strand of OY725328.1, from coordinate 43,233,113 downwards.
GATAGGAACGGAGGTAGTAATATACTCCTGCTATTATATTAAAAAAAACTCCTACTATCCCACATTCCTACAAAAAATAAACAATAATTTAATTTATAAATTCTCTTTTACTTTTTTTAACATAAACTTATGTATATATTGTTTTTTTTCAAATCGAATACGTTAGGCCCAATTGGCTTCAAAATACTTGTTAATTTTTTTAAACGAAAAAAACTTTACAGCTATTTGATTTTGTTTTTTAAAACTGTTTTTTTGTTGTTTAAAAACAACAAAAAAAAATAATTTTTAGTTGTTTTCTTATTTTTGTTTATCTATTTTTTATTTTTTGAGGCCGCCATTTGTCAACTATTGACACTATACTACCAATGACGACCACCGCCACATCATTACTGGCGACCGCATCGCCACATCATTGCAAAAACAGTTTTTTTAAAACAATATATCAAAAAATATTTTTTTTTTATTTTTAAAATTGTTTCCAAAAACCATTTCATAAAACTGTTAGTGAGAACAAAAAACAAAAATTAGAATCAAACAAGCTAGTTTTTCCTGTTTTAAAAACAATTTTTTTACGTAAACAAAAAAAATGTTTAAAAGTTTGTTTTCGGTTATGTGTGTGTTTGGGACAACGACAAGAAAAATGACTTATTATAATTTTGACTTATTAAAAATGACTTAATAGAACAGTCAGTTTTTGTAATGTGATTTATGTTTGGATGAGCGGTTTATTTTTGGACAATAAGTACTTATAATTCGTAATTTACGGTATACAAGGTAAGTATGTGAGAGGAGTTTTATCTCGACTTATATAATAAGTGGCTTAATAGAAAAGCTGTAATGAGGAGCTTATTTAATAAGTAGCTTATTCTACCCGTGATGCAATTAAAATAAGTTGAACCAAACACTGTAAAAACGCAACACATTTTTATTTGGGCTTATTACCCAAAAACGGGCTTATTTCTGCCTAATAAGTAGAACCAAACACACCCTATTTTCTGAAAAATAAAAAAGTTAAAATTTGATCGGGAAAATGAATCAATTAGAACATCTTTTTAATATTTTTTTTATTTGTTCAACAAAATTTGAGAATGCCCGACAACAATGTATTTTCCTTAATCATATTCTAATAAAGCAAATTATTCTTTTAATCTTCCCATCACCATTCTAAATATGTGTTTTAAATTAAAGGGACAAACACAAACATACTAAGGTTACAATCAGAATGGAGATCTCCCGCTAGGCTACAAGACTTTTGGTGCCCCTTCAAACCCAGATGATTCATCAGCGAGAGAAAAGCAAAAGATGAAAACTTTGTACTTGGTAGTCAAATCAACCTCTATTGGGCTTTGGGCCCAATATGGCCCATTAACATAGTTGACCCAAATTGGCAATCACCAATCCAAATGCTTGTGTTTACCTAATAACTACTTCTCCAGGGAAAGGGTTTTTGACCAAGTAGCTCATCGCCACTTTTTAGGCCATGTTGGGCTAACCCTATGCTAATATCTCCCTTATAAATTCTCAATCCTTTTTTTTTTGCCATAAAAAAAAATTCTCATTCATAAAAGTATCTAAATAGTTGAATTAAAAGTTGACAAAAAAAAGAGTTGAATTAAAATAACCAATAAGCTGTAAGTTGATATGGTAAGCGGTCTCACCCCATAAGAAGGAGAACACAACTTCGAATTCCGAGAAGCACACTTGTTGGGAGGGCTTTAACCTTAATGCTCCCGACCTAACAAAGATTAGGCCCAAGTCTAAAGTGACTTGGGGATACTATGGTTCATACTTAAAAAAAAAATAATTGAATTAAATTAGAGTGAGACGAGGGTTGAGTCTAGCGGAAAAGGTTTGTCTCTCACAACATGGCGAACCAAGGTTCAAATTTTGGTTGAGAGAGGTGCCCACATTTACTACCCGATAGTGCCTCGAAATAATAATAATAATAATAATAATAATAATAATAATAATAATAATAATAATGTTGTAAAAATACTAGATGGTGTGGATCTCTATAAAATCCCAACTCTTAGGCTTTTCATAGGGAAAATCCCATTAAAATACCACTTGAACTTGTTTAACCCACAAAAGTCCATTATAACATGCAAAAGACAGATAAGGGTTGGGGGGGAATCTGGGTTTTTGAAGTTTTATGTTAAAGACCAAAATGCCCTTCACTCTTTTAATCAAACACTTCAATGGCTAATTCCTCATATACGAACGCTCGTGCTGCATCTTTCCTATAAGGGTCACTGTCGACATCATTGCAGGGGAAAAAGGAAGAGTTGGCGTCGTCATGTCCAAAATGGCAATCGTGGCTGGAATCAATTGCATAGTCGGATGCAGGTTTGCTTGAGCTTTTTAATTTCTTTCCTTTTTATTTTTTTTTCTGAAAAACCCCGTTCTAGAGTCGCGGGAACCTATTGTTGGGCTTCATTTAGCAGTTGTTTGTTGAAATTTCTGTATGGATAGTTCTATTATGGTGTTTTTCTCCTCTACTTGTTGATGCTATCTTCATCCATCAAATGAATAGGGTTTTAGAGGTTCAATGTTGAATTTTTTTTCCTATTTTGATTAAGTCGGCCTATAGGTAATGTGTGTTCTTCGTGTTCCTGGCACCACCGAAGACTAATCGACCTCCTGGCAGGCCAAGATTTGTAATGAAAGAATCACAATTCCAAAACAAGAAAGTATACCATCGCAGCTCACGTCATCAAGCAGGCCACTCAAGAAGAACATGCAAAAATCCAAAACTAACTTAGACCCCGGTGTGGAGACCTAGGAGTAAATATTTTGTAAGTCAACTTTTGGTTTATATACAATGACTTATATCCCTTCACATATTTTGTTAGAAGGGTTATGGCATATAGGATGCCCTTTTTGTAAGTACTCTATAAGGAAAATAATATCTTGTATGGTGAGAATGGCAAGAAAACATTAGATAAAGCTGGAATCATAATGTTCACTTGTCATTTGACTATATATATAGTAGTTGTTGTCATGCACAATCTGGTTTTTTGTAAATCCCAATACTATACTTGTCATTATCATTACTACTTTTGTTAATGGTTACACTTTATTGTAAGTTATGTATACATCAAGGAATATGTTCGTTTGGGTTCACAACTTGTATGCAATATGTGTAAGTTGAATGAGTAATGTCAACATGTCATTTGACTATAAATGTGGTAGTTGCTGTCTTGAAGGATCTGGTTTTCATAAATCCCAAAACTATACTTGTCATTGTCATTATCACTTTTATTAATGGTTGCACTTGATTGTAAGCACCTGTAGACTTGAAGGAACATGTTATTTTGGGTTAATGACTTATATGCATTAGGTGTAGATGGAATGGGTAATGTTAACAAGCCATTTAACCATTTCTGCGGTAGTTGTTGTCATTAATATTTGTGGTTATTTGTGAATGTTAGAACTGAACTTGTCATTATCATTAGTAAACTTGTCATTCCATTAACAAAATTAGTGAACGCATTAAATGATTTGGTCAATATGTCAAGCAATGTTGAAAACTGTTATTGATTTTGTCAAAACAACTAGTAATTTAGTAACTTCCATTACTAAAGTAGATGCGTCCCAGCCCGGTTGGTTTTGCGAATCCCATAATTGGTTTTGTCACAGTCCCACCCTCTTAGGCCAACACTTTGACACTTTTTGTGAGGATTTCATGCATTAATTGTCAATCCCATTATCAGTATCATTAAAACCATTAACAGATTTTTTATTCCCATTATTGAATTTGTCACAGGCCCACCCTCTTGGCTCAACACTTTGCCATATTTGGTGAGGACGTCATGCATTAGTTGTCCATCTTATTATCCATTTTGTTAAAACCATTATTGGTTTTGTGATTCCCATTACTAATTTTGTCACTACCCCACTCTCTTGGGCCAACACTTTGACACACTTGGTGAGGACGCCATACATTAGTTGTCAATCCCATTATCCATTTTGTCAAAACCATTACTATTTTTGTGATTCCCATTATTGAATTTGTCACGACCCCACCTTCTTGGCCCAACGCTTTGCCAAATCCTGTTATCCATTTTGTCAAAACAATTACTGGTTTTGTGATTCCTATTACTGATTTTGTCATAGCCTTACCCTCTTAGGCCAATACTTTAACACACTTGGTGAGGACGCTATACATTAGTTGTCAACCTCATTATCCATTTTGTGAAAACTATTACTAAATTTGTGATTCCCATTATTGATTTTGTCATAGCCCCGCCCCCTTGGGGCAATACTACACTTAGTGAGGACTTCATGCATTAGTTGTCAATCCCGTTATCCATTTTGTCAAAACCATTACTAAATTTGTTATTCCCATTACTGATTTTATCACAGCCCTACCCCCTTGGGCCAACACTACACTTAGGCCTTGTTTGGTATGTGGTATTGAGTTTTGATGGATTGGGATAGGGATAGGGATTGGGATTGGGATAGGGATTGGGATTGGGATTGAGATTGATACTTTAAAAATATGTTTGGTATGAGGTGGTAATTGGAGGGAATGATTTTATTAATATTATTTAATAAACATGTATTAATTATAAAATGACACCAATACCCTACCCAAAATCTCAAACAATCGATTGTAGGTCCGCCTCAACAACCGCCATTGCAATAGCTGCTGCCGATACTCAATACAATACTCTTTTGAGTCCTAACTACTTACGTAGAAATTGGGAACTCAGAACAGCCGTTGGTTCCAATATGCGTTTTCGGCTGATACATCTTTTTAGTCGCTTTCGCTAAAACCATTGGGAAGAAGCCTTTTCAATCTGAGCCACCATTAGAGGCTTGATGGGTAGTTGATTGTAGAGCTATTTGAACGATCCGTTGAATGATCAGCAGCCTGGTCTTTGCTTCTGGGTGTCTGCGATTTTCAAATTTGTATTGTTTCTCGTAGTTGTTTCTTTCTGGTTGCAGCATACGAGAATATTAGACTATGTTCAATGCAAAGGAGCTGTCGACGGTGAAGAGAGGAAAAAGGAGGAGGAGGGAGTGATTATGTGAGAGGGTTAGGTTAAACTCAGGTTATTTCTGTCTCAAAATATTTTAATTAGGGATATTTTTGTCTTCATAATTTTGTAATCCTGGGATTCAAAATACAATACCAGGGGGGAGGTGGCTTTGCAACAATCCCATATTCGTGGTATTCACAATCCCTGATTACTCATAATCCCTCATACCAAATGATGTATTTTTACTCAATCCCTCATCCAATCCCTCTCCCTGCTCTCAAATACCACATACCAAACAGTGCCTTAGTGAGGACACCATACATTAGTTGTCAAATCCATTATCCATTTTGTCAAAACCATTACTAAATTTTTTATTCCCATTACTGATTTTGTCACAGCCCCATCTCCTTGGGCCAACATTACACTTGGTGAGGACGCCATGAATTTTTGTCAATCCCATTATCCATCTCGTCAATACCATTAACAAATTGTTATTATCATTATTGAATTTGTCATACCCTACCCCTTTTGGGCCATCACTGTAATACCCCGAATTTTGAGATTCGAGGCTAGAGAATAAGCCTGGGATTAGTGGATTTCTAAGCCCCGGTTTAGCAAGATCCCAAATTGTGATCAAGGGTTAATGACTCCAAAAGTGGATGTCATTAGTGATAAATGAACCCTTTTGGAGATTATGGTGTGATTTGGCACCCGATGTGATTTGTATGTGTTGTGAGCAGCGCCGAAACCCTGTATTTAAGTTCAATTATGGATTAACATCTAAATTGACTTAAAATAGAGGGGAGGGCGCATTGTGGAAGAAAAGGAATGATATGGTGTGTTTGGTGGTGATTCAAGAGGAATTGCTGTAATCAGGGGCAAAACGGTAAAGTTACCGACCAATTGGTCAGTTACCGAAGAGGAAACTCATTGGTAACTTCAAGATCAATGGTTAGGATTGATTTTTGCAAGAGATCAAAAGGTGGAATCATGTGTGCATGTGCCTATGTGAGCTCATGGAGGATGTTGCAAGATCATGACACATGGCACTTTTTGGACCCTTGGATCAAGTCAAATGTTCAAAGCTTGCTTTTTCCTTTTTCCTCTCTCTATTAGGTCAGTTTTCATGCTTGTGAGGGGCCAAAAATCTGATGTTCTATGTTCATTTCATCTCTCTCCTTCATTCTCCATTTTCGTTAAGCTTAAGGAGGAAAGAGAAAGAAAGGAGTTCATGGTAAGTGTCCTATATGACCTTAAATGCTCTAATCATCTTCTATAAAGTTGTTCATAGTGATGAGAGCTTCATCTCTATGGTTTTAGATTCTTGATTGATGGTGTTTTGTTGCTTGAGCAAAAGTGGAAAGATGGAAGAATCAAAGAATTGGTTTGGGAAAGAGGAAGAGGTGTGTATTTGAAGCCTTTTGATCTAAGTTTTGTGATTTGTGGTTGAGTATTGTGAATTTTGGTTTTTGCCCTGATTTTGGTGGAATTGTGAAATGCATGAATTGTCATGTGTTTTGTGTTGTAAATGGCGAATTGCGGTTAAATTGATACCATAATGTGTTTTGGTGTAATTGGAATTGATTTGGGAACTTGAGATGGAAAGTTGTGCAATGTTGAGTTGAAATGTGATATTGTGTGACATGTTGCAATTCATTGTGAAACATGTCAATATAATGTGAATTTGGTTGATTTGGTATTTCCAATGGATTCCTTGTGAAATTTTGTGTGAGAATGATGTTTGATATGAAAATGAAACCATTGGAAGCCAAATTGCAAAAACTGGAATTCTGTCTTTTGAGGTTCTGTTCTGGGCAGTCAGATTGTGTGAGCGTTTTGAATTGGCAAATGATATCAGAAAATTATGAAACTTTCCAGTCTTGAAGTTCACATCTTAAGCTTCAAAATGGACATATAACATGTGCCATTTCGTTTTGTGAACTGGGATTTATGTCTGCCCAAAGTTTGAGGTCGAAACTGGATTCTATTTTGGAGCAATGTTGGATTTTGTGTAAATCTGGATTTTTGTGGTGATTTCTGGTAATGAGAGATATTTTTCCTATGAATAGGACTTAAAAATATTTCATTTGGCTTTGGGATCACCTCATTTCGATTTTTTTGGAATTAGTTATGAATTTCCTAAGTTGCCTTGGCTGCAGCAGAAAATCCTGGCTGCAGCGCAAAAGTTTCTGTGAGCGTTTTGGCCGCAGCCAGAAATTCTTGGCTGCAGTCAAAAACCTTCTGTGCGTGTTCTGGCTGCAGCCAGAGGATTCTTGGCTGTAGCCAACCCCCATTTTCAGCATTTTGAGATTTTGAAAGGTGATTTCCAACCTAGTACGTCCCAATCCTTTAAGCTTTCGTTGAGCTTATTTTAGCCACCTAAAGGGTGTGAATGATAACCAACCTTAAGTAATATGGAAGTAAGGATTTGGAATAGAGAATAACCCTATGTCCTTGCTTTGATTATAGGGTTGATGTATGCCCTGGTTGTGGTTCGATGTTCATTTTGTTCGTGAGCAGCTATGCTGGAGCTTATGTGGAAAGAGGGTAGGGAACATATCTCTTCTGCTTGTATTTGATATATGTGTTAATGTGTTGGTGCATGTCTTAGCTTTGCATAATTATGTGTAATTTGAAGCTATGTTTCAATTTATGCTATGGCCATAGGTATATTGTTCGAAGCATTGAGCTTGCAAATTGTCATTGTGTTATCATGAGTTGTGTGGTGCAAGCATGTCATGCATTAAACATCTATCATACATGTATATTGATATTGTTATCCTACTGAGATTCTCTAGAATCTCACCCTCCCCTGCTAACCTTTCAGACAGGGTAGTGGATCAAGGATGGAGCATGCAGCTAAGGGCGATGAGGACTTCCTTCGGGTTGTCATTCTGGTAGTTGGTTATCATCCTGGATGGGATATTTGAATTTGGATGTGTACATATGGATGAGTATATTTGGTTATGTATTTGAAATGAGTTATTGGATATTTGTATAAGAATGAGAAAGATTTGTGTAATCCCCATATGAGGGCTTGTATAGGCAAATCTGCCCTATAAAGCTTGAGTTAATATATGGAAACCGGGATTGTCGGGATTATTATATTGTGTACTCTGATATATTTAAATGTGATTTATCTTTGTGTAGTAATTGTATTCGGAATGTGAATGTGAGACCAGGTTATGAATGATTTTGAAAGGTATTTATGAAAACCCCGTCTGGTATATGGGTTTGTAAAATGTAGTTTTGCTTCTTATTGGTCTCTATTTCACTTTAATCACGTATTTCGAATATAATTACGGCAGGGGGTTACAATCACACACATTAGTGAATTTATAATGCATTAGTTGTCAATCCCAATATCTATCTCGTCAAATACGTTAACAAGTTTGATATTCCCATTAGTGAATTTGTCACACCCATCTTGGCCATACCTTTCACACAATTCGTCATACGTTGTTCAGAAATTTTCGTTCCCATTATGAATCTTGTCAAACACATTATACATTTAGTAAAATCCTTTATTGCTTTGCACACAATCTTTGTTTATTTACTAACTTCCTGAACAAAACAAGTGCATACTAGAACACTTTTGGAATAAAGGGACTAAATCTTCAGTCATTATCCATACACTAACAGTACATCATAAAAGACCACAACTATGAATTAGTGTAAAACATCACTGACCAAAATAATCCTGCATATGTTACCCCCAAAATGCCATGACTGGTTAATAAGTTAAATGCCAGTTGTCAATCTTTTAAATAGATTGATGAAGTCCAAAAATTACATAAGCAACTAGAAGGCAAAAAAGTATTAGTGATAACAGAATTATGTCAATCATTTCCTCCTGGTCTGGGTCACTTATGAAGTGATGAGTCCTAAAGCATCCTCCCTCTCATTATTCAATTCATGATTTACCAGCCACCACATGAGGTTTCGCCTATACTCCTGAATCTCATCCTCCATGTGTGTTTTATGCCGTCAACCTCTTTACTTGTCATTAGATCTGAGTTCATAACTTTCCTCCTGCAAAACAACATCACGGTTTAATTTAGTTTAAAAAGGGAATCTCTTACAAATAAGGATATTTCGTTTAAGAATCTGATTAACACTGCCTTTTAATTTTAGTGAAACTTCTATAACAAGACCACAGCAAAAACATTACCACAAATTCTGACAAAGGAAGAAAATGTATGTTTCACTGACAATTTTTAGGCTTATAAAATAGTTTGATGCACAAGGTTTCTCTTCTACAACATACAAATGCTATAGAATTTTCTTTATGACTGCAACTTTCTTGATGAATGAGAAAAGCCATCTAAATATAATGCATGAAATACAACATAAGAATATTCTTTATGACTGCAACTTTCTTTCTTTTCCTAATTTGGGATTATTAGTACTATACAACTAATACATATGGTAAAACTACAATAAAAACTTCACCAACCTATTAAAATATCTTGAGTATAGAGAAGCTTTTTGGGGAAACATTAGAATTATTGAGGGTGTCTTTTAAAAGATTTAAATTTATCATGTGCACATAAAAAAAAAGAAACCATTGAATAAATACATTTTATCTTTTGATGTTGCATAATACAAAGGAAACAGTACATGAAAGCTAAGCCAAGGATCCTTCTCTAGCATTATTAACTAAACCACAATTGAGAAGCGCATCTCTACATGTAAGTTTATTGATTGTTTCACTACTTTTAAGATGATAGCAAGTTCATTTTAAACTTAAACTTATAGCATGTTCAGTATAACTTCTGATATCAATATTGACAAATACCTAAGGTGAAATACTGAACAAAGAAAATGATCCATGAACTAATGAAGTTAAGTATATCAATCAATATGTAGTGGGCAATATAACAACTCATATGTAAACAATAGATGAGAATCAATGTTATATGTTTAACAAAATATATTACACCCACATACACACAATTTTTCACTTAAAGAATGCAAATTTATCACAATTCAAATAGCAAAATGTTCCACACAATAAACAAGGAGGACGGGTCAAGGATTTGAATTTTGAGATAGACATATGGCGCTAACATGGTTCAAGGCACAATATAGCTAATGATGTTGCATTACTTTTTACTGTGACACATTATTTTTTATGGGTCCAAAATGCCCTTGAACAAAAAAGAAACCAACCCTCAATCCCCAAACTACTTCTTCCATCGCCCCCAAATCAGAATTACAATTTACAATTTACATCCATTAAAGAACCAGAAGATTCTTCATGAATAGCCAACATATTATATAATTCAAGAATTATTATGTACTGTTTGTTCTCAAAGAAAATTGATTATTAGAGCATCACTAATTATGATTTGGAATTGATCTTTGCTTTTTTAGAAATATATAAAATTGAAATATATGGGCACATTGAAATAGCATATAAACCATATAAGTGTTCAATAAATTAGATAAATACATCTATAAGATGGTTACATGTGAGATTACTATTAATTTGAAACCTAAAGTTTACAAGAATGTTTTTAAAAAATTATTATGTTAAGCACACAATTTCCAGATTATACGATTTATTCATTGAAGCCTCCATAAATAGTTAGATCAATATTAATGAGAATAAAATTTTTATTCCAGTGTTGGCATATTTGATATAACATATTGCAGTACTTATACTAGCTAACAAAATTCTCCTAGTAAAATTAGATTTTGGTCAAGAGCCATATATTTTCTATACTAAATGTTGGAATGTGCAATGCTTATTCCTATTAATCCACCATAATGCATATAGATGGATATTTAAAGAAAGTTGGGTAAGAATCTCTTTCTTCTTGTTTATCTCTAAATGAAACGAAGGGATGTTTCTAATAGAAACAAATGAATGTAGGAGACTTATACTATATGATTAGTCGATTGTCATTTGACAAAGTTTTTCTAACATGAGGGGGAGAAATCAAATAGCTACAAAAAAGAATTGCAGCGCTTGAAATTTGAAAAATATGAAGCCGCCACCAAAATTTTAAAAGAGGATAATTTTGGAAAATTTTTTATAAAAAAAGAAAACCAGATAGGGTTCGAGAGTGGATTATGAGTGGGGAAGGTATTGTTAGGTACCCCACAACACTTATTCATAAGAACAGTTACCCTGAGTCAATTATTTAAAAATGAATACGGCATTTAATTTTATTATAATTGCCCAAAGAAGAAGAAAAATTAAGAAAATATTTACAAAAAATAAGAAATTAATAAAGGAAAAATTGTTTATTTACAAAGTTGGACTTGACCTAGAAAGAGAGTTTGAGGCTTACGTACCATTTAGAAGAATCAAAGCTCAGGTAATTTGGGGTAGAAACACATGTCATTGGGTTTGTGTTTTTTAAGGAAAAAATTCCTTTAATTTATTTTAGGGAAAAAAAGTATTTTGTTTGTTTGTTTGTGTTTTTCTATTGTATCAAAACAACTCTTCTATTTGGATTTGAAAATAACTTTTTTCCAAAGGCTTATGGACTAGACTTTTTTGAGGAGATTCCCATAATCTCACACGAAAGAATAATCAACTTTTACCTGAGGAGGCTCTAAAATCCACACACAGTAGGAATCTCTTTTAAAATCAATTTCATTTATTTTGGTAAAAAAAGAAGCTTTCTTCTTTGTTATTTTTATTTATAAAAATGGGTCACAATCATTTGTTTTCCTTTTTATAAAGAAAACTTAGGTTAGAGGGAGAGATGAAAATAACATATAGGTAATACAAATCCAAACAGTGAAAATAAGCAGCGGAAGCAAACTATCACATGTCAAGCCAATAAATGAAGGATGCGTACCTTCTTCATAGTCCAAGTAACAGACAAATATCATTAGACATATCCTCGCAATATCAACAAGAAAAGAACAGCATAAATATTATTGGGGTGGTGAAGTGAAAGAAATAAAAAGAGGGATGAGTGGTACAATCACGTGAAACTAAAAGGATTAAATAGAAAAAATAACTAAAAATAAAAAAAATAGAGAGGAAAGATATAAGGAGAGAAAAAAAGAAAAAGGAAAATAAGATGAAATAATCCAAATCATATTTTCTAGCAATTAATGTTGTAGCTCACAAAGGTGACAACAATCACAAGAGTATATACTTTTCTTGGGCATAGAGACAAAATAAAAATAGAAGAGAGAGAAAATGAAGAATAATAAGAGAAAAAAAAATCAATCCAAATTTCATATTGGATTCACCCTCTAGTCATTGGTGTTGAGGCATCACATATGTAGTACCAACCATAAAAACATAGGCTTTCATTGGATATAAAGAAGAAAAGAAAAAATAGAAGAGAAAAGGAAAAACAAAAATGAATCAATATCCTTATCATATTAGAAATCACCCTCTAGTCATTGGTGTTGAGGCATCACATGCGTGACACTCAATTATAGGCTTTCCTTGGGGGTATAAGGGAAAGCAAGATAAATAAAAAGATGAATAATAGAGTTTACTCTTTTTAGGCACCTCTGACCAGTCCTTTTGCCTCTTTTCTCACACCATTTTCTTGTGTCTTTTCTCTCCCAATTTTTTATGTGTCTTGCTTCAACCATTGCTCTCCTATTATAGTTTTAAGGTAAGACTTTCTTTATAAATGCTTCTTCTTTTTTTAATTCTTTTTTTCTTAATTTTTTTTTCATTTTATGTTACCAAAACTTCCTAACTTGACACAATCACCATCAATAAGAAATTTTTTTAAATTTTTTTCACAAGTAATTTCCTAATTTAAACCTACTAACATAAACAAGAGATGTTTTTTAAATTTCTCTTTTTTCCCTCTATAATGACTCCATACTAAATTTCCTAATCCAAACTTCAATTAACATCAACGAAATGAATTATTTTGAAATTTGTTGCCATTTATTACAGACCTCGATTTCAAGGCAATCATTAGTAATGATGATCATTTTTTCAAATTTCAATTATAATCTAATCGCTATCAATGCCATTTTCTTATTAATTTATATGTATCAACATCAAGCATGATTTTTTATTTTTTTTATTTGATGTGTGCGGTCAGGACAAAATATAGTGTTCACAAGAACAAAAGGAATGCGTTATTATTATCAAGTATAGATCCTTAAATATAGCAGTATGAACCAGAAGTTCATCAGGTTTTGCATTCATGAAATATTGTATAATATTTGCCAGATACAATTACTGACCTAAATGAGAATTGCTAAATCTTATATTCTAGCTAAAATTGCTTTAATCAACATAAATGTAAGTGAGACATGCCCGAAGCATGACTGAATAATTAGTTCCAATTGAAAAGAGAAAGAAGAAAATAATCAAGATGATGATATTGAAGAGGCTGGTACCCAAGAAGAGGCTAAGACATAACTAATTGCAAAAAACTCAAAAGAGGTTCAGGTACCTGAAAGAAATAAAGAGAACTCAATGAATTATGTTATAGAAAACATCGAATTGAAAGATTAAGTTGTTGACAACGCTCTTGATAATAATTTCACGTGATCAAATGAGGATCTTATACATAAGTCTAATTTGCAAATAGACAGAATGGTGATTGGCCAAAAGAAAAGTAAAAAGGAAAAGACACAATGAAAATAAGATCACATTATTTCGATATATGAAAATTAGGAACCTGTAGTCCTAGCTAAAATATAAAATATATAAATATTTAAGTGAAAATAAAGGTTTTTGCAAATGCTAATTAAGACTATTATAAGGCATATTATTTTGTGCTGGATACAATAATTTTGCATATATTACTATTATGGCAGCATATGAAAATAAAATTATATGTATGTTGTTATATACAATCTATACATATGGCTCATTAAATAGTGAAACTTATATGAGAATCCTTGAAGGATCTAAAATGCCAAAAGCATATATAATAAAAACATTCTATATATAAAATGTTAAGTAATCTGAGCCTCTATGATTCATTGAAAGATATATTGAAAAATGAGTAATTTTAAAGTTTACTTGGCTTGTAGTCGAATTATTGAATGCCTCAATGATTTTAAAATCAAATGTTTTTGCTATGATGTTTTTTCTTGAAAAAATATATTGAATTAAATGGTCCAAAAGTACTTATATTTTATGAGAGTATTTATGTATCATGCTAATATTGTATTTACTAATATATTGAATTTAATGGTCTATAAGTGCCTTATATTTTATGAGAATATTTATGTATCATGCTAATATTGTATTATTATGTTTCTATTGGTAAAAATTAGTTCTTGCATATCCAAAGTGGATAACGAAAATGAGATTTGGTATGATAGTTCTATGAACATGTTATATGATATCATTTTGTTCAAAACAAGTTGAATATGTGGATATAAGATATATTTTGACGATTTTCAAAATGATTTTTCCTCTACTATTTCCACAGTGAATAAGATATGTCACAACAAGACTTTCACCCAAGAGAGGCAAATTGGGTGATAATTAAAAACTCAAAATTTAATGCAAACTTTAAAGAATAAAACAAAGTTGAAGAGATGTCACCAAAGATAAACAAATGAGATTTATACTGGTTCGGTCCAAACCACCTGACCTTCGTCTAGTCCTTAGAATTCTTCTAAGATTTCCATTATTCTCCAAGATTCGTCGGCCTCTTGGTGCCACAGTACAAGCTAGTTGTTTTTCAAAGAACAAATGCTGCCCTTTACACTTTGCAATTCAATGCCCATTCAAGATTCCACAATCTTGAGTCTCTTAGATAATAAACAAAACAATGAATGTCTCTCACAATAGTAGATATATGATCACTGAAGTACAAACTCAGATTTAAGAGCTTAAGACTTTGTAATGAATGTAACAGTAAGTTTTTCGCAGAAGTTCGTTGTTCCATCTTGAATGCTATGGTATTTTATAGGTAGTGTTAATTAATGACCATTGTCTTATTGAATCTATTTGTTGGAGTATTCTTGGTTCTTGTTATAGCCGTTGAAGTCTCTGAACATTCTTTGTGTCTAAGGAATTAGTTGTTGGAACAAAGAGAATGTTCGTCGTTTGAATGTCCTTCGCATTTAATTCTTCTAACACAAAAGTGATTTTTCCAATTTGTGTGTTAGTCATTGTTTAATCACTTGGAAAACACTTTAAGTACTAGTATAATGAAAGTTAGAGTGATTAGTAGCAAATAGACAAATTACATAGTCATTCCAATGATTTAAAAAGTTTCAAAGTGATGCTCTGTTTTCTGGGAAAGCATCACTGAAGTGATATTCTCTTGATATTTTGAAGCCTTACAGAGTGCTAGATAGGTCATTGGAGTGAAGTGCTAGTAATACACAAAATTGGTTCACTCGAGTGATATTGTTTCAAATCACTTGATACATCACTTAAGTGATCAACTAATGATGAAGAATTACAAGGTCACTTGTAACACCCCAAAATTTATTCACCAAGAATATATTATAATTATTTTATATATTCAATACAATGATGAATATTTAAGGCCAAAGGAATTAAATATTGAAAATTGAAAGGTAAACAGAGTTTTTAGTGAAATCTCCTGCGAGGCAGTGAGTTTATCATGTGATTTTGAAAGAGCAAATGAAGAGTAAAAATTATGAAATTTTACAGGATGAAAGTATACATTCTAAGCTTTAATATGATAGGCCATATGAATCAATTGAAGCTATGTACAAAGAGTTATGGATTTTTAAAGTTAGCCCAGAAAATCTAGAAAGTCTCTAGAGTACCGGTCAAAGAAATGAAATTTGGGGATGATGTGCTTCCAATTGGCTAAATTCCATATTTTTGATTGAAACTAGACTCAATAAGAGTTCCATATCCTTTGGAATTGCTTTGAAACGATGTCTACAAATTTAGTTCTGATTTTTCAAAATTTGGTCAGAAATCTGCCAAAATTGCTAATTGTTGCAAATTTGAAAAAGAAAGATGTAATGGTGATTGTATAAATTGTGACATAAAGAAATATGAGGGAGAAATAATTATTTGGCTCATAGATATGCCAAGTGTCATTATCATATGGCAAGGGGATTAGTTTATGATTTATAAAGATGAGCACATGTCTAATTGCCTTAAAATAATGCTACATGAACATAGTAATCATGATTAATGATGATAATGGTATACTACTTGAGTGCATGATTGGATTAATTGGAGAAAACCCATTTGGTTAGGGAGAGCACTAAGGGGGACGGTTTTATGCTAACCAAAAGGGAGAGGAAAGTAGTTCAATGCTAATGGAAGTCTAATAGAGCAATTATGATACAAATATGAAGGAAGTGTGGATTGTGATAAGTGTCACCATCATATGCCTTGATGAAATCATGTGGTGTAAGGTGAAGGGAGATATTTCATGAAGCACTCTTCCTTTCTCTTCCCTTCATATTTTCGTCCAAAGCTAGAGAAAGAAGAGAAGGAGAGAGCTCGAAGAGTTCTTGAGATCTAGAGAGAAGGAGGAAGAAGTTCAAGGCACATTTTGAGCTCAAGGAGAGAGAGGAGAGGACTCCTAGAGAGAAAGAACTCAAGATCTCAAGAGGTAACCTCACAAACCTTAGATCTGTTCTTGTATGATATTGTTGTTGAGGTTTGTGGTTGATTTGGTGATTTTTGGTTAAGTTGTAAATTTGGAAAGTCCTAATCCTAAGGGGTTATACTGCCCAAATTTCTCTGAATCATGGTTAGTATGTGTTTAAATGACTTAATAAGGGATTAGAAGTGAAAACGTACAAGCTTTGGAAGTTAAAACACAAAACTCCAAATTTTCCCTTTTTCTTAGAAAAAGTTTCGGCCAACACTAGATCTAGGGGAATGAGTGAGATTTTCAGTGATTTGATGATTCCATTGGATTCAGGAGGCAAAAATAGGTGAGGTTACAGTTGGACACTTTTTCAGAAAAGGCCGAAAAATCATAATTACCAAAACGCCCCTAAAACTCTAAAACGGGGCTGTCAAGGGTATTTTCATAATTTGACACTGAATTTGGTCATTTCAAGCTTGGAAATGGATTCCTTGGGCGAAAATATGTCAAGATAGATCTAGTCAAAATTTTGGGAAAACGTGCCATCGAGCCGGGCTAGGGTCTCGGGACATTTTGGTAAATTTTCAACATAGACTAATATAACCACAAAAAACACTATGGAAGACTCTAAAATGATACTTGGATAGGTTATGACCTATTTCTTGCATATTTAATATTTTAGGATCGAGTTGGAAGTCGAAAGTGACACGTTTTACGAGGCACGCTAAAAAAGGGTTAAAAGAACTTTGAGTTAGGGACATTATCCTTCGTACATGATGCCATAGTTATATGATTGTGTCGATGCCATTGTTGTAAATGTACTTTATTAATCAACATATTTTGTCTAGAGAGGGGCAATTACTGCTAGGGGCACTTATACTGGAAGTTGACGAGAACCAACTGGTGCACATTAGTGGGGCTGGACCCTACTCATGTATACATACAGATGATATGTTTATATTATTCATTAATTGGTGCATATATAGCACATATCATAATTACTTTTCGCATTTTCTATGAACGATAACATGTTTCTACTGGGATTCCTTGGAATCTCACCCCTTTTTCTAAACAAACATCTCAGCGGGTGCCAGTGGGATTAAAGGCAAAGGCGTAGACACTAAGAAGTAATTGGCACGTGTCTTGAGGCAAGGTTGAAGTCGATGGTTATAATTAGCTAATGCTTAATATATTTTGGGGAATCCTGTATATCTTGAAGTTTTCGTTGCATTCTGTATTTTGTCTACAAACGACTTTGGGATTATAAATGAATACTTTTATCAGTATATATGTTCTTTTCTGTATGCCCACGGAATCCAGCCTTTATTACTTTTTGAATATCAAAATGTAAACGGGTGTTGACATCACTCGAGTGTTCACTGGAATGATAATGTTTCCTTTGATTTTGAGAAAAATATATTACTTGATCGCATCATTGGAGTGTTCTACTAGTAATGTTGTTTTAACACAACATTCGAGTGATCTTACACTTAGAAAATTTTTTACATTTCAGAACACGTTCAGGATCACTACAGATTTGTGCTAGCGGTGCTTTTTGTCTCATTACTTAAGTGGTCATTTGAGTGATCTCAAGTTATCACTCGAGTGACATTTTCTTTAAAACATTTCAGACCATCATTACTGGAACAAATCACTTGAGTGGTGTGCTAGTGATAAGATTTAACACATCCCTTGAGTAGTCACTCTAGTGTGCTGGGAATATCACTTGAGTGGTCACTTGAGTAATTTTCCCTTTAAAAATTTTACAACACTAATCACTGGATGCTTTACTATGGTGATTTGATGGTGATGAATTTTTGAACACATCACTCGAGTTATCTTTTTTTGTAAAAATATTTCACCAAAAAGATCATCATGATGGTTTAGCTAAGATTTATCATATCACTCGAGTAATCTGTTTTTTTACTTTTAGTGATCACTTGCAGTGATGAAATCATATCACTCGATTGATCTAGCAATTTTTGCTAAACAGTGATCTTTTACTTGTTCAAAATACTTTGTTAATCTTTCAAATCCTTTGCAAAATCTTTCTAAGTTTTGTTATCATCAAAACATGGAATCTAACAAGATAAAGATAGAATATATTATATTTTAACATATCCAAAAGATATATTAGAGGAATACATTTATGCAAAATATTTGATGACAATACGTAGCACCCCAAAATTTATATTCACAAAAAATATTGTAACTATTTAAAAAATTCAATAAAATGGTGAATATTCATGAATTTGGAATTTATGAATTTATAAATGTTCATTTTCATGAGAAATTGAGTAAAACTAATTATAAAATTAATTTGGGTAATTTAAAAAGCCCAATATTAAGGTCCAAAAAAGAAGGAAATATAGAGAAAATATTTGATCCAAAAATAAATGGTAATTGGCCAAATAAAAAGAAGAAAAAGAATAAAATCGGAAATGTTATGGAAAAATCGTAATTTTTGCCAAAATAGCACAAAATTAATTATTTTCTGATTAATTGAAGTTAAATTCAATTAATTATGGAAAATAAAGGGTAAAAATATATTTAGAATATTTTGGTCAATTAAATATGAATTTATGAAAAATTTTAGTAAAAAGTGCAATTTTGACCAAAATTGCACTTTACGTGTATACGTAACTGGAGTAAGTTTTGAAGCCAATTGAAACCATAGGGAGGGACCCCTAGGTGTCTCCTATATGTAGTAAAAAGAAGAAAATATTGGTTGGGCTTAATGGATAAGGTTACATGTGCATAGAATTTATGTACATAAAGTGAATTTTTGGAATTCTGGAAAATTGATAAATGAATAAAGTAATATTATATAATATAAGATATAACATCATTATCTTCCTCCCAAGCTCATTACTAACGTGAAACAGCAGCTACACTAAGAGAGAGAACGTGTGGAACTTTAGAGAGAGAAAGGAGAAGAAATCTCGCAAGGTAAGCCAATTCCTCCGACGATTTAGCTCCTAACACGTATAACTCCGATCCCAAACTACTCCTCTTTGTTCTTTAAGGATTGGAGGCTCAAATATCTGTTATTGAAGGGTTAGAGTTTTAGCCATATTGAGGAAAAGCTAGTGGGAGCTTGAGGTAACTTCCAAACCTTCGTATATTGACTATTTTCACTGCTGTGGATAATTTAATGGTGAAATTTTGCCGGATTGTCTTTGTTTGTAAATTTTGGAAATGTGACATTGGAAGTGTTATGCTGCCCAATTTTAGTTCAAATGGTAGTTATAACTCAATTAGATGGTTATTAAAGTGGTTAGAAGTAGAAAAGAACGCGTTTGAGGAGCCGAAATCATAAAACCCCGATTTTTCCTAGAGAACCTATAAATTTTGGTCAGGGATGTAAATGGGTCTTAGAGTTGGATTTTTAATGATTTGATGATTCCATTGGATTCAGGAGGGAAAATTAGGTGAAGTTATAGTTGGGCACTTTTCCGGAAAAGCCCGACAAAACATACTTACGAAACTACCCCTGAAACCCTAAAATAAGGGCTATCAAGGGTATTTTCATAATTTGATATTAAATTTGGTAATTTTGAGTCTAGAAATAGATTCCTTGGGTGAAAATATGTTATAATAGCCCTAGTCAAAATTTTGGGAAAAGTACAGTCGGACCAGGTAAGGCCTGACCGGGTCCCAAGGGCATTTTGGTAAATTTCCATCATAAGCTAATATAACCACAATAAATACTATGGAAGTGTCTAAAATGATACATGGATTAGTTTTAACCTAGTTCCTGTATATTTTATGTTTTAGGACCGAATTAGGACCCTAGAGTTGGCATGCTTTTCAAGGCACACCAAACAGGGTAAGAGTGACTTGAGGTAGGGACATTATCCTTCATACATCATGCCTTATTCTATATGAATATGTGGTTACCATTGTTTGTGCTTTTATTAATTAAGATGGGTTGACTAAAGGGGGCAGTTAGTGCTAGAGGTGCACTTACACCTGGGGGATTGGATGAGAATCCAACTGGTGTACGATTAGTGGGGCTGGAGCCCTACTCATGTATACATGATGATGTGTTGATATTGTTCATTAATTGGTGTATTCATTATGCATATCATATTTACTTATCGTATGTTATGTGAACGATAGTATGTTTCTACTGAGATTCCTTGAAATCTCACCCCTTTTTCTAAACAAAATATCTCAGCGGGTGTCAGCGGTTCAAAAGGCAAGGACATAGTTATGAGAAACTGACGGGCACATTTCTCGAGACGTAGCCGATGGTTATTTTTAGTCTGTACTTGGAATATTTTGTGATATTCTGTACATATTTGTAGTTATTAGTGAATTTTGCTCTGCAAATGACTATCTATAAACAAATACTTATTATTAGTATATTTGTACTTTTTTGATTGCCTGTGGAACTTGTTCATTATTGCCCTGTGCATATCAAAATGAAAACAGGTGTTGACACAATACATCATTCATGGTTTGGCGGCTAAAAGAAATATATGCTCAAAAATACATTGGAAGTGATGTTGTTAGCAGCGAGAGTAAAACTAACATTATCATCAAGGGGAGTAAATACAATATTATCATCAAGAGGAGTAGAGACAATGATGTACTCTTTTCTTAACTAAGGTTTTGTCTCGTACGGGTTTTCTAGTAAGGTTTTTAATAAGGCAGCTTTGATTATATTGTGTACTCTTTTTCCTTTACTAGGTTTTTATCCCACTGAATTTTCCTAATAAGGTTTTAATGAGGCGCAACATTTATTCATAGACATCCAAAGGGAGTGTTGTAAAATTATTAGGTGATGTAGATGTCTACAAATTCTCAACTCTTGGCTTTTCATATCCTACTATATAACCTCTCTAATGAATAATCTTTAGGAGTTTTTATTCCTATAAATCAAAGGTTATATATTGTACACTTATGAGAATTCATTTTATTATTTATTTTATGTAACTCTTGGCTGAAGTTGTAGGCCTATAATAAAGGCTTTGTAATACACATCATAAGCATCTGAATGAATAAGAAAAGATGTTGCCCCATCTTTCTCTCCAATTTCTCTCTTCAATTTTTTCATTTCATCTAGTGTATTTTCCTATTTTCATAATAAATAATAGGTTTTAAGGGACTTGAAAGTAATTAAGAAAATGTGTGAAATGACTAGAGGACCCACTTTCATTTCATAATTAAGTTCGGAGAGCTTCCAATAGTTTGTTACCTGAAAAAAGTGCTTGATCAAAATTTTTGAACTTGGAAGAATAAACTTAAAATTAAATAAAATATAAAATTAAAAAACATAACTTTTCTAGATTAAAGTTAAACTTGTGAGGCTAAAATAATCATACATTTTTCAATAACGAAAATTAAAAGAAAACAAAATATAAAGTTTCCTTTTATTAATAGGGTGACAGTGAAAGAAAGGAAAAGCAAAGAAAAGAAAAGGCTATTATATGCTTTATAGACAATCGCAATTCCTTTTCCTTTAACTTTTTTTCGCATTTCAAGCCTTTTCAAATAAAAATACCTAAGCAAACAAATGCATAAAGCTGAGGACGATGAGGAATATACATCTGAATTCTGAACAACCAAAGAGAAAAAAGATCATACCTATTATTGTTTCCTATTGTTCTCTTTCAAAATGTCTCTGTCTGTCCAGGCTTCTTTCTTTGTTAACTTAACGTAATATACTACGATGGCAATATATATATATATATATATATATACTAGATTTTTTTTTTTTGGTAAAAAATAACCTTATTTGGAAAGGTGAAAGCGATGCATTTTTAAATTTTTTTGGAAAAAGGATTGGTATATTTATTGATCTGAAAATCAAGGAATGCATGATTTTTGCGCAGGCTAAATTACATAAAACTTTTCTAAATTTAGAATATACATACAAATATTTTTTATTTTTAAAACTTAATAATAACCTCTATAAAATTTTAAAACCATGCTAATATAATCTCAAATTATTAATTTTATACCCTTTAAACTTTATTTTTATATTCAAATAACCCCTTAAATTTTAAGCTATTTATATAAGAATAAAACTAGTAGTATATGAGTTATCTATATAAATATACAAATTCAATTAAATTTATTATAAAGTTTTAAAAGTTATGGAGGTTATTTACATATTGCATAAAGTTAGGGAAATTTTATGTAATGTAGTCTTGACTATAAATTTATATCAATAAGAAGTAAATTTCTCTGTGTAGGATGTTTTTTTAAAAAAAATATCAAATCACACACTGTTTTATTTTCATACTTAATGTTCCATTATACTTTATACAAAAATCACCTAGAGAGGTTGGATTTTCATTTAAATATAACATATTTAAGATATGTTTGGAAGAGTGTATGAGAAATAAGTCCTTATTACGCAAGCTGAGAAAAAACTCTTCTCACATACTTACCTCGTATACCGTGAATCACGAATTATAAGCACTTATTGTCCAAAAATAAGCTATTCCAAACGAGCACTTATTCTGTTTGTAAGATCAAAGAAGAGTTTGAAGGAGAGGCCAAGTAAACAGTTTTTGGAGCATGTGGCAGAAGGCACAGTGAATATGTGGAATACTTGAAGCATTTGTAAGGGTGTGTTTGTTTTGAGGGTAGGGTAGGGGAGAGGAGAAGGGTTAAATTACTTTTTTGGGTTGAAGTTATTTAAATTTTGAACTGGAATCCAAAATTTAAAAGGGATGAGAGGATAAATTTTTTGCGGGAATCCAAAATTTAAAAAGATGAGAGGGTAAATTTTGAGTTTCTTCCGTCCAAAATTATAATTTACCACCCCTCCCTCCCCTCCCCTCAAACCAAACACACCCTTATTTTATGTTCTCTTGTTTGGTGTCATTTTGTTATTAACAATAATATTATAGCATGGTGATTTTGTTTATAAGATACACTTAAAGCATATTAATTATCTCCTGCATAACTTCTTACCTATTTATTCTCTTTCTCCTCCATGAATAAAAGCATTTTTAGAAAATAAATTACAAATTTTTACTTATTCAAACTCTTAAAAAAGGATACAAATTCGTTGCTCTTATATTTTCCATTCACTCTTCATATAGAATTAATGTACTATTTACCCTTTCTTTGGACTCTACTCTTAGCTTTAACTGTATAATCTTCTTGATGGCCAAAAAAAAAAACTGTATAATCTTCTTATAACTGAACATTTTATTAAAAAAAATAGTTTTTTTTTTTAAATTTCAGGCTACATGTTTCTTATATATAGCATGGGAAGGAATAAATGAATAATAGCAATGGAGTTGGGGAAGGAAAAAAAATAGAAAAGGAGCAAGTTGTAGTATTGAGTGCTTATTTCAATCTTCTTATTTTAAGTAATTTTGTTGGATGAATCCCCTTTAAAGAGATATGTTTCAAACAAGATTGTTTCTAGTAAGGGAATACCTATACTTAGCAAAACAAAAAAATATCATACACTAATTTATGATTTATCTATCGTCCTAAAATATTTTTCAAAGCATTATTTCAATAATTTTTGTTCATCAATCACCATAAAATATTTTTTTAATAGTACTCAATATCTTAAGCTGAGGGTACTTATTCAATGTTGAGGAAAGTACTTATTAATATTGAGGAAAGTATTTTAAGGACAAAATTGCATCAAAATATTTTAAGATATTAAGTGTTATTGGAAAACGCATTACTCCTACTATTATCATTATTATTACAGAATGAATTGCAAATTAATTTAGAATAATGAATAATACTATTTAAAGATATCAAATCTCTTATTTAAATGTAGGGCAAAGTTTGTAATTGCTGCCACAAACTAGATTTACTGATCCATAATTTAAGTTACTTTTAGAAGAATAATTTAGTCCATAATATAAATCACTTATATAATAATTAATATTTATTTATCAGTTTTATCAATACAACTAATAATTAAATGTGACTTCTTATGTTTCTCTCTATCTTTCAAAATCATATTTAATATGGATAAAGCAAAAAAAAATTATAATTTAAAATAAATTTAATGAATTAAATATCATTCTTTAATTTTAATGAATTAATTAAAATAACTTATTATATTATAAACCATTGAGAGTACCATTTATTTTGGACATCAAAAGTGTAGGACGCATTTTTATGTAATTTTATTTTGCAGTAAATGGTAAAAGTGAATAAAATATGCTCACATCACAACCTCAACGCCTTGGAATGGGTGGATGGAAGAGGCGTGGGTTGTTGACCAAAATGAATGAAAGTAAGAGAGAGAGAGAGAGGCATACAGAGCGCACAAAGCACAAGGTTATCTATAGTACGCGTGTGGCATCGAGCCATCGACCTAACCCCTTAACTCTATATTTTTTTTATTTTTTTATTTTACCACACAACAACAGCTTTTCCCCCCTCTCTGGACAGTCCCATGCGCCATGAACCATCACAATTCACAGACTAGGCCTCTCTCCAGTCCCCACCCTCATTAAAAGGCACAACAAACACCGACTAATAACATTATTATAAAAACAAATTCAGTTGCTGGTCTTTTTTTAATAAAAAATTAGGATAAATTTAAGTATTATCGGCTTCAATTAAGAGTAACTCCTTCATAGACTTTTCTAATATTATCATTATTATCTACCTTTCTATTTTTATTGACAAATTACTTCCAACATATTTCATTAGAATAAAAAAAATCTTAAATTTCATTAGCATTATTTTCAAATTTAATAATTATCCAACTTTATTTAGTGTTATAGTTGTTATTATAAGTTCACTTGTAGATGAAACTTTTGGTCCTAAATATAATTACACTTAGTGTCGATTTGTTTTAACTTTTCAGAAATATTTTTATAATTTATAAGATAGATATATAAGAAGAGTTTTATCTCGACTTACAAAAAAAATTACTTAACAAATATTCTTCTAAGTTTTTCAAATAAGCATTTAGAGTTATTACTAACTATTTTTCAATTTTATCTTCATTAAATTCTTATTGGAAATAGAGAAGGAGAAGTGAGAGGGTGAGATTGACTTATAAATATCGCTATACAAAAAATCGGACCGGATCGGCCGGTTGAACCAGGAACCGGTCAGTGGTTTAGTCTGGTTTGATGGTTAAACCGGTTGAACCGGTAAAACCGGTGGTTCAACCAATTGAATCGGTTTCAATTTTTTTATTTTTTTGGTTTTTCGTTTTTTAGGGGAATATTGGAAGTTGAAGACCAAAATGAAGAGAAAAATAGGTAAAGAAAAAAAAAATCTAAAAAAAATGAAGAAGATAATGAAAAAAATTATTTAAAAAGATATAATAATTATAGAAAATGAGATATCATTGCATAAGTATAGGCATTATAATTCATACTAATAGATTTCAAGTATTTTTTTCTTAAAAATCGTCATTTTTATTTATAAAATTTTAAAAATATATTAATATATATTGTCACTAATAAATTATAATATTATGAACGGTTCAACTACCAGTTAACCCATTAACCCTTGAACCTATGCTATAATCAGTTCATTGTCCGTTCTAGTTTTTCTTTCCTTGATAAATACAAATTGAAGTGTCAAATTTAAAAAAAAAATTATTAAATTAAGATATATTTAATGATTTAATTATTATTTTTTATAATAAATTTACAAAATCTAAACAATAATAATAAATAAATAGAGGGTAAAGTAGTTCATGTCTTGCCGTTTTCACTCATTCTGTTGCCGGTATTTTACCTCTGCTTTAACTCTTCAGGCCTTACCACCTTGTCCCTCCCTCCCTCGTGCTTTTCTGCTCTCTCTCTCTCTCTCGCTCTCGCTCCTCCCTTCCTTTTTAAACCCCCACGCTTCAACCTCACACTCACATTTCGCTTCAAACGTACACATATCTCTCTCCACCTTCAGCATCATCTTCATCAATGGAGGTAACCAAATTAATTAAAGCCCTGTTTTCATCTTCCTCTTGCTTTTGTTTTAATTGGTTGTTAATAACAGAATTTATATATATGTGAGTGTGTGTAGGAGCACTACTACAGGAGGAGCCATGTGCCGGCGTTTGGAAGCTGGGACTGGAACGATAACCTTCCCTTCACGCAGTGCTTTGAGTCTGCAACGCAACCTGGTTTCTTCCGCTGCACCTTCTCCGATCACTCCTCCGATCAGGACCACCGTGATCTCTATGTCGCCGGTGACTTGTACCAGAACGACGTCGTCACTCCCGCCATGATCGTCCTTCCTCGCAAAAGAAAGGTCCCTCCTCTCTCTCTCTCTCTCTCTCTCATTCCCTCCATTATTTTAATTTCTCTTCCCAAATCAATCTCTCCCGTGCGTTTCAACTGGAAGGGACATAAGCGTCAATGCCCTTGTAATCTTGCGTGAGAAAGGAACACAAGTGGTAATTTTCTCCGTGGATATTTTTTTTGGAAAAAATTCACTCTTTAAAAATTTTATTGTTACAAAAGGGATGATAAATTTTTATACACACAGAATAGTTTACTCTTACTCTACAAATTACAAAAATACTGCTATTCTGCCTTCATATCCATAAATTTTTAATGAGGGGTTTCTACCTAATTTTTCACTATTCCAGGTCCCCGCCGTATTTGTGTCCTCTTTTATTATATTTATGTGTTTGAATTAGTTTTTAGGAATAGTTTTTATGATTTATGAGATAAATATATAAGAAAAATTTTATCTCAACTTATAAAAAAATAATTTCTAAAATTACGATTTAAATGTTTCCCAAAACACTCACTTAGTATTGAACCCAGGCTCTTCTTTTGTGGGTAATGTTGGTTGAGTTGAATCATGATGAAGGTCAGTCTTTTTCTTAAAAAGAAAAATTTACTTTTTAAATTTGTTATTCAGGAATTTAAGACCTAAAAAGGTACAAAAGTTGTTGCATATATACAGGGGAAGTACGGGATTTGGTTGGGTTTGCTGGAGTAACTTGTTTTGACGAGGGTAGGTCTAATGTGTAGGCGCGTGGGACCCCTCATTCATTGACTTCAATGAATCACGCCCTCTCCCGTCAGGTCATAATTTGGTCCATGCCTAAGGCTGTTTGAAACACACATTCAATAATAATTTCTTTTCGGTTTAGTTTAGAATATATTTATCTAATTTAATTAAATTAAAAAATTAATTTAGGTAGTTAATATAATATATATTTTTTAAAATATATTAGATATATTCTTTTATTTCCTTATTCTTCCTCCTTTTTAATTATTATTGAGGAAATATTAATAGAGATAAATTAAGAAAAATTAATAAATATAAAAGTTATATTTTATATTTAGAACTAAGATTAATTTCTCAAATATAACTTATATTAAGGACCAAATGAGTACCTTGTCACCAGTTAAAGTTGGTAAAGAGTTTATAAAGAGTTTGGTTCATAACTATAAAGTTGTAGGATCAAACCCATCCATTGGCGTGAGCTCCTTAATGGGCAATCAGGTCACCTGAATTTTTTTATACCTTGTTTGTGATATTGTGACTTTTGTTATAATTAATCAAGTGGGATATTAACTATACTCCCTTTTGTCTTAAATGTAAGATATAATTAATTTTTTGAAGAGATTAAGGAAGCTAATTAAATTCATTTAGAGTATTTTTATTTTTGCTTTTTTCTCCAAACTAATTAGTTTGACTAATAAATTGATATATAATCTAAGGATACTCAACATATGATATTATTAAGTAACTTATTTAATTTCTTTAATCTCTCTAAAAAAAATTAATTCTGTCCTATATTTATGTTTTATATTTAGAATGGAAGGGAATAATTTTGTTTTCAAAAATTATCTTTATTTAAATGTTGATTCCATTTTGTCGTTTTTGCTTCTCAAAATGTAATCCATAATTTTAGATATATGCAAATTTTAATCTATTGAATCTTTTTTTTTTTTGGTCAAAATCTATTGAATCTTTTGGCATGATACCAAAGTGGTAAAGAAGGCCCCAATAATTAAAAAAAAAAACAGGCTACGAGTGTGAGGGAGTGCATGATGTGGAGGCATGTGACATGAAAGTCAACTTTAGCAAGTAAAGCAGATAAAAAGAGTGATGTGTGTGTGTGTGTGTGTGTGTTGTGGAATTGAATGTTTTTGTGTGTGATTGCAGACAAAGGTACGTGAGAAAGGAGAAAAAGAAGAAAAGCAGAAATGGGTGAGTGAGTTTGAAGGATCAAGAAACCCTAACGATGGAAGAGATCATGTAACAATGCCAAGGTCAACACCTAAGCCTGTGGATGAAGACTTGTACAGAATCTCTCCTGGAGTGCTTTACCATAAACATACTACAAAGGTAACAAACAACTCACATCTTCCATATTCTAGCTGATCGTATCTTAAAAATTACTCTATCATATCCCTAATATATGAGTTACATAACTAATTTATAATAAATATTAAAAAACTTAGAAGAGTTGATTATTTATAATAAATGTGTGTTAATTTTTCTAAAATATCTTATTTAATCATGTTTTCTGAAACTACCCTTGAAGAATAAATTTTACATTGATTTATAGAAGACTCAATGGAAAATATCTAAAAATTCATAGGGCCAAGATGTACTTTTCTCTTTTCCTCCATGTATTTATTATTACTGAGTCTGATCATTATACTTTTTTTGAATTATGTGGTGCAGAAGAAAGGGTTTAGTTTCTTTTTCAGTTGTTTGCTGCCAACTTGCATTGCCTGAAACCTCACATGCAACATCTGAGAAGCCATTAATGGGACTGTACAGAAAGCAGAAAACAGAGGACATAACAGTCACAGATGATGATGATTATGAGGATCATAATTTTACAGTCATTTAAGAATGAGAGATATTTAGTGTGTTTAGATTAGTTTTTTTTAATAGTTTTTATGACTTACGAGGTAAATGTGTGAGAGAAGTTTTATCTCGGATTACGTAAATCATAGTTTGAAGGTTTGCCAAACACACACTTTAATCATGTCGATTAGCCCCATATTATTAATTTAGACCACTTCTTTAATTCTTCTTCTATTTAGGGGTTGCTTCAGAATTTGAGTAATTGATGGGGTTAGGATTGTGATTTGTAATGTGTGAAAAGCAGTGTAGAGAGAAGCGGAAGAAAGTAAAACAGTTCATCTTTGTGGTCTTACTTTACTTATTTTAACTCAACTTTCTCCATTTAGTGTAACGATTATTTTCCTAAATTTACATTTAACCATAGAAGAATTTATAGATCATGAGGAGTATCACAAAGAGTTAGTGTTAGTGTACATTAAAGCATCAAGCGTGTCTGAATGTTGAAAAAATTTGTTCAACTTTTTGTAAATTAATTTTGAAATTAAAATTACTTTGGAATGAAATATTCTTTGAATCTAGCTCAAACAGCTCTAACAAATTTTAAGGGAAATTCATTAATGAGATCCTGTCACTTATTATATTGTAAATATTGTTGTCAAACACGCGAGTTAACTCTCCGAGTTTACCGTTTTTATATTTCTAACTTATAAAATCGAGTCGAGTAGTTGGTAAACCCGTGATCTTTATAAACTCGGTTAAATTCACGAGTTTATATACTGAGTTTACCGTTTTTACGTTTCTAGCTTACAAAACTGTATTAACGCACCCTTAAATTCGTGTTAGCTTTTTCAATTAGATTATACTCAAGGGTTTTATATATGAATTTTATAGAAATTTCTTTATTAAATATGATAAATTATGAATGTTGATAGATTTAATTTCAATTATTTAGATTTAAAATATATTTAAATCAAATTGTTGTCAACTTTTTATATTTTAATTATTTAATTATATACTAATAATATCTATTTAATGATAAAAATAAATTCTTACGAGTTTACGATTCAAGTTCAGATACGAATTTACATCACTATCACGAGTTTGCTTAAACTCCCGAGTTTAACAACCTTGATTGTAAATGTAAGAGTTAATTAATTAATTTGCAGGAATTAAAAAATTAGTTAAATTAATTATTTATAAGAAAATTTTAGTTTTTCTAAGCCATAGCTTTTAATAATTTGCATTGTCTAATACTCTATCCATAAAAAATTCAAATTCTCACAATCAATGGGGGAGAATTTAGAAAAACTGTAATTTTTTTTTTTGGAGGTAATGGATACAAGTTTTAGTTTTAGAACCTAAGAAAACTCTTTTACTCGCTCTTATATTGAACATTTGGGTGGGGGGATTAAATCGTCCAATAAAACAAAGGAAGACATTGAATCATTAGTGTTAATGTTATTATTAGTGTATTTTAAAGTTATACTCCTATATTTTAAATAGTATAAAGATTCTCCCTCTGATCATTGTGAGAACATTTTTCATGATCTTTAGTCCAAGATATTTGTTGAATAATTTTTTTCTCCTTCTAAATGTCCATTGCTTTGCAATATTTTTATAATAATAAGAATTACTCTCTTTACTTTCCGATTTTTTCTTGATACAACTCTCTCATCCTAAATCTCTCTTATATTTTCTTATTTTCATAACAATAAATGAATTCTTTGTTTTTTTAGTTTGGCTTATATAGCATATAAAAGCCCGATTTATTTGTCCTAATTTAATATAAGATACTATTTCAAAAGAAGCAACATGGACCGTTATGAGGTCACACGGACTAGTGCACCCCAACTCGCAAGATAGTAGATACACATAACACATTACATTGCGCCTTTTCCTTTTGCTTTGAAGATGTTTTCCTTAAAGTTTAATGAGAGAAAATTTTATTTTTAAACATGTTTAATATAAATACAATTTATGGGAGCCTCTTTTTATTTTATCAATATACTATAAATAGTAAAACAATTGAAATACTACAGAGCTAGAGTTAGTAAAACAGGTTAGAACCGCCAGCCGCCCAACATTGGTTGAGCTTTAGCCATCCAGCCAAGCCCGCCGCACTCAGCCTGCGGTCGGGCTAGCCCGCTTTTATTTTCTTTTCAAATACCCTTATGATCTTATCATCTTTCCTTTGATGTTGTATTTAATTAATTCCTTGTATTTTTCATTTGACACTTATTTTCATATTATATTTATTTACTCTACTATTATTAAATTTAAAAGATATGTGCTTATATGTTTTTGTTATGTGAATAGATAAAAACAAATGAAAATAAGAATGACATTGGCTACCTAAAACAAATATATAAAAGAAAAGAAGTGTAACATAAGTGGGAGAAAAAGAAAGGAAAGGAGAATTTTTTTAAAAAAAAAAAAGAGGGAAAAAAAATAGGATGGCTGGCCCACCAACCCGTTTTGTCGGGCTCCGCCAGCCCGCAAAGTGCAGCCTGCCCTGTTGGGCCCGCCGTGCGACGAATTCCCAATACTAACTCATAGCGAGAAGTGTTTACTAAAACACCAAACTAGAAATTGTTCGGTGTTCGAACGAGTTGAGATTTATAGGAAAATCATTCAATTAAAAAATGACTAATATCCATTATTAGATGCAATATATGTGACATTTATTTTTTTTAAAATTAAAAAGTGATATCATTCACCTATTGACCGATTTTAGCTCTCATTTGCAATATTCTTCCGTGCCTTCCTTCCCTAATAATATTCCCACCGGCTGATTTTTCATATGCACTCCTTCCCAAAGCTCAACTCGTGGAGCCACAATGCATTTTGCTTTATACTCTTTCTGTCCTTAATATAAGATATATTTGAGAAGTTAATCTTGATTCTAAATAAAAGACATAATTTTTATATTTATCAATCTTTTCTTAATTTACCTTTATTAATACTCTCTCAATAATAATCAAGATGAAAGCAATATATCTCAAAGCATATCACGGGATTTGATGTTATAATATTATGATTATATTATTTGAATATTGACATGGAGATACGGTTGTTATGATACTCTCCATTAAGCCACTCATGTACTAGCGCGCGCGCACATATGGCTCTAATCTATCAATGAAAGACGTGCAACTCATTCTCATTTCAATATTTCACATGATATCTGTAACCCCCTCACCGTAATTACATCCGGATTACGAAATTTAAGTGAAATAGAGACCAATAAAATAAAATAACAATTCATAATCCCTCATCTCAAGATGGGATGTTTCGAAAATCAGTTCAAAACGTAATTGATCCTGGTCTCAAATTCACATGCGAATATAACTACTTGCGAAATCGAATCACATAAGAAATATCAGAGTGCGGAAACTAAAATCCCGGCGAAACCCCGGGTTCATCTACATATATTTATATCATGGGTTTACAATTTTCCCAACAATGGGGATTACATATCCAAAATATCATTTACAACTTATATACATTCCGTAATCCCAAAACCAGAATAAGGATAACCAACTACCACTAAGTCTCAGAGTAATCCTAATTACTCCTGGTTGTCTGCTTCCCTTTTGAGCCACTCGCCTTGTCTGAAAAGGTTAGTCATATGGAAAGGGTGAGATTCTAAAGAATATCAGTAGTAACAACTTTTTCATACCACATGCAATCACATAATATGTCAACAAATCATCTCATATCAGCAACAACACAAATCACACTCCACCCTCATCCCCTTTTACCGCCGGGAAGGCACACAGCCCTTACCCGAACCGTTGTTAGCGACTCAGGGACTATTGGTATAGCGGTGCTTCCACAATTTTCACAAACATGCAGCATACAAAATCCATTTCATCTCAATGACATTGAACACATACAATGTATCACATAGGATATAAAGAAAGAGTCACTACCTGTATCTTTCCTGACTGGCTCCGGCACCGTGGCCTCACGAGGGCAACAAATGTCAAATCCTATATCAATTAGGGACAACCAATCAATCTCTTTTCCATATGTATATTTCAATAATTCTCTAAGTTGGTTATCATTTAGGACTCTTTAGGTGACTATTAGAGGCCTAATCATATGCCTAAAGGGTTGGAAGACACTACCCAAAAGACCCCTTACTCGAAGGCAAAACACTGATTTTTGGCAGTTTCACTCGAGCACAGATGCTCTCACTCGAGCACAAGTATGGACATCACTCGAGCATAAGAGAAAGTGAGACTGCGAGTGAGCACCCGAGAGCACAAAGAAACTTTCAGGAACTGGCTCACTCGAGCACGCTGAACCTCACTCGAGCACCTGCGAGTGACGTTCAAGAAGTGAGGACCCGAGAGCACACAAAGCTCTCCAAGATCAGGATCACTCGAGCACACACCTTATACCCGCGAGTGAGAAGGCACACTCGAGCACCTTACTCGTGAGTGAGAACCCGAAAGCACTACCCCCACCTGAAGCACAACCTCACTCGAGCATGATCCCCAGTGCTCGGGTGAGAAGGCTATGCTTGCGAGTGTCAGAGCACACTCTTGGCATCCACCAGTAAGTGAAGACCCGAAAGCAACCCTTCACTCAGGACTTACACCATCACTCGAGCAGGCCCAAGCTCACTCGAGCATGTTCTTCCCTCACTCGAGCACAAAGCGATGCACTTGAGCATTATTCAAAGTACCCAAAAGAACTCGAAGCACAAAGGGAAAAACTCACGCATCACTCGAGCACGTTCTTCCTCTGCTCGAGTGATGTGCATCAGAGACCCAAAACGCAGCCAAAAACCAGAAACACCAGATGGTCAATTTCACTCCCAAATGGTTCCCACACTCTACCAAAAACTCACACATACTTGGCACTACCTAGGGAACACAATGGCCACTCCAAAAACACCCCAAAAACCACTTTGACCACAATCAAACACTAAGGTCTCTATGATACACATTATCCAAATTCCATTACACTTAATTCCAACATTCCAGATTATATCCAACAATCAAATAACTCCACAATAACTCATTTCCACTATCAAACACCATAAAATCCACATTTTCATCATTTGGCATAATTAGGTCAAATTTTCCAGATTTTACCAAGTTTAGCCAAAGGTCACAAACAATACTTCAAAATGCTCTAAATGCCTACCTCTTCTCTTTGCTCAATCCAGAATCTTGATTCTCTAATCTTCCAATTTAGCCCAAAACTCAAATCACCACCAATGGACAAGCTACACCCACCAAAATGAAGCTTATCACTCAAAGATCAACATTTATGAATGGTGTTTGAGCAAAAGAAGACATTTACTCACCCAAATCAAAGCTTTTCTTTCCTCTTTCCTTGTTTGATCCAGCGAAAATGGAGAGAGAGAGAGAAGAGATGAGAGATGGAATGATATGATGATGAGAAGTCAACTCACTCTCTCACACACACACTCAACCGAAAATGGAGAGGAGGGAGAGAGAAAAAGTGAAGTTTTGTCTTCTTGTGGCCTCATCCATCCACTACCACAATGCCACATGTCCACATCTCAAGCACTCCATCAAAGAGCTCACATAACCGCAAAACATAGGATCCCAACCCATTATCAATGAATCTCAACCATTGATCTTAAATACCACACATATTTATTCCAACTTCACATTACATAAATTCCAAAAGTGCTTAATTACACTAATCTCAATGATTATCAGAGTTATCAGCCCTAATCACAAATCGGGATATTACAATATCAGAGCATGGTTTTCTGATATCTAAATTATGTCAGACAAAATGACAAAAAGCTCAAACACATCAGGGACATCTCATAACATCGACGCTTCTCAAAGAGAATGGAGATAAGCAAGATGGCAAGCGGAAACCATTAAAGGGGAACCATTGTGGGAAGCTTAGACACACTAGATTAATGTCATGAGATCATAGGTTATCCAACGACTTCAAGAAAGGAAAACGCAACAAAGGAGAATGAGGCAAGGATTGAGAGTGACACAGGTGAGCTCCAATGAAAGCCCCATTCCTAGTCTTACACACAAACAGTATAATCGTCTAGTGCAATATCTCAACAAGGAAGACAATCCATTGAATCTTGGAAGAGACAACGCACCTATGGTAGGTAAATTTATTCCTAACAAGTCCTGGATAATTGATACAGGAGCAATGGTACATATGACATTTGATAAGAGGCTCTTGCAGAATGTGACTCCAACAAGGCATCAATTTCTAGTTAAAATGCCAAATAGGCAAACTTTATCAATTAAAAACATAGGAGATGTTCACTTGTCAAAAGGAATGATACTTATAAATGTTCTTTATATACCATAATTTAAGACCAGAATTTAAGTGCAATTTGATTGCTGTTAGCAAACTAATAAAAGATTATTTGTGCTCGGTAACATTTGTTATAGACATATTTGTTTGAGGAACATGATTGGAACAAGTAGAATACGTTATGGACTCTAACTACTGGAAGAGGGCCAACTGAATAAGACCTTTCATGTACAACAAAGCCAGATAGCAGAAATTGGCACCAGAGACTTGGGCACCCTCTAAGGAAGCTTAAAAGCATTAACTTGCATTGTCATTCTCTTCAATTATTTCATTGTGATTATTGCATAAGAGCCAAACATATCAAACTCAGTTTTCCAATTAGTTCGATAAAAACTTCTTCGTCTTTTGAACTAATACATTGTGACATTTGGAGTAGTTTTCATACAACCTCTTGAGTGGTGCATACTAATTTTTAACCATTATGGATGATTATGTAGGGAAACGTGGGTCTATTTGATGAAATACAAATCAGACGCAACAAAGTATTTGATCTATTTTTTAAACATAATGGAAACACAATTCCATAAGCGAGCCCAACGGATTAAAGCAGATAACGGCTTTGAATTCAAATCTGAGCACATGATGCAATATTATTCTGATAAAGGAGTTTTGTTAAAAAATAGTTGCCCATGCATGCCACAACAAAATAGGGTCATGGAGCAGAAACATAAACACATACTCAAAGTTGCTCTAGCACTACGTTTTCTTAGGATACCCACTGGTCAACAAGGATATTATGTATATAACATTCGTGATGAATGGTGCATGTAACACATGATGTTTTGTTTCTTGAGGATCACTTTCCGTATGCCATACAAGAGCAATGCAATGAATCATTACTAAGCAAACCTCATTATTGCCCAGTTATTGAAGATGATGAGGCTATTTGGTCAGGTCATACTGAGCACGATTCTAATAATTTTCCCTTAACTCAAGGGAGTCTAATCAATCTCATGATAATGAGATCAGCCAAGAAGAAACATAAGTGCCTATTGCAAAAGATCCACAATGGCCTCAATGAAGTACATAAAAGACACATGTACCACTTGAATGGTTATTAAGTCAATTTACCGCAGTCTTTACCCTATGCGAATCCACCTCCTCCATCAAGCAACTCAATTAGGTATCCTTTATAATTCGAATAAAATAACTTCTTCCTCACATAAAGCTTATCTTTCGGCCATCGAGTTATATGATGAGTCCAAAACTTTTGACGGACATGTAAACACGCTCATTAGCGTGAGGCTATACAAAAGGAAATACAGGCACTTGAAACCAATGAAACTTGGACATTTGAACATCTTCCACCCGAGAAACATCTCATTGACTCTAAATGGGTTTACAAAAATAAATTCTAATCAACTGGAAAGTTGCAGTCTCGTAAAGCATAATTAGTACCATGAGGTTTTACTCGACGAGAAGATATAGATTTTCGTGAAACTTTTGTCCCAGTTGCATAACTTGTTACTGTTCGTGTAACCCCCTTCCAACCAAGGCCGAGATTAAGTTCATAAACATGTGATTAATGTAGAATTAGAGACCATAATACGGTTTGGGACTTATAAAAATAATCTTGTGCCCCAAAACCGGGCTTGCAAAAACCTTTACAAAACCTGCTCACAACGGTCTCATATTCACATTTCAAATACACAAATGGCCTGTACAATTGGATTCCATTCATCAATATCAGAGTGTAATGTAAATTCCCGACACACTCGGGTTCCATTTAATAAATAAGGGTTCTACAAGGCACAATGCCTATAATTCATTTCCCTTATTCAGTGGATTACACAAACTATACTACAATTACAATATATACAATGGTTTCCCAATAAAACAATCCAAAATACAATATGACAACCAAATATTTCAAAATGAAACTCCTAATCCAGAGTTCTAACCACTCTTCGTCGTCCGCTTTCCCTTTGATCCTTTGGCCCTATCTAAAATTATTTTGGGAGAGTGAGATTCTAAAGAATCCCCATAGTAACAAATCACTCATAGTATGCACAACAATAAGGCATGAAAGCAAATCATCACACACACATTGCAACTAAAACGACAGTTACAACGGCAAAGGCAAGTATGACTCATGTTACTCTTGCATTTGCTCACGCTGCATTGCACAACATAATCCACACAATATATTTCACCACCACTGGGATTCATATAAAGCATTTCATATACAAGCCACACTGGCAAGATCAACAGACAGCCCACGGCTGGATTCACAAACGCCGCCCCACCGGTCGGATTCACAAAGATTCATGTCGATTACGACGGCAATTCAACAGCCAAACTAGAGACGACCAACGTCAATCCCTAAACGACTCACGCTGAAGTGTTCACGCCGTAATAGACCATGGCACATACAATTTACACAACTTAATGATAAGTTATGCATACCAAAACATCATACACAACATGAGAGAAGAGTCACTACCTTGGTCCTTCCGGGCGTGTCCTAGCGCCGGTCACTCCCGAGTAGGGCAAATGTCAAATCATAGAATCATGATTAAGGACGAAGAGTTATACTCTATTCCAAGACTTAATTTACATCATAACTCTTAAATTTGGTTATCATAACTTAAGAGGCCATAAATGCCTCTAATAACAGCCCTAAAAGGTTGGGAAACAATAGGTTAAAGATCACTTTTCAAAAACTCAAAGTTCTGAAACACAGGGGTTGGCCGCAACCAGCCACTCATGGGCCGCGGCCAAAATTAGGACAGAAAGGTTTGGGCCATGGCCAGCAACCTTTGGCCGCGGCCAAGAAATCCCCTGATTCTTAGCTGAACTTCCAAAAATCATAACTAATTCTAGAAAAATCAAAATGAGGTGATTCCAAAGCCAAATAAAAGGTATTTAAGTCCTCTTTACTGGAAAAATATGGACCATAACTAGAAATTACTACAAAATTCCAGAATTACATAAAACTCAACATTGCTCCAAAACAGAGTTCAGTTTTTGTCCCAAACTTTGGCAAAGCATAACTCTCAATTTATCACGCCCTTATCTCAATTTCAACCTTTTTCAGAGTATTTGTGGAAAACGATATGCGGTTCGGCAGGCAACACAGGAATAGCATAACTATACTGATAATATGTGTATGATTACATAAATTCCCCATAGGGGTTTGTACATGATACTTACGATTAGTGTAGCTACACAGGGCTACTGAGTGTCTAAACTCTTCCCAGTGAAACAGAGACATTCCTAACTTCGTTCCACCACTGCAATCCTCTCGTGCAGTCCTCTTCTTTTCTCTCAACATATCTTTTGTCTTCTCCTATCTAAATTGTTAGTAGGGGAGGGTGAGATTCGAGAGAATCTCAGTAAGAAACAGATACCATAATGCATGCATGATTGATGCTATGTGTATAACATATTAGCTTTATCTAGATATATGCCCCATAATGACATTTCTACATGCTCAATGTTTCATACAACAAGACTATGCCACAGTGAAAACAGAAATAGAGCTTCATTTATTCAAATATGCTCTACACAATCAAGTAAAGCAATCACATACATCATCACACAAGCAAAGATATCAAATACATGCAAGTAAGGTAAGTCCCCTACCTTAACCCTTTTTCGCCTAGAAACGTGTGCCTCCATCTACGTGCAAACAACTCGGGGCTCCATATTCGATCCTCAAGCTCCCACTAGCTTTTCCTCTTCTTGGCTGAAACCCTAACCTTTGAAACACCAAAAGATGAGCTTCCATACCTTTACAAGCTTTTTCCTCTCCTTCTCTCTCTAAAAATCTCAACTCTTCTCTCTCTATTTCAGACCTGTGCTGCACGGTTTTGGCTGAAGGAAGGAGAAGAATGATATTTATTATATGATATTTACTTTATTACACTATTTTTCCAAAATTCGGATTTTACAAAATTCTAGTAGATTTCTGCCCAAACTTTGAAAAATCATAACTAATTCTAGAAAAATCGAATTAGAGTGATTCCAAAGCCTATAGAACCCTTATTGAGTCTAGTTTCAAAGAAAAATATAGACTTTTGCTAGATGGAATCACAAAATTCTCAGAATTTCAATCTTTGCATATTGTTCCAGAAAATTTTGAGTTTTTCTGGGCTAACTTCAAAAATTCATATCTTTTTGTATGTAGCTCTAATTGAGTCATATGACCTATCAAATTAAAGCTTAAGATGTCTACTTTCATCCTGTAAAATTTCATAATTTTTTATCATCATTTGGTCATTCAAAATCACATAACAAGCTTACTAACTCATAAGCGATTTCACCAAAAACATAATTATATTCTCCAAAATTCACCATTTTACTTTCTTAATACCCCAAAGATATAAAAATCATTAGGAGATAAATTTGGGCTCCTACTAAATTGGGGCTTAGCAGTCCACTTAATTTAAACTTATTCCCAAGCCTCCAATCCCAAAATTCGGGGTATTACACAATTCACAAAACGAAATGACACAAATTATATGTTCATTTTGAAGCTTGGGATGTGAACATTAAGACTGAAAAGTTTCATAATTTTTCAACACCATTTAGTCATTCAAAACTTTCATGCAAACTAACTGCCCAAAACAAAGTTCACACAAGACATATTTCCAATTTTCTACCAAAGTGTCCAATGACTCCAAAATCGTTAACCAAATCTATTCCCATACAATTTTCCACAAGGAACACAATGATAATCTCAAAATGACCAAAATCACAACCCAATCACATGCCCTGTTTTACCCAATGCACAAAACTAACACAAAGTTGTCAACCTTCACATTTCCAACCTAAATCCATTCTATCAACCCAAAACACATATAAAAGCACTAATTCCATGACAACAACATCTCAAACACCACAAGACCTTACTTTTCAAAATCTCAAGCCAAATTTCCAGAATTTTCAAGCTAAAGTATTTGGTACAAAACTTATATAGAAAGGTCTCTTAAACTTACCTTAACAACTTTCTCAAAGGAGTTTCTTGATTCTCCAACCTCCACAATTTCTTGAAGTCTCAAACCAACACTAAATGGCAAACTATAACCATAGAAATGTAGCTCTTAACTTAAGGAACAACTTTAAAGAAATGAGTTTGAGCAATGGAGGTCATTTTCCTTACATTTTCTCAAGCGTTTCTTCCTCTATTTTTTCTGCAACAATGGCACCGAGACAGAGAGAGAAAATAAGAGAGGTTGAGTGATAGAGAAGATGAAGAATGATGATCTTACTCCCTCCCATACTAGTTCAGCGTACAAAGAGGGAAGAGATGAGAGAGAGAATGAAATAAAATAACAATATTCTCATTTGACTTCTCCAACCACTATCATCTTACATGTTGCCAAGTGTCCTTCCCTCATTGAGTCTCATAAAGTAATCACTCAATTAACTACTCTAATCCCTCCATTTACGAATTCTAATTATATTTCTCATTTCTCCCATAGTTAGTAATTAATTTTCCCATTAATCACCAACTACTTGCCCAATAATTCCATTCTTCCAATTTCTCAATAATGATGACGTATTAATTAAAATAGCCGTAAAACACATAATAATTCCCATTTAAATTCATAAATATCCACACTGCTCCTCATTACCCCTTAATTAAAAATTGGGGCATTACAGTTCAAATCTTGTTAGCTGTGGCTGTCAAACGAGGAGTTATAGTGCACCAATTGGATGTTAACAATGCATTCCTCTATGATGATCTTCATGAGGAGATTTACATGAAAATACCTGAAGCCTTTGCTCAAAAAGGAGACACGAGTTTGCAAATTGGGGAAGTCTCTATATGGGCTACGTTAAGCCTCACGAAATTGGAATGAAAAGTTTACTAGCTCGTTGACAAGTTTAGGTTTCAGGCAGTCCCGAGTAGATTACTCTTTATTCACTTATCAGCGTGCTGACATATACACTATGGACTTGATCTACATTGATGATGTCATCCTTGCCAGCACCAATGATGATCACATCAGCCATATAAAGCAGTTTCTTTAAAACCGATTCATCATCAAGGATCTCAGACCTTTAAACTATTTCTTAGGCATTAAAGTGGCTCAATTCATTGAGGGCCTAGTAATTAGCCAACACAAATATACCTTGGATATCTTGAAGGAAACAAGAATAAAGGTATGTAGGCCCAGCAAGTTTCCCGTAGAGCAGAACTATCATCTTAATAGTGTTGAGGGAGATCCACATTCAAACCCAGGGCACTATCGAAGACCGGTTGGTCGAATCTTATACCTCACAGTCATGGGGCGCGACATTACATATGATGTAAATATTCTTAATCAATTTGTATCTGATCCCCGGATCCACCACGTGTGCAGCGGAACATGTCCTTCAATACCTTAAGTCTATAGAGGGACAAGGTATCTTCTTACCAAATATAGGCTCTCTCGACTTGACAGTATATTGTGATGCAAATTGGGGACACTTCCTTGAGACTCGGCGTTCTTGCACTAGTTATTTTATCTACTTAGGTGGTTCTCCCATCTCATGACATAGCAAAAGGCAACATGTAGTTTCTCTTTCTTCAACAGAAGCTGAATATCGAGCAATGGGTAGTACAATTAAAGAATTCATATGGTTGTGATGGCTTCTTCATGACCTTGGGGCAACTCAACAGTGTTCAACTCCACTATATTGTGATAATCAAGCTGCCATTCATATTGCCAAGAACTCGATTTTTCATAAGAAGACTAAGCACGTTGAAATGGATTGCTATTTTGTTTAGAAACGAGTCTAATCTCAAGATATCTCTACATTAAAGATCTGGACAAAGCATCAAGTAACTAATCATCTTCATAAAGGCACTCAATGCTGACAAATTTCAAGAGCTTTTCAACAAGTTGAGTACTTATTGTCACGCCCTGAAATTTTAGGGGTGATCAGCACGAAATACAAGAAAATCTCATATTCCATAAACCTTTATATGTAAAAATAATTAATTGAACTATTAATGTAATAACATTTTCAATTTCATATTTAATGCGATAATCTTTGTTATGTAAATATATATAATATATAGAACATGTATCATCATATTTCTTATAAGCAAAATATCAAACTTCATGTAGAAATTTCGGTAAAGTCTCCCCTG
The DNA here is from genome assembly GCA_963242795.1 of Inga leiocalycina. Classification (NCBI taxonomy): domain Eukaryota; kingdom Viridiplantae; phylum Streptophyta; class Magnoliopsida; order Fabales; family Fabaceae; genus Inga; species Inga leiocalycina. Next base: position 43,190,481 of record OY725328.1, on the reverse strand, counting down.
TAAGTAGGACTTCCCGAAAATTCTACAACAGCCTATTAGTCTAGAATAGTATAGGGAGCTCCACTCAACCATAGCATAAACATTTACATACATCCAAATATCAAATGAAGGAAGGGACCCTGCCTATAGAATACATGGAGCGATTCTACTTAAACATACAAAAGTATTCATTAAATACTTACAGTAGTCTACGTGATTCAAGTAGAATTCAAAAGTTTTTTTCCATAGTAAGGCTTTAAGGGTCAATTGGAGGAGTTGGTCAACTTCTACTTATCTAAATGCCAAAAAAATGATTTCCGGTAAATAACGTCCCCATGTTAAAATATAATTGTGCAATAAGGATAAATTGATTAACTCTTGGCAGAATAAGCAAACTAGCATTTTAAATAACAAAACCAACTATGTAAACGTTCAACCTTAGTAGTTAGGAGCACCAAAGATAACGGAAGAAATAATCACATTTTCTAAATGAATAGAACAGTAAACAAATAATTTCAAAGGTCTTTATTAATTGAAGAATCAATAAGTTAATTTGAAAAAAAAAATTATTTTTTTCTTTATTTAATAGGACTTATACAGAATAATATTAAGCATGGACACACAGCCTACAAGGGTAAGTAACCAATCCAGCGCGGCTAGAAGCCATAAAATCAGGCATGGCTAGAAGCCACAAAGAACTGGCGTGAGTAATGCTCACAAAAACCCTCCCTCCAAACCACGTGTGTTGGCTGTCACACGGGGCTAGTACCTCCTAATCACCCTATTAGCTGGGTGTGCCATGGCGCTCCAAGGGCTAACGGAACTGCCGTTAGCAACCATTATTCTGCTTCCAGTCTCTTGAAAACATTTTTTTCCAGCATACATGGAAGTAAACTGTCTTGTTATTCAGATCACTTCAGTACAGCATAAACAAGTGTTTTCTTTATAAAAATTTATCCTTTCCATGTATGTATACTAAGTTAAACTAGGGGAAATATAAAAAAAAACATATTCTCATTTCTTTTTTTTAAAAAAACTATTCAAGAAAATTATTCGTGAGAAAATAAAATAGATAAAAATGTTTAATGTAAAATTTAATTAAAAATACTATATCTATATCTGAGTGGGACGTTATTTACTCAAATGATAATCTCAATAGCTATGTACTAATTCTACTACGTAGATTTCAAATATGATTCAACTTTGATCCCCTAGTATACAAACAACACCATTGTCATTATGACCATAACCTTATAGAAATACACATGATAAGATTTCCCATTATTCTTCATGATAGTCTCTCTTTAAACCTTTTAAGCACTAACACGCCCGCCCCTGGGGGGTTAGAAATTCAGAATTCTATGCTCGTAATTAAAGCCGAGAATTTGGGCCGAGCCCATAGGGCTGGCCCGTTTAGGCCCGAGCCCTTCAAGGGCCGGGCTTATGATTTAGAGGCTAAAAAGAGAAGTGGGCCCTGCAGCCTTGAGGACCGGCCCTTTTAGGCCCGTTTAATATTTTTTTAAAATAAATTAATAAATATAATATCATTATATCAAATTATCAATATGAGAGATACCTAAGTACCTAATAAAGTATTAATAATAAGCAAACACTTATTAATTGGTTTGATTTATTTTATTTTCTACAATGATTTATTAATTTAAACTTTAAAAAATAGGCTAATTTGGACATTAGATGATTATTTTAACTAAAAATTTATGAGTTTTAAAAATAAAGTATCTCAATTTAAAGCAAAATAATAAATAAATTGTAAAACTTGAAAAAGAAATTTTTTTGAATTAAAATAAATTTAAGCCCGTTTAGGTCCGAGCCCGTGAAATGCCAGCCCCGTAAGGCTGAGGGCCTAAAAAATATTGTACTTTTTAGCAAATGGGTATAAACGGGCCGACCTGTTTAGGCCCGAGCCCATGAAGGGCCGGCCCTGTAGAGCCGGGTCTGCCCGTATTTCCGGCTCTGCTCGTAATAGTTGCAAATAAGGAAGAATTATTATCACTTTTACTTGCACAAGAATAGCTATGTTTCCATAAGCATGGTATATAATTTCTCAAGTCTTGTTACGCAATTGAATAGCTTCTAATCATCCAATATTATCTCCTACATACTCATCTCCCATAAAATCTATTTTCCTTTCCAATATCATTTTATGTATAATTACCACACTTTCTTAAATTCCTCAAGATTTATTTCTCAAGCATTTCTTCAAACACCTTGAGTGCTTCCAACAATTAATATAGCCTGAACAGTCCTAAGCATAATATATGATCTCCAAACACATCACAACAGATTTTCAGAGTCATCTATTCTCCCTCAGCGAAACCCATAAAAAAATGAATAAGCATCTATTGATGTCTCTTTTTCTATATTAACAGTAACAAGAAATTTTAATATAAAGATACCTATTGAAAGCAAGCTTCTCATCTTTTAATCTCCACCAAGTCTTGCCCCAAAATCCTCCATTTCTCTTCCACGCACAGCAGCTCCAAAAGGGGGGAAAATCAATCTCAACCCACCACTTTAAATTTCCCAACGCAAAAAAAGAAAAACAATGAAGGGGAATCTGACACTGGAATTTTGCAGCAAGAATCAGCAGTAAAGTGAGTATGCTAATCCTCACTCACACATAACCCTTGGCAGCTGAAACAGAGAAGGAAAGAGGGGTTTGACCGAAGGAAATAATCACACAAGCAGAGAGGAGATTAATCTGAAACAAGCAACTATCAGAGGCTCACTCGCACACACCAACCACAGACTGGGATTGACTTAATAAAACCCCACCAAACCAAACAAAGCCTTTGGTAACTTAAGGCCTATACTTTCATATATTACTATTATTATATTATATATATTCAAGCTATTACACTCAAAATCTTCATATGCCAACTTGATGGGAGGGAAGGCAATATATCTCGGAGCATATCATGAGATTTACTATTATAATATTACGGTTATGTTATTTGAATATTAACATGGAGATATGATTGTTATAATACTCTCTATTAGGGCACTTATGTACTAGCATGTATATATATGCCTCTAATCTATAAATGAAAGACATGCAATTCATTCTCATTTCTATATTTCTCATAAGGAGGAGAGGGATGAAGGAATTAAAGAAGATGACTATGGCATTTTAGAAAATATATGTCATGTTAACTAATTCAACTAACTTCCTTTATCTAATCAAATTAGGTAAATGTTTCTTATATTAAAAATCAGAGCAGTTTAATTCTTTTGCAACATGTTTCTTCCTTTGTTAGTGATTTTTTTTGTCTTTCCATTTCTTCCACCTCTTTCAATGTTTCTTCCTTCCCCAAGTACTACTCCAGTCCTAGATCCATTTGAATTTTTTTTTTTAGAGAACAAGGAAACTAAATAAAGTATTTTAAAGTATTTATATTTTTCTCCCAACTAATTAGTTTAACTTATCAAATAATATATAATACAATAATACATAACATATATGATTAAGTAATATATTTAACATCTTTAATCTCTAAAAAAGATTAATTGTGTCTTAAATTTAGAAACGGGTAGTAGTTGAGTTGGTGGTATATGCTACATTGTGGTCTGCCTTATGTGCATTTCGTTTCGACTCAAAACTTGATTTTCCACCTGATTATAGCGCATTCTCGTAATTATTTTCTTTTCAATTTTTATATCAATGGTAGTATTTCTTTCTCCAGATGATGGCTAAGAATTTCATATTTAGCCATCAATTTTTTAACATGTTGAGTTTCTTTTAAATGAAGAATGTAGACGTGTAAGTTAATTTTCTTTTGATAATCTTGAGATTAATTGAGAATATGATTATAAGGATTTTTTTTTTCCCCTTTTTCCCCCTTTTTGGGTACCCCAACCCTAAAGGGAAAGCTGAATTGGGATGAAGTGTGAAGGTAATGTGATCCGAACCGTCCAAATACTTTGCTCAAAATGTGCAAAGCAATGACACTATAAGCAGAAATCAGGCCCAAAAACACACTCCACAGGCCATACTTGCAATATGCCAAACTTTCTAGTTGATATAAAGTGTGTGTGTGTGGGTTTTTTTCTTGTGTGGATATAAAATAATGATTATATGTGTGAATTTTTTTTTTCACATTTAGTCCAAACTATACATTTTTTTTAGGAAAACAAAATTAGGTATTTAGTCTTATATAGCTTTTGGCATATAGTTGAGGTATTTTGCATTCTGGTTCGGTTTGATTTTTCTCACCCCTAACAAATACGAGATACCTCAACTAGATGCCAAAAGTTATTGTTTGGCATTGTTTTTTGAGTTAAATAAAAACAATGCCAAACAAGTGAGGATTAAAGAGTTGAAGATGGCAACGTTTGGCTATCTTGCTAGTCCTACTTTCAGGATGCCTTCCTATTATGTGGGAAGATCTTCTACCCTATTTTGATGATTAGTGTATTTTGTTGTATTTCATATCCAAACTAGCTTGGCCACTTTATGTATCAAAAAAAAAAAAAAGAGTTGAAGATGGCTGAAAAACTAAGACCACTGATGGTAAAATGGATATTACAAAAAAGAGAGTGACAATGCTATCATACTTTCACTTTAATTTTTTTATAATATTCAATATAATCTTTTAAAAGAAGATACCAATAATTAATTATTCAGCACGGATTTAAAATATTTCTGATATTTATGTATCTGTTAATGTTTACTACTACATCTAGATATAATTTAATAGTTTTAATTATTGAACTTGACTGGACGCCACTATTAGTTTATTTTCATAAATTACAACTTTAAAACAATCCCAAACCCCCCCCCCCAAAAGAACAACGTTGAACAGTGTCCTGCAAAAAAGACAAAAAACGGAAAAAGTATCATTGTTGGACACGAATTTTAACATCGTTAGTCCTAAAATAATTTGCCCATTTCTTTGTTATTTTCCATAAGTCCACATATGACACGAGGGTGGATTTAAGTCTTCGGGTTGCCCGGATTACAATTGTAATCGGGCTAATTTGCCCATTTCTAATATAATCATAAGTTCAAATTCTACTAATGACATCAAACCTTTTTTTCCTCGTATCATTTCGTGCTATCCAATAATATCTAGTGATTCTTTTAGATGTTATTATCAAATATCCGAACAACCACCTTATCATCTTTTTAAGAAAGTGCAATTTGAACTCAATTTGTGGTCTAGTTGGTTCACTCCTAAACCATGTGACATTGGGTACATCACCTTTTGTTTTCTTCCAACAATAACGTCAAACCCTTTGATAATTTATAAATATTTTTGGAAGTATTTTTATTGTGAAATCAAATATTGATTCGAGTAAAAATCTAAAATATCAACTCACTTGAATTTTCTGTGGGAAAAAAAAAACCTGGGATTTAAGAGAGCGTTGTAAGAATGATGAACTCATTATTCAACTGTCCAACTTTTAAGTAGAAATAGATTATCCTTACAAGTAATCAACTGAGATATTAATTACATTTTTTCAATATTGCTAATTTAAAATCTCATTAATTACAATTTCTATATAGGTAAATTTAGGATGCCAAAAAAAATATAGGTTAATTTAAAAATATTTTAATTTTCACATAAATTTAAAAAATATAGGTTAAACTCTTAACAAGCTCTCCTTTATTATAAAGACCAAAGAGAGCATTGTGTTGGCCCAAAAAGGGAGTATTTTGCATTTAAATTTTTTTGAATTTAATAAGTCGTACATAATGTAGATGTTTATGTTGGCCTGCACTATAAGATGACTGAACGAAAATCATTCATAATAATTCACCACATAATAAATACGTATCACTTCGTTCAAAAAAGTGGTTTAACAACTTTTTTTTGCCAACATTAATCTTTATTTTGTGACGGTGACTACGGCAAGTGAAATAATGACTATTTAATTGGTATAATTCTTAAAGTAGTTGAAATCAAACAAAACGCTTCATTAGAGATAAACTAAAATAATAATGCGTCTTTATATCCCAACGCATCTGACATTTGAACATTTTAAATTAGGGTTATGGTGTAAAAATAATCATGATTTTTTTTGTAAAAGTGCGCCTAACACCATAAATTTTTTTTAGGTGTAAAAATACCTATAAACTTTTCAAAATGAGATAAAAATGGCTACACCGTTACTTGACACAAACATTCGTTCTGTGGGACCCACTTATTATTTTTTGAGGTACAAAAATACTCATAAACTTTTTCAAGAGTACACCTAACATTATAAACTTTGTTTAGGGTGTAAAAATGCCCATGAATGTTTCAAAAATTTATAGTATTGGATATACTTTTGAGAAAAATTCATAGATATTTCTAGTTTTTTACACTTCAAAATATAATAAATAGGTCCCACAGACGTTTGAGCCAATTAACGGTGTGAGCAGTTTTACCTCATTCTGAAAAATTCATAAGTATTTTTTCACCTAAAAAGAATTTATGGTTTTAGGCATACTTATGAGAAAAGTTCATGATATTTTTACATTTTAACTCTTTAAATTATAAAACACAACTCAAAAATCGCGAAGCATTCATTCAATTCAATGGCTCAAACTCAATGCGTGTTTGTTTAAGCTTTTTGCACAGTAAAAACGGGCTTATTACGCAAACCGAGAAAAAACTCCTCTCACATACTTACCTCGTATACCGTGAATCACGAATTATAAGCACGTTTTGGACAAAAATAAGCTTTTCCAAACACGCACTCAATCTCGAGGATTCCATTCCCATTCCCTTCCCTCACCACAACCTGCCACATACCACAATCCCACTCCTGGAGGGGACCATCTCTTCCCATGTTCCTAAAATTTCTATAAAATCGAATCTGACTCATACAATATACATAAGCATGACCACGTGTCAAGTTCTTATAGGACACTTCCCAAACCTAGTCAATGCTGGAGTGGAGGACCGAACACAAATACCAACCCTCCTCTTTGCCTAGCAACAACAATAATAATACAATAGTCAATACAAAGCATGCTTCCATGTTCTATCTGCTTACTGCTAATTCTAATCCATTCTTGGGTCCAAAAAAAATTTCTTATCCATAACAACAACGTAAAATGACCATAATAACCTTGCAAAATGACCGTGTGTTAGTCCAACAGGCAAAAAAACAAAAGCAGCAGGATCACAGGATATAATATATTAATAAAACAAGTCTAATCCATTAGAACTAGAAAATTCAGTCTTCTTCATTAACTGCCAGGTGTCAGTTAAGAGTAATCAAAAAGTTCATAATTCTTGACGTTCATTAGTCCAAAGACTAATCAAAATATTAATATTAATCCTACGACCTAGAGGGCGGTCCTAACGGCTAATCCTAACGGCTTAGAAACGGACTCATCAGAATTCATAAACAGTTAAAATAGTGTCCAGCAGCTATTCTCTCATCTCAAGCTTCAACTTCTGCATTAGCGCACTTCTTTGCTGGCGCACAGATGGCCCACACAAAACCAAACGGGTCCTTGACCTTACCCACGCGCTCCCCGAAGCACGCGCCCTCCCCAGGCACGACCTCGCCTTCTGCAACCGCTCCGGCAGCCACAGCCTTGTTAATGGCAGCTTCTACGTCCTCAGTCTCCAGGCAAAAAACGACACCGCTTCCAGCACTCTTCGCCCTGGAATTATTTAATCAAGACAAATTTTAAAACATGTAAAAAGTAAAACAAGACAAAAAATTTTGTTTAGCAGTGAGTGGCACGTTTCAACTTCTTAGTCAAAAACGAAGAAAATTATCGTGAAAGAGAACAAATCACTAGAAAACATCCAACCGAATCGCCTAAAAAGCCAAGTCAATAGACCACGAAAGTCATATCTGGTTTCAGCGAAACTGATATCAAGAGACTTGATAATAAAACGACAATATGAACCGTATATACGCATCAGATTTTACAGGATATAATTAATAAAGCGTGAGATCGTGCAGATCGAAACAGAAACAACACAAATTCTGCAATTATATAATTCGGTATACATGCTAGGAAAATCACAACCATTACATAGAACATGACTTAACAACTATTAAGATACAGCTAAAAATCATTGAAATACGACCAGAACAAATTTCAAAGTGAATCGAAAAGCAGGAGATACGAAGTATAGAACGATACAATGGCTAACAACTAACCAAGAGACAAAACAATATCAGTCACGCATTATTAATTAGTTTCGCAAGGACAAAAGTCTTTAACAGTACGAAAATTTGGACAAAAGCAGAAACAGCACGAAACGCCGATTACAAGTATATTTGTTCGGTGAGCGATTCTACAGAAACAAAACTACTCAAAATGCTTTTAACATATACAGAGTAAAAAGATCTCAGAGCAGAGCAGCACAAGAAACGAGTATCAGAGATGAGAAAAAAGAAAACGTAAGCAGATATACTCCAGAAAAGAAAATAAAGAACAATAAGCAGAAATAGAAAGAAAGAGAGAGGCAACGACTTACGGAGTAGCAGAATCGTCGGCGGAGAGGTCAGAGACTATGAAGGTGAAGCCGGCGAGCTTCAGCTCCGCAGAGCGGATGAGAGGGAGCTCTTGCTCAGCCTTGCGTTTGGGATGAGTTGTACGGCCAACCTCCTCGGCACCAAAGGCAGCTTTATAGAACTGAACTGCGTCGTTTGCCTTCGGCGCCTCCACCAGCATCTGCGGCTTCACTGCAGTGAAAGACACCGCAACAGCTACCTTCTCAGCTCCACCATTCTGAACCTCCTGTTGCGCCATTGAAGAATCAGAGAGTAAAACGTACGAACAGAGCTTCGAAAAAAACCTAACCCTAGGAGAGAGAAAGCGAGGGAGAAGACGAAGAAGAAATGGAAATGGCGTGAAGTGGGTTTTGCGAGGGTGTATATATAGAAGGCGGGGAAGAGGAATCGCCTCTGGGCGTGTTGGGGACAAAACCGGGATAATGAAAATTTACGGAGCATGATTCACTGTTAAAATCCCAATCGTCAAAAATGAGTCTTGGATAAACAGAATTGCCCGCAGATTTTTGTTAATTTACGATGAATTGCCCTTCCGAAAAGCCGTCTCCTACGGTCTGACATCGGGGAACGTCGGAAAGCAAGACATTAATTAATCATTAATATTTATTTATAACTAATTTTTATTAATATTTGAAAAAACTCGTAAAAAGACATGTTTAAAACTTTTATGCCCTGTTTGATATGATGGAAGAGTTTTTATGGCATGTTTGGTAGAGCTTATTTTGAAAAAATAAGTTCAATTTACGCAAGCCGAGAAAAAACTTTTCTTACATACTTACTTCGTATACCGTGAATCACGAATTATAAGTACTTATTACCCAAAAATAAGCTCTTCCAAACGAGCACTTAATGGAAGTGGAAGTAGAATTGAAAGTAGAAATAGAAGTGAAACTGAAATTGGGGGTAGGTTTTAAAACATGTTTGGTTGAAAGGTGAAAGTAAGATATAATTTTAATTAAAATATGTATTTACAATGTAAAAATACAAAAATGCCCTCCAAAAGTAAAAATCAACCCTGGCCCAGGAATTTGAATCGTCGCCCTCCACTTTTGTTTGACCACCACTCTCGTTGGAAACGCAACCTACCAAATGTTTTTTCATATTGACAATACCAATTCTAGAGAAATCATAGAAATCCAACGCAAGTAGGTGGCAGTACCAACCCAATAATCTTGATCCTCATTTACAAATCGAGCACACCAGACCCAGAGAAATCATAGAAATTGAAATTTAAATCAGAGAAAAAAATTAGAAGCTTGAATCAGAGAAATCAAAGCACCTCAACTTGAAGGTGTAGTCGCCACCGTGAGAGAAGGGGTAGGAGATAAGGGCGATAGCAAAAGTCAACGGCGTCAGATCTAAAGTCGAAAAAGGTCAATGTCGCAGATCAACGCTCCTCCGCCATCCTCCGTCGGACATCGTCCTTAGTTACCTTCATCTAAAATCATCCCCTGCCGTCGTTGTTGGTGCTAACGGAAATCGACAGCAACTCATCGATCCCTCATCACCTGTGCTCCACCGTCATCGTCGATGCTCCTTTGTGTCCCCACCATTTCCAGATTTCTCACCAACTCAAAGGGCAAAATGGTCTCCAAATCTGACTTCCAATGGAACTAGGTCAGTTCCATTGGTATTGGGTGAGAACCCACTTCCATCAATTTTGGTGGAAGTGAGTTCCACCAGGAACTAACTTCTCACCTACCAAACACATCAAAGACGTGGTTCCACATCCACTTCCATTTCTCAAACCTTGGTTCTCATGTACCAAACGAGGCATTACTACCAACTATCCAGAAGGAATTGCATTAGAGCACTTATAAAATTTTTTTAAAAAGGAAATCTTGCAAAAAACAATTATTTTCTAGGAAAAATCCTTTAAAAAGACCACCGAAATAGCTAAATCCTGATTCAATGCAGAGAATTTGTGAAATCCCGGTTCAGTGATGTGTTAGTACGGATGAACAGTGCTAGTACGAGAAAAAATGATTTTGCCCTTCACCCCTCCCTCTCGCCATTTTAGAATAACAACACAAGACTCTTAATTAACAACTCTGGATTCTTGATTAACAACTCTACTTCATCCTTTCACATATTCGTATATCAAAAATATAATATTGTTAATATAAAATACGGTGTTGTTAATAAAGAAAGAGGTATTGTTATTAGCCCTGAAACTTAAATTACGAAGTTGTGAAACAAGAAATGGGAGTTGTTAATGTAGAATATGATGTTGTTAATAACAAGATTAGTGTTGTTATTGTGAAAGTAAAAAAGAAGAAACTAGAGTTGTTAATTAATGACTTAGGCTTAGGCTTCACAAAATTGATTGCGCTTTTGAGAAGAATGCTACCGCCGGGAAACGATATGCCAACCAGGACTTACGATGCAAAACAAGTGTTGTGCACTATTAACTTGAGTTATGAAAAGATACACGCTTGCTCCAACAATTGTATTCTATTCAGAAAAGAATATGAATAATTAACCGAGTGTCCTCTGTGTTTTGCATCATGGTACTAAGCAAATAGGAAGAGTCCAAAGAAGGCGTTATGGTATTTTCCAATTATACCTAGATTTAGATGCTCATATAGCAATGCAATTGATGCAAAAAATTTAAGGTGTATGTGAATAAAAGGATTCAAGACGACATGTTTCGACATCCTGCTGACTTTGTGGACTGGAGTAAATTTGACTTTGAGTATCCCAAATTTGCTAAAGAAACAAGAAGCCTCCGCCTAGCATTGGCTACTAATAGGATGAACCTATTTGGGATGTAAAGCAATACCCACAGTATATGCTTGGTTATGTTGTTTATATATAACCTCCCTCCATGGCTCTCAATGAAATGGAAGCATATGATGTTGTCAATTATAATCTCAGAGCCAAGGTAAACAGGGAATGACATAGATGTATACCTTGCGACACTAATTGAAGACTTGAAAAAGTTGTGGGATAAAGGGGAGGATACATATGATGTTCACCAGAAAGAAACATTCAATATGAAGTTCATGCTGTTTGGTACAATCAATGACTTCCTGCGTACAGTAATTTATCAGGGTATAACATTAAAGGCCAACTTGGATGACTAATTTGTGAAGAGGGTACACTGTCAATTAGGTTGAAGCATGGTATGTAGAATTCCTATACGAGACATTGCATATGGTTGCAAAAGGGTCATCCGTATTACCGTATGAGAAAATACTTCAATTGGGAATCAAATGAAAGGATGGCACCTGAACTTTTGATTGGAGAGAAGGTTTTTGAAAAAACAAAACTATAGATTGTAAATTTGGGAAGCCATTTGGGAAACATGTTGGGACAAATGGGTGGAAGAAAAGATCTATTTTTTTCGATATACCTTATTAGAGTTCCCTGAATGTTAGACATTTTCTTGATGTTATATACATTGAGAAAAATGTGTGTGAGAGTCTTTTTGGAACGTTACTCCATATTCCAAGAAAGACGAAGGATGGCAAAAACGTAAGACTAGACATGGTTGATATGGGAATAAGGGAGGAATTGACATTAGAGCAGAGGGGATCTCGTACATTTCTTTGCCCAATGGCTTTCACACTATCTAAATAAGAAAACATAAGTTTTTGTGAGTTTCTTGCTTCTATGAAAGTGTCAGAGAGTTACTCGTCAAACATTATCAACCTTGTGTCAATAAAGGACCTGAAGCTGAAGGGACTAAAATCACACGATTGCCATGTGTTGATTCTAGTCGCAATACAAAGTATTTTACCTAATAAGGTGCGAGCTATGGTTATGAAGCTTTGCTTCTTCTTCAAGTCACTGTGCAGTAGGGTGTTGACCCCAAGAAATTGCCAAGGCTACAAACCCGAATCGTGACTACTTTGTGTGAATCGGAGATATTTTTCCCTCCAGCTTTCTTTGACATAATGGTGCACTTAACTGTTCACTTAGTTAGAGAGATAAAATTATGTGGCCTAGTCTATATAAGATGGATATACCTAGTCGAGCGCAAGATGAAGGCAAAATTGGTTAGAGAGATAAAATTGTGTGGCCCAGTCTATATTAGTGCCTGGCAGCATAATCACATTTTCTAAAATTTACATTTTATTTCATTGCATATTTCTAATAATTACAGTACATATTGGTGAATAAAATTTGGGTTGTTACACCAATCACTTGAAAGATACATGTGATATTGGCCTTCAGTGTCTCGACATGAAGGAAGAACATATGGACAAGAGTTGATGGGAAAGAAAGTTATCGTTATCTTAAACCAACACTGGGAGCAAGCATACCTATACGTACTTCACAACTCCGAAGAGATTGATGAGTATATAGGTATTCATATGGATTATCTTGGAGGGCAAATCCCAACAGAGTACAAAGTTGGTATGCCAAGGAATATAATAAACAATTCACAGCATGGTTGAAGCAGCACATGGATGACAAGTACAATGTTGATCATATTTAGTTCCAGAGAAAGTAATGTTCTTGGCAGATGGTTCGAACAGACATGTGCTTTCGTTCTCAAGCTACGTCATCAATATATGCACCTGCTACGCTAAAGAGCAGAATGCTCGAATCAAAATACAAAACAATGGGGTAACTGTTATTACTAACACCATGCATATATCAAGTGCAAAAGATAATAATTCTATCTATGCCAATATATCATACTTTGGCATGGTTGAGCACATTTGGAAGTTGGATTACGTAGGATTCAATGTTCCAATTTTTGAGTGCAAGTGGGTTGAAAATAATAATGCTTTGAAAGTGAATGAGTTAGGGTTGAAACAATTGAATTTGTACAAGTAAGGGTATAAATAAGAGTCTTTCATTTTGACTTCTCAAGCTAAACAAGTGTTCTATGTTCCTGATCCAGCTAATAAAGAATAGTTTATTGTCTTGTTATCAAACAAAATAAATGAGGATGCAGGAGGTGAATTTAGTAAGGATAATCCTTTCTAAGAGTTGTCACTTGGAACACAATTTAATGAGGATGATGCTCTGTATGTTAGGATCTGTTTGGGTGTTTGGTATATATATGTTGTTTCTATAGGTTATTTGCGGGGGGTTGATCGAAAGTGAGCCCCCAAAATTTTTAAAAAATTTGTAACACATAGTTAACAATTATTCGCCAATAACTGTCATATATTCTAAATATATAATGGTTTTTTTTTTTACATATAATCGTCAAATAAAACTCTTCCTCTGGTGACAAATACTTTACCTTTCATCATTTAACCGTTAAGTATTGTATCAAATATATCATGGTTGTTTCTGAAAAATCGTTAAATATATATTGCTATATTTAACAGTCATAGTCTTACAACCGTTAAATATAATCCCCTATACATAGCAGTAGCGCTTGAAAAATCGTAAAATATAGGGCCCAATATTTAACGGTTAAAAACCATTATATATAAATATTTGACCCTCATATATTTGCCTTTCATCATTTAATGTTAAGTATTGTATTAAATATATCACGGTTGTTTCTGAAAAACCGTTAAATATATATTGCTATATTTAATAATCATAGTCTTACAATCGTTAAATATAATCCTCTATACATAACAGTTGCACTTAAAAAACCGTAAAATATAGTGCCCAATTTTTAACAGTAAAAAACCATTATATATAAATATTTGACCCTCGTATATTTAACGGTTGAAAAGTATTAAATATCCACAAAAAACACCGTTGAATATAGACAAATCTGTAGTAGTGGTTTTAGATCAAACTTTGTTCCAGTTAGACTGTTAGAGTTTTTATTTTTCATTTTTTATTCTTATTTCTTCTATTTTTTCAATTTATATTGGTTATGCAATTGCTCTTTCTAATTCCTTTTTTGGGATACAATTTCTCGTTCAAGTTTTGTGATTTTGTGGGTTTGACTTGACTCCTCCTTTCTGCTTTGCAGGTGGTGCATTCTTATTACTTACAACTAGTACAGAATCCGAATAAATAGTATCACACGTGTGCGCAAAGGAAGATATACAATATAACAAATTGAATATAGGCAAAATGGTCAAGTGAAACTCAAATATATTTCAAACCAATCATAAGTGATAGCATGTATTGAGCTAATGGGTCTAATATGTCAAAAAGTGACTTTTGCAAAGCACGTTTTAAGATAAATATTTGTTATATTTTTCAAGCACAAGGAGTTTAGGATGTTATATGATAAAGAGCTTCACAACTTAATAATTCTAAGCCTAAATTATAGACTTTAAAAAAAACCTCATTCATAATTTTTTAGGTGGTAACCTATAATTAATGTATTTTAATTTGAATTCCTATATTATCTCTAACTACATCTCATATATATATATATATGCTTGTGCTCAATGTTTTATAAAATAATTTTATATAATGAAATTTATAATTAACAAATTATAATAATATCCTGATAGGTCTAATATATAAGTTTTAATGAGAAGGCGGTTATTAAGCTTACTAAATAAATTTTAAGGATAAACATGTGAAAAAGGGTAAATCAAATGTGGTTATTGAGTAAAATATATTTAGTTATTATCAAGGATAAAATAAGATTGGTATTGATATTGATTTAAAATATTAAAATTTAATATATTTTACCTAATAAATAATAGATTTAAGGGACAATTCCAAAAAACTACACTCAAAATATGTAAAGGACAAATCAGTACAACGAAATTCAAAAATTCCAAATCAGGCGGGTGTCAGAAAAATGAGCAATTTGTCCTTTTGAAATTTCGGCCAAATTACGAAAATGCCCTTAGCCCTCAGTCGCAATAACAACATAGGAGTTGTTAATGGCGAATCATCAGTTGTTAATGGCGAGGTGAGTGTTGTTATTGGCCCTGAAACTTGTTAAGTGTTGAAAGAAGAAATTGGAGTTGTTAATATCGAATCCGGAGTTGTTAATGGTGAGATATGTGTTGTTATTGGTCCTGAAATTTGTTAATTGTAAAAGAAGAATTGCAGTTGTTAATACCGAATCCAAAGGTGTTAATTCCGATGATCATGTTGTTATTCTGAAGTGTGCATGAAGGGCATTTTTGTAATTTTGCCGAAATTTCAAAATGACAGATTGCTCATTTTTCTGACACCCGCCTGATTTGGAATTTTTGAATTTCGTTGTACTGATTTGTCCTTTGCATATTTTGAGTGTAGTTTTTTGGAATTTTCCCTAGATTTAATGCATAATTTAAAATATTTTAGAGAATGTTTTAAAATGCACGACTATGGGAAGAAGGTATGAGATGGCTAACATGGATGAACTGCCAGAAAGTGCCTTAAATGACAGAAATAACGGTACACACACAAAACAGGGAAGGCATCTCGAAAAACTGTCATGGTAATCCCAACGTTGCCTTGTGCAGGTTAACATTTTAATAATAATTTTCCAAAAAATAAAATTCGGTGGCAGTTAAAATTTTAATAATTATTTTTTAAAAAATCAAATATAAACCATTCATATGTGATCTGATGGTTAGAAAAAGAGAAGAGGAGGGAATAGGATGGTCCTAACGTCCCCATATTATATACTCTATCAATAAATAAAATATTTCAAAATCTTAAATTCAAAATGTGGAAAATGAAACAAAGATATAAAATAAAATATTCACAAAAGAAATAAGGCGAGATAATAGGAATATGGTTACAAAATATTTTGAAATCTTAAAATATGAACCTGAAATATTTCATAATATGAAATTTACCAGGGATTAGAACAAATTTATAAAATTCCAAAATAGGTGTAGAAAAATAAAATCTATTTGGTCTAAGGTAGTTTGTAGGAGGCAATCCCAAAACGTGGTCAATTGGTACTATGGTAGTTATCGGCAGGCAATTTTTGAATGTGCACAATTTTTATTAGGGGTTAAGGTACAGATTTAACAATAATATTTTACCAAAGATGCGTCTAGCATAATAAAGTTTTATTGGGTGCAAATTTACATATGAATAATTTAAAAGAGGATAAAAATAACAAAACCATTAACTTATATATAACGTCATTTAGTTTATACCTGTAGGGCCACCAAGTCAAGTCCACGTCAATACCTCACTGTCACCTTCCTCTCTCTCCCTCACTCTTTCTCTTTCTTCTCTCCCCCTAATCATATATGTCGGCCACTTACTCTTTACACTTCGATGAGCCGTGGGAGTGCATGGACTACTGCTCCCATGACACCATCACCATTGCTGAAGGCAGCTTCAAGCTCAGTCTGGCCATTATCGATCCAATTGCCAAGCTCTTCAAAACTCTTATGGATCAAACTCAAGGGATATAATTGTTGTCTGTTGCAGCTCTATCAAAGGGGCATTCTATAGGATATGCATTAGATCTGATTGAATAAGATGCAAAGCAAATGTATTGTAGTAAAAGTAAATGCAATAGAACTTGGCAAGTACTGAGATTTACAAAATTCAGGCTTTGAGGTGTATTCAAGTTGCCATAGCTATCGCCAACACCAACTCTCTCTCTTTCTCTCTCTCTATATATATATATATATATTTATTTACCCCTTCTTCCTCCTCTTCCCTCTCGAGCTCTTGCCTCTATTGGACTTATGACCAGTCCATCGAAAATCATAATGTCGCTTATCGGCACAGTGGAGTCTCCATCGATAGATGGGTTGCCTAGGCACTCAACCATGGCAGTGTCTCTGCCGCCATGCCCGAAGCCTAAGCGCTGGCGTCTGTTGTAGCATCCAATGGGACTACAAAATGTTCTCTCACTTGCACGAAAAGGTGTAGCTGGCAATGAGAGGGAGAGAAGAAAGAGAAAGAGAGAGAAGGAAAGAAAGGAAGGTGATGATAAGAGTGAGGGAGGAGAACTTTATGGGCCCCACAAGTATAAAGTAACGGACGTTATATATAAGCTAACGGTTTTGTTATTGTTGCTCCCTTTTAATTGTTCATGTGTAATTTTGCACCCAACAAAACTTTATTGTGTTAAGTGCACTTTTGGTAAAATATTGTTGTTAAACTTGCACCTTAACTCTTTTGATTAGAGAGAACATTCAGGGATGATTTGGCACGCTGTGATGCCTGCTTTCAGCCATGCTTTTAAGAAAAAGATAGATGTAGATCTAAAGTTAAATGCTTAATTTTTGTTTTTTTAAATATAAATGATTAATTTATGAGACTTATCTAAAAAGATTTATTTGTGGCAATTGCCAAATTTAATATTAAATAATTTATCTGATATGATTAACATTTGAGATTAATCTGTGTATGCTATGTTCAGGAAGGATGAATCACTGCCGAAAAGGAATATATTGATTCTCTCTTAATTGGTTGGATCGTAGGTGTGGTCAGATGCTTCTTCTATTCTTTTCCTTGGCATAGCTTGGCTATCCTGGACTTGAACCAGAAACCTCACCCGTGAAGTAAATCATCTGACTCCTTCATGCATGCTCCACTTGGCTCGAGGCGATATAGCTAGTTGGTAGAGCTCTGTTCTTGCAATTGGGTCGTTGCGATTACAACTTGGATGTCTAATTGTCCGGGTGGTAATGATATTATATATATTTTTTATTTTCTAAATAATTTAATATTTGAAGATATTTTGCCACTCTTTTTCCATTAGCCCGTTTTATTTCTGATATACTTGAGAATATTTATTCGACGTATTTTTCTATTTTTTCACATTTCAAATTTAAGATTCTAAAATATTTATTAACTACTTTCATATGATCCCTTTGAATTGTCTTATATAATTATATGATATAATCTTATTTCCTTCACACTATCAGCCACTCTGCACAAATAAAATTTCAAATTTTAAATTTGATAATGGTTGAAGGAGTTGGGTTAGACCTGAGAACATAGGTGGTTGCGTAAAGCGGGGACTAAGAGCATAACCATAACAAACATGCAAGTGAGCTTGCAAGCATTCAAAATTAGAGGCTGATGTGGACACTCTAAGAAGCCTCATTTAGGGACTACTTTATTATATATATAGATGACGTTTTAAAAAAATTATTTTGAAGGATATTTTAATATTTCATTTTTTAAATATATATTAATATAAAATTAAATCAGGCTTCCTTGACATACTATCATGTATTTGTAACCTCACTTTCATATTTTCATTTTCATTAAAAACTCTTTCAGAATGTTAAATGGTTTTGAGAAGGCTTTATATTTGGTTGGCCAAAAAAATTAAAAAACCTTTATATTTTAAGAAGACTTCATTTTTTTTAAAAAAATATTACTATTAAGAATTACTCCCTCTAGTCGTATACATAGATTACGAGTAATTGAATTATGTAAATCTAAATGTTGGTTAAAATTGTTTAAAGATAATAAATATATAAGAAATACATTTTTTTCCTAATATATCTGTGGAGATGATGTGAACACCCATTTCCATTTTGATATGCGCAGAGCATAATGAACAAGTTTCATAGGCAAACAGAAAAGTACGGTTATACTGATAATAAGTATTTGTTTGCAGACAGTCATTAATAAAGCAGAAATCGATAATAATGACAAATATGTACAGAATGTCCCAAAACTATTTCACATACAGACTATATACAACCACTGTATTTATCTTGGGAAACATGCCTGCCAGTTTCCCTTCTCTGCATCCTTGGCTTTCGAGCCGTTGGCACCTGTTGAGACATTTGGATTAGAAAAAGGGATGAGATTCTAAGGAATCTCAGTAGAAACATACGATCAATATATAAAATGCAAAAATTAAATATGCAATGCACCGTATCAAATAAAATGAAAACTCATATCATCCGTGTGTGTACACAAAATTCAGGGCCAACTAACCCGTTGAAACCCCTACATATATCTCAGCCGAGTCCTTGACTACAGCTAGGTAAGACTAGTGTACCTCAGCTAGGTCCTAGACCACATCTAGGTAATGTGTCTCCAGCACGTGTTCAAATCACAAAATACATTGACACACATCATACAAATAGTCACATAGTATATGAGAGATAGTAGTCCCTACCTTAATCTCTTTCCCGTCTCAAAGGGTCAGCCTTGTAAAACGTGTCAACTATAGGCGTCCAACTCAGTTCTAAAACATCAAATGTACAAGAAATATGTCATTACCTATTCAAGTATCATTTTAGACACTTCTATAGTGTTTCATGTGCTTATATTAGCCTATGGTGAAAATTTACCAAAATGCCCACTGGACCCCTGCCCGGCCCCGCCATACCAGCCTGATGGCACGTTTTCCCAAATTTTTGACTAGGGCTATCTTGACATATTTTCACCCAAGGAATCCGTTTCTGGGCTCAAACTTACCAATTTCAATGTCAAATTATGAAATTACCCTTGACAGCCCTACTTTTAGGGTTTTAGGGGCGTTTCCGTAATTATGCTTTCTCGGCCTTTTCTGAAAAAGTGTCCAACTGTAACCCCACCTAATTTTCCCTCCTAAACCCAATGGAACCATCAAATCATTAAAAATCCAACTCTAAGGCCCTCTAATAGCCCTGACCGAAATTATGGTATTTTCTGGGAAAAATCGAAGTTTTGCGGTTTCGGCTCCGTAAACGCGT
Source organism: Inga leiocalycina (assembly GCA_963242795.1). Classification (NCBI taxonomy): domain Eukaryota; kingdom Viridiplantae; phylum Streptophyta; class Magnoliopsida; order Fabales; family Fabaceae; genus Inga; species Inga leiocalycina. The sequence continues at coordinate 43,170,523 of OY725328.1, read as the reverse complement.
TCCTTTCTACTCCTAACCACTTTATTAACCATCTAATTGAGCTATAAAAACTATTTAGTACCAATTTGGGCAACATAATCCTTAGGAACACACTTTTCCAAAATTTAAAACCAATGGCAATCCGATGAAATTTCACCGATTAAATTACCCACAGTAGCCAGAATAGTTAATATACGAATGTTTGGAAGTTACCCCAAGCTCTCACAAGCTTTTCCCAAATATGGCTGAAACTCTAACCTTTAAAGAACAGATTTTTGAGCCTCCAAACCTTAAAGAACAAAGAAGAGTAGCTTAGGATCAGAGTTATACGCGTTAGGAACCGATTTACCGAAGAAATCACTTACCTTTGCAAGTTTTTCTTCTCTTTATCTCTCTAGAATTTCACACTCTCTCTCACTAGTTCAGATCTGAAATGGCACGAAAATGGGCTAAGGAAGATGATGGAAAAATGTTTTTATTATATTATATGATTTTTTTAATGATTTATGAAATTTCCAAAAATTTCAAAATCAATTTTATGTACATAAATCCTATGTACATGTAACCAAGCTCATTAAACCCAACCTATATTTCCTTCCTCTTGCAACATGTAAGAGACACCTAGGGGTCTCTTCCTATGGTCTTAATTGGCTTCACAACTTATTCCGATTACGTATACACGTAAAGTCTCAATTTTGGTCAAAATTGCATTTTTTCTCAAATTTTTCATAAATTCATATTAAATTGAGTAAAATATTCTAAATATATTTTTCACCTTTATTTTCCTTAATTAATTGAAATTAACTTCAATTAATTGGAAAATAATTAATTTTATGATAATTTGGCAAAATTACGATTTTGCCATTACCTTTCTAATCTAATTTCTTCTCTTATTTTTCTTTGGCCAATTTCCATCTATTTTTTAACCAAATATTTTATCTAATATTTCTTCATTTTTGGACCTTAATATTGGCATTTTTAAATTACCCAAATTAATTCCATATTTATTTTGCCCATTTTCTCATGAAAATGAACATTTATAAAATTCATAAATTCCAAATTCATGAATATTCACCATTTTATTGAATTTCTCAAATAATTGCAATATATTTAGTTAATATAAAATTTGGGGTGTTACAGATAATGAGTAAGAGAGAATTATAAGAAAAAAATAAGGGAGAATGGGTACGAAAAAGAGTTGAGGAAAACATAAATAACTATGGGTAAAAAATGAAAAAGTGAATTAAATTTTTAGATAAATATAAAGAGTAACTTAAAAAAAAAAAGAGTAGACATATCCCAAAAATTATAAGGAGAATTACTATGAGGTTTCAAAGATGGGACTTAATTATGAAAAAGATTGAGGAGCATATGCAACAAAAAGTTTCAGTGTAAAAAATAACAACACTTCACTTTTTATTAGGATATTTTGGTATTTAAGTCCCTTTTTGAGATTTCGTAGTAATTCCTCCAAAATTTCGAGCTATGCTTAGGGTCCAAGGGAATATTTTTCAAGACAAAACCACATAATTAAACTTATATTGTTTATATACAATTTTTTAATTAAAGTTTGTTGTGAGGACTTTTCCTATAGCTCATCACTTGACTTACTACTCTATACTCTGGTTTGGATCATCTTTTCCTCTTTCTCTCTTTTTTTCTTACAATACCGTACCCACTCTTAGATTAAAAGATGTATGATATATATTTAATATTTTATGAAAGTATTATTATAAACCTAAATAAGTAAATTTAAAATGTTAAAATTTGATCAACAGTTCATAACTGCATTACAAAAAATTTTAAAAATATTTTAATAATATTTTTATAAAATATTATACATGAATCATTTATTTTTTGATCTAAGGTAAAAAAATGAGATATTGAGAAGAAAACGAGGAGGAAGAAAAGAAGATATCTATGTTACTACACTAGCCCATAACAAGAATTAAAAAAAAAAATCATTTATTGAATTTTTTTTCCTTCTTGGCCTTCCTTCAATTTGTTGTGATTTGTGCTCCCTTCAACTTCAAATATTCATAGGCAAATCCAGAGGGAGGAGATAAGTGAGAGATCTCTATTGGAATATTTTTAAAGTGAAGATATGTGTGTGTTTTTTAAATCATGTACTTATAAATTAATAAATTTATATGAAGAGCTTTATAGTGAATTATAACAAAAGTTACTAAGGTCATATCTATTTAATTCCCAAGGACACATATGAAACATTATAGTCAAAGATGTGCTAACTACCACTAGGTGAAATGTTGTATTATTTTAAGAAAACCTTATATATTAGAAGGATGTCACTCTTTATGAAAATTTATTATATTGGTTCATGAATTAGCATATGGTTATAACATTTTTTTTTTAATGAACTGTGGGTATATCTTTTTAATTGAAGAAGTATATTGCTTCAAGAGATGCTACTTCAAGACAACATTAAAACTCATTGTTTTAGTCTTTGAGTGTATCAAAGATAAAGTTAAATTATTATTTTGTAAAATTCATTATTGTCTTAGCTTGAGTTTTAATAGTGCAAATCATACTCAAGAGTCTTTATTGTATTTTGAAGAAAATTAATTGTTAACCCGATTTACACACAAAGATTGGAATAGGCGAAGGGACAAATTAAATTTAAAGGAAAGTGTTATACATGCATTGAAGATATTATGTTTAGCTTTCTTCTTCATCTCTTCCTCTATTCTTTAAAGAACCATTGTCATAAACTATTTCTAAGCTCAGTTATCTAGTTGAATACACATGACCTCTTTGAATGAGACAACTTTTTGAGATGTCAATTGATTTTTCTAGTTAGGAGGATTGGATTAGGGGTGTTCAAATCTCGGGATGGGATTGGGATCACCCATTTCCGGTTCCCGTCCTGGGGGGTTGCCGGGAATGGGAAGTCATTCCCGGTCCCGGTCTTAGGAAATTCCCGGTATAATCGGGATCGGGAATTCCCGGGACCGGGACCGGGAATTCCCGGTTTCAATAATATAATTATATTAGTTAAATTTTTTTATAATCTAGTGTTTAAAATGATTATTTAACACCTAATAAGGTCATAACAATCACACAAATTGAGCTAGAATTGAAGAATAATATTATATTATTATTATTATTATCACATTCATCATTTTTGTTATTATTTTTATATATTATATAGTTAGGATTAATATCACGATATATACGATTTAACTCTAATTAAATATGTGATATAGATTTTATCAAATGATAACTTAATTTATAGGGTAAAAAATATAAATATAAAAGAATAACTTATTTTTTAAGGGGAAAAAAAACCAGGACCAGAAATTCCCGGGATCACAAGGTGTGATCTCGGTCCCGGGTTTTTTAGATCTCGGTCCCAGTCCCGGCCAGGACGGGAAATTTCCGGGATAAAATGTCTGGGACCGGGACACTTTAAACACCCCTAGATTGGATGGTTTGATCCCAGTACTTTGTAAAGGAGTCTTCTTTATTTGATCAATTATAAAATGTGATGGATAATAAAAACTAATGAATCAATTTTTTTAGATTCAAAAGAAGATTCATTAATGATGATGATTAATGTTTAAATGAAGATTTCAAATATTGTTTTTGAATTAATGTATGAATTTATAACCTAGTCTCAAAATAAAGCTTTATGGTTTCATTTTTATGATTATTTTTGGTTACTTGTCAAATATACTTATATAAAGTTGTTTTACTTTTAGAATTAGGAGGTATACCCCGTTGAGCTCATGGAACCCAACTCAAACTTTTTACTGCATAGAAAAAGTTACACTACCACTTTCATGTTTCAAATTGAAAAAAAGGGTGTTTTTTTTGTTGTTAGATACAAGTATCCTCCTATTACAGACAACCCTATTCGAGATACTTTCAGGCACTAAATGTGGACACCTCTCCTAACGGAAATTTGAACTTTGGTTCGCTACGTTGTGAGGACTATCCCCTTCCGTTAGACCCAATCTCCATTGGTAAAACTATTGGTTGAAGTGATAAAGGGCCTCACCTCATAAGGAGGAGAACACAAGTTTAAATCTCAGGAAGCACATTTATTAGGAGAGGTGAAAACCTTTTACCCTTCAAATTTTGAGGGGGAAACCCTTGATCAATTGATAAAAAAAGTGTTTTAAATATTTTTTTGGTTAGGCTCAGGTATCCACCTATTGGAGAAAATCTTGTTTGAGGCATTGTTGAGTACTAAATGTGGGCACATTTTAAAATGGGGATTTGAATCTTGATTTCCTATTTTGTGAAGGACTAACTCATTCTGTTAGACCCAACCTCTATTAGTAAGTTTTTTTTTTGGTACAAACCTCTATTAGTAAGTGTTTTAAATATGATTGCCTCTATACTTGTACCTGAACAAAAGGGAATGGGCTCGAGAATTTTAAGCCCACAGAAAAATGGGCTATCGGGTTTTTCAGACTTTATTGGTTGTAGTACGAATTTTAGATATCTTTCTTATGAATGGCTAGGTTTCGCCTTCGACGAGTCTTGGCTCAGCCGGATCCGCTATAGCGCATGGCTTTAGTGTGTGTTTGGAAAAGCTTATTTTTGTCTAAAACGTGCTTATAATTCGTGATTCACGGTATACGAGGTAAGTATGTGAGAAGAGTTTTTTCTCGGCTTGCGTAATAAGTACGTTTTTACTGTGCAAAAAGCTTAAACAAACACGCACTTAACCATTTTGCGGGTTCGATTACCATTTTACCACAGACGGCGAAGTTATCCAATTTCGATTTAATTTAATATTTTCATTTTCGTTTTGCCATTTCTTTTTTCCTTTTCTTCTTTTTTCTTTCTTTCCAGTTTCCCCTTCTTTTTCCCTGCATATTATTCTTATCCTTTCACAGTAGTTATGATTTGAAGAAGACAACGGGATGTTCCAGGGCACATTACTCATCCCCCCTGCTTGTTCATGTGTGTCCTCTAATCTGTTCCCTCAGTATTTTCCAGCCGCAGCTTCCTCTCAGTCATGCCAATTTCAACGGTTGCAGTTGAAGCAACCAAAGAGGAAAACGCAGTGTTTTGTGTCAAGGACCAGTTATGAAGTGGGTGGCGGCTACCCAGAAGAGGAATTAGATTTACAAGACAGAAATGGAAGACCCCAACAACAAAGGAACCAACAATTGGATTCTTCTCAACGTGAAGCTCTCCTCAAAGGAGGAGAACAGGTCATCTCTGTTCTTCAGGAAATGATTGCCCTTGTAAGTTTTTGCCTCCTCCATTTAATAGGGTTCTTCTCAACTGAAGGAAAAAATGAACTTTTTTTCGATGAGCCTCATATATTAGGCTACATGCGAGTGAGTAGTTCTAGAGTGGATTCTTAATATCTTGTTCATTCTAGTTGGAAAACTGATATGTATCTCAAAAACGTGTGTTTAATCATGTTGGTGTTTTCAGGGTAATATTGTGATGTCTTTCTGAGCTTATAATCCTTTCCTGTACCCTTTTGGGGATTTTGGTGATCTTCTGTGGGACATCAATGATATCATATTAGGCCTATGATCTTAACTGGATGTTAGTGAGTGATTGTTGTACCTTCCAGCTTAATGTTGTTGCTAGAATGTGAATGGAGGTGAAAATCTTTCCTTTCAGTTATTGTTAGATTATACAAAATTTTGAACTCAATATTATTTATCGGCATTAGAATGTGAATGAAGGTGAAAAGCTTTCTTTTCTGCTTCATTGACTATGATACTATTTTTGGTTGAGGGGGTTATGTGAGAATTAAAGATATGCCTAAGATAGTTTGGGCACATGCAAAGAGTATAGGTGAATGTCTCTCTGAGGTAGGGATTCATAATTTTGGACTAGGTGAATTGATGGACATTACAAAAACAATAATGATGTGGACAACAGAAGTGATGCAAAATATAAGTTTAGGTTAAGAATAGGGTCCTGGTTACAAAGATTCTATGTATTGATTTGAGATAGTTACTGAAGACATGTTGTGATGCAAGTAAAAAAATTATCTTTTTGTTTCAAGGCATCAATTCTCTTGTGTTGATTATATCCTGGAGTTCACCCTTTCATTTGATCATGTAACATAGCTTTGTGAATAATTGGAAGTTTAAATTATTGTTTGAAGTCATTATGTGCTCGTTTGGAATAGCTTATTTTTGGACAATAAGTGCTTATAAATCGTGATTCACGGTATACGAGGTAAGTATGTGAGAGGAGTTTTATCTCGGCTTGCGTAATAAGGACTTATTGTCCAACAATATAAGTGATCCCAAACACACCTTATGTGTCCATACATCCAAAAACAAATAATTTTTATTTGAAACATTTCTCTGATGAATTCTGTTATAACCTTCAAATTCAAACAAACCCTAAAATTGTTGTTAAAAAAAAACAAAGAAACCGTAGAATTAACAATGGGCAATTGAATTGATACATCCCCTTCTATTTCATTTGGGTAAAAGCTCATTAATACAAGAGCAGAAGTTGCAGCCCGTTGTATGGATTAATAATTTGAAAAGTGTCTGGAGAGTGAAACTAATGACACTTGTTATCATATTGAATATTGTCAATTGACAAGAAAATCACCTATATTACTACAATAGTACTATTTCCTTGACAATCTAGTGTTTTTTCTACTCAAAACTTTGAATCTTTGCATGCTATCCATGTGCACTTCCTAGTTAAGATAACTGACGTGATTAATTTCAGTTCATAACATGCTTATTTCTATTTTGCAAATTGTCTTCTTGACCATGTCTGCATAATTCTTCATATAGTCTGCTTGTTGTTTGTGAAATCCTAATGTGTACTTATAAACCTTGTCACTTGTTATATCTGTTTTAAATCCAGCTGGAAGACATGAACATGGACGAAGCTTCTGAGAAAGTGGCGGTGGAGTTGGCTGCACAGGGAGTTATTGGAAAGAGAGTTGATGAGATGGAATCAAATTTCATGATGGCTTTAGATTACATGATCCAACTTGCTGAGAATGACCAAGATGATAAGGTATCATTTTCACGCTGAATTTTTCCAATTCCATTCTTGTTGGTTGTCAAGCAACCTCGCCAAGTTGGTTTCACATGGAAGCTTGTCAAAGATCATAAATAATTAAGAAAAGATTTGGTTGTAATATCTTTAAAAGAGTGTTTGTCAATTTAGATAATATGTTTCCTTCTGTTGAAGCATGGAAGTGCTGGTGATAAAGTTTATTATGTGCAAGTTCTCATGATATTTTTGATTGATAAGAAAAATATTCATTATTGATGCTTCATTTTTATGGCTTACTATTTATGGTGTGTGTAAATCAGAAACTAATTATAGTGTGAAATTGGAGATGCAATTCATCTGACGTCATTTGCGATGAAAAATCAACTTAATTCCCATCAACATTTATATTATGTTTTTAAATTTTGTGATTTGAGACTTTAGTAAAAATTTTCCTAAAAGTTTGATGGATCTTTCCAACAAGAAGTATTATATGTTGGCTTCAAAACAGGATTACTACATTCACAATGATCATACATGGGTCTAGATTTCAATTCTTCATTAGCAGCAAACTATCTAAATTACGGAGCTGGACTTTTACCTTATTATGTGATAGGAACCAGAAAAATAAGCTTTGATAAACACTGGATTTGATTAATGGGATAACAAGCTTCCAACTCAACAAGAGAAGGAATGTTACAGAATGATCAACTCACTCCCTAACAAGATGACCTAGCTATTCGAGAGGCTAGCACTCTCCTCACCATACACTCTTAGCCAAAAGATGCCTCTCATCCTAGCTCCTAACTATTATATAACAAAACAGCAAAATAGAGGAATCAAAATGGTCAACGCAGGACCCAAGACAATCTGTTACGTCTAGTATGATAAAAGTGAGCTAGGTCTGCTAATATCACTAAAATGGTAATAAGTTAAGAGTCAACTCCCTGCCCTTACAAAAGCGTTTTGCTGGAATTATGTTTCTGCCTAAACTTCCTTCTGTAGGTCTGCTTAAATAGATCAGCTCTATCATCACCTTCCCCTAAAAGCTGCACCTTGTCCTCAAGGGGAAAATCAGGAAATTGTTGGGCAATAGTAGCAGCATCTTCCCATGAATTTTCAAAACTCGGCAGGTCCTTCCACTGTACCAGCACCTCAAGGTGACCATTTAAGAGCTTCTGGACCTTGCAAATGTCATGAGGTTGGACCTGCAACTTCAGCTGATCCGATAATGCAGCAGGAATGTGGGGAGTAACGGGAGCTGATTGGACCGATTTTTTGAGGTTTGAAGCATGGAATACCGGGTACAGGTAGTTCCAATCGGTAAGCCACTGTGCCCACCCGTTCCAGAATTTTGAAAGGTCCATAAAACCTTGGACTCAGCTTCTCATTCATCCTTTTAGCCAAGGTGCACAAGCGGTATGGCTTGATCTTAACATACACCAGCTCAATTGCTTCAAATTGCACATCTCGCCTATGCTTGTTCGCTTGATTTCGCATCTGTTCTTGGGCCTTTGTCAAATTCTCCTTCAGGGAATCAATAATCATGTTGCTGATGTGTAAATCATAGAAAATAATTAATGAGGTTAGAGTAGTTAGTTACATCAGTTAGGTGGTTAGAATAGATCAGAATTAGTTAGTTTAAGAGTTCAGAGGCTCTTGTCTATATAAGGCATAGTAGTCTCATTGTATCAATTATGGTTTTGCCTGAATAGAATTTGGAATTCCCAGTCTCTCTCTTTCTCTGTTTCTTCTCTCCTTCTTCTTCCTCTTCCTTCTCGTTTCCCTCTCTTCTCCCTCTCTTTTCTCTCTATTCTTCTACACTTTCATAACAGTTGCGGTCATGAATCTGGGCATTGAGTGCATCAATAGCAGAAGGTTCTTCCTGCATCCTGAGGAAAGTTGGAGGATCCCTCCCATACACGGCCCTAAAAGGGGTCATACCTGCTGCACCTTGATAGGAACTGTTGTACCAATATTCTGCCCAGGGTAACCACTTGGTCCACATCATGTGTTTGTCACTCGTGAAGCACCTTAAGTATGTTTCCAAGCCTCGGTTCAGAACCTCTGTCTGTCCATCCGATTCCGGATGATCAGCTGAGCTTAGACAGAGTTGGGTGCCAGCATGCTTGAACAATTCCCGCCAAATTTGGCTCACAAAAACCCGATCACGGTTAGACACTATAGTCCTTGGAAACCCATGTAGCTTCACCACCTCGTTAACAAACAACTCAGCTACATCCTTTGCGTGAAAGGGATGAGAAAGAGGAATGAGCATACTTGGTGAATTGGTCAACCACCACTAGTATGGTGTCATATCGCTTGGATTTGGGTAGGCCGGTAATGAAATCCATGCTGATATCTTCCCAAATGCCTTGTGGAATTGGAAGTGGCTGCAGCAACCCCGCAGGTGATAAGGCTTGGTACTTGTTTCTTTGACAAATTGCACACTCTGCTACATATTGCTGAACGTCCCTCTTCATTCCTTCCCAATACCCCACATTGGCCAGCCTCTTGTAAGTCCGGAGGTAGCCGGAATGTCCTCCGACTGGGGAGTCATGATATTCTCGCAGCAGTACTAGAATTCGGGATGATACCTTAGGCAAAACCAACCATCCCTTGTAATGAAGACACCCCTTCAGCAAACTATAGCCCTTCACATTCTCTTGGTTGGAGATTAGCCGATGCAAAATGTTGCTAAATTTGGGATCAGATTGCACTTCCTTTTCCCATTCCTCCAATTCATTGCATTGCCACAAGGAAAACCCCTGCAACTCTAAAACCTCCTGTTGCCTTGATAGTGCATCAGTAGCCTTGTTTTCTTTACCTGGTTTATACACAACTTCAAAATTGAACCCAAGCAATTTGGATACCCATTTCTGTTGATTCCCCTCCATAATCCTCTGTTCTAGCAAATACTTGAGTGCTTTTTGGTCTATTCGGATTATGAATTTCTGCCCCCACAAGTAATGCCTCCACTTCTTAACTGCCATCACTATTGCCAATAATTCCCTCTCATATACTGAATATTGTTGGGCTCGGTTGGAGAGCTTTTGGCTATAGTAAGCGATCGGCCTACCTTGCTGCATCAACACAGCTCCAATTCCAGTCCCTGAAGCATCAGTTTCTAGCTCAAATGGGGCTGCAAAATCTGGCATTGCGAGAACGGGAAGCTGGATTATGGCTGCCTTAAGCTGTTCAAATGCGGTCGTGGCTTCTTGGGACCACTGAAAGGCGTCCTTCTTGAGTAAATCTGTCAGCGGCCTAGCAATTTTGCCATAGTCCTTCACAAATCTTCGGTAATACCCAATCAGCCCCAGAAATCCTCGCAAGGACTTGATATTCTTGGGGATGGGTAGGGGTGGAAACAGGCTAGGCCAAGCCAGGCTTATGGCCTGTTAAGGCACATGACGGCCTGAGCCTGGCCCGTGGCCTGTTGGAGGCTTGTTATTAGGCCTGAGCCTGGCCTGACCTGTGGCCTGTTAAAGAGGCCTGAATTTGTAAAAGACCCTAAACAGGCCAAACAGGCCGACATCCTAAACAGGCCCACACAAACAGGCCTAGTTACAAATTTTTTTTTTTGGATAGAGGACGCCATTATATGAATAAAAAATAACACCTACAATTTAAAGTCATTATGGATCAGAGGACGCCATTTGTACGTGGGCTCAGCCCCCATTCATATAAAAAAAATAACTAGCACCTACAAGAAATTCTTGCATGAACAATAATCTTGGGAAAACAAAACTAGGCTGTGATCCAAAAACCGCAGAACAATAATTCATGCCCATTGTTAGACGTTGCATCCACTTTTGGAACATGCAAATCACTCTCCTACATCACAAAAGGAATGGGAAAAGAAAATAGAATAAGTCATGCCCATTGTAATAAATGATAACATACCTTAGAAATTTGAAACAAAAGGGAAAAAAACATGCGATTCATTTGCTCTCTGCAGAATGAAGATTTACCCAATATACAGTATATTTACTCATAATTTGAAGTTAATGATTCTTCTCACCTTCACATCAAATCTTCAACAATGCTCAACAGGACATTAATAATCAGACCATGGGAGTTGGGACAAACTGAAATACAACAACAAAACAGGACACTACTTAGGACAAAATAGAAGACTAAAAACGCCAAAAACAAACAACAGAAGAACAAAAATTGTCATTGCTATCAAACATAAATGAATAAAAGCCCGGAATGGAAATCTGAAATGATAACAAACAAGTTTCTTTGATATTTCTCAATATAAAGACAAGTCAACCAAAAAACAACAATGACACAAGAAAAGCTTCAAATTGCATGCACAATATTTGCTGATTAAAAATGCATAGTTTGAGAATGTAAAACCAATATGCCCCAGCATTCCACTTGGATTACCATTAATTTATGACCATGACCCAAAACAAAAAAATTTCAATGTACAAGAACAGGACGGAGAGATCTGCTGACAGTCGATAACAAAATGAATCAGAAGAGAAGCAAGCAAATCGAAAGAGTTGACTCACCAGAGCTTGAGATCTGTCGATGGTCGATGACTCTCAGAGGTTCAGGACGGAGAGGACGGCCGACGGTCTGATGGACCGACGGAGAGTGGAGAGGACGATGACTCACAGAGGTTTAGGACTTCAGTTTAGGAAGGAGAGGACGAACAGTGATCGACTAGTTAGGTCTTCCGATCAAGGCGAAGATGAAGAAAGGAACAGGGACGAGATATGAGACTGAGAAAGGAACAAGGCCGAGATCGGAGTCACAGTGATCGACTGAGAGTGTGAGAGAGGGACGACGATCGACGTTCGGCTGAGCTGAGAATCTGAGATTTGAGACAGAGAGTGGGAGTCGAGATCGAGAGAGTCCGAGTGAGAGTGAGAGAGAGATCACAGTGCTCAATTTTTTTTGGTGCAAGAGAGTGATTTGGGGCGGCCCAAGTTGAGAGTCAAACAATTTGGGGTGGCCAATTTTTTTTTTTTTATAAATACTATCAGGCCGACTTGATAGGCTTAAAAGGCCTAGTAATAGGCCTGGGCCTGGCCTATTTAGAAAAACAGGCCTTCAAACAAGCCGGGGCCTGGCCTTTTTTTCTGACAGGCCATGCCTGAGCAGGTCAAAAACAGGTCAGGCTGCAGGTCCCTGATAGGCCGCTTGGTCTATTTCCACCCCTAGGGATGGGCCAGCGAACCATACTCTCAATTTTGGCCGGGTCGGCTTGCACCCCTTCATGTGATATGATGTGCCCAAGATACTCAATTCTGGGCTGAGCAAAGCTACATTTTTTTAAGTTGATGACCAGCTAGTGTTCCTTCAAAACAGATAGCACTTGATCTAGGTGCTTGAGGTGAGTGCTCATATCATTACTATAAACAAGGATATCGTCAAAAAATACTAACACAAACTTTCGCAAATATTTTTGAAAGATATCATTCATGAGAGCTTGAAAAGTAGAGGGAGCATTAGTAAGGCCGAAAGGCATCACCTTAAACTCATAATGGCCCTCATGTGTCCGAAATGCTGTTTTGTGCTCATCTTCAGCTCTAATGCGGATCTGGTGGTACCCCCCCTTATTTAAGATCCAGCTTCGAATATACTGTCAATCCCTTGAGTTCGTCCAACAGCTCATCAATAGCGGGAATGGGAAATTTGTCCGGCACAGTGATTTTATTCAAGGCTCGATAATCAACACAAAATCTCCAGCTCCCGTCCTTTTTCTTCACTAGCAGAACGGGACTAGAATAGGGACTGTTGCTCACTTGGATCATGCTAGCCTGAAGCATATCCTTCACCATTGCCTTTATCTCATTTTTCTGGGCATGAGGGTAGCGATATGGGCGAACATTTGGTGGCTGTTCCCCAGGTTTGAGGGTGATCATGTGATCGTGTAGTCGTGGAGGAGGTAAAGTACCTGAGTTATGACACACCGTGGCGTATTTGGCTAGGAGAGCCTGGATTTCAGCTGGCCGTGAGGGGCAATACTCCTCCTTTTTGAAGCCCCCAAATTCCACTAAAATTCCTGCACCCTGCTTCTTCATCGATCGGAGCATTGATTTGAATGAGACCTGTGTTCGAGATAGTTCTGGCTCCCCTTGTAAACAAACTTTTTGCCCTCCCTTCTTAATCTTCATCGTCAATCTTCCCCAATCCACCTTTACTTCTCCCAGTGATATCAACCAGTCGACTCCCAGAACCACATCGACCCCCATGAGTGGGAAGAGGTAGAATGTCTGGTTTACCTTTAATTCCTGCACCCACAGCGTCACATCCTTACAGCAGTGGCGTCGCCTGATAGAGTGACCATCGCCTTCTGTAACAGAGTACTCTGCAATTTCATCGGTCGCCACCGGTATTCGCTTCACGAGCTCTTCGGACAGGAAGTTATGGGTAGCTCCGCTATCCACTAAGACCACAATTGACTCACCTTGCAGTTGGCCCCTCATTTTCAGAGTATGGTTATTGCCGAATCCTGACATGGAATTTAGAGAGAGCTTCATTAAGCTCATTGTTCCACCTTCTACCTCGCCTCCCTTTGGTTCTACTCCCACGTCGGTCTCTGTGATTCTAGGGTCATCCTCCCCCATCTCCATAACTACCAACTACAGGCTTTTGTTCTGGTAGGTATGAGCCGGTCCGTATTTGTCCCCGCACTTGAAGCACAAGCCGAGCTCCTTCCTTCGTGCTATCTTTGCGTCCGATAGCCTATACGAGCTTCCCACTCGCTTAACCAACGAGGACCCAGTGAAACTATTGGCCATTTTCGATTCATTCGGTTTAGTCTCAGGTCTTCTAGAGCTCTTGGCACTAACCAGGGCTGTTGCTGACGCGAATCCTCTAGAGGTGTCAGGTGTGGGTGTCGCCCGCGAGAAAAACGGGTGGGTCGACCCGCTCTAAGATCCAGGAGTCACACGTGGGACACGTGCTGCACTGGAATTCTTCTCTTCCTCGAGTATTTGTTGCTTCTCGTCCGCACTCAAAGCTTTCTTGATTACGTCGTCGATGGTCCTCACTTCAGCTAGCTTCAGTTCCGCCTGTATCTCCGGCTTTAACCTGTTGAGAAACGCTCCCAGCATGCATCCTTTCGATGTGTCGTGTATTGGAGTCGTTAACTTCTCGAACTCTTCTATGTATTCGAGAATGGAACGGTCTTGTCGAAGGGCAAATAGCATCCGATAGTCTCCCCTAGGCTGTGAAGAGTGGAAGCGCTCAAGCAACTCTCTTTTGAACTCACTCCATCCGCTTATTACCATCCGTTTTTCCTTCCATTGATACCAGCTCAGTGCTCTGCCTTCAAGACACACGAACCCTGCTCCCAACTTCTCGAACTCATCGATGGCACTCACTTGGAAGTAACGCTCGAGCCTGAACAGCCATCCTAATGGATCCTCTCCGTTAAACGTCGGCAACTCCAACTTCCGGTGCTTCCACATATCCTTCTCTTGATTACTGACACTGGACTCTTCCTTCTCAGAGCTATCCTCTTCCCCTCCAGGTCCGTCACGTGTATCGCCTTTACCAGTTTTCTTCTTTCCGCTAGTTTCCTTCCTCAACAGTATCTCCCTCATGATATTCATGGTCGTTGTGAGTTCGTCAACCCTCTTTGACAGCCCAACAACCGTCTCCTTCATGCCCTGCATATCTTCTGTCATTCTCTCCATGACTCCCGTCTCAGAATGTCACCGCTTTGATACCAAAATGATAGGAACCAGAAAAATAAGCTCTGATAAACACTGGATTTGATTAATGGGATAACAAGCTTCCAACTCAACAAGAGAAGGAATGTTACAGAATGATCAATTCACTCCCTAACAAGATGACCTAGCTATTCGAGAGGCTAGCACTCTCCTCAACATACACTCTTAGCCAAAAGATGCCTCTCATCCTAGCTCCTAACTATTATATAACAAAACAGCAAAATAGAGGAATCAAAACGGTCAACGCAGGACCCAAGACAATCTGTTACGTCTAGTATGATAAAAGTGAGCTAGGTCCGCTAATATCACTAAAATGGTAATAAGTTAAGAGTCAACTCCCTGCCCTTCCAAAAGCTTATTGCTGGAATTATGTTTCTGCCTAAACTTCCTTCTGTAGGTCTGCTTAAATAGATCAGCTCTATCATTATGCTTATCATTTAATTGAGGGTATGACATGGATAAATTATACTAGGCATGAATGCCTTAGGTATAACGGTATAATTCATCTTACTTATTCTCTGTGCTCACTGGCTTCTCAGTTCTTATGGACTATCAGTGGTTGAAACATATTTAAACCATAGATGCACACTATAATTTATCCTTTCATCCAGAAGGAATTTAGAGTTGAAATTCAAAACATAATGCTTTCCCTCGTCCCTTCAAGTGATTTTTTATGGTTTTCTTTCATCTGATCTATAATTTCAATTGATGCTACTCTTTCTTGATTTCACATTCATTTGTCAGAGAGATGACAATGGACCCACCCACGTGTTTGGATATTAACAATAGATATTGTTTCTTTTTCTATTTTTCAGCGCAAGACATTGTTGGAAGTGATCAAAGAGACAGTGTTATCTCATTTAACAAAGAAATGTCCCCCACATGTAAGGAGACTCCTTTGGGCCATTATCTGATTGATTTCTGATTGAAGGGATGAATCCATCCTTATGGTGTATATTATGTGCATGTTTTTCCATTTTCTAGGTTCAAGTGATTGGTCTTCTCTGTAGAACTCCTGAAAAAGAAAGCAGATATGAATTACTGCGACGAGTTGCAGCTGGTGGTGGTGTATTTAAAGGCAAGAATGACACTAAGATTCATATTCCAAAGGCAAATCTAAATGACATAGCTAATCAAGCTGATGACTTATTAGAGGTATATATATATATATATATCAGAAACTTCATACATTCTATTATCAACTGGCTTAAGCTTGAAATCTTTGAACACTTGAAGATCTTGAAGAATTTCATAAAATAATGACTTTTGTTTTTTGTCCAGTGACTTTGAGTTTTCTTATTTTGTTCTTGATGAAAGATGAAATTATGTAGGGAATCAACTTACAACAAATCTGCCAGTCTTCCACTTTTCCCCTGAAATGAAGCCACCACTAAGTGGTGAAACCTAGGGCCTGAAAAGGGAAATAACCTGTTGACAGTCCATACTAAAGAACCAAATCAGGAAGCAAATAAAATACAATAAAAAAAGAAAAATAAATGCATACTAAAGCACCTGATCTGATCAAAATCACATAAAATGGAAGGAAAATGGGAAATAAATAAGTTCACTCTTATGCTTAAATCCCATGTGACAAACCTGGTTAATCAGATTGGTGGCTGTTTGGGCATGGTTGCTTTTTGTGCTTGAAATGATCTGCTGGGCCTAAGAAATATTGGGGCCAAGTTTATAGAAGGAGGGCAGCTAGAGAAAAGCCCGATCCTGATCAGAAAGCACCAGGACAGCAAGGGCAGAATGGGAAACCAGATAGTGGAGCTGCCTAACGATTGTTCTGACATGTCAGGGAAAGGGGGAGTTCGTTATAGTGAGGGAAATTGGGAAAATACCATGTAGAGGCAGACATTTGGTGTGTTGGAATAGGAGAGGAGCCTGGTCTCTCAAAATGCTGTGAGGTTTATTTTGCTGTTTCATTGCTGTGTTTCTGAATTCCATAAAGTTTTCTGTTAGAGGGAAGCATTAGGGCTGTATTATCTCATTTTCCATTGGTAAAGGGGACACTTGCCATTTTATTTCCAGAATCTGTCTATCTTATTTGCAGGTCCTATCATGATCATATTGGAATTCTTCTCACGTGTCATCTAGTATTTTCATGTGTAACCCACTGTACTCAGCTTGGAAGTAATGTGTCAAAAAAAAAAGGGACATTCATAAAGACTGAATTAAGTACTATTTGCAACAAATTTCGGCTAAAACTCTTGCATGTTTTCTAACAATGCTTGCTGGAATTTTTATATAGTTGGACTTTGGTGTGGATGGGATGGTTTATTCATCTTTTATGTTTGGTCATATTGTCTTTCTAGTTTCATATAAATATACAGAAGCCTACAATAGTGACAGCAAAAAGAAGCTTTATTTCACTTAGTGAGGCTGCCTTGGGCTCTATCAACAGTAAACTTTTCGGGATAAATACAAATTAGCCTGCTTGTATTCAAGTTAGAACTTAACAACAAAATGCAAACTTCCTCCCTTATGCATATTCAAATTCTGTTCGCTGAACTTGTTTGGCTTTCTTTTTAGTGCCCCTGCCCATATGATTTTGTTGAGGGTTGTCATTGAAAGGCATGTAAATTGGTCTTATTGTGCTGATGTTTCTAGGTTCCTCTGCTCCCCTTTTATCAGGACACGTGGTCTTAGATGTTGCTCTCTCTCTCTCTCTCTCTCGCTCTCTAGTTTTACTCTAAAATAATTTTTCATTCATTAAAATTTGTCATAATGACACCAGTTTTAACTAAATTTATGTAGACATTAAATAATAGGAAACCATGTGTCAGTAATTTGATTGCTGTCTATTTTAACTTTTCTTGCCGCATGGCAAACATTATTTGATAGTTTTAGAGTGTGTGCGTGTTATCAAATCTTAGTATTAAATAGATTATTGTAGAAGAAATATGATTCTAAATAATCCGATGATTTGTTCTATTCACATACCGGGTAATATATAGGTTACAAGTAATAGCTATCGCTAGAGATACGCTATATTCAAAATTCAAAAAAGGGAATAACATAATATGTTCAGTTATCCAAGATACTCTAAACTAATCCCTTATATATAGCTAACTAATTTCTATTTACATAATAATAATTAATTGTAACAGTTTTACCACAATTATAGACTAACCACAATGCTTGGTCTTCTAACAAGTGTACTTATTTAGCTTCAATCATTGCAACAGTTGCATAGATTTTTGTTTTGTTTTTTTTTGGGTAACTTTCAATTGAGCAACATGTTTCTCTAATGTGTTGTCCCAAGCAGCCACATGGATTATTGACTTTGTCTGGGTAATTGTCTTGTGCTAAACAATATATGTAGACAATGGAAACTCGACCCATTGTACCTGATCGAAAACTACTTGCAAGGCTTGTTTTGATTAGAGAAGAAGCCCGAGATATGATGGGAGGTGGGATTTTGGATGAAAGAAATGACCGGGGTTTGTACACTCTTCCTCAGTCTGAGGTATGCTAATTTCCTATTTCAATCTCAGTTTGGTTCTAACATTGAGTGAAATATTACTTAATATATATTTTGTTGCAAACAAGAAATATTGCTTAATAATACCTAGCTCTGTATCATCTGAACTTATGGTATGTTTAGTGAAAGGACTTGGGAATCTCAATTACATATGAAGTAATGCAGATATCTAAATGCTTGCTTTATTAATATTATAATATTCTGATAGAAGGCCACCAGCGCTGCTTTTGACGTACACGAGAAGGTGCAAATGGTCAAGGGAAAATTCAGAAGATGCGGAAATTAACAATTAATTGTTGTTTAATTGTTTTAATTATTTAATTATTGTTTGTTGAGGAATAAGTGGGATCCCCAGGATTAGATGCACAAGGCACGTAGGTTAGTGGAGTTAGTTTCCTATTTTTATGTCATCAATTATCAATTCAGAAAATACCAAAAATATGCTCTGTAAGTTTGATATCTGTAGGTTAGTGGATGAATGAATATCGAATTTTACAGAGTGAAATATTTTTGTCAGGAGATTCTCCAAGGCTCTTAGAGCGAGATCCTTGATTTAATCTTTCTAATAGAATTTCTCTTTTTCTATTTGCTATATTTTTTGGGCTAGATTCTAACAAATTTGGTATCTGAGCCATGGTTATTACTTGTTCATCTCATGCCACTCAAGATCCTGAGGATAATCCTTTTAGGAAAGATCCTTTAACCACCATTGCTTCACGACTTGAGGCTTTGGATATTTTAAATGAAAAGGTCGCTGCATTAGAAGCTCGTTCGAAGCATCATGAACATGCCAAAGGGGTCTACCAATATAGATCCGGAGAAAGTGACGATGAATTAGAATTCCACTCAAAAAACTCAAGGGTGCCGTACACAAAAATTGAATTTCCGAAGTTTAGTGGAGGGGATCTGCGTGGTTGGATACTTAAAGCAGAAAAATATTTTAGATACTATGAGACACTAGAAGATGATAAGGTCGATGTCACCTCAATGTATTTAGAAGGAGATGCTCTCGATTTATTCTCATGGATCAATGGACAAAGAACCGTGGTGTTTTGGGAGGAACTTGTAAAAGCACTTCAAGAGCAATATGGACCTTCGGAATACCAAAATCCATATGACTATTTGTGCAGTATCAAGCAGACAGGATCTGAGTTCGTGAGAAGGCAAACACATGTGAAAAATTGGCCAGGCCATTGCTTATTGGGGGTATTTATCAATGGCCTTAAAGAAGAACTCAAAGCAGATGTATGGATTCATAAACCAAGAATGGTCCACCGGGCTACTAGTTTAGCCTTAGAGTTTGAGTCAAAGTTCAAAACCAATCGTGGGTCAAAGTACAACTCAGCATCCTAGATTCATCAACAACCTAAAACCTAACTCCTTCACACACGAGGCCTATGGTAGCTCAAACACGTTTTCCAGCACAAATTGAAGCTCACTTGCGTTGTCATTGGGAACCAAGCCTTGGCTGCTCCCTCCGCCACTGGAAATCCAACGCTGGCAAGACAAGGGGTTGTGCTATAGAAGCGGCGACACTTTCCACCTGGGGCCCCGATGTTCTGGTTCCCTTTCATTGATGGAAATCGCCAAGGGAGGAGAAGAGGTGGTGCCACCGTTGACTGGAGAAACTGATGCTGAGGAAGCAGGGGTGGCCGCCGAGATATCCTTCAACGCTATCCTAGGCAGATCATCGGCATCCACGATGAGACTGGAAGGGAAGGTGCAGAATTGCCCAATGGTTATCTTGGTTGATAGTGGGTCGACCCACAACTTCATCTCTGATGAGATTGTAACCAAGCTCCGACTACCCTAGCACACCACCCCTTTCTTTGGAGTTTAGATTGGGGATGCCAAACGCTGAAGTGCAATTGGGTATGTGCTGGGGTAGAGGTACATGTTTCTGATTTGGTGATTACTCAACAGTTCTTCCCTTTTCCCTTGAAGGGCACTGACTTGGTTTTAGGAATCAAATGGCTTGCGTCGTTAAACACGATTCAGGCCAACTGGAATGAAATGTTTATGATTTTCTGGGTAAATGGAAAGAAATACAAATTACAGGGGGTAGTTCAAAGACTAACGCTCCTGTGTAGCTCCAAAGTATGTAGTTTAATCCGAAAATTGAAGGTGGAAGTATGGCAGCCTTAAATGTAGGGACCATTTGTCAAGAATTTCGGGAGGTATTCTCGGAACCCAACTCATTACCTCGGTGTTACCATGCAATTCCACTGCTGCCAGATTCTGTCCCACCAAATCTAAGACCGTACCGGTACCCACACTATCAAAAGGATGAGATAGAAGCGCAAATAACCAACTTGCTAGAACGTGGCTTCATCAGGCCGAGCTCTAGCCCTTTTGCGAGCCCTATTTTGTTGGTAAGCAAGAAGGACGGATCATGAAGGTTATGTGTTGACTACCGTCATTTCAATAAAATCACCATTCCAGATAAGTTTCCAATCCCTAATATTGATGAGCTTTTAGATGAATTATATGGGGCAGTATATTTCTCAAAACTGCATTTATGTGTGGGGTACCACCAAATTCGTGTGCTCCCTTTTGATGTACACAAGACTGCCTTCCGCACATACTCTGGTCACTATGAATTTGTAGTAATGCCCTTTGGTCTCACTAATGCACCAGCCACGTTCCAATCTGCCATGAATGATTTATTCCGTCCTTATTTACGGAAATTTGTGCTGGTATTTTTTGACAATATTTTGATATATAGTGCTGATGCTTGTCAACATCTAGAACATCTTCAAGTTGTTTTTCAGATTTTGCAGCAACACTCTTTCTATGTCAATGTGAAGAAGTGTGCTTTGGGGAAGACATGTATAAATTATTTGGGACATATTGTGTCTTCGCATGGGGTTGAGGTTATGCACGAAAAGATTCATGATGTTGCTCATTGGCCCACTCCCTCGTCTGTGAAGGAATTAAGAGGTTTCTTGGGGCTTACAGGTTACTACCGGAGATTTGTGAAGGTATCCTTGCTCGCCCATTGACCGAGCTAACAAAGAAGGATGCTTTTATGTGGTCTATGACAGCACAAGAGGCATTCGAAAATTTAAAGATTGCATTAACCACCACTCTTGTTTTACAATTACCAAACTTCCAGGATCCTTTCACCGTGCTTCAATGGAAGGTGTCGGCGCTGTCCTCATGCAACGTGGCCACCCAATTGCCTATTTCAGTAAGGGGTTCTCTTTCTCTAATAGATATAACTCGGCTTGTGAACGAGAATTACTTGCATTGTTATTATCCCTCCAAAAATGGAGACACTACTTGTTGGGCCATCATTTTTTTGTGCAAACTGATCATTATAGCCTGCAGCATCTACTCGATCAGCACACTTTGATACCATCACAGCAGCATCTCATGGTAAAATTGCTTCCCTTTGACTTTACCATCTCATACAAGACAGGAAAAAAACAACACAGCAGCTGATTCATTATCAAGAAGACCTCAATATGCAGATTTTTACCAGATTGTTATGCCCATGGCTGAAGAATTGCTGCAGTTTCCACAAGCTTTGCAGGAAGACGCAGAGACCAGAACCATAATTGAAGAGGTGCAACAAAATCCTAATTCATTCCCTGATTTCCATGTGGCACAAGGCAAGCTATATTATAAATCTCGGTTAGTCAAACCTAGCCGAGCGACACTCAGCTAAATTGATAGAGGAGGCTCACACCACACCCACAGGGGGTCATGGTGGGCTCTTAAAACTTTGAAGCGGGTGAGTGAACAATTGTACTGGCGAGGGATAAAAAATGATGTCAAAAGATACATATAACAGTGCTATACTTGCCAACAAAACAAATATCAGACATTGTTTCCTGCAAGACTCCTACAACCTCTTCCCATCCCCGAGCAAATATGGGAAGATATATCGCTGGATTTCATTACAAGATTACCAAAATCAAAGGGCTTTGATGTCATCCTTGTGGTGGTAGACCGACTCAGCAAATACTGCCACTTCATGGCTCTATCCCACCCTTATTCTGCAACGACTGTGGCTGCCTTATTTTGTCAAGAGATCGTCAGATTACACGGTATGCCCTGATCGATTTTATCCGACCGTGATTCGCTTTTCCTAAGCGTTTTTTGGCAAGAACTCTTTCGATTAAGCCAGACACGGCTCAAAATGAGCACATCCTACCACCCACAATCCAATGGATAAACTGAGGTTGTCAATCGATGCTTGGAGACTTGTGCTGTTTTACTCATGAACAACCCAAGTTGTGGAGCCAATTCCTTTGCTGGGTAGAGTGCTCATTTAATACTAGTTTTCATGTCTCAGCACAAACTACCCCATTTAAGCTGGTATATGGGAGAGAACCTCTACCTTTAGTTCCTTATGTGAAAGGCGAGACATTGGTGGCTGACTTGGAAGACCAACTTGAGTTATGAGATGAAATGCTAAAATTACTACATCAGAATTTATTGAAGGCTCAAGATAGGATGAAACTTTAGGTAAACCAAAAATGTAGGGACCTGCAATTCACGCCGGGGGATATCATGTGGTTAAGATTGCAACTGTACCGTCAAAAGTTTTTAGCTAAAAGGAAGTTTGAGAAACTATCCCCGAGATTTTTTGGCCCTTACAAAGTCATTAAAAAAATTGGCCAGGTATCCTACGAACTAGAACTTCCCCCCGATGCCAAGATCCACTCAATTTTCCACATCTCTCTACTTTGCCCAGCAGTAGGTCAATCACCATGCCAACCCCTGGCACCACTTCCTCTCTCTACTGATGTTGAACTGCTGCTCACCCCAAAAGAGTTACCGCAACACCACCGGACGAAAGAAGGAAAACTGGAATTATTAATGCAATGGGAGTCCTTGCCCACTATAGATTCAACCTGGGAAGATTATGATTTATTGTCCAACCAGTTTCCATCTTTCCGGCTTGAGGACAAGTTGTCTTTCCGAGAGGGCAGTATTGATAGAAGGCCACCAGCGCCGCTTTTGACATACACGAGAAGGTGCAAACGGTCAAGGGAAAATTCGGAAGATGTGGAAATTAATAATTAATTGTTGTTTAATTGTTTTAATGTTTTAATTATTTAATTATTGTTTGTTGAGGAAATGTGGGATCCCCAGGATTATATGCACAAGGCACGTAGGTTAGTGGAGTCAGTTTCCTATTTTTATGTTATCAATTATTAATTCAGAAAATACCAAAAATATGCTTTGTAAGTTTGATTATAAATTGTCCCAAAGGGTGGATGAATGAATATCGAATTCTGAATTCTACAGAGTGAAATATTTTTGTTTGGAGATTCTCCAAGGCTATTAGAAATTTAAGAGCGAGATCCTTGCTTTAATCTTTCTAATAGAATTTCTCTTTTTCTCAGGGTTCTGAAAACCGGACCGGACCGGCCGGTCCGGCCCGGTAACCGGCGAACCGGCCGGTTGGCCGGTCCGGTTCCCTTTTTTTAAAAAAAAAAAATTTTTTTTTTTTTTACTTTTTCCTTTAGAATTTCATACTATAAGTCTAAAATTTTCAATTTCTCACCGGTTTGGTCCCGGTTTAGCTCCGGTTTGGTCCCGGTCTGACCCACTGACCCTTAACCCAGTACCCCGACCGGTTCACTACCCGGTCCGGGTTTTAATACCTTGCTTTTTCTATTTACTATATTTTCTGGGCTAGATTCTAACATATTCTTATGATCTTTACAACTATTGTTGATACAGGTGAATTTCTTAACCAAATTGGTGGCTATAAAACCTGGGAAAACTGTGCTGGATATGATAAGAAATGTAATGCTAGGAAAAGATGAGGGTGCGGACAATGTTAACGAGGATGACGGTGCTGGGCAAAAGGTTTCAAGTGGAATTGCTGGAAGGGTGGGTTAAATTGGAACCATGCATTTATCAATTAATCAGGGAGGCCTTGTGTATAGATTATATTTGTTTTATTTTGACACCATTTTTATGACTTGTGTTTTATTTATTGCAATGTCCAGACAAGTGTGACGGGACGAAAACCGCTTCCAGTACGCCCAGGCATGTTTCTTGAGACTGTCTCTAAGGTAATGCTACATTAAAAAGTCTCCTTAATAGCCTAAAATACTTCGTAAAATTGAACCCCTTGATCGTTTGGATAAATTGTTTTTTTGGTCTTCAGAATTTGACTAAAATTTCAATTTCAAGTTGGTCCTTTTAGTTTAAAATCTTGTAAGTGGCCAGTGGGTCTATTATATGGTTCTGAGTTAGTCCTTTCTAGTGAACCTTCTTTGGCTTCTGTAGAATACTATTGATATGCCTAACCGTATGCATCTTGGAATTCCGAACACATTTTCCATGCCTGCAAAAGGACTGAAAGTGTTTCACCCAAAAAAAAAGGACTGAGAGTAGACCATTGAGTGAAAACCAATCTGTTGAATGGAATGTGATGTCATCTTGGTTAAGTGGTTTTTCTAGTTTGAAATTTGGTAATTGGGTCTATTATATAGTTTTAATTTTTAAATTTAGTCCTATCAATGAACCTTCTTTTGCTGCTTCTGTTTAATTCAATTGAGATGCCTAACCATGTGCCATCTTGGCACTCTGAATATGCATTTTGCATGCAAAAGGACTAAAAATAAACTATTATGTGAAACCGAACCTGTTGAGTGGCATGTGATGTCATCTAGGCTTAGTGGTTAAATTTTCAATTTGGTTATTATAGTTTGAAATTGTGATTGGGCCTGTTTCATAGTTTTAATTTTTCTTGTTCAGTCTCTATCATTGAACCTTATACTAGTATTCTTTTAAGTTTCAATGTTATGGTTGTGGCTAGCCAGCGATTTATGTAGCCGACTCCACCTAGTGGAATAAGGCTTGTTGTTGTTGTTGTTGTTGTGGCTAGCTGTATGACATCTTAACACTTGAAATTTGAAATCGTTCAATTTGGTCTAATGCAAAGTTTTAGACTATAAGGCCTGATTAAAAATTGAAAAATGAAAATTGAGGACCGACAAAGTAAATTAACCTTGATCATTCTAACTCCTATACATGTCAATTTTAAATGATATTTTCTTGTTTTCATGTATTTGAAATCTGATTTTCCTGCATTGTTGTGATTCCATGCTAGGTCTTGAGTGGAATATATGCTGGAACTGACTCTGGCATCACTGCACAGCATCTAGAATGGGTAAATTCCTTATTCCTATCACATTCTTAAAGATTCCTGCTTGCAAGATCAGTATAATTTTCTGTTAGTTTATTAGCCATCTAAAAAAAGGAGCAAGTGAGAAGAGTATATCAGACAACGTGCAGTTCTTTGAAAAGGGATAGGAGAAGATTGAAGAGAACACTCAATAAAGTTATTAAATGAGATATTTTAGTTAACAATACATTTTAAGATTTTGTTGTTGATAAAAATACAATGACATCATGTGATCCATGTGGCCGACCCTACTTAGTGGGATTAGCCTCATTGTTGATGCTACTCTTGTATTAGCTAAATAGAAAGGATCACTTCTTGTGCTAAATTTCGCTTTCAATTGTTTGCTAAATAGTAAGGTTGCTTCTATGTGACCTGGAGGTTCCTAGAAATCGTCTTTCCATTTGTAGGGATAAGATTGCGTACATTTTTCCCTCTCCAGACCCCACCTGGTGGGAGCCTTGTGCATTGAGCCATCATCATCATCATCATCATCATCATCTTATTTCTCAATTAATTTCATTTGTTAGCCTTTAACTAAACTTCAACCATTAATAGATGGTTTATACTTATACCAACTGTTTAGACTAGAGAACTTGAGGCATTATCATTTTCTTTGTCACTTGATTTAAAACTTCTGCATAAGAATTTCTGGAATTTGCAATGGAAGGTCTGGCACCTTGAACTAATTGTTGCTGCTAAAAACTTTCTGAACTAGACAATAATAGTGCTGCAAAAAGTACTGTAGAATTATGAAATGATTTATTTATTTGTGCCTTTCTGTTGCTTCTTCAGGTTCATCAGAAGACACTTCGAGTGCTTCAGGAGATAGCATTTAGCTAAGTACCCTCCTTTTTTTTTCAGTGGGATGATGATTACCCAGCCCAATTTTGTGTCCAATTTCTGAGCCTCATGCTGCCAATAGACCAGTGTTTTTTTTTTTGGCCAAACCAATAGACCAGTGTTAGATTCAATGTAGAATGTAGCATTATACATAGAATAGACATTTAGGATTTTATTGAAGATAGTGCTGTAAATTGATTATAGATGGTTGACATTAACAATTTCTGGTCTCTACATTCTTTTTTTTTTTAAATACAATTTCCCCATATCTAAGTATGACTCCCTTTGATTCTAAATGTAGGACCTAATTTGGAAGTGAATTTTCATCTTAAATGTTAGAATTTTTCCTTTTTTTTATTTATTTATGATTTTTCTCCAAACTAGTTTGTCTGGTTTATAAACTAATATATAATCGAATGTTGCATAGAAATATTTTAGATGGATTATGTCATATGCTATAGTTAAATAATTTATTTAATTTCCTTAATCTATTCTAATTAGATAAATAGGTTTTATGTTAAGGGCCAAAGGAGTACTAAATTTAATTTTCTATCTTGATTTTTTTTCCATATATAACCTTGTTTAACATTCTTGTTGTAGTGGTTGTCTTGTGTTTTTGAATGTTTTTATTTTGTTTTCAAGTGGATTGGACCTCCTTATGTTCGGTTTATCTCAATTTGTTTGTATCATTTTACTTTGTTTTATTAAATTGTCTTATAAAAAAAATTAAGGGAAAATATCATTTAGGTCTCGGACAAGAGAGAATATGATAAAATAGTCCATTAAAATATCAAAATTGTATTTAAGTTATATGGGGCCTTTTTGCAATAAATTTAAATTTTCTAATATCTATAGACTTGTTAATGGATGCCCAACTTTTTTGTAATAAATTCCAATTGTCAAATATTTATTCAAAATTGTATTTAAGTCATATGGGGCATTTTTGCAATAAATTCAAATTGTTAAATATCTATGGACTTGTTAATAGATGCCCAATTATTTTGTAATAAATTCGAATTGTCAAATATCTATGGACTTGTCAATGGACACCAATGGACTTATCAGTGTAAGAGGTCATGGATTTGTTAGTTGACGCTTCTAGATTTGTCAGTGAACACCCTGGACTTGCCAGTGGAATTAAAATTTATTGTAAAAAAGTTTCACGGGACTTAAATGCAATTTTGAAATTTTAAAGGATTGGTTTGTTGTATTTTCTTTTGTCTAGGACCTAAATGCAATTTTCCCAAAAATTAACATTCCATATGGCCTTTCTCTTGTTTGACCAAAAAAAAAATATGGCCTTTCTCTTGGCTACATATAAATTTTAAATTACTTTGTGTAGCATTTGTAATGTTGAATTTTCAATTTACATCCTTTTTTTAAATATTATCATTCGGTATTCAGTTTGCGTATGTGACTACCCTTCCCAACACAATACAAGTGTTTTCTATAAAGCTTTTCAATTTATATTATTGTTGATTGTTGACCTAATAAAATGCTTTAAAAACCAGTGAAAGCCCAACATTTTTGAGGCATCCTTATGGTCTTATTTTTTCGTAATGGGTTGGGCTGTAGTGATTTGCTTGCCGGCCCAACTTTTTCCGAGGAATAAATGGAATTTAAAGGACGCTTTGAAAAGACCCCAAAAAATGGGGGTTTGAGGTGACTAAAATTTAATTCTGAACCTTTAGTTGTTAATTCAAGAATGGGCTAGGTTCAATTTTACCCTACTAAGTTTTTGCGTTAAGAGGTGTGATAGTTTTTACGTAGGAGCTGCAAGTGTTCAGAAGTTTATTCACCCCAAAAGTGTTAAACAAAGGGCAATGTTACCTTAGCCGTTAAAAATGTTAACAATCAATGTTAATTTTTGAATGGTTAGGGCAATTTGCTCCATATTTTTAATTTTTTGGGTAAAATATATATTAAAAAAAACTTTTAGATACCAATTGTTACAACAAGTCTTATTCTATCAGGTGGAATTCAGCCACATGTCGTGCTTTATTAACAACTAACTTTTTTATTGAATTGTTAATTGTTAATCAAAAGGTTTTATTCAATAGCTTTATTGACAATTCGGTTTTCCTCGTCCCCTTTTAAAAGAGCACTATATCGTTTGATCCATCATTTTTATCAGTACATCCAATGACCATTTTTGTACATATTCGAACAACACCAAATTTTTCACCATTTTCTTTTTATCAGGTGTCACAATAACTTTTTCTCGTATGATGAATCTTATATTTTTTGGTATGATAATGATATTATTTAATAATTCAATAATTCCACAAAGTGTTCTTTTTGATATTTCTATGCCCATTTTCATATCTGAACTGCCCTTCCACTTCTTTCTCATATATATTTATTATAAATCTTATCTTTTCTAGCATGACAGTATTCAATTATTGAATTTGGAAAGGAAAAAAAAATCATAAAAGGAAGTGATGCTAAAAAACAATATTTTGAGTTAATCAAACAAGTAGATGAAACAATAATGAAAACCACATGACTAAAGAGAGAAAGAAGAACGTGAAGAACAAATCTGGAGATCTTTAATGATAAAAAAGATGAAACCAAATCAGAGTTTGAAGCCACCCAAAATCAGCAAGCAATGATGAACCATTCTCTGGCCAGTTTGCAAATTGTGCAAAACCCATGTGTGTCAAGGTCCCATTCTGATACTCTATATATAAAGCAAATTATGTGTATTTGAGTATTTTCAAGTCTAAAAATATAAATAATTTTATTATCATGTATCTCTAAAATAGAAGACAAAATAAATAAATAAAAAATAAAGTGAATGTTGTTCACACTTTTACGTTTCATATACATTTTCATTCTTTATATTACTGTAAAATAGTTGATACATCAGTGTCAAGGTCCCATTTTGATACGTATGAAATTATATGTATTCGAGTATTCTGAGGTTAAAATTCCATAAAAATAGATGGGAAAATTGATGGTAAATACCAAATAAGCAAATTAATTGCTCTTTGCCACCAACACACATGAGATACCTAACTGTCATTAAACTTGAACTTAAAAAGACAAAAAAGCCCTTAGTTTGACAAGACCATTTTAGGCGGGAGGGAGGAAGGAGAAAAGGCAAAGCAACTCGGTGTGTGAGTACAGTGAGTAGCAGATCCAATCTTCGTCAAACAAGCATTCCACACTCCTTTGGACGCCGTCCACTGTTGTCTGCCGTCTGTGGTTGTTCTCGGGCAAGTAGTAAAGAAGGTCAGAATCCTAGGGATTTTTCTTCCCCCAAAATCCGGTGAGAATGATTTGCTCAGTCTGGCTTTGTATCTAGATTTTAATTTGTTCCCCGCGTCATCAAGTTGTTCTTGCATTCCACACTCCTTTGGACGCCGTCCACCGTTTTCTGCCGTATGTGGTTGTTCTCGGGCAAGTAGTGAAGAAGGTCGGAATCCTAGGATGATCCATTGTGCAATTACTCTCCCATGATGTATAATTGAGCTTCCATTTTGTGCAATTATTCTTCTATGATGTGCAAATGATGATCTATTGTGCCAATGATCTTGCATTGTCATATACTCTTCCATGATGTGCCAATGAATTTTTGTTTTGTGCAATTAATCTTCCATTTTATGCAATTACTCTTCCATGATGTGCAATTGAGCTTCCATTTTGTGCAATTACTCTCCCATGATGTGCAAAGGATGATCCATTGTGCCAATGATCTTGCATTGTCATATACTCTTCCATGATGTGTCAGTGATCTTTCGTTTTGTGCAATTGATCTTCCATTTTGTGCAATTACTCTTCCATGATGTGCAATTGATCTTCCATGATGTGCAATTGATCTTCCGTTTTATGCAATTACTCTTCCATGATGTGCAAAGGATAATCCATTGTGCCAATGATCTTGCATTGTCATATACTTTTCCATGATGTGCAAAGGATGATCCCTTGTACTCTATTCATCACATTAACTCTAGACCTGCAACAATATGGCTTTAATGTCAACTAATCTGAATTTTACAATATGTTTGACCTATAATAAACTAGTTAATATGTAATTATACTTTCACCTATAACAAAATAATATGCAATAAAACATGCATAGTCGAACTGCTTCAATGAAGATTTTTTACCAAAACATTCAACATTGCAAAGACAACACTGCACGATGCCTTTGAACTCAATTTCATCAAAACCAGCAAGCAATATTACCCAAACAAAGAAAAGAATTATTACTTCTAGCAACAATACCCAATACGGAAGATAATTGCACATAATGGAAGATCATTGGCATATAATGGATCATTCTTTGCACATATCGTGGATGACCATTGGACACGTATGGAAAAGATCCATTGTACAAAACGGGAGATTAGTTGTACATAATGGCTATGACATGTGAATCTCCATTGCAGCATCATTATTCCAGCAACATTCAGGCAACAATATCGATTACACACAATACACGATACACAATATACAAACTCCCATCAACTAATATTAAAAACTTCACAATAATGGCCAAACTCATAATATCTAAAGAACCCCCAATTATATTTACTATTTCCTTACTCACACACACAACAATGCATAATACTAAGTTCCACTAGCAATATACAAATCATCACCTCCATCAAAAAATGAAATATGAAGGTCTTCAAAGTGATCTATTGACTCCACAGTGATGGACCTCCAGCGGACTCCACAGTGATCGACGGCCACAATAGAAGACTCGCGTCACCGTACTCCGCCAAACACGATAACTGAACAAGCCACTGTCATAAACTTTACTCGTTTGCTTCTGCCTCATGTCATCTTTCCAAACTAAACTAAGGGCTTTTTTATCTTTTTAAGTTCAATTTTAATGATAGTTAGGTATCCCATGTGTGTTGATGGCAAAGAGCAATTAATTTGCTTATTTGGTATTTACCAGCGATTTTCCCAAAATAGATCCTTAAGATAGAAAAAGAAATAAAGACAGGAGACAAAAATATATTGAAAGAAAAGAAGTAAATTAAAATCTTTATACAAACCGTCATAAGGTTTGCAAAAAATATTTATAATTTTTTTAAATTATCCTTAACTGATTTGAGATAAAATAGATGTTAAGAGCAATTTTTAAAAGTCGGATCTAACGTCTAAGCAAAAATATCAGCGTTTTACAGTTTTATTGTTCAACTAGTTAGATTGGTGATCAACCAATGATATAATTTAATAAAAAAAATAATTACATGGATATCTCATCTCTGGTCCTTAATATAAAACCCAGTTGATTTTTTTTAGAGATTAATGAAGCTAAATAAATTATTTTAAAGTGCTTTTATTTATCGTTTTTCTCAAAACTAATTTTTCTAACTTATAAACTGATATATATTCAAATGATACACAATATATGGTATAATTAAGTAATTTATTAGCTTCCTTAATCTCTAAAAAAAATCAACTTGGTCTTATATTAAGGGCATGTACAAAGGAATTTTTCAATGAAATAAGTATAATTGTTAACATAATACCACAATGTATGAATTTTTCAATGAAATAATACCATATGTCTATAAATGGTCTGAAAAATACATTGGACTTTTTTGATATGGTCAATTTCTTATAGTCCTTTTGTTATAAAAATAAGCATATCTAGGATAAAATAGCAAGAGATAGAAGAGAGAAAATTTGAGAGAAAGTAGAAAATACTTTTCATTCAAGTTCTTGTGTCTACAATACTTGGCTCTGGAGATCTATTTATAGACCTTCTAAAGGCTTGTACTACAAGCCAACATATTTGTGTGGAAAACTTGGGCACCAAATAAGACTTGGAGAACAAGAAAAGGGAACTTGGAGATCAAATAATAAGCTTGAGAAGCAAGCTTACTTGGAGGGCAAGCAATCTTGGGAGGCAAGCAATAAAACTTGAAAAGCAAGCATTTGACTTAATGGACATTCACATAATTAATATTCGTAACACTCACCTTTGTATGTTCATTATGAATGTGCCTTAGTAAAAACTTTAACTAGGAAAAATCTTGTAGGATAAAAACCTAGCCAAAGAAAAAAGTACATAATTCATTGATACACTGTTCAGTGTTGGCTTATTAAAAAATTTTCTAGGAAAACCTAGTAGGACAAAACTTATATAAGGGGAAAAAGAGTACAGCGTTTATCGACTCCCCCACTTCATAAAATCAGTTGAGATCTTTAAGTCTCCGAAGACTGATGTCATGGACAAGCTTTTCAAAGATTATACTTAGAAGTGACTTGGTGAATAAATCTACTAGATTTTTACTTAAACGGATTTATTGGTTATCTATTTCATCATCCTTTTAAAGGTCACGAGTGAAGAAGAATTTTGGTGAAATATGCTTCGTTCTATCTGTCACACCCACATCTTATTTTCAGCTATTTCAGAGTATTTGCGGAAAAAGATATGCAGTTCAATGGGCAATACAGAAATAGCATAAATATACTGATATTAAGTGCACGATTACGGAAATTCCCCATAGGGGTTCGTACTTGATAATTACAATTAACGTAGCTTCACAGCGCTACGTGGGTGTCTAAACCCGTCCCAGTGAAACAGAGACATCTTCCCATCTTCGTTCCACCACTGTAATCCCCTCGTTGTATAGTTTTCTTATTTGTTCTTAGCATACCTTTTGTCTTTCCCTGTCTAAATTGTTGGTAGGGGAGGGTGAGATTATGGGGAATCTCAGTAGGAAAGCAATACCAATATGCATACAAGATAAGTGCTTACTGCATGACGTGCTTGAATTACATAACTCATGCTCACACAATGATATATCTGTGTGCTAAATGTTTCAAACAACATACGTATGGCCATAGCATAAACAGAAACGGAGCTTCAATTATTCATAGATGCTTCACATAATCAAGCAAAGCAATAACATGCATCAATACACCAGCACAAATATCAAATATATGTAGAAGAGGTAAGTTTCCCACCTTAATCGCCCTTCCCTGATCTTTGAATTGTGCCTCAGTTTGCGTGCCAATCCCTCGGGCTCTCTACTCTGTCCTAGAATGTCAATTGTATAGTTCAGATACTTCCATAATGTTTCGGGTGGTTATATTAGTCTATGGTGAAATTTTACCAAAATGCCCCCGGGACATCGGCTCGGCCCCTTCGTATCCAGCCCCATGACACGTTTTTTCAAAATTTTGACTAGGGATATCTTGACTTATTTTTGCCCAAGGAATCTGTTTCCGGGCTCGAAATTACCAAATTCACTATAAAATTATGAAAATACCTTTGACCATCTATATTCTTAGCTCCTTTTCTCTTTTAAGGATTTTTATCTTTAGAACCGATGGGCCTGCCACACTTCAGGCGTGCTTTAAATTTATTCATAGTAGGTTGTCTTTCAGGGACATCAATTCTCATAGGAGCATTAGCAACTGGGACATGTGACTTTGTCACTTTCTTTGGGTCAGTAAATGCTTCTAGCATTTGATTAGCTAAATTTTATAAATGAATTATCTTTTGAACTTTTAGTTCATATTGTTTTGTACGAGAACAAAAATGAGCTAATGATAATTCATTTCAGCTAATCTCTTTACCCAACTGCTTGTTTTGTCCCCTTAATGTTGGGAAAAGTGATTCATCAAAATGACAATCGACAAATCGTGTTATAAATAAATCTCTGGTAGATGATTTTAAATATTTTATGATCGAAGGAGATTCATATCCAACATATATTTTCATCCTTCTTTGAGGACCCATTTTGGTATGTTGCGGTGCTGCACACCCAAAAGTCCTTATATGGAAATATTAGGTTCATGACTAAAAATCATTTGTAAGGGGGAAACCTTTAGATAACTTGTTGGTCTAATACAAATTAACATTGCTACATGTAAAATGGCATTGCCCCAAGCGGAAATTGGGAGATTAGATCTCATAAGTAAAGGTCTTGTGATTAGTTACAACTGTTTAACCAATGATTCTACAAGTCTATTTTGTGTATGAACATGAGTTACAGGATGTTCAACATCAATTCTAAAGGACATACAATACTCATTAAAAGCTTGTGAAATAAATTCACCAGCATTATTAAGATGAATTTTCTTGATAGGATAATCAGGGTCATATGCTTTTAATCTAATCAATTGAGCAAGTAATCTCGCAAACGCCAAGTTGCGAGAAGATAATAAGCATACATGCAACCATTTAGTTGATGCATCAATTAAAACCACATAGTACCTAAATGGTTCGCATGGTGGGTGTATTGTCCCATAAATATCTCTCTGTATTCGTTTTAGAAATGTGAGAGACTCACTTTCTACTTTGCTTGGTGAGGGCCGAATAATCAACTTTCCCATGGATCATGAAGCACATGAGAAACCATGGGATTGTGGCATTTGTTCACACTTCAGGGTATGTCCACATGAATTTCCAATTATTTATCGCATCATGATTGACTTAGGTGGCCTAACCGGTCATACCAAACATTAAATTCATCAGTAAACTTCTGGTTCACATTGGCAGACTTCTGGTTTGTATTGGTAAACTTCTAGTTTTCAATAGCATATATTTCAATTATGCTTATAAATGTATAATACAAGCCAGAAGAAAAAGCAGGAAAACTTTCTAATATGCATATATATATATATAAATACTCTTCCACCAAGCTGACCCCTTCATTCTGGCTTCCACGCGGCTTGTCTCACAAATCACTGTTCACAAGAGGGAAAACGGCTCAGGACAAAAAAACAAATAAACCATCGTTTACAAAAAATTCCAAATTGGCTCAATTGAACTCTTTGGCTGTGTGCATAGGCCGAGTTACAGCATGTCCTAAAAATTTCAAACATCCCGCCTTATCTATTTGAAATTTCACTCAGCTCCTCACTCGATATATAGCCTTTTGTACATTTCGGGTGTTGCTCTGTTCTTTCGGCTTCAGTCTACCGCATTACATTCTCCATGGCAGCTCCGACCTCAATGGTTCAACAGCTAATAGACCTTCGATCTCTATTTCGGTAGGTAGGACATTTACATACTGACGGTAGCAAGCCCGAGTTCTGGTTGAGTATGGTGTTCCATCTTCATCTCAGTAAGCTTGTCTTAACTAATATGCCATGGCTAATATGATTTCTGTGCCTCACAAAATAGATGACACCATAGCTAACTTCATTCTGCAAAGTTTCAGGAAGACTTTCTCAGCAAACCTTTCAAGTTCAGGAGCTAACAAACGCTGCAAGGAATTACGGTCAGGAAAAAGGCATTCATTGCCATCATTTTAAACATTATTACAATCACCTCTGTTTTAAAAGAGCTTGAACTTTGCGTCTCTTTGTAAAAACTTTTTGAAGGATTTGTTCAACCCGCATTGGGACGGTGAATATGTGTGCTTGCATCTGTTGTCACAAAAAGGTCTATCATCCCACTACATTTCAGCCTGCAGGGAACTTCTATTACTTAACCATGGCCATGCTTGGACATCACATTTCCTCATGATATTCCAGTAGTCCTCTGTTATATGTTATTAATAGAACTTGGTACTTTCCGGTTGTATCACCCATGCTCATGTTGAACCAGTTGTCAATGAGATTCGTACACCTTCATGCACATCACAGTTGTTTATCTAATTATTCTGTGCTTTTTAGTATAGTTGGTATTTTCCAGTTGTATATGCCTTCAGATGTTGTCCTATGTATTCTTAAACAGATAGATGCAAGACTCTTTAAAAATTAAATAAATATGAAATGGAATATACCCACTTTGTTTTCCTTAGTTTTTCAACATTAATATAGTTCATAGCATTATGAGTTTATACCCAGTTCTGACCACTATGAATAGAACATAATATCAAAATTCATATATATTGGGTTTCAATCTACAGTAGGGTCTGCGACAGTTTGGTTTTTTTATTTCGACTTTGATCCAAACAAGTATTCAAGTTCCTGAAAGTTTGTTGGGCCAAGTTAAACATACAGATGAGTAATATGCAAGACGACAAGATTTTTCATTAGCAAATGGATTGTCATAGATACATGGACTACAACGCATGCACATTAATGGGCCAGACAGGTTGAGACGCATTCTAGAATAAATGGACAAGTGCGTAAACCGATAAGAGAGTTTGATAAGTGCGTAACCGACAAGTGCGTAATTCTAGAATAAGTAAAAGTAGGACAGTATCAAAAATAATAAAGGTGGGAATGTTTATTAAAATTAACTCCTCATTAGTTTGTCCCCTCAGTCTCGTCATTGACAAAGCCGAGCTCAGACCCTAGCTCTTCACTTGATGGCAATCGCAAGTCCTCTTCGATCCTATGAACTTCCACCAGTTCTCGTTGGCGCTATACCCGTTGGACGTTTTGACCAGAACGCCTTATCCCGATCGGACTTATCCTCATGTAAGTGTTGCACCATAAGTTAACAAATATCATTCTGTCATACTCACCTTCTTCCATCTGCACCCACATGTATGGCCTGTATGCTTCGATTATCATTGCATTCAGTACGTTGTAGCCGAAATGATGGACGTCTGCAGCTTCCCACTTACGATTGAGGAGTCCGTGATTCCTAATTACACCATACAAGCACCGGAATAGAACAAATTTGGTGTGATAAAAATTAAAAGATCCTGCCTTTACCTGGTCTATTTCTGCTATCACTATTGTAGGTTCGGTTTCATCCGTTCCTAATTCTTCAAATACTTCTATAGTGCCACAGGTTATACGGATTCTTGAGACTTGATTCTCCCTCCAACGAGCGCATACCCTATATAACGCACTGTGTGAAAATTCCACGAACTCACTCATACCTCCTAATGTTATTCACAGTAATTATGAGATAGAAGTTCCTACGTTTGGTGGTTTATAGAATCGCTGGTGATTTGGTACCTCTTATAGTCAAATGACTTTGCTTTTACCTTTTAGTTTTTACCTGTTGTATATATTCATTGGTATGCACGCTAATTTAGATTTTCTTCATATGACAGTATGGGTAATTGATTTGCTGGTAATTTTTGTCAAGTTATGTTCCACTTTTTCCATTAAGAATCATAATGTATACATTTCCTTTTTTTTATATGCCTAATATTTTAACTACTTTCATGAAACTAACTTACTTTCTTGTCTTTATTTAGACCATGAAAAGGTGTGTTCATTCCCTGGTAGTCAACTCAAATTGCAACATAAATTGACATGTCTGAAATTGTCCTCTGTTTTATGTTTTCCAGAAATTCTATTTGTATCTCATGTGGGATCACAATTCACTTTTGGTTAACAGCTGTCAACATATCACCCTCGATTATTATTTGATTTGTAGACCTGTGAACCCACATGACCATATTATAGGGGATACCTAACCACTATGTCAATCTCTCACTTACACTCTACTCTCACTGTTTATTTCAACAGATTATAATTTTCACCTCCTTAGTGCCCAATCTTACTTGATTATAGATGCATTTAGTCATCAATTTTATATACTTTTATCCATGGAGTATGCTTTTACTTTATAGTTGTTAGCTCAAACTACCTTCAATATTAGAGTTGCACCAATACTTTCCTAACCTTGGCTTTCATTTTTCTGTTATGTGAACAAATTAATTTCCTTTTGCTGTATGCATTTTCCCATAAGTGCGTATCGCAATCCCACTTTTAATAGTTAACTTTTTTTGTGTGCTTAAGGCCATTGTTCCTTCAAACAATACTGCTTTATACATTATTGTAAATTGCTTTTTCCCTTTCAATAGTCAGTTTCATTATGACGCTTCTTATTTTTAAATTCATCTTAAATATTGACAGTACTCTGTTACCTTTTCCTTTTGCACTTTTTTTACTTCCTTTAACCTCATTTCCCAATACTTTCACCATTTGGTTATGCTTTATTAAGCCCTCATATTCATTTTCTTGGCTGCATTAACTATTTTATACAGTCATTAACTTGCTACAAGTTTCTTCCATATGTACGCCACTGGTGAAAGATAAATACTTATTCAGAAATGTTGACCATGCTTTTTATGCTTTGTTCTGGTTCATATTTAACCAACGGTACAGATGGTTATGACTATTTTGTGCTCTGTATGTCTGTTTATATAAAAAGGTTGGCCTGACTCTGCTATTATCTATTACATTTCTCTATTTTCTAACTAAAGCATCCTTTTTCATTTGAATCCATTTTCGTCCATACTCAGCTTCTCTTGTCATTTTCTTATTTGTCTTGCTTCTCCTCCCCATTTTGCTTCATCCTGCAATACTGACAATTCAAAATGTCTTAGCATCTCTCTTCATAGTTTTTTGAAAAACCATTTAAACTCATATTCAAATACTTTCACCATTCGATCATGCTTTATTAAGCACTCATACTGTCATTCTTGTCTGCATTACCTATTTTTGTGATATTCATTAACTTCCTACAACTTTATTCACCATGTAGGTCATTCCACCCAGATACCTACACAATCAATACTGTTGACCATCACTCTTGGCTGCATTACCCATTTCATACAGTCATTAACTTGGTTCAGTTTTCTTCCACATGTAGGTCACTGTAACAAGCTAACAGATAAGCCAGACCTGTTTACCATCCTTTATGTCATATCTCCTAATTGCTATTTAACCAACTTTTTGCTTTATTATCACCTTTTTCTATTCTATCTTCATCTTGCCATGGTTCAACATAGTATCCAACCATATTTCAAATCCTCTTCATAAGTTATTATCAGTTGGCACAGATAATAACATTTCCCTACCATCCTGTTATTCATTTTATCAATTAAAAATCTCAATCCTTTTTATTGATTCAGGCTGTTATGCTTCATTTGTCCTGTTCCAACTGGAGGGAACACAAAAAATTCCCAAAATTCGAACTCAACCTTTCAAACTTCAACACATTTTCAACTCAAGTACAATGCAACCTAATTCCTGCCAAAGGCCATGCATACATACTACATAAATAAGATGCAAGCCCTTGTAGTCCTTCACACCAACTCCTTACTAACTTCTCTTCTCCTTTTACTCTCAATTCCTACTCACTGAAGTTCCTTTCCCACTTCCACCTTCAACATGTCTCGTTGTTCATTGCTCAAAGAAGTCCATGATAGGACTGACAGATGGACAATCATTGTTCGTGTGTTTAGGAAGTGGAATGTCTACCAAAAGACATCTCTTTCCGAATTATTTTGTAGAACTATGATTTTAGTTGATGAGGAGGTTGATTAATTGCTTAACATTCACTTCATCTATGATTGTATTATTATTTTCCAAAAAAAAATTTCATCCCATTATCTGATTTCTATTATATACAGGGGTCCAAAATCCAAGCTACCTTCATCCACATAGATGTTCAAGACAGATTCTACTAGTCTTTAACTGAAGGGAAGACCTATTTCATTGCTAACTTTGTGGTGTCTCAGAATGTAAGCCAATACAAAGCTACAAGGCATCAGTATAAAATCCGTTTCACTCAGCAGACCTTTGTGCGTGAAGAAGTATCTGATATACCAATTAATGCATTCTCTTTCGTTTCAATTCTTGAAATCTTGAAGACTGAAGAAAGATATTTCACTGACCTCCTTATTGGTATAACTATTGCTTTTCCTTGAATCAAGGTTGTTATATTTTTATACAATTTCTTAACTTTTGGGCTTCTTTTTCCAATCAGATGTCATTGCTTTTGTCAAAACTATGGGGCCTCTAGAGGAGTATCGAAGGGACAATGCCACAAAGAAGAAGATGAAAATGATACTGACTGATATTAAGTATTTTTATTGAACTACATCACAGATTAACACTAATCATCATGTTACATTATTATAAAATTGATGACTAAATGTTATTTAATCATTATGCCAGTGATAATGAGGTGGGGTGTGTTTTATTTGATGAATGCTCCACTAATGCTTACATGGCACAGCTTGAGAATATGGACAATCCAGTTGTGGTGCTTATCAATCTTGCAAGGATTGGCTGGTCAAAAGATGGACAGATTGCTTTGTTGAACTTTTTACTTCCTTATCTCATCAGCCATATGTATTATATAGTTTCAAATTATCATTGATACATGTACCTTATGCCTTACTAATCTTACTCTATTAATATTTTGTTCTCTATAGGGATACCTGAAGTTTGTAGTTCCTTCAATGCTACTAGAGTTTCATTCAACCCACCTATACCTGAAGTTTAAGAAATGATTCAAAGGTCACATGATTTAGCCTACTTTATATTTAAATAATGTATGGAACGTTAATTAGTATCATTGAAGATAGTTTTACATCCACTCACCATCTTGTCACTAAATATATCTCATTTCAGTGCCAAAGACAAATCCTCACCTATAACTACAAGTTTAAGCCAGGTCATACCAACACAATCAAGTCAACAATCTTGCTCTAGCATTATGCGTAACAATTACAGGATATCAATCTCCCAGATTGAAGACCAAAAGATTGTACACTTTTTTACACAGCCCATTAGCTTACTATTCAATGTTTACATCATATGACAAAAATCAATTAATGCTACTGCCTTATTTCTCACAGGGAGCAAGTTTTGTTGTTAACGGTCTAATTCAGAAGCTGGAAACTCGACACGGAGGGACCTATGATGGTTGTTCCAAGTGTGCCTCTAAGCCTAGAGATGAGGGTAACATGTTGGTTTGTCCAAACTATAAAAAAAAAAAAGCCAAACTCAATTGAACCTAAGTAAGTTTATCTATTCAATTAATTCTTGTCATTAAATTACACTTGAACGTAACAAGAATAACAGATTTCTATACATGAACAGGCTGAAAATTCACTACTCTATTATTGATGATACTGGAAGTGCTTCTGTTGTGTTTTGGGACAAACTTGTTGCACAATTGCTAGAAAAATCTTCTGCAGAACTTAAACAGATCTTAAAAAATGTATGGGACAATTATTGTTGCTATTTTCTATTACTACTACAGCAATCTTCGATCCATATCATTCTGAATTTTTTTGTATGCTGACTGAGATGATTTCATGATATAGCAAGACCGCGAATATGATTTCCCAGACAAATATGACTTTGTTGTGGGAAAGAGGATGCTGTTAAAGCTTAAACGAAATGACTACAATGGGAAGCATATTGGGTCTAGCATTAGTGTCCAGCAATACACCTTCTGTGAGGACTTGAATGAGCAATTCAATGAAGCATCTGAACATGCATCATCTACCAAAGTCCCTGATGCAATACCTGATGATGACTCACCATCTAAGGAAGATGCCTCTCATCAAGTATCTCATGCTAATGGAGGGACAATTGAGGCTGAAGATTTACTTTCCACACAGCTATCTCAAAATGCTACTCTTGCTCCTCCTAAGGGAAAGAAAAAGGCTGCAATGAAAAGAGCTGTTTTGGAGATTGAGGATTCTCCCACTACAAAAATTCCATCTGCCTTAATTCCAAACAGTCGGATGCTTAAAGTTGTCAAGCAAGAAAAGAAATAGACATGTCACGATATTGGGTGTTGTTGTCAACGAAAAAATTAATTAACACCCACACGCATCACTATGTTTCACTTTAATTTCAAGCACTTTATTTCCACTCTTAGGTTTAAATTTCAAATCATCAGTTGTACTTCAGTTTGCACTTTTACTCGCTATGAATTTTAATTCCAATGGATCTTTTCATTCCCTCACTTTACTGCAATGTCCTTATATTGAAGTTATTACATACATCTTTATATCATATACTATATGTCTGTCTACGTGAATAAATTGACCATAACTGTAACCCCCTGACTTTTAACACGTAATGATATTCTGATAATGCATAATTAAGTTGGTTTAGAGACCGTCGGATAGTTTAAATTCATTTCAAACTTCCTACTATACCATAGGGTTTTCACAAAAATCTTTCAAAATCTTTCCTCTATCCTGGTCTCATTTTAAACATTCGAATATAATTACCTGTGCAATTGATTTACATTCACATATCAGAGTGGATAGCTAAATCCCCGGCAACTCCCGGGTTCTATACATATATATAACCTGAGGGTTTATAAGTATTTACTAGGGGATTACACATCCAAAATTGAATATGATCTTCATGCTTCAAAATATACAGTAATCCCGAGTTTAAACTAGATAACCAACATCTCAAAAATCCTTAGTATCACTAAAGATCCTAAGTGCTCCGGGTTGGCCGCTTCTCTTTTGAGCCATGCGCCCTGTCTGAAAGGTTAGTCATAAGAAAGAATGAGATTTGAGAGAATCCCAGTAGTAACAAACCACTCACACAATGCATAAACACAAAGCATGTATATAAATCACAAACAGCAACAGCAGCAGCAATCTCAGAGATACATGGTTTTCACCACAAACGACAGCACTCAAGGCTGTATACACAATACGACAGCTCTCGCTGTAATCATAATCACGACAGCTTACGCTGTAATCACCATCACGACAGCTTACGCTGTAATCACAATAACGACAGCTTACGCTGTAAACGACAGCTTGCGCTGTAAACGACAGCTATCACCAGCTGTAACCGCAGCAGCATCAAAGATTCATCACAGAAAAGTGATAACACACACATACAGAGCATTACACATAGTATAAGAGAGAGAGTCACTACCTTGTCCTTTCCTGACGTCCTTCGGCGCAGTTGGCTCCCGAGGGCGGCAAATATCAAATCCTACAATTCCAAATGCATCATTTAGACACTTCCATAGTGTTACTTGGGGTTATATGAGTCTATAATGAAAATTTACAAAAATACCCCCGGGGACCCAGCCCGGGCCCGCCGTACCCGGTCGGCTGTACTTTTCTTGAAATTTTGACATGGGCTATCCTGACATATTTTCGCCTAAGGAATCCATTTCCGGACTTGGAATTATCAAATTCAATGTCAAATTACGAAATTGCCCTTGGCAGCCCTACTTTTAGGGTTTTAGGGGTGTTTCCGTAATTATGCTTTCTCGGCCTTTTTTGAAAAAGTGCCCAACTGTAACCCTACCTATTTTCGCCCACTGAATCCAATGGAATAATCAAATCATTGAAAATCCAACTCTAAGACCCATTTACAGCCTTGGCCGAAATATACATGTTCTCCGGGAAAAATTGGGGTGTTTCGGTTTCGGCTCCGTAAACGCGTTCCTTTCTACTCCTAACCACTTTATTAACCATTACATTAGGTTACAACTAACATTAAGACCCAATTTGGGCAGCATAACCCCTAGGCCATATCATTTCCAAACTTTAAAACCAATGGCAATCCGGTGAAATTTCACCGATTAAATTGCCCACAGCAACCAGAATAAGCAATATACGAAAGTTTGGAAGTTACCTCAAGCTCCCACAAGCTTTTCCCAAATATGGCTGAACCCTAGCCTATTTGAACAATGAAATTCCTTGCTTCAAAACCTTAATTCACATAAAGGAATAGCTTAGGAGGAGGATTATACACATTAGGTACGAATTCACTGAAGAAATCGACCTACCTTGTGAGATTTCTCCTTCCTTCTCTCAATTTTTCTCCAAGCTCTCTCTCACATTTTTTCCTCTTGCTTCAGCTGAAAATGGCGTGAAATGGCTGAAGAAGATGAGCAATTTGATTAATAATCCATGCTGACATCATCTTTTAATGAGTTGATGTCATAATTCCTTATTTTCCCATTTTCGGATTTGTTGGCAGATTTTCTGACCGAACTTTGATAAATCATAAATAATTCTAGAAAAATCGAATTGGAGTGATTCCAAAGCCTATATAACCCTTATTGAGTTTATTTTTAAGGAAAAATATAGAATCTATCTGGAAGGAATCACAAAATTCCCAGAATTTCAATCTTTGCCTACTGTTCCAGAAAATAATTAATTTCGCTGTGCAAACTTCAAAAATCCAAAACTCTTAGGTCACAAATCAAAATGATACAAATTATATGTCTATTTTGAAGCTTGACATGTGAAATTTAAGACTGGAAAATTTCAGAATTTTTAG
Organism: Inga leiocalycina; assembly: GCA_963242795.1. NCBI lineage: Eukaryota > Viridiplantae > Streptophyta > Magnoliopsida > Fabales > Fabaceae > Inga > Inga leiocalycina. The sequence goes on along the minus strand of OY725328.1, from coordinate 43,126,500 downwards.
ACACCATTTGCCTATTTTAAACGTCCATACAAATCGACTGCCCTGTACAGAGTTTCAATGGACAGAGTTTCCAACTTTTGCACAATTGTTCCCAATAGTTCCAAATCCAATTTCACAATAAACACTCTCCCCACATGAATTTTCACAAGGAAGCCATTGGAATCATTAAAACATCCAAATTCCCATCACCCATTCTCCAAAAGTGTTTATTCAACAATAATTACAGTAACTTTTGAAGTCATTAGCCCTTAATCGCTTTTTGGGATATTACAATAACCAAGTATATCTTAACTCATAGTTGATGGTATTTACAAATTGGTCAAGTCACTAGCCTGTGCTGCTTCAGATCATCGATATTAACCATTGAAGTCTCAAGTCTATTGACAAGCATTAGAGTTATCGCATATTAACCTGCACATTGGATGTAATGAGTTAGGAAAGTTATCAAATAAAATGTCTAGTCCTTATTCAAATATGGATTAACCTCGAACCAACTATGATGACTTGTCAAGTCCTCCGTTTTCAAAAATGGATTAACAATTCTCCATCTTTAATGACTTGCTATTTACAAAATATGATTTGCAATGTTATGCAGAATCATTCCAACAACATTATTCTGTCAAGTCATAAATCCATACTCATCTCAGCTTCCCAATTTAAATCATAATCTTGATAACCTATTTTGTCATTTATTCAACTTTACCCAAAATCTCAAAACTATATTTACTTAAAACAAATCCTGAGTACATTTCTGGGTTTCAATTTGTGACACTAATTCATACAAGATATGTATATAGACAAGGAACAATGGCAACCTAATATAATGCATTATAATATAACAATATTTTTTTATATTAATGTGGTCCCAACTCTTGTCCTATTCATACTCAGCTTCCAAGACGTTTTTTAGGATTCCTATATGCTCAGACACTATAGACACCAAAGCAACATAGCCTTATACAAAGACTCTCAAAAAAACCTAAATGCTTTTAACTTCTGCCATTTATATTTATGCACACAAGCTGCTCATCAATGGCATACAAGGTATATCAGTATCTTATATCCGTCCATTAACATGCTTATACATTCTTTTATTACAGCAAAGCATAATATATTTTCTGTTATTGTAGTAACAGAAACTTCCAGGACATGAAAATGCAGCAAATGGGATCTTCAGACAAGGAAAATACAGCAACTCCTTCTAACATGAAGGTCCAGCAACAACCTCTTCAGTCTTGCACACAACCGTCCCAGGCTTTGTCTTCAAGTAAAGAGCAAAAGAGAAAAAGAATCTTAAGGGACCTAACAAATGTTGCCTTTGACCTTTCTAGCAGATTCACAGGACAATCTTCATCAGGTACCTACTTATACACTAACTCCCTTTTGCCTACACTATGGAACAATATGTGAATATTTTCCTTCATTATTTTCACAGTTGAATGTGTACCACCACTGCAACATATAAGGAAGAGGAAAATCGTTATGTTAAAGTGTAACCCCCTTCGTAATTATATCCGAAATACGCGATTAAAATGAAATAGAGAGTAATAATAATCAAATAACATTTACTAACCCATCACATGACGGGGTTTTCACAAATACCTTTTAAAATCTAATTAACTTGGTCTCATATTCACATTTCGAATACAACTACTACGCGAAGATAAATCACATTCATATAAATATCAGAGTGCACAACATAATCATTCCAAAAATCCTGGGTACATACCTTCGCTAAAGATACACAAGGCACAATTGCCCATTACAATTCTTCAAATGGGGATTACACAATCTCATCTCAAATTCATAACCCTATATTCAACTGAATCATATATAGTCTTCAAAACTCCTTGATAACCAACTACCAACTCTCATCTCGAAGGAGTCCTAGCCGCTCCCTCCACAAGCCACTTTCCTTGTCTAAATTGTTAGTAGGGGAGGGTGAGATTCGAGAGAATCTCAGTAGGGAAACATTATCAATATGCAGGCAAGATAAGTGTTTAATGCATGACATGCTTGCATCACATAACTTATGCACACATACAATGGCAAATCTATAAGCTCAATGCTTCGAACGATACACATATGGCCATAGCATATATTGAAACATAGCTTCAAATCATTCATACATGTTCCACATAATCAAGCAAAGCAATAACATACATCAACACATTAATACAATTATCAGAGCAAGCAGGAGAGATAAGTTCCCTACCTCCAGTCTTTTCTCCTCGATTTGCGTGCCAGCAACTGGGGCTTCACATTCGATCCTATAATGTCAAATATACTATTTAGACACTTCCATAGTGTTTCTGGAGGTTATATGAGGCTATAATGAAAATTTACTAAAATGCCCCCGGGGACCCGGCCCGGCCCCACCGTACCCAGTCCAGCTGTACTTTTCCTGAAATTTTGACATGGGCTATTCTAACGTATTTTCGCCCAAGGAATCCATTTCTGGACTCAGAATTATCAAATTCAATGTCAATTACAAAATTACCCTTGACAGCCCCACTTTAAGGGTTTCAGGGGCGTTTTCGTAATTATGCTTTTTCGGCCTTTTCCGAAAAAGTGCCCAACTGTAACCCCACCTAATTTTCGCTCCTGAACTCAATGGAATCATTAAATCATTGAAAATACAACTCTAAGACCCATTTCTAGAGCTGGCTGAAATTCTAAAGTATTCCGGGGAAAATTGGGGTTTTTCGGTTTGGCTCCGTAAACGCATTCCTTTCCACTCCTAACCACTTTATTGACTATTCCATTAGGTTACAACTACTATTTAGTACCAATTTGGGCAGCATAACAGCCCCACACACCTATTTTCCATTTTTGAAACCAATGACAATCCGGCAAAATTTCACCGATTAAATTATCCACAGCAGCCAGAATAGTCAATACACAAGAGTTTGGAAGTTGCCTCAAGCTCCCACTAGCTTTTGTCAAGAGTGGCTGAAACCCTAGCCCTTCTTAACCATGAAAATTGAGCTTCCAACACCTTAAAGAACATGAAAGAGAAGCTTAGGAGCAAGGTTATACGCGTTAAGGGCTAGATCGTCGGAGAAATCGACTTACCTTGTGAGATTTCTCCTCTTTCTCTCTCTTTTCAGCTGAAACTCACGACAGAAATGAGAGAAAGAAGAAGATGGGAAATATTTTAATTCCATGATGATGTCATCTTTTATTTTGGTGATGTCATAATTCCCATTTTCAGATTTTCTGGCAGATTTTCTGCCCAAACTTTGAAAAATCATAACTAATTCTAAAAAACTCAAAATGAGGTGATTCCAAAGCCAAATGAAATATATTTAAGTCCTCTTCATAGGAAAAATATTTTCCATTACTAAAAATCACCACACAATTCCAGAATTACATAAAACTCATCACTGCCCCAAAACAGAGTTCAGTTTCCATCCCAAACTTTGGACAGTCATATCTCCTACTTCAAAAAACGAAATGGCACAAATTATATGTCCATTTTGAAGCTTGAGATGTGAAATATAAGATTGAAAAGTTTCAGAATTTTTAGACACCATTTGGTCATTCAAAACGTTCACACGAACTGACTGCCCAGAATAGAGTTTCACTGGACAGAATTTCAGATTTTGCATCTTTGCTTCTATTGGTTCCATTTTCATACCAAACATCCACTTTTGAATTCATTAACCCTTAATCACAATTTGGGATCTTGATAAACCGGGGCTTAGCAATCCAATAATCTCAGGCTTATTCTCTAGCCTCGAGTCTCAAAAGCTGGGGTATTACATAAAGGGACTACTAAATGATGCCACCAATGCTCCAGTACCTACAAAAAGAAAATGCAAGAAAGATTTAGTTCCACAATTTATCACAACTAAAAATTGCGAGCCAAGGGGATTACCAGGTTTTTCATTCATATCTTATACTGTTTACAAAGAGATTAATAGAATATATTTACTTCCCACAACCATTAATCAAACTCATTGGTTATTTCTTACTATAAACAAAAACTATTAGAAAACCCCAACGAACAAGGACAAAAAAGAAAGGCAATTAGTTCCATAGCCCAGTTTAAAGCTTTAGATTGGAAGACCTCACAAAGGTACAAGACTATAGCCAAAAAAATGGTAGCAGACAGGAACAATTCAGATGCCATTAAAATAGGTACAGAAAAAAATATATACATTGAACCTTTTACTTGCATATAGGGTGCCATTGTCACATTTAAGTTTGATCGTTCCATATAAATGCCATTGTTTCATATACAGTCCAAGGAGTGAATTATGAAGACATTGAATTTGATTTGGACTTCAATGAAAATGATGATGCCTCCTCTATTTCAGATGAAGATCTAGGTATGTTAGTTCCTTTTTTACGGACTTACTTGGTTGTATATGTCAACCATTTTGAAACCATACATTAAACAGCCACTCATGCATGTCAAATAATTCTATTATGCAGGTATCTTAAACTGTTTACAAACTTCACCAGTTGTTGAAAACGACAACTTTATGGGGAATTGTGGATACAAGACTACTAAATCTGAAGGTATCACTTTTTGCCCTACTTCATTCATTAATCCTGTCCAATCTTCAAATCTGAACTCACACCCTTCATATACTATTATCCTATGTCAGATTATTTAGATGAAGGGGACCCTATACATGCATGCAAATACTGTGGTGCATTATTTTGGTACAATGAAAGAGCTAAAAAAGACACCAAAAAGAGGATTACACATACCTTCACGATGTGCTGCCTCCAAGGAAAGGTCCAATTACTAGTTATGAACTCACCACCAAATACACTATATAGATTGTTCTATGACAAGAGTTGGACCAAATCAAGAAATTTCCATGATAACATAAGGCAATATAACAACATGTTTTCTTTCACTTCAATAGGTGGTAAAATTGATCACTCAAAGAACTCCGGCAAGGGACCATATTCCTTTGTACTTTCTAGAATGAACTACCATAGAATTGGTAGCCTATTACCCCCAGAAGGTGCATGGCCAGTCTACTCTCAACTGTATATTTATGATAGAGAAAATGAAGTTAGGAATAGAATTGAGGCAGTTAGGTAATTTATTAATGTACTCAACTTATTTTCAAATATTAATCTTCTTGTGTCTTGCCTTGGTACAATACTGACCTGTTTACTTTTAACAGCAAACATGAGAAAGAGTGTACAATCGATGCTGAGATCGTTGCAGATATAAAGAGAGTACTTGATGATGTTAATCCATTTGTGAAACAATATCGTTTTGCTTCATCAAACGTTAAGAACCAAGGCAACAATGACATGAAGCTATGCTTGCTGATCAGCAGACACCATGATGGCCGGATATATAATGTCCCAACTGCTTCTGAAGTCACAGCATTAGTTGTTGGTGACATAGACATGTCTTTCAATGTCAGAGATATCATTGTAGAAAAACAATCAGGTTATCCCAAGCGCATCAATGAATTGCATGCTTCATATTTACCACTACAATATCCTATTCTATTCCCTTTTGGCGAAAATGGTTACAGAGATGATATCTAGCATCGAGAGGAAACACTATCAACAACAAAGACCAGGAAGATGCTAAGCATTAGGGAATTTTTTGCCTTTAGGTTGATGACAAGAGAGGCTGAAATTTCAATGCTTCTTCATTTAGGTAGATTACTTCAACAATTCATAGTTGATGGATACACAATGCTTGAAGCCCAAAGATTACATTGGATTCGAACCTACCAAAATGAACTACGGGTTGATTTGTACCAAGGTCTATCTGATGCAGTTATTAGAGGTGAAACAAGTGCATCTGCAACTGGAAAACGAATAATATTGCCAGCCACATTCACAGGAGGAGCTAGGTATATGCTTCAAAACTACCAAGATGCAATGGCTATATGTCGATGGGCTGGATATCTAGATATCTTCCTCACTTTTACTTACAATCCTGTATGGCCAGAGATTAAGAGATTCTATAAAGAACACTCAGTAAACCCTTCAGACAGGCCTGATATGCTTTCCCAAATTTTTAGGCTTAAATTACAGAGACTTATGAAGACACTCAGAGAAAAGAAGATATTCGGGACAATACGTGCAGGTACACTTAGATCATATACTTTACGACCCTAAAGTTTACTTTATTTCTTTGTTAATCTTATGTCTACAAATTTGTTTTCCAGAGGTGTACACCAAAGAATTCCAAAAGCATGGTCTTCCACATGCTTATATATTGCTTTTTCTACATCCACATGACAATATTTCATCTCCAGATGCTATCGACAAGGTTATTACTGCAAAAATTCTAGACAAAGAATCATCACCCATGCTATATGAGTTGGTCAAGAAATTTATGATCCATGGTCCATGTGGTTCCAATAACCCTAAATCACCATGCATGAAAGATAAAAAATGTACCAAGCATTTTCCTAAAAGGTTTAATGATCACACAACTGTTGATGAAGATAGTTAGACATACAAGCGAAGGGATGATGGTAGAACAATTGAAGTTAAAGGGATAGAATTGGATAATCATTTTATTGTGCCATACAATCCTATACTTCTTAAGATGTTTCAAGCTCATATTAATGTTGAGAGAAGCAATCAGTCTACTGCAATTAAGTACTTATTCAAGTACATTAGCAAAGGCAATGATAGAGTTGTGGCTGGAATTTTTGACAACACCAACAAACAAAATGGTGATGTCTTACTTGATGAGATCCAACAATATTACAATCAATGTTTTAAAAGATGGACCGGACAGCGAACCGGAGAGGTCAGTGGGTTATGGGTCGCATGGTCGGACCGGTGGTTGGACCGATGACGTAATAATTAAATAAAAAATAATATTATATGCATGGATAATTATATAAATATATAAATATATATGAAATTTTAACACCCTTAAAAATAAACATATATAAAAGCTGATGTATATCATCTTTCCTAAATCCAAGGTTTCAATACATTGAAATCATTACAAATAACATAATAACATATTAACAATACCAAAAACCAATGATAACTAGTCAAGTGTTAATACCACATACTAACAAGAACAAATATAACTTCATGACTTATCAAAGATGGGTGGATCTTGATTAATCCAAGCATGATTTTCTTGAAAAATATTTTCATCAAAATGATCAACATCTTGGGGAAATGATTCCAAATCCAACTCTCCAATTTTAGAGCAACCAGCCTCACCCTCAATCTCATTGTCTCTTTCTTATTAATATCTTCAACATGATTGATAGGAATTTTTGGTATTGTTGTATCATCATAAAGTAAACCTTCTTCTATCTCATCATAACGAAGGTAAGAAGAATCATCTTCATCTTCCATGATCCAATTCTCAAATTCACCAATACTTTCATAATCAATTGGATCAAAAGATCTTTTCTTGTTAAAAACCCTAAAACACATGGCAATACAAAAAATTAAGTGAAGAATTCATATAGTCACACATAATACAAACAAATTTAAGTAAATGTTAAGAATAACTAGGATAGTTTACCTATTCTTCAAACGAAAATTATAATGCACAAAAACAAGGTCATTTAACCTTTGGTGCTCCAACCTATTCCTTTTCTTAGAATGTATTCGTTCAAACACACTCCAATTCCTTTCACAACTCGATGAAGATGAGGTTTGGCTCAAGAGTCTCATTGCCAATTTTTTCACATTTGGAGTACTATCCCCAAACATCTTCCACCATTCATCTAGCACATTGAACACCAAAGGCAAATGTAAATAGAAGCAAATGAAGAGCAAAATAAATATTGAAGATAAATGTAAAATTACAAAAATTTACCAGGCCGTAATGTTTTCAAGCAAGCCAGAGCCATTGGACGTGCGAAGCTGTCAACCTGATCTTGGTATCGTAGGCTTTCTTGCACAATCTTGGTTTTATTGGAAGATATTGTCTTATCTAAAACCTCAAAAAATCCTGCCAAAACCTCTAGTTTTTTAGAGAAGTTTTCTTTGTCATAGAAGAATATAGGATTCAAGAAATAAGCTGCTGCATGAAGCTTTTGACTAAGTTGGGTATCCCATCTTCTCTTGATAATCCTTGTATAAGGCTTGTACAAGGATTTCTTATTCATACAAATTTTCTTTATAGCTCTTCTTGCCCTATACATTCCATCATATACATACCCAAGAGAAGGTCTTTCATCAGCATCAACAATTCTCAACAACCGAATAAGTGGAGAAACAATTTGTACCAAGGCTTTACAGTCATTCCAAAATTTGTTGTCTAACACAATCATTGTCACATTTTTTGCCTTTTGGTCCTTTAAATATCTTGATTCTATAAACATCTTACTAGTAACCAAAGCTTGCAAATCATGTTTATGCTCAGAAATGCTTTTCAAAGCAAGAAAAGTAGTTGCAAACCGTGTTGGCCCTGGGCGAATAATTTCTATCCAGCCGTCCCTTTTTCTTAACCAAGCAAGCAAATATGCATGATTATAAATAAACTTGGTAATCATAGATGCACGTGATGCTAAGCTCATCACAATCTCCATTTTTCCAATATCTCCTAAAATTAAATTCAAACAATGTGCAGCACAAGGAGACCAAAAAATAGAAGGATACTTATCACTTAATAACCTCCCAGCAGCTTTATAATTAGCTGCATTATCAGTTACTAAGTGAACAACATTACTTTCACCAACAAAGTCTACCATTTCTGTGAACAAGTTACAAAGATTTTGAGCATCCTTGACTATGTCTGATGTATTGACAGATTTAATGAAAATGATTCCCCTAGGAGAATAGGCAAGAAATTTAATTAGTTGCCTATTAGCCTGATCTTGCCAACCATTAGCCATGATTGTACAACCAGTGTCTTCCCAAAATTTCCTAAAACTATCAACCAACAACTGGACTTCCTTTTTGGTGTCTTGCAATAATTTGGTTCTAGCAGCATGGTAAGTTGGCCCTTTATAACCAGGGCCAATGACTGCAATTGCATCTAACATAGGTTGAAAGTAAGCTGAATTCAAAGCATTCAAGGGAATACATGTAATATCCCGAATTTTGAGATTGGAGGCTTTGGAATAAGCCTAAATTGAGTGGACTACTAAGCCCCGATTTAGTAGATGTCCCAAATTTATCCCCTAATGATTCTAATATCTTTGGGGTATTAAGAAAGTAAAATGATGAATTTTGGAGAAAGTAATTATGTTTTTGGTGAAATCGCCTATGAGGTAGTAAGCTTGTCATGTGATTTTGAATGAACAAATGATGATAAAAAATTATGAAATTTTACAGGATGAAAGTAGACATCCTAAGCTTTAATTTTATAGGTCATATGACTCAATTAGAGCTATACAAAAAAAGATATGAATTTTTGAAGTCAGCACAGATAAACTGTGGAATTTCTGGAACAATATGCAAAGATTGAAATTCTGGGAATTTTGTGATTCCTTAAAGCAAAATTCTATATTTTTCCTTGAAACTAGACTCAATAAGGGTTCTATAGGCTTTGGAATCACTCCAATTAGATTTTTCTAGAATTAGTTATGATTTTTCAAAGTTTGGGCAGAAATCTGCCAGAATTTTGCAAAAATCCGAAAATTGGGAAAATTAATTAATTAAATTAGATATATCATTATAATCATCCTCCTCCTTCTTCAGCTCATTTCTGACGTGAACTTGCTGAACATAGAGAGAGGAAGTGTGAAATTTTAGAGAGAGAAAAGGGGAGGAAAAAGCTTACAAAGGTAAGTGATTTCTTCGGTAAATCGGTTCCTAATGCGTATAACTACACTCCTAAGCTATTCTTCTATGTGATTCAAGGGTTGGAAGCTCAAATTTGGTGTTCAAGAGAGCTAGGGTTTCAGCCATAAGAAGAAAAGCTAGTGGGAGCTTGAGGTAACTTCCAAACCTTCGTATATTGACTATTCTAGCTGCTGTGGGCAATTTAATCGGTGAAATTTCGCCGGATTGCCATTGGTTTTAATTTTTGGAAATGGGTTTCCCTAGGGGTTATGCTGCCCAAATTGATACTAAATGGTAGTTGTAACCTAATGGAATAGTCAATAAAGTGGTTAGGAGTAGAAAGGAACGTGTTTACGGAGCCGAAACCGAAAAACCCCGATTTTCCCTGGAAAACCCATATATTTCGGTCAGGGGTCTAAATGGGTCTTAGAGTTGGATTTTCAATGATTTGATGGTTCCATTGGATTCAGGAGGGAAAATTAGGTGGGGTTACAGTTGGGCACTTTTTCGGAAAAGGCCGAAAAAGCATAATTACGGAAACGCCCCTAAAACCCTAAAAGTAGGGCTGCCAAGGGCAATTTCGTAATTTTACATTGAATTTGATAATTCCAAGTTTGGAAATGGATTCCTTGGGCAAAAATATGTCAGGATAGCCCAAGTTAGAATTTCAAGAAAAGTACAGTCGGACTGGGTATGATGGGGCCGGGTCCCCGGGGGTATTGTAGTAATTTTTCAAGATAGACTCATATAACCCCCAGAAACACTATGGAAGTGTCTAAATAGTACATTTGACATTGTAGGATCGAATATGGAGCCCCGAGCTGTTTGCACATAGATCGAGGCACGCGTTTCGAGGCGGAAACGGGTTAAGGTAGGGGACTTACCTTACTTGCATGTATTTGATATCTTTGCTTGTGTAATGATGTATGTGATTGCTTTACTTGATTGTGTAGAGCATATTTGAATAAATGAAGCTCTGTTTCTGTTTTCACTGTGGCCATAGTCTTGTTGTATGAAACATTGAGCATGCAGAAATGTCATTATGGAGCATACATCTAGATAAAGCTAACATGTCATACACATAGCATCAATCATGCATGCATTATGGTATCTGTTTCCTACTGAGATTCTCTCGAATCTCACCCTCCCCTACCAACAATTTAGACAGGAGAAAACAGAAGATATGCAGAGAACCATATGAGGGGATTACAGTGGTGGAACGAAGACGAGAAGATGTCTCTGTTTCACTGGAATGGATTTAGATACCCAAGTAGTCCTGTGTGGCTACATTGATGGTAATGATAATGTACGAACCCCTATGGGGAATTTATGTAATTATGCACATATTATCAGTATAGTTATGCTATTCCTATGTTGCCTACCGAACCGCATGTCGTTTTCCGCTAATACTCTGGTAAATGTGAAATAAAGATAAGGGTGTGACAATACAACAATCATATAACCATTTAGCAACAGCTAAATCTGCTCTATGTACAGCTTCTTTACTTGCAAGTGCACTTCGTATCCCTGGTTGTGCTCCTAGAGTTGTCCTTGGGGCAAAATAATTCTTCATGTCCCCAGCTACCTTCCTTTTACCAAGATGAGATGTATTTGGAGCTTGAACTTTTGATTGGCTCTCCCTTAGATTTTAGACAGGAGAAGGAGATACTTGTTGTGGGTCTAAAGCATCACTTTCATATGGTGGGACAACAGGGCTATAGGGGTTGTCCTCTTCAAAATTATCTTGTTTCTTACTTTTCTTATCTTCAATCTCTTTCAAATTTTGTTCTAGTCGATAGCGAACATCTCCAGGCACATCTTTACAGCTTATTGCATCCCCTTTTATTCCAGCAAGATGTTGTTTCATTCTATGAATTCCTCCACCAGCAAATTCCTTTGCACAATATAAACATTTCAAACGTTTCTTTCCACCTGGGTTCTTGTTTGGCACTTCAACACAATGGTCCCATGTCGAATCTGCCTTTATTCTTACGGATTACGATGCAGTAATTGATACTTGTTCTGATGACATTTTCTACAATATAAATACATAATCAGTGTCAATATGACATTAATAATATTGAAAAGCAACCTATTAAATCAAGTTTGCCCAATTTCAACAAAAAAAAATCAAGTACACTCAAAGGTAAACAAATGAAACCTCCAAAGTATAAGATAGAAAAAGAAAAAGAAAAAGAAAAGGAGTTTGTCAAACTAAACTAAACCTCCAAACCACATATTCAAAATAAATCATTCAATTAATCACAAATTCTAACATTAACATTCTTCATTACAAAAGGGATTGAGGCTATGAAGAAACTATGTTCATACACATGGACACATTTGTCAAACTCTGGAAAAATAAATGGTATATTGCTACATATTGACCATTGAATCTTCTAAAAAAAATTAATCAGGTTTGTAAGTCCCTTGTTTTCAGAAGTCTATGCATCCATATTTAATACCTAGCAATCATATTTCACTTTTATTTGTATACATTATGCAGCCTTTTGTTCCATGAAGCAAATATTGAAGTCAAAATCAATATCTACGTGGGTCATGATGCTTAACAATAAAGAGGGGGTGGTCCCTCACACACTACAATTAAAGTATACTTCATCTTTTGTCAGTTTATGTTTACTTTTTTTACTCAAAAAGTTTATGTTTACAACTCACACATTAGAAGCACAATAAAGAAACACACGTACAGATGTGGTCCCTCACACTTATTCTTTTCTATTGTAAAAAACAAATAAACTGATGTAGGTGGTCCCTCACACACACACACTTCATCGGTTATCTCCAGCAAAATAAAAAAGAAGTTAAAAAATCATTATCTTAAAAGAAGTACAAGTGAGCGAGTGAGAAGAAATCACGCAAACAAGGAGGTTGCATAAAGTTTAAAGCTTGGAACTTAAAAGCAGAACCAGCGATTCGACAAAAAAAAAGCAGAACCAGCGATTCGACAAAAATAAAAGCAGAACCAGCCAAAAATAGCAGAACCAGCGAAGGATAGCAGAACATACCTTTTAGCCTGAGAGTGTAATTTGTATGGTGTGACTCGATCGAAGTGTGATAGTCTGCTAGAGGAGAGCCGGCATCGAAAGTACTTTTGAAATTAGGGGAAGGGTTTTGCATTGCAATACTCAGATAGTCAGATATCAGAGAGAGCGTCAAGGTCGAGTGAGAAACTGAGTTTGAGAAATAAATTTGGGGCTTTTTTTTTAAGTCAAAGGAGAGGAGTATATTTGGGCCGTTTGGTTTTTTAAAACCCGCCCGGGTTCCCGAGTCATCTCCGGCTCCCGGCCCAAATACCAGCCTAAAACGGTCAGAAACGGCCTGAATAGCAGAACGGCTGAACCACTTCGAACGAACCGAAAGCCACTCCGGTCACCGGTCGGACTGGTCCGACCGTCCGGTCCGGTTTTCACAACATTGATTACAATTGTAGGTACATATCTGCTTGTGAAGGATCATGGAGGATATTTGGCTTTCCAATACACTATAGGTCTCCATCAGTTGAAAGGTTAAGTTTCCACTTACCCAATCAACAATTCATTATATATTCTAATATTGATGATGTGTCTGAGTTGTTGGACAAGCCATGAGATGTGAATCACAATTCTTGTCATGGATGAAAAAGAATAGAGAAGATGATTTTGCTGCTGGACTTACATATGCAGAGTTTCCACATCACTATGTCTATAAGAGGGATAAAAGGCTATGGCAGAGACAGAAGAAAGGATTCTCAGTAGGTAGGATTGCAAATGCATCGCCTAGCTCATGAATTGTACTACATACGTATTTTACTTACAAAAGTGATAGGGCCAAAATCATTTGATGACATAAAGACAGTTGATGGAGTTATTCATGAATCATTCCGAGCTGCATGTGATGCTCTGGGTCTATTAGATGATGATCAAGAATATATAAATGCTATCAAAGAAGCATCAACTTAGGCCACTAGCATTGCTTTAAGGAAGCTTTTTGTTAGCATGCTTCTATCAAATTGCTTGCATCACCCTGACAGCGTGTGGAACCAATGTTCTAAGATTTTGTTTGAGGATCTACTCTACATATCACGCAATCATCCACAATATTCAAGTAAGACAAACAACTATACTTTGTTATTAGATCTTTTGTTTACCTTCTCCAACCAAGGATTCTAACATTTTGTTTTTTCTGTGCTCCCTATAGGTTTAAATATTTTAGATTCTAAGAAGGAGGATACTGCACTTAAAGAGATTGATTAGGTGCTGAAATTGAATGGGAAGAGACTACAAGACTATCCTAGCCTTCCATTACCTACCATAGAAGCATGTCTTGATGTCACAAACAATCTAATCCTATAGGAGATGAGTTATGACAAAGATGTACTTCATCAACAATCAATATCACTCACAAGTGCTCTTAATCCTGAACAGAGGTCAATCTTTGATAAGGTCATGTTAACATTAAATACTACTGCAACAGGCTTCTTCTTTGTGCATGGTTATGGTGGCACAGGGAAAACATTCTTGTGGAATGCATTAACTTCAACTCTTCATGCTAGAGGAGATATTGTATTGACCGTTGCATCAAGTGGCATTGCAGCAACTTTACTCCTTTCGGGTAGAACAGCACATTCACGCTTTGCCATACCAATTCAAATTAACGAGTATTCTATGTGCTCCATCAAACAGAACTTTGCACTTGCAAACTTGCTCATCAGCACAAAGCTAATCATATGGGATGAAGCTCCAATGGTTCAGCGATATTGCATTGAGGCATTTGACCGTACGCTAAGGGATGTTATGCACTCTGAAATGCTATTTGGTGGCAAATACATTCTTATGGGTGGTGACTTCCGTCAAATTCTTCCAGTGTTGCCCAAAGGTTTTAGAGCCACTATTGTTAATGCATGCATAAGCTCCTCTCCTTTATGGGACCATTGCACCATCTTCCACCTAACAAAAAACATGAGGTTGATGTAAGGCCAAACAGAAGAAGCGATTATGAAAGTAACATAGTTTAGCAAATGGCTTCTAGACATTGGGGATGGTAAGTTAGGTTCATCCAAAGATGGTATTGCAGATATTGAGATCCCTCAAGATTTATTGGTGCCCCCTTCCACAAATCCAATACATTCAATTGTATCAGCTACCTACAGCAACTTCAAAGAAAATTTAGGCAGCAGTGCCTACTTTAATGATCAGCAATACTTGCACCAACCATAGAGATGGTGAGCCAAATTAATGACTACATGTGCAGTTTGTTGCCAGGACAACATCATGATTTCCTTAGTTGTGACTCTGTTTGTAAATCTACTGAGGACAGTGATAGCTTTGACAATCTATACACCCCTGAATTCCTGCATACAATTAATAGCTTTGGATTGCCCCCACACAAACTTACATTGAAGGTTGGAGCTCCGATTATGCTGTTACGAAATATAGACCAATCCTCAGGGTTATGCAATGGTACAAGGCTACGCATATCAAAGCTTGGAAGGAACGTTATTGAGGCAATCACATTGAATAGATCAAATCCCAATAAGAATGTGTTAATCCACAGGATGGACATGAATTCTTCTGAAAGTAGATGGCCATTCCATACGCGGAGGAGACAATTTCCAATAATCCTCAGCTTTGCAATGACAATCAACAAAAGTCAAGGTCAATCTCTTCGTAATGTTGAGTTATATTTATCAAAGCCTGTGTTTACACATGGTCAATTATATGTTGCACTGTCTAGGGTTAAAAGCATGAGTGGATTGAAGATATATGTCCCTCCAAATGATGAAGATAAAGGTGGCACTACAAAAAATGTTGTGTACAAGGAGGTGTTTAGGAATTTGGGTTGTTGATTTAAACTTCTAGATGTTGGTTAATGGCATATAAGTTGTGCATGACATAGTTCAGTTTAGGTCTATTGTAATGATACATGTGTGCTGATATTAGTAGAGGATATTGTGGAATGTTATAATTTCTTGTACGGCAATTGTTGAATGTTCAGATGTTGTTTAGTAATGAAGTTAACATTTTTGGTTGACTTTCGTTGATGTTTAGATTATGCTAGGTAGAAAATGCTCCCCGCGCAATGCGCGGGGGATTTAGTGCTAGCTTTCTACCAAAAACTATATTTGTAATAGTAAGACATTCCTGATTATTTTTAGTTGTTATTTCTATATGATATCCATTTCTGTGGATATCTTTGAAACTCAACAAGTTTCTTTCATACTTGGTAGAATAAAATGCATTATGAATACATCATTTTGTTCCTCTAGGTAACAAAATATTAACTCTTCTGGAGCCTTCAATCAAATTTAAACTACTAGATATAGTCTAAACATTGGCCTTTTGAATTACCAAGGAAGAAAAATATTTATCATTTCTGAGTATGGTGTGGGTTGTTGCGCTATCAACGAGACATAAATATTTAGGATTGATGCCAATAAGATTCATTCTTTATTAAAAGAGACATAAAATATAATTAAAAGAAATACATATGATAGTTGCAACTTTAACCACACTAAAGCATATATGTTCAAATCAAGGAACGAAAAATCGGACCGGGCAATGAACCGGTCACAGCACAAGTTCAAGGGTTAATGGGTCAACCGGGGTCTAACCGGTAATTGAACCGGTCATATTAAAATATTATAATTTATTAGTGATAATATATATTAATATATTTTTAAACTTCTATAGATAAAAATAAAGATTCTTAGAAAAAAAATGTTTAAAATCTATTAGCATTAGTTATAATACCTATACTTATGCAAAGATATCTCATTTCCTATAATTATTATATCTTTTTAAATAATTTTTTTCATTATTTTCTTCATTTTTTTAGATTTGTTCTTTCTTTATCTATTTTTCTCTTCATTTTAGTCTTCAACTTTCCATTTTGCCCTCAAAAAACACAAAATAAAAATTTAGAAAATTAAAAAAAAAAAAAGGAAGAAACCGGGTCAACCGGTCGGACCACCGGTTTTACCGGTTTTGACCGGTCTGATCGGTTCTTACCGGTTCGACCGGTCTGACCAGTTTTTGATCAAACCGGACTGGACTAGGGACCGGTTCCCGGTTCAACCGGTTGAACCGGCCGGTCCGATCCGGTTTTTTGAACCATGGTTCAAATAGACAAATATAATTTTTGCTGAGAAATCAGCAATATCCATATGGATAGATATTCATGTCACTATACTTAGAATTTTCATCCTTATCAACATAATTTATTTTAACCTTTCCCCACTTCAGGTGGGAATCTAAACCACTATGATCACGCCTACGGCTATAACCACGTCTACTTCCACATCCACGGCCACAATTAGATTCATTTGCTACTACATTCGCTATGGGAATGGAGTCGAGCTTGTTGGACAGGATTCATGATTTTTCAATAAAAGCTCATTGTTTTGTTTGACCACATGGGGGTAAGAAATTAATTCAACATATTTCTTAAACCTCTTTCATGAAATTGCTACTGCAGGAGCAAATTAGATGTATCCATTTCGAACCAGCTTTCGGAAGGATGACCATCTTCTGGTGGTCATACCTTTCTTTTGATTTTTTAAAGAATAAGTGGGTCTTTTACGGTCAAATATTCAATTTTGAGACTTTCATGCAAATGGTGGCACAGAAAAATCATGGATCAGACATTCAAGATAAATAGTTCTTTTAGGTAATGACAAGAGCTACAAATTTATATTCATAAGATTTAACATAATTCAGACTAATGCAATAAAAGGAGATTCATAAAATATGAAATATAAAAACGCAATATAATAACACAAATGATAATAACAGAAAATTTGTAAGGACAATAAATAATTAATAAGGCAAGATAAGACAATTAAAACTTTTATGGCTTCGGGCCATTTAATCTCATAACTTTAGGCCAATTAATCTCAAGATGAGAGATTAAATTATTTATCTTCAGGATAAATAAAAGTTGTACACGGCTTTCGGTCATAAAATAAGATAAAAAAATGAAAAGACATATGGCTTCTAACCATATAGTAAGATAGAAGATGAAAAAGGTATATGGCTTCTGGCCATATAATTGGAAATCAAATGAATATGGCTTCTGGCCATATAATAGTGAATCAAAGAGATATGGCTTTTGGCCATATCATATCAAAATAAGAAAACAATATGACTTCTGGTCATATAATTTCAAAAATCATAGGTGTATGGCTTCAGGCCATACTAAAATAACAATAACATAAAAGAACTTGTAAATAAAATATAAGATATAAAAACAATATCGATTTTCAATCTTAACCATGGAACCCGATGTTTATAACAATCGGTAAAAATATTTCTTTGATTTCATATAGTGGCTAAGATTATCCTGGATATATATGATCAAATAAAGATACGGTAAAAAAAGATAGATGAAATCGTCAAAGAAACAATGAAAAGATCATATATTTGTTGGAGCTTTCATGCTGATAACGTGTTATAAAAATAAAGATATCTAGGATAATAGAGCAATAGAAGAGAGAAATTTTGAGAGAAGATAGAAAGCATTTCTTATTCAAGTTCTTGTGTTTACAATGCTTGGCCCTAAAGATCTATTTATAGACCTTCTAAAGGCTTGTACTACAAGCCAACATATTTGTATGGCAAACTTAGGGATCAAGTAAGACTGGAGAACAAGAAAAAGAAACTTGGAGATCAAGTAATGAGCTTGGGGGGCAAGCAATAAAACTTGAGGAGCAAGCTTGTTGACTTAATATACATCCACATAATTAATATTCGTAACATTTTTTATTTTTTTCAGCATTTTTCTGCCAATTAAAATATCCGTCTTGTTTTCTAAAAATCATTATGCTTCCCAGTCTAATTTTAAATTTCAGCTCAATGATATATTAACTTCAACCCAACTTGACTCAACTGAAAAAACAATATTTTAGTCCAAACCGAGCCATTAGTTAATTTACTCGAATGTCCGGTCCAGTCCTTTAATCATTGGATAAGAGTAATGATAAAAATGGCAGCTTTGTAAATAAAATTGAATGCAATATAAATTAGTACAGTCTTATCAACCGAACTAATTAGGCATCCAAAACGGACCCCCCAAACGCGCATATAATCTCCTATAATGAGGACTTGGCATCAACAGAGAAATTTGCATTCATACTCTTGTAAGATCCAAATCATGTATTGCCAATTAAATCAATTTTTATTAGTGTGAAATTTTATTTTTTTAAATGTGGCTCTCTTTTTCTTTAAAATATTTAAATTTAGTGAAACTTTTTGGTACATAGTTGCAGAATGAGGGATGGAGCAGTGGACCTAAGTAATGATTCAGAGTGTTTGATGGAGCATAAGCAATAACAGCAAAGACTTATAATAGTTCTACTATTAATTCAATTATTTATAACATATAAAAAAATATTTGGCATTATTATTTTTTATTGCCTTTTCCATAAAGCAAAAATCAATTCACTATTTAATTATCAACCAACACACACCCACTGGGGTGTTGAGCCACGCCTGCTTCTGTACTGTTAATAACAAGGCCCACATAAAGATTTTATTATTAACATTATTTTAGTATTAATTAATGATAATTTTTTTTTTTGCCAACTTAATTAATGACAATTCTATGCATATGTCTATTTGTTAACACTATTAATTTATTATCAACTATATATATATATTGATGGATTTGATCTATTCAAATATTGACTTTGAGAGGATTATTAATTTATTTTTAAAATAATTAAATGATTAAAGATGTTTCAAATATATTTGCATAAAAATTTAATTATTTCAAAAATATTTTCTTGAATTACATGCATTTCATAGTTATTGATTATTAGGCAAAGTAGCATCCTTGCCATGATGCTATTTTCTAGTAGCATTTAACATCATATTCATATTTATGATACATTTAGCACTTTGATGCTATTTTCGTGTTGTATCCAACACCCCTTGTTGTTATTTTTCAGTTTAATCCAATAATCTAATCTTATTTATAATTTAAAGTGTTAAATGCATTATAAATAATATTAAGATACTGTGTGCACCGTAATATTAGTATTATTAATGAGTATCAAGGCCCTTCCCCTTTTATTTTATACCTTATCAGTGTCCAAGTGTATTTTGTGAGTTTTAATAATTTGTAACATATATGACCCAAATGACAAAAAAAACCCTTTAGCATAGAATAAAAAGCGTGCGATAGAAAAAGAACTTTTAAATTATAAAATCATAAATTAAATTTATCATTAAAAATTAATAAAGTAATGACAATAATTGATAAACATTTCATACATAATTTTATGAGAAATACTTGATTTATAACCACAATTATTTTTCGGTCATTCTCCCTAGATTAAAAAGGTTCTTTTACTTGAGTTCTTCAAATGGAGCAGATATAGCCGATGTGGAAAATACAAGACTTTCTACATTGATTGTTGCCAATTGATGGAGAAAAGGTAAAAAATAAAAAATCTCTTCACAATCCACATTAGTTGTCACCAATGTAATGGAACCCGGACCGGCCGGTCCGGCCCGGGAACCGGCCGGGAAACCGGTCCGGTTCCCGGTCCGGTCCGGGTTCACTTATAAATTTTTATTTTTTTATTTTTTCTTTTAGAATTTCATATTATAAGTCTAAAATTTTCAATTTCTCACCGGTTTGGTTCCGATTTGACCCAGTGACCCTTAACCCAGTACCCCGACCGGTTCAATGCCCGGTCCGGGTTTTAATACCTTGGTTGTCACATGCGACCGGCATAGAAAGCCTCCTTTTTTTTTTGATAAAAAAAGATATTCTACAAAAACATCAGAAGTTATCCTCCTGAATCAACATGAAAATTCATCCTGTTTATAGAAAGCCTCCTTTCTACACTGGTTAATATCACAATTGATATAAAAAGGGATTTTCTACCCAGACCATGAACTAAATACATACTTCATATTGTTCTGGGGTTAAGTGCAATTTGCCGGATAAAGTTTTTCTTGAGGAGCGTCAGGCAAAATAAATTTTGAAAGGAGTAAAAATACCAATAAATAATATAAAATAGTGCAGATTTACCAAGACTGATAAATTTCATCAAACTTCCATTATGTTTTACTTCAAATTGGCCTTAGTAAATATAATGGACGTTTGATGAAATTTAACGGCCTTAGTTATCTGCACCATTTTAAATTATTTATTACTCCCTCCGGTCCTAAATATAGGATAAAGTTTGTAGTGCAAATTGCACTACAAACTTTATCCTATATTTAGGACCGGAGGTAGTAGTATTTTTGTCCATTCCAAAACTTATTTATACCAAATACTCATAAAATACTTTGTTGATAAAATTACGTCTTAACCCTTGTTTCTCAAACTTGATTAATAATTGAATCACAAATGTAAAACAATAAAAAGTAGGTTGGGGGGAATAATAGAAGCAAACTCAAATCCAAATTGCCATATACACAAAAGTGAAGAAGGAATCACTTTGAGCAATTGATTGAATAAAAGACAGCAAGGTGCATCACAAAAATAAAGTTGTCGTATGCATAATGTCGTATGGAGTCATGAGCTGAAGACAACGACAATAAAATAAATTGTATATAAACAAAAGGGGGGTGGGGGAGGCAGGCAAACCCTACCCCAAACCGACTACCAGATTGATGTCGTTTGGGTATTTTAGTGAAATGAGGTCAGAGGCTAAGAGCATGTTTGCTTTTGAGCTTTAATATATCTTATGACAGGAATAGGATAACTAAAACCCATTTTAGATAAAGTTGAATAATAGCCCACGTGCATTGTCCCTTTCATATGTCTTAGCGCTTCTCAACTTTGCCCTCTTGTTTAGTTCTTATGTTTCTTTCATCATTAGTACCTTCTAGGGGACATAGGCCACAAAGATTCTTTCACTATTAACTCCTACATATTACTTTCCAAGTTTTTGTCACAAAGTTTCTTCAAGATATGTATATCTTTCATACAATTTATTATAGCTATATGAATAATTAATATAAATATACATATTTATACATAAGGAAAAGTTATTTATTTGATCCTTACTGTTTTATCAAATTCGTAACTCAGTCCTTATTGTTGCCACATCAGATAGAGAAGAGTCCATGCTGTCTATTTTCCCCTTTCTATGGAAAAAAAAACTTTTTCCTATCATTTTCTTCTTCTACCTTCAACTCCTTGCCATCGAGAACTTTGTAGCTGTGAATCTAGATGGACCCAAATCTCGATGTTCTCAGTGGTGAGGAGCTGGAGGTAGGAGAAGAAAATGACAAGGAAAAAGAAACAATTTTATAGAAAGGGAAAATAAAGGCAGCATGAACTCCTCTCTATCTGATGTGACAATAATAAGGATTAAGTTATAAACTCAGTGAAACTACAAGGACTTGAGTCGCAACGAATTAAATTATAAAGACTGAGATACAAACTCAGTGAAAATATAAGGATCAGACAATTAATTGTCCCTATATATAAACTAAAATATGTGTTTTATATATTATATTATATAAAATCTAAAAAAAAATAAGTCATATCTTTACAATTTGGTATTAATGCCAAATGTTTAAGTTTTGGGAAAATTATAATGAAGGACCTGGAAGAAAAAATATTTATTAAGAAGGACCATAAAAATTGTAATTATTTAGAATGATTAAATGCAAAAATATAAAATTAAAAATACTAAAATACCCTTAAGGAAATCTTTTGCATTCCCTCCTACATGCTCACTCATATTCTATTTTTAAAAATAATACAAAATTCTAAATTTCACTAAATTAAATAAAAGTTTTCTCAAAGTTTCATTTTTCACAACTTGCATAGATATCTATGAAAAAAAACTACACACTCTTCAATTTTGTCAAAATTATAATTTGTTAATATCAACAAAAATTTTTACTTAAAAATATAATTACATGATTTTAATAAAAATCAAGGTATTTTATAATTTATTATATATGTTAAATTGAGAAAGTTTATATGATTTATTTTTATTTTAGAAGAAATTTGTGTGGGTTAAAAAATTTATTTAATGTTAATAAAAAAAAAAAATCTATTATATCCTGAAAAAACAAGAAATGGGTTTAGTTTTTATTTTTATAAAAAGAGTTTAATTGATATTAACATTGATACTTGATAATATAAATATGGCAACTTAATGATATATTCGTTAATTAAATTATCTATTGATTATGTGAATATGGAACTTGTTGAAAATTAAAATTTAAAAAAAAGACTTTGAACCTTATAGCTAATTAAATAATGTATTGATTTTACATGAGTATGAAACATGGTGAAAAATAAATATAAAAAAAAAAGATATGATCATATTACATGTGAATGATGGGCAATTTTAGTTTTAATTTTAATCATTTTTTCAAATAATGAATACAAGAGATAATGTAAAAGGTTTGACTAAGAATAATTTAGTAATTTTAAATTTATATCATGATGGTTAGTCCATTTTAAGTAATTATAATTTTTATGATCTTTTTTAATAGATATCTTTTTCTTCAAGCCCTTCATTCTGATTTTTTCTTAAAAAATGATGATTTTGGCTGTTGTAATTTTGGTGGAAAATAAAATTTAAAATAGAATGGGACATAGATTGAGAGAGAGAATGTAGGAAGTTTAATTAAGGGTAATTTAATATTTTTAAATTTATATTTTGGTTATTGATCCTTTTATATAATTACAATTTTTATGATTCTTTTCAATAAATATCACATGCTCTAGGTCTTTGATTCTAATTTTCTATTCTTTTAATGTAATTCTAATTTATAAATTTTGAACTCCCAAAAATATAATTAAAGAAACTTCTAGGGAGAATCCTAATAAAATCCAATTGAAATACGTAAATCTGGGTTTAGGTGTGCACTTTTAACAAATCTTTAATTAGGTCAAAAGGTCTAATTAGGAAATTCTGAATGTTATTGAAAGACTATGATGCCCATCTAATTAAGATGATGACTAAGCATATCCACCTCATAATCTCATATCACGAACCATTTGGGAAAAAAAGAAAAGGGTTACGTTATAGATCAATTAGGGTTTTTGAAGAAGGAAGAGAATAGTGTTTTCAGCAGACGAAGTAAATCACGGGTAAGTTAAAGCCGCTGATGAATATTGAATATTTGAGAGCATATTCGCACCTGCAGATTTGTGGGAAAAAACATGCTTTCCCTTTACAGTTCTACTATTATGGTTTACTATCGAGGATAAAACGTCCTAAAAGCATTGGGAACCATATTCGATTATAATAATTAATAGTGAATTATTATTATTATTAAATGTTACACTTCCACAGTGAGAAAGGTGAAAGGCATTAGGAAGGAGAGTGTTATGAAGTGAGAAATAGATGACTCATGGGTGAATGCCACATAAGATTAAAATAAGATGGGTTGGTATGAAGTGGATGACCAATCTTTATTTTAATTAGAGGGGTATTATAGTCTTTGAATAATATTCAAAAATTCTTAATCAGGCCTCTTAGCCTAATTTGGGATTTATTAAAAGTATGGGTCCAAATCTGGATTTAGGTATTTCAATTGGATTTTATTAGAATTCTCCCAAACTTCTAACCATCAAAAATGACTTTATTAAAGAAAATCGGATTCCCTTATCCAAGAACTTACATGGTGAATTAACTCTCCATGTTCAATGACGCTATAATCAATGTGTGTGCTTCAAAAAGGAGATGAGAAATGTCACGTTGCACGTCACTTGTCAAATAGGTTTGAATGCATTGAGATGGTTTTTTTTTTTTCTGAACAAAAAAAAAAACGATGGTTTTTAATGTGTAATTTTTTTACACTTTGTGCTTTAGAGAGATAAGAGGTCATTCGAGTGTGATTAATCAAATAAATCAAGGATGTGACACACCAATTTTAAAAAGATATAATCATCATTATTATTTCGATCCAAAAAAAAAAAAAATCATCATTATTATTCAATTTAACTACCCCGTACACCCCTCATAATTACACCTTTTCAATTCATTGGTCAAACATAAATTTGTCCCCTCAACATTTTACGGTGGCCCAAATCAATAATCGTAAAAATCCTTTTATAAGATAGTTTTAACATATTTTATTATAATTAAGAAAAACCTTAAATTTTATTAATTTTGCTCAAAATGTTTTATCGCAACTAATAACTTCTCAACTTTATCTTTATTCAATATTTATATTTTTCAGGAGATAGTATATCGACAATAAATTAAGGATAATATTGTACAATCATATAATAAATTTAATTAGGTGATTTATATGAGGGAGAATGTCATATAAATCTGATTAAAATATTAAAATATAAATTTAGGCGTACACTTTTAATAAATTATTGATAAGGTTAAGAGGCCTAATTAGGAATTTTTGAATGTTACTAAAGGAAAATATTTAGATCAAGTTCCTTTTATTTATTTCGTCAAATTCTTCAGTCACACATGACCATGTGTTCTATTTTTGAATTATTATTATTGAACTATAAACTTATATGAAAAAAATATGACACATGGTCTTATGTGATTGGAGAACTTGACAGAATAAATATAAAGAACTTAATGTAAGTATAGTCTATTACTAAAATACTAGAACACCCTCCTATAATTAAAAAGGATAATTGAAGGTAGATGTAATCCATTTTTTATTATTTCAATGGGATTTAATTAAAATTTTCTCTTTATTTTTAGTTATTTAGTTTGTTTTATGATTTGTTTTTTCATAAAACAAACAAATATTTATCTATATGTACAATATAATTTTTTTTATCCAAATAAAGTTATTCAAATTTGTATATATCCTATATAATCATTACAAATATTTTTGTCCAGTAAAGATATTATATAAACATATGAACATAACTATATGTACAATATAATTTTTTTTTTAAAAAAAACGATACTATTTATTGATATAAGATTTTTTGAATTTGTATATATTCTATATAATCACAACGAATATTTTTGTCCAACCAAGATATTATATAAATCTAAGAATACAATGAGTGGATTCATTCTTCTATTTCATCATAAACTTTTGTATGGCGTGATTGGGGAATTTCACTTGATCCATTTATCTAAGGTTAATACTATATGCAAGACAAAAAGATCCATCATCTGTTTTTCTAAGGGAAAATTAATAAACATTGATGCGCATATTCCATTTTTGAATTACATATTAAATTATGGAGTAAATTTTTTTGCTTTTTAATTAATACACTAATAATCATAACTAAAAATAAGAGAACAAAGAAAGAATTGAATTAGCAGACAGAGGTGATTTGGGAAAGAAAAGATGACTTTGAGGAGGTAATGTGGTCATTTAACAATAATCAGAAATTCCTGATTAAGCCTCTCAGTCTGATAAAAAATTTGTTAAAAATAGAGGCCTAAATTTAGATTTTAGTATTTCAGCTGGATTTATATAAGATTTTCCCTTTATATTAACCCCCACCCCCCAATAAATAGGATTGGAGGAGTATGTAATTATAAGATTAAAATTAAAAGCTTATGAATTTTAAATAAAATATAATGCAGCCTAAAATTTCCTATTTGTTAGAGAATTTTTAGTTAGCTTTTTTCTAAACTCTAAAGCATTTATTTGTAATTTTTTAATTGTGCGTTTATTTAAGAGAAGAGATATAATCTCATTAATAAATGAGCCAATCTAGTCAATTTCTCTAAGTAAGGGTATTATTGGAAAAAAAAAGTTCTACCTATTTCATATTGAAAGCTCATAATTGAATTCACCTACTTTTCTTAATATTGTCAAAGTAGATATTTATTCCTTATAAAAAGGAAGGAAGGAAATAGTTATGAAAAGTTATGTTATGAATATGGCATGGATAGTGCATTTCTCTTTTCGAACTCTATGTTGTGTTAATTTTGATTCGCTCCTAAATAATATCGTTGTTTATAAATCATAAATAATACTAGTATAGTTTATTAGTTAAATTCCATAAAATGCATAAGAAGACTCTGCTCATGTTTTATTGATAGAACAACAGAATATGACAAGTCATTGAGAAAGAGGCTCACATATTAATTTCTTACAAACATACAACTTTTTATGCTTTTATTTATATAAAAGTAATCACTTAAAGTTTAAGTTCTGTATAAATATTTTTTTAAAAGTTCATTTTTTTAAATGACAGTTTTCTTAATAGAATAAAATTAATTGCATCAGTTTGAAAGTATATGAAGTGACATAACAACTTGTGATTTTGAAAGTTTAATATATAGTGGTGCAAATAACTCACCAATTCTTAACTAATATATCATTTAATTAATATAATATTTTAATGAATAATGAAAGATTTTGAACTTTATTTTATATAAATAATTTATTTACCAAAAGGGGTTTTAAAATTTCTCCTTTTTCTACCTTCCACTTCTCCCTATTCCTACAGACAAGACTGTTCATGCTCAAATTATGAGTGGCTTCATTTTTCAATCTTTGATATGTGATTTCGGGGTCTGTTTCACCACCTCATAGGAACGTAGACATCGTGAGACATTAGGTTCTCTCGAGACCTTGTAGTAATGTTACTCATTGGAAATATGCCAGCAAGTATATTTGCATGATGAATTCTCTATGTTAGAGCTTGTTGGAATGTGCCCAGTCCACCTGTGATGGATTAGAGCTCAAGCTCAATACAAATGGGAGTTATAATGTAATTATAGAGAAATATGGGTTTAAATATGAAGTTTTCTCTTTATGGTTCAAATTTTAAATAAAAGTAATTAACTACCCATACGTGTTGTAAGGAAGGATATGGGTTTGTGGGTGTAAGTTAGAACATCGATAGAAAACTTTCACAAAAACTTTTCTCTCTCTATTCCTCTTCTCTTCCAATGGTGAATTTATCGTATGAACGTGATTGGATTCCGTATCGATACTCTGATTTTATGTGGATACTCAGCGAGTCAATAAATTCTAAGTACGCCCGAAATCCTTCAAAACTTATAGAGTAGAGAAGTCATACATGGAAGTGGTAGTGCAAGGAGGGACATATGCTTTGAGTTGTCTCACAGCTACTAGTTAGAGTTCGGGCACACTATCAA
This sequence comes from Inga leiocalycina, assembly GCA_963242795.1. NCBI lineage: Eukaryota > Viridiplantae > Streptophyta > Magnoliopsida > Fabales > Fabaceae > Inga > Inga leiocalycina. The sequence goes on along the minus strand of OY725328.1, from coordinate 43,098,770 downwards.
ATCCAGGCATTTTTTGTTTCTACTGTCTGTAAACCTATTCTTTTAGTATCTTGTATGGTATTGTTGGACCTTTAATTTATTATATAATAAATTTTTCCATGTTATTTGTTAACTTAACAAGTCTATTATCTTATATGTACTTATCCTTCGTTTAATGAAATTGTCTCATGATATTAAATTAAAAAACTAAATATAATCGTAGATGATGAGCTATATGATACATGAGGTATGAATAATAATAATAATATGATTTTTAATAAATTATTTTAAATTTATAAATCCACATTTAATCTAAGATCTATAAAAATGTTATGTTGTTCATCATCTATATAAATAACTAGTATGACTCGCCTTATTAGTTGCAAAACATGGTCCTCGTTGTCTCTGTGTTAATGTACAAGAAAAATATAGGAAGAAACACATATAAGAGCCAACAAAATATTATTATATTAAAATGATCCCTAAAAATTGTTTAGTTCCTATAAAGTTCACATAGACTTTGAAGTCAAGTTTTTTTTAGTCATTTGATAAGTTAAGAGTTGTTCTTCGTTAAACTGTTGTAGACTTTCTTTTTTTCCCCCCTTTAAATTAAAGGCATTTAGGGAATATCGTAGAAACAGTTAAACTCATACTAGTATCTGAAACTTTGCAGTAATTAGACTATTTTAGGACTCTATGGTTTTTCTGTCATTCTCCTAAATATATTACTCCCTCCGGTCCTAAATATAGGACATAGTTTGTAATGCAATTTTGCACTACAAACTATGTCTTATATTTAGGACCGGAGGTAGTATATCTAAAAATGTTAAAATGGTGAAAATTGGGAAGCAAAAGAGACACGTAAGAAAAAACGACCGTTTAAGTACGGATCCAGGCCCTTTTCGAATATACACGCTTTCATTATCTTTGGCGGGCCTCTCATAATGTGGGAGAAGGGCCTAATCACTTTACTTATATATGAATTGACTAATTTATCCTTTTCTTATAGCATTATTTACTACCCGACACGCTTTTTGGTTTGATTAATTCTTAATTAATTAATAAATAATTAATTAATTAATATCATTAGCTCATGCAGTATCGAAGAAAGTTGTCGTTTAACTTTCTGCAGCCTTTTCTTTCCCATTTCTTCTCCCAAAAGTCTTTTATTTTCTCAAAAAGGAAATTCAGATCATATTATCTTCTACAACTTAAATATGATTTATTATCTTTAAAATATAGATCAATATTTATATTAACATCAACCAATATGAAATATAAGGTCTTTATTTAAAATTATACTCTTTGCTGAAACTTTTTTTTAAAAAAAAATTTGTAAAATACAAGAAGAACTATAATTAAAAGATATAACTTTTGTATAATTCCGTCTCTATATTTCATTATGTTTACTTGAGAATACAATGTTGACATTAAAATATGAAACAGTTTATTCTCATAAAATAAACTATACTACCTTCAGTTTTTATTATAAGAGTTAATTAAATAATTTGGAAAGATTAAGAAGTTAAAAAAATTATTTTAAAATATTTTATTTATCATTTTTCTCTCAATTAATTTGCATATAATAATACACATAAATATTTCAGAGAGATCACATAACTTATGCTATAATTAAATAATTTATCTAGCTTTTTTAAGTATCCCAAACTAGTTAATTGACTCGTATATTAACCAACGGAGGTAGTACTATTCACATGTAATGTGTTTTTAATGGATTTATTAGAGATATCTAGTTATAAATTTCATAGGTTAACTTAGGTGCAAGATAGAATATGGTTGAGAAATAACGAGAAGAACATATATGCTCATATTCCTATATAATAAAAAATCAAAATAGTTAATGGGGGCCAAAATAGTTAATAATATTGGGGCAAAACAAAGAGTTAATAAGAAAAAGAAAAAGAAAATTAATTCTAGTATTTATATAACATTACCAATAGTCTTATATATAACGGAATTTTTTTTTATAACAACATGTTAGTATTTATAAGAGATACCAGTAACCTATCTGAAATTTTTAGTAATTATTTTTCATTTTTGTTCTCATTTATTATTGGTTTGTTACATTATATTAATTAACCACATTCTTTCTCCTTGCTCCATAAATAAGGGCTTTTTAAATAATAAGTTGTTTTTTACCTATTTATTGTACTTAATCCATTTTTCTAAAAAAAATTGTTCTTAATTTTGGTTTCTGCTATCAAAATTTTTTTATGTAATTTGGTTATTGTTTTGGGTGACAATGTAATTCAGTTATTTGTATTTTATATAAAAAAAATACAGATTTTTTTTTTGTCTCATTGCCAAAGTCTCATTGCCTTGACTATTTCTTGGTATTACCAAATGTATATCCTAATATGTAAAACTAGTCTTACAAAAGGGGAGACATGCCTTTCTCTTGTTTGAATTTCACCCGCCTAGTTAGGGTAAGTACAAAGTTTGTTATTTTATGTATTAAATTTAAATGAAGATGTGATATCATACGTAGAACTGTAACATAATAATTAAAGTATTTTCAAGGTCTGATGTTGTTTTTGGTAATTTTATACGTCAAGCATCTCCATGCTATTTACTAACACTTATTATTCACATATTACAACACAGTTTCTATTCTTTCAAAATAATTATCTACCTGCCTAAAATTAAGTAACTTACCTGAAAAAAATAGGGTTAAAGTCAAATTTAGCTATGAAGTATTCACAAATGCGTACATAATGCTATAAAGTTTTAAAGAGTTATTTACCAAAAAAAAAAAAGATTTAAAGAGCTTTTTATTTCTGATATTGTGGAGATTTCTGAATATAAAGTTTAATATATCAATTCAATCATCTCTAAGGTTTTTCATGTGTTGAATGATTGGATAATAAATAAAGATATCTGTAAATAATAACAAGTTTTTTTTTAATTAATTGAACTCCATGTAAAATTTAATTTAGTTTTATATATTAATTTTGATTTGATGTGAAAGTTTGAAGTCGTAGTCAAAGTAAAACAGCACTTAGAAAGTGAAATAACTTGACTTAAAAAACACTTTGAGGGGTGTGAGGCTATGACTTAAAATTACATTTACCTCTAAAGTTTATATAATATTAAATGCCAACAAGAAGGCCCCATATTTGGAACAAAAAATTATTAATTATTGATCATTTTTAAATGCTACTACTTAATTATATGTTTTCTAATAAAATAATTTAAATTTAAATTAAATCAATTTTTAAAATATTGACACATTTTTCAATTAAAAACTTATCTTAATACATTCTTGTTATGGATACTAATTAATTGGATATTGCGTTTGCATAAAAATTAAAATGAGTTGTGCTTTTTATAACTCATTAATAACATAAAATTATATAAATATTTTATTAATATGTTAAATGTATTATCAATAGTGGTTTGATTAAGTAAAAGAAACATCGTTGGAGCCGTTTGACTCACACCAAGCTTCTTTATGAGTCTTGACTTGAGTAAAATGTTACCAGTTTAACTCTCTCCAAATATGAGAGGTGGAGATTTTTTTTTCCACTATATGAAGGATGACAAAAAATAAAAATTAATTTGGAAAATTGCTCAAAAATATTTTTTGGGCAAATTAGAGCAATCTTCCGTGTGTAAAAAAATTTTCCATATAAACATGCAAACAATCTTCTGTTGTATGCAAAATATCTTTCGTTCAAATGCAACATATCTACTAAGGTAGCATTTGGCAATTAATTTTCCTAAAAGATATTTATTCACAATTCTCTCAATTACTTTTCTTTAAAATTTAAATAAAGTTGAGGATTTCAATATTATGAATTAAAACTTAAGTGGTAGCTACCATCAATTAACAAGAAACATTTATATATTTTAGGAGCGTCATCTCATCTGCAATATGACTAATTAAAATATAACAACTCATCTTATTTTAATCCTACATGGCAGATAAGTTATCTAAAAAAATTCAAATTTTATGATATTATGTTAAAAAACAGCTCATGGGAGGGAATTGCGTCTTTTGTTTTTCTAAATTATAAAGTTTATGTTTTTTAAAATTATAAAATTTGAATTTCTCCATATGACTCACCTGTGAGGTAGGATTAAAATAAATTTAGTTGTTGTATTTTAATTAGTCAGAGTACAAATAAAATGACGCTTCTATAATATGGAAGTATTTCTCTCAATTAACATAATGGTCCAAGTTTGACCCCCAAATACCATGTCTCATGAAGTTGTATAAAAATATATGGAAAATTAGTCATTTATTCTTTATAGTTTTGAATTAATTGTGACTTAATATTTAAATTTTAGTTTAGTGCAACTCAGTCATTTATATCAATAGAATCCAATTTTTATAATTTTAACTATTTAAAATGTTAGTATCTAAGTTTTAACCAAAAAAACTTTATTTCTTATAATTTTTTTAAAACATAGAAACCAACCTTTTGAATAGTTAAAACCATGGGAAACAAGTTATGCCATGTCCAAGTTCAAAAATTGAGTTTCAATTAGGTCAAAGTCAAAAATTATATAATATAAACTGAGTTGTATTGACTAATTTGTTAACTCATTCAAAACTATAAAACCAATTTTTTAAGTATTCCCAAAAAATATATTAATAAATTGATTTAACATAAGGGTTATGAACATAAATTATGTTAATATAAAATATAAAAAATTTAAAGATCCATATAGGTCACAATTTTTGAAGAATATTAGTTTAATTTTTTTATCATCAAAAGAGTTTAAACTATTCTCTCTCTCTCTCTCGCCTACGTTTAAACTATTTTCACAGTTACACCCCATTTCACACTTGACATCTTTATAGTACTTCACAAGAAATTTCCTCTCTATCTAAATTCTAAACAACATAATGAATAATGAATGGGAGTGCCCTGGATTTTTATTGAAGGAACCAATTCTTCAACCATAATAATAACAACGTTAATAATCTTTCGTGAGGAACAGAGGACAGGGTCATTTTTGTAATAATTCGATTTGTTTCTCTCTCCTTCTTTCTCTCACAGAACAACTTTGAACTCTGACAGCTCTACACCGTCCCATGATGTTGGGGGTCCTCCTTCTTCCTCCTCTCTCTCTCTCGTTCACCGTCACATATACACACCTTCAAATTCCTTCCTTCCTAACACTTCTACTTTTTATAGACGAAACCGAAGAGAAGGGACTGTTAGATAGATAAAAGAAGAAATCTGATACACTATTCACAAAGACAGGCCTTTTTCTTTCCTTCCTCTCTTCTCTCATTCTGCAAGTTCCGTCTCTGTTTCATTTTAAGTTGCAGAACATGTCTGGTCACTGGGGAATTCTTGTTTCAGATCCATGGCTTCAAAATCAGTTCACCCAAGTCGAGCTTAGAAGCTTAAAATCCCACGTAAGTTCATCATTTTTCTTCCGATCATCTCTTTCTTTCTTTCTGTCATCACCATCGATTCATTGCATGTCTTTCATGATCTTTGAGGGCTTAATCCTCCATATCAGTCTGGTGCATTTAATCACAGAACACTCTGACAAAAGAAATCGAACCCAGTTCCCGATCCTCTCTGTCTTTTTTGTTTTTCATGGTCCAAATCCAAAGATGAATAATCCAGTTCTGGTTCTCATCCTCTGTTTGGTTTGTAGGATAGTGTTGGAATGCTAACTTTGAAATCTTATCTTTTTTAGACACTAAAACTTACTTTAATACTTACTCTCCATAAAGCTTGGAACTCTGGACCATCATCATCATTGTGATTGTTTTTCTGAGCTTAATGCAACTGGGTTTCTGGGTGATACTGAGATCGCTGATTGTTTGATCGATGGTTGGTTGGTTTCTGTAGTTCATGAGCATGAGGAGGGAGAGTGGGAAGCTTACAATTGGTGACTTGGCCTCCAAGATGTCGAGGTTGAAAGTTGTGGGAGAAAATCTGAGTGAGGAAGAAAGAGCCAATTTCATCCAGGATTTGTATCAGAACACAGAAGAGGAGGTTGATTTTGAATTGTTTCTCAAGGTTTGTTTTGTCACCTCAGATTTGGTGTTTGTACTCTTGTTTTCTGGAAATTCTATCTTCAAGATTCATCAGTATTTGTTTGTTTTTCTCTTGGATTCTCTCATCCTGTTATTGTGACTGATGATAGAGCCATTGGAACTTCTCTGAAGATTCCAAAGCAATAAACTATTATTTTGATTTGAATTGTAAATTGTAAATATAACAACATTTTGAACCATAAAACAGTAGGCTATTAGTTTCAAAGCCTCCCATTAGGAATAATGTTCATCTTCATACATTGCATAAGGATCTTGAAATTCTGGCATAAGATCTTTTGCACTCTGAATTGGTTGCATCATACATTAACCTTATTAGATTTTAGTGATGGGATATGTATTAGGTTTGTTTTTCTATCAAAACAGCTTAAGTCGATTTGATAGGACTTTGCCTGAAAGCTATATATACCTTTAATTCTGAGATTGTATTTTGGATTATTATTGAAATTGCAGTTTACTGACAAATGAGGGTGCCATAATGTTTCAGGTTTACTTAAAGCTGCAAACTTTTGCAAGTTCAAGGACAGGAAATAGTGCAAAGAATCCATCTGCATTCCTAAAGGCTGCTACCACCAACTTGCTTCACACCATAAGCGAGTCAGAGAAGGCATCATATGTTGCTCATATAAATAACTATCTTGGAGAAGATGGCTTCCTCAAGAAATTCCTACCTATTGATCCTTCAACTAATGATCTATTTGAGATTGCAAAAGATGGTGTTCTTCTCTGGTAATATATATAAATTTCTTCATTTATCCTTCCTTATTTCTTTACATCCGTACGGTCTTTGAAAATGGAATGTACATGCTGTTTGCAGTAAGCTTATCAATGTGGCAGTTCAGGGTACAATCGATGAACGCGCGATCAATACAAAGAGAATACTTAATCCATGGGAAAGGAATGAAAACCACACGCTTTGCCTAAACTCTGCTAAAGCAATTGGATGCACAGTGGTCAATATTGGGACTCAGGACTTCATTGAAGGAAGAGTATGTATACCAAAGACTTTTGAGTTTTCACAAAAAAAAAAAGGGGTGGCATAATCACTGATATGTATTGTAGCTTTGGTTATTTTTTGTGCTCATTTGTAAGAGTTACACAATTAAAACTGGGATGTTATGAAGGTGACTCAGAAGTTCTGCATTGTTCTTCACTAAACGATCCTGCTTTGCAATTTTGTTCATCCATATCTGATTTTTTTCTGTTCTATTTCTCTGTAGAAATAATTCTGTATTTTTTTGTTTTTTTATTTCAGCGTCATCTAGTGCTTGGATTGATCTCACAGATTATCAAGGTAAAATTTAATGAGCAAGTCGATATTTAATATTTTTTGCTCCATCTTAGGAGTGATTAAGGAATATTTTATCTGTTATAATGCATTCTAGCATCTTGACCAAAGTAAGCTTAGTTGGCTTTATTGAGGCTAACCTTTTGCATTCCTAATGGTTGTGTGAAATTAGATTCAACTGTTGGCAGACCTGAACCTAAGGAAAACTCCTCAACTGGTGGAGTTGATTGGGGATAGTAAGGTTATTACCTCACATGCAAGCATATTTTTAATAAATCATTATATATTTATATAGTGATATCATATATATATATATATATATATTATTTAACTAACAGGACATGGAAGAATTGATGAGTCTACCGCCCGAAAAGATCTTGTTAAGGTGGATGAATTATCATTTGAAAAAAGCTGGGTATAGGAAGATGGTCACCAACTTCTCTTCTGATGTAAAGGTAACTGAGAGTTCTTATAAAGATTCATATATGTTCATATGGTGTCCTATATATTCCTATTATGTTTACAAGTAGAACAACTTAGTTATTTTAACCAACAATATTCAAACTTTGCATGATAATTCAAAAAGTAATTTGACCTTACTTATTTGGATTGTCAGTTAACTTAATAACATTTCAATTAATATATGACTGTGCAGTGTAGGAATTTCACTTCTTGACTCATGATGGTAGATAAGAAATAAGTAACTTACCTAATAGATTGGCTTATCTTGTTGAAGTTATCTACTTTTCTTCTCTTCCTTTACAAGTTATCTGATCAATTTTATGAATTTATGAAGTAATGATTATAACAGAAGATTTATTTTTTGGATGCATTTCTATGCCTGGAGCTGATGCTTGAGTATAATATGGTACTGAGCCTGCAGGATGCTGAAGCTTATGCTCATCTTCTAAATGTTCTTGCACCTGAGTACACCAATCCATCCACTTTGGAAGTTAAAAATCCATTTGAAAGAGCAAAATTAGTCCTTGAACATGCCGATAAGATGGGTTGTAAGCGATACTTAACTGCAAGAGATATAGTGGAAGGTTCCCCAAATCTTAATCTTGCTTTTGTTGCACACATTTTCCAGCTCAGGTGAGAGAATTGGCTCTCTCAAACACTAGTAAAAATTTATATTATCTCTTTTGAGTCGCTGAGAGGAGAATAAGTGGGGCGTAATCTGGGAATTGGAGGATACTGTAACTTTCAATGCCTTTATTAATCCTTATTGTTTACCATATATTAACCACATTTAGGATTTCATGTGTTTACTGAACATTGGAACAAAATAGCGTTACAATTCATCTTGTTGCTTAGTTAATGGTTTTCTTTTGTTTTTTATTCTAAAGTCATTATCTTTGAAGTTTTGTTTATGTTCCCTGCATTTATTTATTTATTTTTTTAATGCTTAAGAAAATATATACCATCTTGCTCAGTTTTTCTCTTATAGGAATGGACTTTCAACCCAAACAAAGCAAGCATCTTTCCTTGACACATTGCCAGATGATTCCCAAGACTCAAGAGAAGAGAGAGCGTTTCGCCTTTGGATTAATAGTCTTGGCAATTCAACATATGTCAACAATGTCTTTGAGGATGTCAGAAATGGGTAAGTATCCTGCATTTCACCATTTCTGCAATAAGAGCTAAATAACTAATTTATGGATATTAAAGAAGTTAGTTATAATACTGGAGGTAGCATTTTGTATTTTTATCTTCAAATTTCTGAGTTGCAAGTGATTTTTATTCTCCATAGGTGGGTACTACTGGAGACTCTTGACAAGGTGTCACCGGGGATCGTCAATTGGAAGATTGCTAATAAGCCTCCAATTAAGATGCCATTTAAAAAAGTGGAGAACTGCAACCACGTTGTGAAAATTGGGAAACAACTTAGGTTCTCTCTGGTAAATGTTGCAGGAAATGACATTGTGCAGGGAAATAAAAAGTTGATTTTGGGTATGTTGTTCTCTACATATTATATGCTGCTAAATCACATTACTTCAATGAGATTTATCACACAGTGCAAATGAAAAAATAAAAAATAAAAACACATAAAACTGTCAAGAACAGGAAAGTAACAATGATATTTTGTTCAGCTTATTTGTGGCAATTGATGAGATACAACATCCTACAACTCCTAAAGAACTTGAGATCTCACTCTCATGGGAAGGAAATAACTGATGCTGATATTTTGGAATGGGCCAATAACAAAGTCAGAAGCTCAGGAAGCCAGAGCCGAATGTATAGCTTTAAGGTATCTAAATCAATCTAATTCTCTTATTTTAAGAAGCTACTCACTTAACTCAGTTCATGATTAACTATACCGATTTTTAACTTATCATACATGTGTTGGGGGAATCCTCAGTCTACTCGATGACCTAGTGTCTAAACTATATTAAATTTCTCTCGGTCTCTCGCTAGTTAGAACCTTCTATAATTTTTTTTTTTGGCCTGAGCTATCAACTACTTGTTCTGATACCAAATATTAGGGATAAGTGAGGTGAGTAACCTTCCTTTAAAACTAACTGGTGAAGTGAGACAACTGCCTATATTCTTAAGTACCTGATTGAGCAGTCTATACTACCCATTAGGACTTAGGAATCCCATTCTACTTTAGTCCTATTTATGGCCTTTTTTCTTGTTTATGAATAACTACTGAATAAAGAAGAGGAGTTATAGTTTTGTACTTTTACATGACAAAAGGTTTATCTGATAGCCTGTTCTCACAAAATTTACATTATACACCTTCAATATATCTTACTTAGAATGTTGTAATAGTTTTTGAATAACTCTTCATGGCCTTGTAGTAATATAATACAAGTACAGTTGCAGATATATTTTACTATTCTTGTTTGCAAACCCACAATTGTAATTTTACCTAAGTTGCTAGGATTTTATCAATTCAATGGAAATTGTGGGACGATGAATAATCTGGCTGTAGTGTTGCTAGCTTGTTTATGAATGGACACAAATTTTAGCTGAGAAAGAGGACATTGAATATTTTGAGAAGAAAGATTATCTATTACATCTAGATTTTCGCGCTGTCTATTTGCTTTCTTTTGGAGATTTTGTTACTTAATGAAATTCAAGGACATGTATGGTCTTCATTATTGTACAATACTATAATTCATGCAAGTTTGGAAAACTCGTTTTTTCTTTGGAAAAATTGATATTATTTCTGACAAGACAGAAAGAAGAAAAGATAAGGGAGAAAGTTACCAATCCTTTTATCTTTTGTTATTGGGATTCATAGAACATGATAATGTTGCAATTTATGTTCAGAACAATCCTCAATTCAGGCTTATCTTTATATTGCATTTTCATTTTATTAACTGTTAACATCAAATTTCAGGATAAAAGTTTGTCGGATGGAATATTTTTCCTCGAGCTTCTTAGTTCTGTGCAGCCCAGAGCTGTGAATTGGGGCCTCATAACAAAAGGAGTAACTGGTATGTTGTTTTCCATATAAAATCTTTCTTTTTTATCAAAACTTTCTCCAATTGTTTCCTTAATCATAAATGAATGAATGTTGATGATTTGATGGTATACTTAAGAGATAGAGAAATAAGGAAAGGAATTAGTGCATCAACCTTGAGCTATAATTAAAAGCACTGAGTCAATGACCTTATAACCTAGTGGTATGAAAGTTCTCTTATAAGTGGGAGGCCATGGGTTCTATCCCACTTATAATATCGAGTTATTAGTGCCTGCTCCTCTAATTCACAAAAAAAATAAAGGGAATTAAAAGCACTCATCCACAAAACGAAGAACTATATAATGCAGTTTGTTGGGGTACTTTTGACTTCAAGTGGGGTAAAATGTTGAATCTTTCAATCTTAAAGATGACTTTGATGCCAGTTAGTTTGCGGGAGAGCTTATCCCAAAAGATATTTGACTGAATGAATAACAATGGGTCTAACAGTATTGCATATATTTTGCTTATGCAGATGGGGAGAAAAAGATGAATGCCACTTATATTATCAGCATTGCTAGGAAGCTTGGATGTTCCATATTCTTGCTTCCTGAAGACATCACTGAGGTATTTTGGACTTTATCACTATTTGCTTACTATCTATTTCTTGCTTATTTACTTGACATCTTACCAATGTATAACTTTTATTTTATTAGAGTTAATGTGCAAAAATACTCATGAGTTTATACTAAAAGTGCGTCTAGTACCATATACTTTTTAGAGGTGCAAAACTACTCATAAACATTCAAAATGGGGGCAAAAATGCTAGCATCGATAAACTCAATCTAACATGTAAAAGCAGCGTGGGCCCCACTGTAAAAGTAATGGTGTTAGGTTAAATTTGACAGTGCTGGCATTTTTGCCCCCATTTTGAATGTTTATGAGTATTTTTACACCTCAAAAAAGTATATAGTGCTGTAAATACTTTTTGGTAAAAGCTCATATGTATTTTTATATCTTAACTCCTTTTATTATTATTAAAAATCTTTTCAAAACAATTTGAACTCTCCATATGAAATGTATAGGGAGAATCTTTCCCATAAAAAAGGGTTAATGTGCAATACTACTCATAAAGTATTCCCCTATGCACACATGACACCATAAAGTTTCTATGAGTGTAATAGTACACATAAATGTTCCCAAATGGAGCAAAAATTCCATCTCCGTTAAGTCTCACAATGTTGACAATTTATCAAAGTGAGAGAGAACGTTAAGACTTAACAAAAATGACACTTTTGCTAAATTTAGAAATGTTCACATTTCCTGTTACACTTATAGAAACTTTATGGTGTCAGATGCGCATGTGAGAATACTTCATGGGTAGATTTGCACCTTGACACTAGAAAAAATATAACTTTTTGGTATTATCAATTCAGATTTGAGTATTGTTGAGCCTAATTCATGTTATTTGGCTATTTTAAATTATTTTTTACCTCGTGCTTTCATCTAAACCCTAAAATGGCGGTACAAATTTTCAGGTGAACCAAAAGATGATCCTTACACTAACAGCAAGTATAATGTATTGGTTCTTGAAACACCCAAATGAAGAGAGGACAACAGCTACTTCAGACAGTGATAGTGGGAGTCAAATGGAGACCGTCTCAAATTCAACTTTGGATGACTCTGCCTCTGATTCTTCCTTAGAGGACAATCCCCAACATGTAAATATGCCTTGAGTGAACACCCCTTTTTAATTTTTTTCCCATTTTTTCAAAGCTTTTGATGTTATGGTTTATATATATAAATATAATAATATATGAACCTACCCTTTTTTATAGTTGAACATAACACTAGGTAATTTAATGATTGCCAAGTAAATTTTGCTCCCTTCAACTGTTTATGTGAATAGTGGATTTGTTTCTTTCTTTTTTGTGGTGGAGATATAAATGTTTTCATTTTTGTGGCAGTTGAGTTTTTCATCTCCTTCTGGTACTTTGAAATACTTCCATCATAATTATGATGTCTGTAAGACCCCGTCTTACAAACCCCTTATCATTGATATAAATCTAGCGGGCAACACAGGAATAATGTAAATATACTGATATATTGATACAGTGTACTTGATTACATCACAGGTTTTTCCTCAGGGTTTAATAATATATATAATTTTTCCCAAAATATCAAAATTAAACTAAATATAACCAAACAGCTCCGTTCTCTTCTCCCGCACACCTCAGTTGCCAATATTTACCATTTTGCCTTTGGATCTGCTAGCTTTTGCTGAAATATGTATTTATTTAAAAAAGGGTGAAATTCGAGAGAATCTCAGTAGTAACATACAATCGATCATATAAAATGCGATAATTAAATATACAATGTACCATATAGTGTAAAATGAAAATCCATATTGTATCGTATGTGTTCACCATGTTTAGGGCCAAATGACTATTTGGACCCCTACTTATCCATGTACCCCAGCTGGATCCTAAACCACGACTAGGTAATGTGCCTCAGGCACTGTGTTCATATAACAGAATATAACAACATATAGCATATTAACATTCACATAGGGTATGAGAAATAGAGTTACTACCTTAAACCCCTTTTGTTCGAAAACTGTTTCTTGAATTTTGTTCTGACAGCTCAGGCTATCAATTTGATCCTAAAATTCCAAATGTACAATATTTAGGTTAATACCCATTCATGTATCACTCTAGACTCTTCCAAAGTGTTTTTATTGGTTATATTAGTTAAATTTTGCAAAATTACTAAAATGCCCCTGGGGACCCGATCTAAGCCCCTTTGTATCCGATCCGATCATACTTTTCCAGAAATTTTAACCCGGGCTATTCCTACACAGTTTTGTATGTAAAATCCATTTTTGACCTCCATTTTCACACAATTACTGCCAAATGACTGTTTTGCCCTTGACAGCTCCTATTTAGGGTTTTATGGCCATTTTTGCAATTTCACATTCTAAGGCTTTTCTCTCAAAATGATCAACATCAACCCTACACAATTTTTCCTCCTAAACACAATGGAACTATCAGATTAATGAAATTTCAGTCCTAGCTCCCCTTTCTAGCTTTAGCCGAAACTTGTGCTTGGCAAAGAGGAAATGCAATTTTTGTGTTTTAACCCTTAAAACTTGCTCCTTTTCACTTATAACCACTTGTTTAACTATTTAAACACTAATTAACTATAATTTGAGAAAATTTGGGAAGCATAACCCCTTAGGGTTTCAATTCCCCCAAATTACAGTCAACAAATACTCTACAAATCAAGCTAAGAATAACAACAACAACATCAATACGCCAAAAGATTTGAGATTTCGGAAGTTACCTCTTGATTCTTTGAGTTTCTCTCTCTAGGGTGTCCCACACTCTCTCCTCAACCTTGAAGATTAGCTTGCTAAACATGGTTTTTCATAGAGAAGAGGAGATTAGAAGAGAGATTACACAAGTTAGGAAGCTTAAACACTTGAAATCACCAAGCTTACCTTGGATTTTTGCCTTTTTGCTTCCTCTTGAACCCTAAGTTTCCAAGGTTTCTTATGATGCTTTCTCTCTCCTTTTCTCTTTAGTGTGATTGTGAAAATGAAGAAGGAAGGGGATGGTGAAAGTGTAATGCCCCAAATTTTGATTAAGGGCTAATGATAATTATTAAGAATCATTTGTGAATTAAAGTGTGAATTATTATGTGTCATGTGACAATTTTAATTAATATGCCATAATTAATGGAGAAATTGGAAGAATGGTCATAAGTTAGTGGTTAATGAAGCAATTAATTACTAACTAAGAGAAATAATATGTGTAACTAAATGACTAATGGAATGATTAGAGTAACTAATTGGTTACTTACTTTATAAGGACCAATAAGATTGGGACATGTGGCAAATGGAGATGATGGTAGAGTGTTAGAGAAAAGTCAAATGGGGCATTGTTTAAGTATAATTTCTTTCTCTTTCCCTCTCATTTTCATTGACATGAGGCATGGGAATGCAAAGAGTGATCATTTTCCTTCTTCTTCTCACTCTCATCTCTCTCATTCCTCTCTCTTTTTGTGTTGCCATGGGAGCTCAAGCAAGAAGGAGAAAAGCTTGAGATTTAAGGTAAGATGACCTCTAATATCAAAACTCCCTTCTATAAAGTTGTTCCTTGTGTTGAGAGCTTCAATTTCATGATTTTAGATTTTTCATTTGGTGGTGTTTGAGCACACAAGGAAATCTAGAAATTGGAGAACCAAAAAACACCTTTGAGAAAGTTGTTAAGGTGAGTAAGAGAAACATTTTTACATAGGTTTTGTGCCATATGATTGAGCTTTGATTTTCTGGGATTTTTGGCTTATTTTCGAAAATTAGAGTCATTGTATGTATGGCATGTTGTGGTCATGGAAATGGTGTCTTGAGATGTATATTGAATTGATAAAATGGATTTGGGATTGAATTGTGAAGTTTGAGTTTTCGAGAAATTGCATTGTGATGTTGCCTAAAACAGAGCATGATAATGGAATGAGAATTTAGTTGTTTTGATGTTTCCATTGGATTCCTTGTGCAAAATTGTGTGGAGTAGTGTTGGATGTGAATTTTAAACCATTGGAAACTTAGGTTTAAAAGTTACAAGTTTTGGTTAGTAAGAACTCTGTGCTGGCAGTGGTTTGCACAGATGTTTTGAATGGGTAAATGGTGATGAAAAATTCTAAAACTTTCTAGTCTTAAATTTCACATGCCAAGCTTCAAAATGGATACATAATTCATGTTATTTCGATGTGTGTGCTGGGTGTTATGATTGTCCAAATTTTGATGTTGAAACTGGGATTAATTTTGGAGCAATATGGACATTTGTTGGATTCTGTATTTTTATGGTTATGGAAAGCAACAATTCATATTTTTTCTGTAAAGAGGACTTAAATAGATTTCCATAGGCTTTGGAATCATCCCATTTCAATTTTTTTAGAATTAGGTATGATTTTTTGAAGTTCAGCCAAGAAACAAGATTTTTCTTGGCCTCGGCCATCGGATTCTTGGCCACGGCTCAAATGTTTCAAACTTGTTTTTGGCCGTGACCAGTGAATTTTTGGGCCAAGACCAACCCCCAAAAATCAGTAGTTTGCACTTCTGAAAGGTGGTTTTTGGTATAATCTTTCCCAACCCTTTAAACTTATGTTTGGGCTACTAATATCCACCTAAAGGACATAAATGATAACAAAATCTAAGTGTTGTGAAGTTATTTAAGTGTTGGGTAGAGAATAACACTTCGTCACTAATTATGAATTATATGATTTGATATTTGCCCTGCTCTTGAGAGACCGGTGCCAAAGTAAGCACGGAAGAACCAAGGTAGTGACTTTTCTCTCATGTTATATATAATGTTTGGTATGCATGACTTATCATGGTGCTGTATGTGTTATCGGCCGTAGGGCATTATAGCGTGAGCAGTTCAACGTGAGCAGTCTTAGGGGGTGATGGTTATCACCCTACCCCTGCCGTTGTAATTGCTGAGGCTGCGTTGTAGGGTTGTGAATTCCTGTTTGATTATCCAACCAGTGTGGCTATGTGTATATGAAATATTTTATATGGATCCCAGTTGTGGTGATATATGTGATATGAACATGTGGTTGTACAATACAGCGTGAGTAAATGTAAGGGTGACGCATGTCATACTTGCCCTTGCCGCTGTAACTACCGTTGTTGTCGCTGTGTGTTGTGTTATGATTTGCTTTCATGCTTTGTGGTTGTGCATACTATGAGTGATTTGATACTACGGGGATTCCTTAGAATCTCACTCTTCCAAAACATATTTTCAGACAGGGCCAGTAGTTCCAAAGAAAAGTGGGTGACGAAGAGTGGATAAAGCGCCAGGTTAGGAGTTTATTTTGGATAAATTTGTTATCATACTTTTGTATTTTGGATATTTTGTTGGGGAAACAATTGTATATAGATATTGGTGTTAGAATCGGCAGGCATAGCGGAAGAATTTTAAAAATTTTCACCGATCCTAATTGAGGATCTATCAACGGCATTTAAACCAAGTTGGAAGGATTCATACCTTTCTTTGATTCAGAGTTTTCACGATCTCTAGGAGCCAACATGTCAGGTCCGCTCCCTCTACCGGTATCCACACGAATGCTTTCCAACCGAGACTGCGTGCTAGCGCCTCTAATGTCTCCTAGGGTTTCACTCGCGGCTCTCAATTCTCATGTGCATATGAATATATCTGCTTTATCAAGTTTATAACCTATGAGGGCTATTTTCAAATTTCAAAATTAATCATCATTAATTTTGAAATTAATTAATAATTAATTATCTTGATGAGCTAATTAAATAAATTCAGATTAAATTAAATCTGTCCAACAGTTTTAATTTAACCTATTTATTTAATCCAAATAAAGAGCCATTAGATTTAATTTATCTTCATAAATTAAATCTGAGATACTATATCTCTATCATATTAGTTATTAAATTTAATATATCTTAATAAATTAAATTTAAAATTAACACAATATAGTAATATCATATAATACACACACACAAACACACACACATAAGATATATATTTCAAAAATATATATATCTATATAATATTATTAATGAATTTTATATTATATATATATATAAATATAAAATTCGTCCACCCTAAATTAAACATTATCTCGTGTTGGGCCATTCTTGTGTGCGACCCTGTAGGCCCATATGAAGTTGGCAATGAGCCAATAACTATACTAACCCAAAGTCGCAAGTAACCTCTAGCAAGACATTACGACTACCTAATTCATATGAGGATCGTTATCACGATGCAACCTGTTATACAACCATGTCACGTCCCTTTTGTCATACGATATATGGATCAAGGATAAGGCATAGATAATGTCATACTTTTGTTCTTGACCATTACTTTCTTGATTCCTGAGTAGCTTAATAACAGAGACAGAAACTCCTTTCATCATAGTATGGACATACATTTCTCAGACTCACTCATCGAGGGGCCCAGTAATATCTCTCTACTAATGTGAGGGACAAATTCCATCTTGATCATTCATATTCCTCTGCATGAAAAAACCACCAAGCCCGATTGTAGCCTTTATCATCACCCGGTCAAAAGTGACTTTTGACTAGTTCAAAGCTTAGCAACTCTCATGTAGGAATCCATGATGACCTCAGGTCTAAGGGCATTGTGACATGGTTATACATGAGAAAAGCTTATGACTTGATCCATGTAGCTTTCTCATAGTGGGTCGGTCCAGCACCTTGTACTCTTACAAGTGTCTAAGACTTTGATTCGTATATCCATATCTTATCAAAGTCATACTGATCTTGTTTCATCTCTGCTCCCGCATAGATGACCGACCAGGGACATTTTATGACAATATTTATGAATTATCCAAGGATACAATTATCACAGTTAACATGCAAATAATATGATAACATAATGGAGAAATTTCATTAAAATAATAATATTCAAAGTACAATAATTGGCTCTTAGGGCACAATTTCCAATTGGATAGTTTTGTGTAATCCCCTAGTTAAGGGAAAATGGATTATGGGCATTGGTGCCTTGTAAAACCCTTATTTAATTAATGGATCATGAGTGTGTCGGGAATTTATATTGTACTCTGATATTTATAAATGGAATCGTTATGTACATGCCATTTATGTATTGAAATGTGAATATGAGACCATTGTTGACCAGGTTTAGAAAAGTTTTGTAAACCCTATTTTGGAGAAGAGAAAGATTTTATAAGTTTTAATTTATCCCTTGGTCTCTAATTCAGCATAATTACATGTTTATGAACTAAATCTTGGCCTTGATTGGAAGGGGGTTACAGAAAGCTTTTTAATAAATATCTCATTTCTCTCTCTTTTACAATATATTTTTGTTATTAAAATTTATTACACCTTTTTCCTTCAAGCTTATCCCTTATTATTTGAGTCATAAATTCCCCATTCCATTTGGACCAAATTTTCTCTTTCTCCCTTGCTTAGCCCAACACGCCATTAGGGTTCCTCATGAAACCCTTTTTCTCATTATCTAACCAAATGCACAATTCTATAATATTTTATGGAAATTCCACATGTGCTTCTATTTGGAATAAATTCTTATTTATTCCTTTGACTTAAAATTATGACATTTGGCATATTTACTACCCAAGCAAATATCCACCAATAAGGGAAAATATTGGCTTTTACTTTATTCCCCAATTTACATAATTGCCATCACATTTTTTTCCCAAATTCACAATAGTTGGCAATTCTGACAGTTTTTCTAACCAAACTTTGAAAAATCATAACTTCATCTGTAGAAATCGAATTGCAGTAATTCCAAAGGCTACCCTTATTGAGTCTAGTTTTAAGGAAAAATACAGCCTTTAGTCAACTGGAAGTTCACACTTCCCATAATTTGTCTTTGAATGCTGCCACGAATGTTGGCTAGTTTTACTGGGCTAATTTCAAAAATTCATAATTCCTTATGTACAGCTCTAAATAATTCTCATGACCTATCAAATTAAAGCGTATGATGTCTATTTTCATCTTGTAAAAATTTCACAATTTTGGTCATTCTAAACCATATGAAAAACTCATTGGTTCACAGGAAATTTCACTGGAAGCACTATTCACATTTCAACCTTTCAATGTTTAATTCCTATGATCGTAAATATTCACCATTCTATTTCATTAAATGCCACAAATAAGTACAAGGCATATTGATGAATAAAATTTGAGATGTTGCAATGTCTGGTGTTGATCGATAGATTAGATACAATAAAATTGGTTAAGGGTCATTGGAACATGCAATTACGCCAATACCACAAGAACAACAATAACAAGCTTTATCCTACCAGGTGGGGTCGGCTACATGGATCACTTGGCTTTATTGTGTTATATGATTCTATCAATAACTAAATATTTGGATAAATTCTGAATAAAATAAAATCCCATTTGATGATTTCATTAAACGTTTTTTTCAATCTCCCCCTACTTTTTAAAAGATTTCATACTGTTTAATTTACCCTCCTCACCAGTGATTCCAACAAACTTCTTTGTATATGTTCAATACCCCAACGATGGTGTAAAAAACAAAATTAATCATCATAAGTATTGATTAATCAACGTAAACCCAAAATTACAATAATTGATTATGGAATTGAGAAATATAAGATCTTTGAGCATGACTTGGTTAGTGGAAATAAAGAGTGTGCAAAGTTGACCTTTTATTCAATGAATTTTTGATTCCATGTTGAAATTAATATTAATATTTAAGCCAGAAGTTGGCCTCTAGCTCTTCAATCTACCATATTTCCAAGTTCAAACAAAATTATTCCAATCAAATTTTCAGGATGGCATCCATAAAAGGTCAACTTTGCACACTCTTTATTGCTAGTATTTCTCTACTTATCTTTGCTCCTTCAACTGGGATGTAGTCTTATTTTGAGTAAATTCCTTTTATAAAAGCCAAATCTCTGAATATGGACTTTTAAACTTGCTGGTGGGAAATAAAATATTTAAACATGGAATTTTCACCAATTTTTTCGTGTATACATATATAAAATATAATTATATTTTATATATAAAATCATGGGATTCATAAATATCGAGATAAGCAGAATGTAATGAACGTTGCCACAAGAGTGGGCGTCCTAATTATTGTTGCTGCATTTATTCATCCCAACAATAATTTAATTCATTAATCAATATCTTCTGTTCTGCCTTCAAATCATAAAACAGTCTCATGTATTAATGAATTAATGCAATTTCTCTCCTTAGTTTCTTCATTTCTCTTCTCTGGTCTTAATTGTCATGCTGGATGATTAGGTATGATGATTTTTTTTTTTAAATAAAATTAGGGATTTTCCCTCTAAGCACATTTTCCTGCGGGAATTCTAACTTTGGTTCGCCATTTTATGAGAGACTAATCTCTTCAACTATACATAATTTCCGTTGGAAAATTAGGGATGTTAGTATAGATGAATGGGGACTAATCAGATTAGTGGATTTTAGTTTTTCATGATTCAATTGGTTAGATTGGGGTTGAATTGATTACATATTAGTTAAATAAAAATTTAATTAACATAATTATATGCCTATATTATATATATGAGAAATAAATCTATAATAAGTCTAATTATCAACATAATAACAACTCAAAAAATAAAGTTTTCTAGGAAATAAAACATGGCTTCAAATGATCTGAAAATATAGTGGGCTTTTTTAAAGGATCAAGCCTTTTTTTATTTTCATGTATTTTTTTTTCAAAAAAAAAAATTCTAGAACTCTTCCGATTTTCTAAAAGCCATTTTAGTTCAACTCTTTTTTTTTTGGATGAAAATATAATTACGCATTATGAAATAAAATTGTATGTTACAAAGGCCGTCAACATATAGTTTACATCATGCAGTATTATGAAATTTTTTTGGAAATATAGCTAGTCTCATTCATGGAAATCGCGTCTGGAGAGATTGTTTTTTCAAAATTTCTGGGAAAAAAGATTTGTTTGAGAAGGGCATTTTGGTCTATTCACCTAAAAATCATGTCTCATTTCCTTGACATACCAAACATACTTTTAAACCTCATATCCATACCCATTTCTATTTCTATTTCCATCAAAATCAATTCCAGCGTACCAAACGGCCCCTTAGGGTCCCTTGTGAAACCAATTGGGCTTTTTCTCATTATCTAACCAAATGCACAATTCTATAATATTTTATGGAAATTCCACATGTGCTCCTATTTGGAATAAATTCTTATTTATTCCTTTGACTTAAAATTATGACACTTGGCATATTTATTACCCAAGCAAATATCCACCAATAAGGGAAAATATGGACTTTTGCTTTATTCCCCAATTCACACAATTTTCATTACATTTTTTTCCCAAATTCACAATAATTGGCAATTCTGGCAGTTTTTCTAACCAAACTTTGAAAAATCATAACTTCATTTATAGAAATTGAATTGTAGTAATTTCAAAGGCTATGAAACCCTTATTGAGTCTAGTTTTAAGGAAAAATATAGCCTTTAGCCAACTGGAAGTTCACACTTCCCAGAATTTGTCTTTAAATGCTGCCACGAATGTTGGCCAGTTTCATTAGGCTAATTTCAAAAATTCATAACTCCTTGTGTACAGCTCCAAATAATTCTCATGACCTATCAAATTAAAGCTAAGGATGTCTACTTTTATCCTGTAAAAATTTTACAATTTTTGGTCATCCTAAACCACATGAAAAACTCACTGGCCTGCAGGAAATTTCACTGGCAGCACTATTCACATTTCAACCTTTCAGTGTTTAATTCCTATGATCGTGAATATTGACCATTCCATTTTATTAAATGCCACAAATAAGTACAAGGCATATTGATGAATAAAATTTGAGGTGTTACAATGTCCGATGTTGATCGATAGATTAGATACAATAAAATTGATTAAGGGTCATTGGAACATATAATTATGCCAATACCACAAGAACAACAATAACAAGCTTTATCCCACCAGGTGGGATCGGCTACATGGATCACTTGGCTTTATTGTGTTATATGATTCTATCAATAACTAAATATTTGGATAAATTCTGAATAAAATAAAATCCCATTTGATGATTTCGTTAAACGTTTTTTTCAATCTCCCCCTACTTTTTAAAAGATTTCATACTGTTTAATTTACCCTCCTCACCGGTGATTCCAACAAACTTCTTTGTATATGTTCAATAACCCAATGATGGTGTAAAAAACAAAATTAATCATCATAAGTATTGATTAATCAACGTAACCATAATTACAATAATTGATTATGGAATTGAGAAATATAAGATCCTTGAGAATGACTTGGTTAGTGGGAATGAATATGCAATTGATTGTTTTGTTATGTATATGTCAAGATTGGAACAAATATAATGCTTGTGCATGATAATGTTAATAGCCTTTTGTTATCTTATTTTGTCATGGACACGTGACTACTCTCTCTTGTCCTTAATATATAAAACTTATTTAGAAAGTTGATCTTAGTCCTAACTATAAGACATTTTTTTTACTCCCTTCGGTCCTAATTATAGGACATATTTACCTAACTTTAGAGAAATTAAGGATAGTAGTTAAATTAGTTAATCATATTTATTTTTCTAAAATAGCCTTATTTAAAATTTAAAATGTTATCCAATTACGTTGATTCTCTGTTTTTCCTTGTACCTCTCCTGCCTCACACACAACTTCTCCAAGCTCTTAAACAATCCGGCATTGTCAATCTCCTTCAACAACTTCCGATATACTCTTATTAAATTATTATTGTATTTAATTATTATTGAGAAAATATCAATAGGGGGTATTTTGGGAAGAAATTGACAAAAATTAGAACTTTGTCCTATAATTATGATCAAAATCAACTCTAAAATGTTGTCCTATAATTAGGACCGGAGGGAGTAATATTTGTCGATCTTTTTTTAATTTATCTCTATTGATATTTACTCAACAATAATAAAAAAGGAGAGGGAAGAAGGGAATTAGGGAAGATGATTAAGGAGTTTTAGAAAATACATGTTATAATAAATAACTTAATTAATGTCTTTAATCCAATCAAACTAGATAAATATGTCTTATATTAAGGATTAGAGGGAGTATAAGAAAGTTTGAGTTTGTGGAAACTTGTAAGTAAAATGTGTGAGTGGATGTTTTGGGTAATTAGTACAATGAAAAAGTTTTGTACTTTATTCAAAGTTGAACTAAAATTCTTTCCTTGGAAAATTTGGTCAGACTCAATTGTGAGATTTTCTTGTATTAATAAACCCTGTCCTTAATAAGGAAATTTAGAGCTTTGAGTCAATTACAAGAGTGCCTTAGTTGTATTTTTTTAAGGTTCAACAATGATTTTTTCCCTGAGTATTGACTGTTAAATTTAATAAATAAATAATGAATATGTAGTAATTGTGTAATTTGCCTTATCAGGTTTAGTTTCAAGATATTCTAGAATGTTAAATGAACCCTAATTTCCTAGAATATTTTTTCTTGCGTAAAGGAGATTCGGAAGTTTAAATTGAGTCAAAGAGCATCTCAATTGCAAACCCCCCCCCCCTCAAAAAACATATTTTTTTAAAATCATAAAGAATGCAAGATGCGAGGAATCATAAAGAATTTTGAGAAAATCCCTCAAAAAGTGCCCTAAAATTTCAAAATTCCAAATTAAGTTGGTTTCCTATAATTGATAAGGGATTGACTACACTTGATAATAAATTCACAACTCATTTTAAAATTTTGGAAGTTTTTTTTTTTTTTTTTGAGATTTTTACAAGAAGTTTTGCCCTTTTTTTTATCCTAATAAAGCTCAACTTATCTTTAAAGTAAGCGATGACACAGTCAAATAATCACAAATAAATTTTTAAATGATTTTAAAAGTCAATGCATAAATATTCATTCATTAATTATATTAATGCATGAATATATATATATATATATATATATATAATTCAATGAATTTTTGATTCCATGTTGAAATTAATATTAATATTTAAGGCAGAAGTTGGCCTCTAGCTCTTCAATCTTCCATATTTCCAAGTTCAAACAAAATTATTCCAATCAAATTTTCAGGATGGCATCAATAAAAGGTCAACTTTGCACACTCTTTATTGCTAGTATTTCTCTACTTATCTTTGCTCCTTCAACTGGGATGTAGTCTTATTTTGAGTAAATTCCTTTTATAAAAGCCAAATTTCTGAATATGGACTTTTAAACTTGCTGGTGGGAAATAAAATATTTAAACATGGAATTTTCACCAATTTTTTCGTGTATACATATATAAAATATAATTATATTTTATATATAAAATCATGAGATTCATAAATATCGAGATAAGCAGAATGTAATGAACGTTGCCACAAAAGGGGGCGTCCTAATTATTGTTGCTGCATTTATTCATCCCAACAATAATTTAATTCATTAATCAATATCTTCTGTTCTGCCTTTAAATCACAAAACAGTCTCATGTATTAATGAATTAATGCAATTTCTCTTCTTAGTTTCTTCATTTCTCTTCTCTGGTCTTAATTGTCATGCTGGATGATTAGGTATGATGATTTGTTTTTTTTAAAATAAAATTAGGGATTTTCCCTCTAAGCACATGTGTCCTCTAAGCACATTTTCCTGCGGGAATTCTAACTTTGGTTCACCATATTGTGAGAGACTAATCTCTTCAACTATACATAATTTCCGTTGGAAAATTAGGGATGTTAGTATAGATGAATGGGGACTAATCAGGTTAGTGGATTTTGGTTTTTCATGATTCGATTGGTTAGATTGGGGTTGAATTGATTACATATTAGTTAAATAAAAATTTAATTAACATAATTATATGCCTATATTATATATATGAGAAATAAATCTATAATAAGTCTAATTATCAACATAATAACAACTCAAAAAATAAAGTTTTCTAGGAAATAAAACATGGCTTCAAATGATCTGAAAATATAGTGGGCTTTTTGAAAGGATCAAACCTTTTTTTATTTTCATGTATTTTTTTTTTTCAAAAATTTTTTTTCCAGAACTCTTCCGATTTTCTAAAAGCCATTTTAGTTCAACTCTTTTTTTTTTGGATGAAAATATAATTACGCATTATGAAATAAAATTATATGTTACAAAGGTGGTCAACATATAGTTTACATCATGCAGTATTATGAAACATGTCAGGGAACCTGCCTATTGAGTACAATGATCTTGACATGTGACTGCTTAATCAGTTTACAAAATAAAGGAATTTCCCCAGGATTACCAATGTAGTGCTGATGCAGAACAAAATATAATGCTTCTCTTAGTGCTACCAGCTATAAATTTAGTGGCCCTGATTTAAGACGTGGAGCGTGAAAGTATTCATGGAGCAGTTGAGTTTGAAATTGAATCCAAGTATGAATCCGTCGTACACCACAGGCTGATCTGCTCATGTGGAAGGTAATTAGTCAATAGCTAGATTGCATCAGTTCAACTCAAGCTGTTAGCGAGTCTTGTTGAAGATATGATTCTTTAAGGGACAATTATAATGAAGTCCCACACAAGAGAAAAAATAAAAAAATGGTTCCTGAAGTTGTTAATGACAAGTCGAGGAGCTTACATTGACAACTTTAGGGACTATTTCTTCATTTTTTCTCTTGTATGGGATTTCATTGTAATTGCCCCATTCTTTAATGGGTTAAGGTGTAAATTTAACAATGAAGTTTTATTCGAGGTGCGTCTGGCACAATTATGTTTTAAAAGGGGTAAAAAAAAACAATGAATAATTAAAAATGATGTAAATTTAAGATAAATTTGACCTAATATCGTTAGGGGTTTGTTTATCTTATAATTTAATACCGTTAGGTCAAATTTAACGATTTTGTTAAATTTTCACCATTTTTAATTGTGTATTGTTATTTTTGCCTTTTTCAAAATATATTATGTCAGAAGCCCTTTAAACAAAACTTTATTGTTAAATTTACATCTTAACCCTTCTTTAATCACCGGTTCAAACTACAATCTTCATGGATATGGCAAAAAACGTGCACTCAAGCTTAATAATGAAGGAGAAAGAAATTAAATGACTTGGCTTAACAGTTAACATGACATAAGCTTTTCTGTTTTGCTCAGAAGGCTCAGATGGTCTGACATACGTTTTTAATTTCTTTAATTTCACACAATTTAAAGAGTTAACGTATTGCATGATTTTTTTGGTCCTGTCGCTAGTTCCAGAGCACTAGCCCATTTCCCATCGTCCATTTTATGCTTCATTATCAGCATTATTTATGATTGGGATACCATGAACTACAAAATAAGACTATTTATTTTTTAAAAAAATTTATTTAGCAATTTGATATTTTTATTTTTTACCCATATGATTATATAGGTAAATTGATATTTTTTAAAATTTAATTATTATTTTAGCAGTCCAACTTTTAAAACACTGAATATCTATTTACCTAATTTAATTAGATTAAAGTAGTTAAGTTATTATAACATGTTTTTTTTAAAACACCATAACTATCTTTCTTAGTTTCTTTTAATTCCATTATTTGATTATTATTGAGAGATCATCAATAAGAATAATAGATCTTACATTTAAGATCAAGATTAATTCCTCAATTAAGTTATATACTAAGGCCCAGAGGGAGTATTATATTAGGAAATTTGAACCCTAATCCCTGTAAAGACCCTGCCCTATTTTTTTTATCAGTTGAACTAGTTTCAGATTACTAAAACATCTTTAGCTGTGACCACTGACCATCATTCTTGCCCTCAAGGTTATGCTAATGGAAGCAGATCTGAATTCCTGAATCATGATCACTTTTCTTTTGTTTTTTTTAATAGGGGCATGCACTAATGATTTGAGGTCTTACAAGCAACCTCTTATTTATAGGGAAACATCCATACCACTAGTTTACAATGCCATTGGCAAACATGGTCACTTTTCAACTATAGTAAATGTTGTGGTTTAAGGCCGAAAGCAAAATAACTAGATTGACACAACAAACATGCCAAGAAAGCACAACAATGCTTTTTCCCATTTCTGAAAAATGATACAATCAAAAAGTACAAGCGTTATCAATAATACAAATACCCGCACCCAAAAAAAATTTAGGAAAGTTACAACAATCCAATTAGGAAAAAGGCATCAGCTATATAATCCTATTCGCTTCTAACTCCAAGAATGGACTGTGCAAGATGAGTCAGATATGGCTCTGCCTGGGAACTTCTACTCAAGACTGATCCAAGACTTTGAAGTTCCGCATTGAACTCCCTCTCAAATTTGCTGCAATATATCGTTAGTGTCATGCTAGGGAAAAAGGGGTAAAAAGAATAGCATGAAGGCATGTTTTATAAGTAGAGAAATTGTCTTCTATCATTCAATTTTCCCAAGGCTTTCATGTTTCTACATGATCATTATGGCATAATTTTTTTTTTTGGGGGAAAAATCGGTGAAAAGTCCCTATTTGAAAATTTTATTGATTATAAAGACTTGAATTTACACGTACTTTCTGTGTATGAAATCTTGTTGAGTACTCATTTTGTGTATATAGAAACATATTAAGTCATTTTGATCAATAAAATTTTCAAACTGGAATTTTTCACCGATTTTCCCTATTTTTTTGTTCAAATGTTAGCAAAAATGGTCATGAATGTTGAAATGATAAAAACAGTCTATTTCATACATGCATATAAATATCTTCAAACAAATTCATAGAATTCTATACGTACTACGGATATGGCTGACAAATCCAATTTTCAAATATCAATAAAAAAATCCTCAGAACGCTATAACAAGAATTGAAGTGAAACAAACAAAAGATAAATTAGCAGTAAAGGAACAAAGAAAATTGGATGACACACCCAAAACCACAGGGACCAAACCAAGCAAACCCATAGAAAGGAAAATGAACTTTTAATCACCCATGTAATAATTTGTTCCACGTATGCATTAGAGTATCATTTGACTTACAGAACTGATTCACTGACGGCCGCATTTCTGGTGGTAGATTTCAGAGCCTGAGATAATTTTGCTGATTTCAATTGATTGGCTTTGCTCGAGCCAGTTGAACCATCAATGGCTTCCTCTGGATTATGTATTTTGATGGAAGATGAAATAAGCCACTGAGTTGCAGCTGCATACTGCAGGCACATGGACTTCAGCCTCTCCACCCTCTGCAATTGCAGACAACATATTACAAAAGCAACAAACCTCTCCACTTGGGGTTAAGTTTAAATATAAAGCGAAGCTGGATATTCCAAGTCTCATTGTTTATATATCTGTTGTATGGTTGTTCTTTTTACTGCCTCCAGTCTTTAATATAAGGGCTAGATAACCAATTTGCGAATATTAAGGAAATAAGTTAAACTAGTTATTTGAAATAAATTGGTATTAGTTTCTCTAAAATACCATCTTTCATCATGTCATTGGAACTACCCCTTGATGCAAATCCATTTTAAATGTGTAATCAAGAAGGATACTTTGAGGCAAAAATTGTAAATTTAAAAAACAAAGTGGATCGAAATCTTATATTTAGAGTCAAAGTAAGCCTCTTGTATAGCTCTTATGTTAGGGACCAAAGGAAGTAATAAGTTGTAATCATATATCTCTTCCCACTTTCACACACTCTTTGGTCTCCTCAATCCTTGGGTCTCCTCATGCTCTTATTTAAAAGTTCCAGCACGAGGTATAAGAAGCGACTGGTTTTCTTCACACTTCAAGCTCACAGAACTTTTGTATGAAGCAATACGTTAAAGATTATAACAAAACTATTTAAAAGCTTTTACTTAACATCTTAATTTTTTTTTAGTTGAAAAGATCCTTGACAGTACAATTTTATATTTTCTGTTGTTGCATGGCTGCTGTTGAATCCTCGAATCTGAAAACATGCAGCACTCTTTCCTTTATTCTTAATTATAATATTAAATCTATTTATAGTATTCACTATTAAATTGTAGGATTCAATTTATCCTGCTTCATCGCAAGTTTTTTAAAATTGGTGTTTTGTTTATCCTTGTCATGGCAAGCTCAGGTCCAGTTCTACAAAATTGCTGAACTCTATTATTTTGTTAATATCTGGTACTGGGTGATAGCATTGAATGGAAGGGAGACTTTTCAAACACGCAGTTCAATTATTCCTGTTTTCTCACGTTAATTTTCCCTGACAGCAATCCAATCCTATTCGGAGAAATCCATAAAAACTTTTTGAAATTGTCTTCATTCCCCTCTCTGGGGACAGAAGGGAACCAACTCCACCTGAAAACACGAGACTTAACAAAACAATTCTCTGTTCAAACATACCTATTTAGGACATCTGTGCCTTTTCTCATTTTGTGTTAGGATCCTTTCATAAAAAACATTATAAGAAAGATGATACTTTTTGTAGCCTATTGAGAATAGAAAGTTTACTATTAAAATTAGTAATTAATATTAATAGGGTTAATGTTTATTATTTAATATTTATTAGGATTAGATATGAATATTTTATCATTATGATTTGATTTGATTTAACTAGATTAGATTATATTAGATTCTAGGGTTAGGGTGAGTCTATTAGTTTGCTTTTAGAAGGCCTCTTTATATTCTCTTTTACTTTCAAGGATCGATAATATTTAGAGTATTTTCTTATGCTTCAATGTGATCCTTCAATCTCAACGTGGTATCAGAGCCTTAGGGTTCTTTCTTTCTTTTGATTTTGGCCCCTTGTGAGGTCCTTCATGGTTTGATTATTCGTCCCTCAAGAGACATTTGGTTTGGTACTTTGGTCCCTTAAGAGACCATTGGTTATTGCTTTGATCCCTAGTAAGACCATTAGTTGTTGTTTACGGTCCCATGTGAGACTTTTGGTGGTTGCTTTCGTCCCTTGTAAGACCTTTGGTGGTTTTTTTCGTCTCGTGTGAGACCTTTTGTTGCTGCTCCTACTCTAATTTGCTCCCTGGTAAGACTTGTGGTACTTTTGGTTGTTCAGCTCCTGATGAAGCTATTGGATTATTACTATTTGAACATCCCTAGTGTGACATTTGGTCAAGTGTTCTTGGATGTGCCCAAACCTACTTCTTGATTCAGGATCTTACAACAAAGAAGATTATTTGGTGGAAGTTATGGATCGGGCGGCCATTATTTTATTGATGATCGGTTGTTGCTCACATCCAAGCTGCTTCCAACTTGAGGGGGAGCGTTGGGAATAGAAAGTTTAGTATTAAAATAAGTAATTAATATTATTAGTATTAGAATTGGTCAATTTGCTCAATTAGGGTTAATGTTTATTATTTAATATTTATTAGGCTTAGATATGAATATTATATCTTTATGATTTGATTTGATTTAATTAGATTAGATTAGATTCTAGGGTTAGGGCTAGTCTATTAGTTTGCCCATATAAAGGCCTCTTTTGTATTCTCTTTAACTTTCAAGGATCAATAATATTTAGAGTATTTTCCTGTGCTTCAAAGTGATCCTTCAATCTCAACATAGCCCAAAGCTACAACAGCATAAACATTTAAGATTTGACAATAAAGAGAAACGAACCTTCAGCAGCTCTGGCAAAAGAAGCAAGCATTCTCTCAAACATTTATCAAGGAAAAAATCATGATGTTGAATAACCTGTTTCAGACAAAGGCGTACATGTAATTATCTATAACAATCTTGTAGCCTAATGACATGAGAGCTCCCCTCTAAACCATGGTTTCAAACCATGGTTTACGCAATCTGAGACAAAACTTCTCTCACACATTTACCTCGTAAGTCGTAAAAGCTATTAAAAAAAGCTAATCCAAACACACACTAAGTGAGAGGTCGTAGGTTTGATCTTGCTTGTGACCTCAGGCCGTTAGAGTCTACCCTCTTAATTCCAAAAACAAAATGTCAAGAGGATGTTATGTTCTCAAGGACAGAGAATTTACCTCATCTATGCTCTTGGCTGATTGAAGTCTGCTATACATGACATGCCAGTTGGGCTCAATAACCTAAAATAAAAATCGTAATCATATAATGAGAGATGCTCCCAGCTAAAACCTCTGAATAAACGATAAGCAAAGTAGAAACTAAATAACTGAGTGTCATTTGCAATTCAATAGAGTCTCTGAGTATGCATATTTGAAATTATATAAGAAGCCCGGATTCAGTTATTTTATTGTAAAAATAAAGCAGAAATAGAAAGCAAAATCCATCATTACGAAAATCAACAAACAAACTGAAGTAAAGTATGGAAGAGGCAGTGTTTGTGTGACAAAAAGGACCCAAAATGAACTAAAAGTTGGGGAAAAGTAAAACCCACCTCAAATGTCAGATAGTGTAGAAGGCTATTGATAAATTTAAGCATACTACGGCAAAGAAGAGATGATCTGGAGATAGCAGTTCCATGAGTGTTGAGTGCACGAACCCCCTGTAAAACGAAACAAAATAAGGAAATGAAAAGTGTCGGATGCAATCAAACCAGGTAAGGTGAATGGCACTTGAAGTCATACTTGATGCACTTGCCATGCTCCACAAAGCTGACGATCAACATGTTTACAATGGAAAAGAAATCGAAAAATTAACTGATACTTTGTCAGAGCTTTGCGTGATAAAACTATAGACAATGGCCATTGGACCTGAGAACCAAAACCAAAAATTTATCATTAGTTATGCAATAAAGGCAATCTGTTCAGAAACTTTGAGGGCGGTGCAATAACCTTATAACTTAGGGAAAATGTTTCAAGACCAGTAATGCTAACTGGTTCCTCCAGATCGTTGCTAACAGAAGTATGGCTAAATTCAGGACCTTTGATTGAACCCAACCTTTTGAGCAAGGAAGATCTTTCCTGAAAGAAAAATGCATACTTATGCATATAAGTCACCTTAGAGATAAGAATTAAAATATATTTTATCACAAACTGAGTTACTTGCCACAACACACGTCAAGTCTTCATGCAAAGGATCTGCTGCAGCTGCTGTAGTACGCAAAGCAAGGTCCAGAAGTGACTAAGTCATATGAAATGGGGAAAGGAAAAAAAAAAAAAGATTAAAGGCCACAGTTACAATCTTAGTCTTCTATGGAATTACTAAATACATCTGTTTTTTCCACAAGCCAAAAAAAAAAAAAAAAAAAAGACAGTATAGTGCTTATTTATGAATACCTGCAGCTTCTCAACAGACACTTCATCAGGCTTTTTGGCCAGCTCATCTCGAGCAATATCCATAAAATGTACCAAGAAATCACCCTGTGTGATCATGCACGGTCATTGTGACCATCCTAAAATTAGTCAAGAAAAGGACAGTGTCTTTGAATGCACAGCATTTCTGAATACTTACACCCATACATCTTCCAATCATAAAATATGGAAATCAAAGAAAGTTTAGGAAGGTAGATTTTTGTCCTAAAGCGTCCTTTCCAACAAACTTATACTTCACATGACACTGACCTGTCTTAGAGTCTGACATTAGGATCCCAAACTCCTTGCCTTTTCCCTACTCCCAATTCCTAGGTTATGGACCTTACAAATAATCAAGAAGTACGCTAAAAGAATAGGAATCTTGACGTTGATTAGGTCAATTTTGATCATCGTAACCTCCATGTCTGCCTGACTCATTTCACAAGCATATTACCATACTATGAAGCCAATCATGCCCCACCCTAATTTAAATCAATAAAACCTCACAAATTCAATATGACCAGCGGAGTTGTTACAAGTCTTCTTTTACTACTGTTAGACTAAAAAAAAGTAGAATGCTCATCATTTCTCCTATACCAACAAACTTTCCTTCCATTTCAATTAAAATCAAACAAAACCTATATGGTGATACATATTGATTATTCAGAACAAACTTTCATAATAAATTACAATTAAAAAAAATCTTCAGTTATATTCACACCATCCCTGATTGTAGCAGCATATTTTGTTCCCGTACCTTTCTCTGCTAGCAAACTCAAACCAAAAGTCAACATGTTTGAATAACTGTGATGGAATACATGATTAAGGACAATGAGATTTATTTTATTTTATCCTAAGACAATTAGGAAAAAGAAGCGAATATTCCAGTCACTGTTTAATATTGTCCTCTATACGGTATCAGCTTTGCCAGCATAGAAAGTTCCTATCTTCAAAATTATACTCTTCCAAGTTGTACATACCTGATCAAGAAGAAGATAGTGCTTTATCGACCGCAGCTTTCCTAACAGATCAAACTAAACATACAAACATATCTCACCATCAGAAATGACCTATGCAAGAACCTCATAAACAAGTTGAGAATTTAATCACGAGATTTGAAGTCTACCTCACCTTATCTTTGATGAGATTCAGGAGCTCACCACTTGCAAAGTTATAAGCAGCCTTAATACATTCAAGATAATGATGATTTGAACCAAAGCTTGTTAGTTTTAAGTTTTCTGATGCAGGGACCTAATGATAAGGAAGTTAACTACATTTAGAAGTGCAACCAGATATAAAACAAGGAAATCTTCTTTGGTAATCAACCTCCTGTGTCAAGAAGATAGAGAAGAAAAATCTATTCAGCATATAAAACATAATTGTCAAAGTAGAAAACCTGTACATTGTGCCCACATTCTCTCATGACATTCAGATATTTTCCAGTGGTTAAGATTGTTCCTGCCATATTTGATAGAAAACTAGGAATTCCATCTTTGAGGCTGTAACGGTGTCGCCAGTATTTAGCGTCGTTGTCTTGAGTAAGACTCTCCTGGAAAGAATTTAAAATCATAACCACCTAGAGCAAGAGATTGAAATAACAATATAGGGCTGTTGTGAATGACGGAAACATGTTAAACTACCTTTTGGAGTGCTTTGTTCTCCGCAATGAAAAATTCACCATAAGGGTCATCTATTACTCCTTCATAGACCCATCTTTCATGTTGTTCAAGCCAATATGCACAAGAAAGGGATCAAATAATCAGAATCAACTAAAATTTCAAGCTAAAATACATAATCCTCCTATCTAGTTTAAAAATATAGACTGACCTGATTGTATTTTAAAAATACACTACCATTCAGTCCTTTTTCTAAAGTAATGCTTAACAAAACCACATTAGAGGCCAATCAACAGCTACAATGACTGACAAAACGCCTGAAATACCCTTACAATTATTTATATAATAACTTTGAAAAATATTCATGCCCAGCACAGGTTGGGAGTTGATCCACACATTTTCTAGATTTTTAAACGGTTTACTGGAGTTTTGAATACTATTAGTTACTCGAGTATTTAGAGTATTTGACCACCAAATTTGGGCTTTTCAATTTCCCGAGGTTATGCTTGTTTCACCTCCCCCCATACATCCCCTTCACCTTCCTTTCTCAAGAAAAAATAAGGGGAAATTTCTTTGTAATTTCACTCAACAATGTTATTCTTATATTCCTTTTGAGCTCATGCTAACTTTTGATAATGTAGCCATGGCTCGCAAACTTGGATATTTGAAGCAAGCAAACTAGAATTGATAAATATTACTTTGACAATGCCAGACATCCGGGTAAGAAGGAAAGACAAGACAAATTCAGAAAAGTTTGACCAAAAGAACCTTCATCTCTAAAGCAGCCACAACAAGGATTAAGAGTAAAGAAGACACGGTGGAGAAGAAAGAACTCTTTTGAAATGTTTAGACGTTTCATAAACAAATGGCACCAAGAAAGAAGACTTAAGGTTACCCTTAACAAGGATGCCCATATAGGAAAGATGCCAGCTAAAGTGAGATGCAGAAAAAGAAAACAATATCACAAGCTAATATTAATTTCATTCACCCTAAGATTATTCTATAGGTTGACCAACAGATCAAGGTACTTGACTATATGATCCATAAAAGTGGTAAAAAACCATCTAACAATATTGATTTAAGTGGAACAGTAATACATAATCATAATTAATATGTAATAGAGAGGGGAAGAAATTCAACATTTCTGGTCAAGGAATCTCATATAGGACGGCATAGTCAGGGCTACCTTTCTAATATGCTCAAGTAAGCGTTACTGGCGCATTGTGTCATTTTTTCCAGCAACAACCTAATTGCGTTGTCTCCAGCCATAGCCTTTGCCTACATACAATAAAAGTCATGATGAGGAATATTTAATTAACTGACCAATATAACTAAACAAAGATTTTTTGAACATAAACAGAAAAGGGTAACCAATAGGAGTTTCTGTTTGATTCCATGAGAAAGTATGGCAACCTACATATAAATTTTACCTGGCTCTGCAATAAATTAAGAACCGCAGAACCTGAAAAGTTGTTAACTGAAGCCTTCTCTATTACAATAGATAGCGCATGCATAGACCCCATCATGGGCTGCAACAATTAAAAATAACATTAGCCATGATGTGAAAAATATTTGCATTCACTTGCCTCAAGCACAAACCTGGCAGTAGAACCACAATCCTTGAAGGGAAAGTTTCCCAAGATGAAACTGGTGCTCAAGCTGTGCTACCATGGCCTGATAATCCTGGAAAAAATTTGATCATCTGTAGCATTAGTTGGGGATTGTTTGAATTTCACATCTATTAAAATTAGATAACATTTATATAATGCTCCAGAGGAAGTCAACATGCATGAGGATGTAGGCCACTCTGCAGTATTATTTGATTTCTATACAATCAATTTTAACATTCTCTTCATATTGATTCGCAATTTCGAGTTGGATGATCACAAACTTGATTGACGTTCCAAATTAAGATCAGCTGAACAATTGTCCTAATGTGAGTTTAGTTTCTTATAACTAGACTAAAAGACATAAGCAACATTCCTAAACATAGCCCAAAATTGGCTGTTTTTGGAAATAAATATGGGCACACATAAACAAGATAACATTTATATAATGGTATGTAGAGATTCCAATAGTGAATTAGATCAAAGAAGCATGTATGAATGTCATGGTACGATAATCCTCAAAATGATAAACAATGTAGAAAAACCTACAAGAAGGAGTGCCCTGAGTGCAGCAGAAAAGGCATGATTTACTAGGCCATTCTTGAATTGAGACCTTGATTCCACAAACTGATTGATGAAGATAAAGCTCTTACATAGGGGGAATATCCGTTTTGCCAATTCCTGCAAAAATTGATTCAGATAAACTATTAATTTACTGCTGCCAGTCTGCAACAGTCCTTAAAGTATGCCATGATTTGTTAGAGATATAGTGAAGGTTACAATTATATTAGCCATCAGATTCACTTTTGTGTGGAAAAAGGAATTTCCTTTTCTGAACTTGCATCGAGAGCAGGGCATAATAAAATCTTCCATTATATATTATTTCCTTGTACAAGTTTAAGCAAGATGCGTGGTGGTTTACTAGGACAGTTTACAAAGTTGTAATGAGCATCAACAAACATCCAAAGATCCAAGCGTAGAGTGAAATTATGATTTTGGATAGGTTAATTAGCATTTAAAGTCAGAACCTATTAAACGTTTAAAAGAAAAAATCCTATTTCTAGGCTAGCTTTTTTGTTACCTAAATGTCATATCAAATCTTTCCCTATGAAGTCATATGTAAAAGTTTGATGTCTCTTATTTTAGATTGAAGTCTCATTGGAGTCAATTTCAACTGAATATATGCAGGTTATGCTAATTCTCACCTGAAGTGCCAAATCCATAGATGGATCAACCTGGAAAGTGACATCATCCTGCTTTCCATGAACTGTTTTAATCAAGATGTAACGGCCTTCAATCCCAACCATGGCTGACAGGATGTCATCAATAACAATAAGCTCCTACACGTCCCAAAGAACCAAAACAATAATTTTTTTCAAAAGCTTAACAGGACAATAATTCAATATCATCATGTAAAGATAAACTGTACTTCTAAACAAAAACTCTTACAAACTGAAAATCATACACACTAGAACAGGGTAGAAGCATGTAGAATTCAACCCAAACTTAAGAGTAATGCTAACCGCACAGCTATTGGAGTCACAAATGTAGTAGTTCCCCCATAAAAAATTGTGGTCTCACTTAAAATTTATGTTGTTTAAATCATATGAAACCACCTGTGCAGCTCTACTACACAGTTTTAAGTCTAATTACTCCAACTTCTACAAGAAATTCGCACCTCCCCCACATTTCAAACGAAACAAATTAAAATGAACAAAAACAAGAAACAAATCAACAGGGAGAGAGAGAGATACTTGAACCGCAGCATCGTAACAGCCAATAGGATTTTCAAACCCAGCATTGCTTATGCTCATATCGAACCGAATTCAACCTCCAAATCTCAGCCCAAAGCAGATCGGAAAAGAAATACGGCTGCAACGAAAAAAGTACCCCAAAAACTTGAGATGGTTGAAAAGAGTAAAGAGGACCCCACAATCATCGACCCTGAATCTGAAGAACAAAGACGGAAAAGAGAGGATACCAGGGAAAATGGAGAGGGGAAAGCACAGACCTGAGAAGAGTGGACTGAGTGGAGTTATGTATACAAGACTTCGTCGCTCCAAAATTTTGAATTCCGCAATATTAATCCTTGGCAGAGGAAGTCTCATAAATTACAAAAGAACGTCGCGCTCTTGTGGGCACTGGGAAGAATATGTATATAAGGCGTGTTTGGCTTAGCGGTGGGGATGAAGGTTTTTTTACAGATTGATTTTTAAAAAAGTCAAATAGAAAAAAATTTA
Organism: Inga leiocalycina; assembly: GCA_963242795.1. Lineage (NCBI taxonomy): Eukaryota > Viridiplantae > Streptophyta > Magnoliopsida > Fabales > Fabaceae > Inga > Inga leiocalycina. The sequence continues at coordinate 43,060,987 of OY725328.1, read as the reverse complement.
GATTGTAAATGTGATTTGTGTTTGGATTGGGGTGGCAAAAATGACTTATTTTCTAACCTAAAACTTGTTTGGATTAGTGTTTGAAAAACTCGTTTAGATGTAAAATGATTGAAAAGGGCATGAATGTTATTAAATACTATATATATATATTAGTTGTATATATTGTGATAATTGAAATAAAAAAATTTAAAAAAATTGATAAAATAAAAAAGGTGCAATTATTATTGAAAGAAAAAAGAAAAAAGCGCGAAAATATTGAATTAAAAAAGAATGAATTTATATTTAAATTAGAATGCATACATAAAATGTCTGATTATTGGATCATCTACCCCTAACAAGTTGCTTTTTTATTGTGTCACGAACATGATTCATTTGTGTTGAAAATAATCTATGGATAGTTGATGTGGATGCAACATCAATCAGATCATTAGTATCTTGATTAGGTATATTTCCTCGTTCAGCTTCTTGAAAATCCATATCTGTTTGGGAATTTCTCCGGATAAGATTATGTATAGCCATTGTCGCACAAACTATGTAGACTTGTGTTTCAAAGCTATATGATTTCATTTCCCCCAAGAGCTAAAATCTATTCTTCCAGACTCCAAATGTCCTTTCTATAGTTATCCGCAAACTAGAATGATAATAATTAAACATCTCGTTCGGATTTGCAAATCCCTCGCGTTGCCTGAAGTCTGGAATATGATAATGCTCACGTCTACACTGACCAAGATATCCAACTGGTGTTGGATAGCCAGCATCGACCAAATATTATTTCCTTGAGTAATACACTAAAAATGTCGTTTACATGGTAAAATTATAGCAAGTGTGAGGGGGAAAAAACCACACAATGTAAGTTCAAGTGAGGAATAGATACCTTGAGGTGGATGGGGGAAGTTTATAGATGGAGTTGAGATTGCAGTTTAGAACACACGAGCATCATGTGCAGTTCTCTCCCAGCCTGTCAACACAAAAGTAAAGCACATATCCCAATCACATACGGCCATGATATTTTGAGTTAGATATCCCTTTCTCCGGATATATTTCTCTTTCTCAGACTGACTAACCACACACCGGATGTGAGTTCCATCAATTGCTTCTATTGCATCCTTAAAGTATGGGTAATATCGCCGATCGTTGCAAATTTTTGGGTGACAATGACTGAACTCCGGATCAACCGGTTTGATAAGTTCTGTTGATAGATTCACACAAGCCTGTAATACCATATGGAAGATCCTACTGATAGTTTCTCCTGAACGTTGAAATCTGTCCTGTAGGATTCTATTTCCTTGGGCATATCCAACAGTGTATAAGAACATGGCAACCATTTCTTCAATTCTAAGGTTCCTAGTCTTCCATAACCCATGTTCTACCAATTTAGAGCATAAAAGATAGAAGACATGCTTTTCAACTTGAAAATTTTCAGGACAAACTCGATCATGGCCTTCCAGTACCTCTTGCACCCACTTTGTACCGGTTTGCTTACTAGTTCTACGTGGCTTTTTGAAACATATGGCACGAGATATTGAGCCATCAAGATCGCCACCTGTTCATACTCCATCATTTCTTCATCTATAAGGGATATGAGTTGGGACCTGTGATCTACACGAGATGATCCTATTTTCGTCGTTTCTTCCAAAATATCGCGACCACTCGAACTTGCCATAGACGAAGTAATCTATTTGATTGCCAAGATTGTATGAAATCAAGTACAATGACAAATTGTTCAAGTAAATTGACATCATATAGAAAAAGTTGGTAACATTCATAACTGGCATAATAATAATAATAATGCGTCATCTAACAATAGTAAGTTCTACCATAACATATCACATAATCGAGTTTGCAAAAGTAAGGTCAGACATATCATCATAATCTACCATAACATATATTGGGTAAGACATATCACTACAATTACGCATAATCGAGTTTGCAAATGTGACATAAAATATGGTTTAGTGATTTAGGGCAAGTTGAAGATGTGGGCTATTATAAGCATGGTGCTGTAGCCACGTTAGCAAGGTAGGTTTATCCCCTTCCAAGCCACGAAACATGTCACGTTCAATCTGATGCATCATCATGTTAGAACATTGGAAATAGAAGTCTTTATCCTCAACAACCTCAGGAATGGTCAGTAAGTCAGCTACGACGTCAGTCACGTTATCATCATTCGTGGACAGCTTGTTTAGGGCATCTGCCCTATTCTCAGATATCGCAGCTATCTTACTAACAGCATCTGCTATAACCCTTAAGGTTGCTGTTTTTTTCTTTTTTCCTTCGTCAGACCCTTCAACCCTTTTCTCTGTCCACTTCCGTCCGAAGTACGAGCTGTGGCTGTTTGAGTGTTTGTTGTCAAGGTGATTCCTTCCAAATCACCTGTCACTCCCACACTACCTCCACCTCCAGTACTAGGACGTACAACATCTTCCTCACTATCTCCTGATCCTTCTTCTAAGTTCATTGTGGGTCGGTAAACATCATCTTAGTCGTCAACTACTAGCATTCGTTGTCCAAAAGCTGGTGTGAACATATTGGAGCCCGATGCCATAACGTCCTTAAAAAGGATGTCCAATTCTTTAGCGAACATGAGGCCTTTATACCTATACTTTGCGTAGTCTACATTCTCCTGTATGTATTCAAGTAACCAAAATGAACGCATTATCTTTAATAATAATAATAACAACAATTATTATACTAATACTAATAATAATAATAATCACAACAACAACAATTTTGTACCTATATTTTCCTCTCCCACCACTTATCTTCTGCAATCACTATATGCCTTGCAGAGTCATCTTGAATGCCAATCTCTTTTAAGAATAGCTTGTCCCACACCTTCCATTCTTTCTTCAAGCTATCCCACTGATTTTTCAGTTGTTTCTTGTCATACGACTTTACTGTTTTTTCATTAAATCCAGAGAAAATATTCTTCCACCCATCCTTCGTGATAATCCAAGACATTCTTTCCTGTATATTTGTTCAATGCAAAGTTCGATGAAAATTGCAGTGGAACTTATATCCCATGATGCTTTATCTTTACCCTTGTTCATATTTCTATGTAAACAATTGACCAGAAAAGAAAAAACAAATGTCCCAGGTGAAATTAATCAAAAAATTGAGCAGGAAATGACAATGCATAATACACACACATATACACAACAATGCATAATTCCAAACAAAATTAAATAAAGACTAATTATACCCTTCCATTATTTAAATAAAACCAATCATGTATATATGGTATGGACGTGATCATGTATAGTCAATGAAAATCATTACTTACTTCTTCACTCAGCCTAACAATCTCCATAGCAGAATAATCAATAGCATCAACTTTAGTTCCCGAGAGACCTAGAAAACCTGTCTATTTGCATAACATTTCAAATTTGCAAATCATTAGTCATGGTTCACTTATTACAAATATTCCAAGCCAGACAAACTAAAGAATCTCAGTCAGCTCATATTTATTAATTACATTATTGTGGTATAGGGAAAGATATATACCCAGGCAGTTGGCCTATATGATTGTGAAACGCTTCGTTCAAATTTGTTATGGTAATAAGTATGCCAATTTTGTAATCTCTTCTTCTCTGCAACTATTGATGCTAGCTTGTTCGCATTATAGACAACCTACCCATTTGAAACAAAAGATACAAACATTTTAGCAAACCAGTGAAAATATTAATTAGGTGGCATTTGATAAGTTGGAATTATAGTTTTAATTATATAAGAATCCGTAATCTTATTTATAAGATGTTTGAGCATGACAGAGGAGTTTTAAAATTCACGTGTGAACAATATAAAAATATTGATATTCTTATATTTGATTTTATTGTGGCCACATTACAATATAATTTATTATTTTTTGGCAAACACTATTGGCATATAACATATGACTGCTTAGCCACTAAAGTATAACGAAGTCAGCATATAAAGTAACATACATTATGCAACAGATAGTGATGAGTATATAAAGTAACATACATTATCTAATGATTCAAGTTTTCATTTTCAAATAGGCAACTTCAAACAAGTGACATATTACTCTTTTCCTCCCTATCTCTACCAAGTAATCTGCAAAACAATATGTTAAACAATAAACTCATGGCGCCCTTACCATTGGATCCAAATATTAATTTTAATTAATCATTTCAAAAAATAAATTAACATAATTTTATTGCTCACAATTCAAATACACTTAAATTCAGAGAATTTGGTTCGTACTCATAACATCTATATCAATGAAAACTTCATCATTGTTCTCCTGTTACTTGTAATTGATTTTGTTCCCCACAACCATCATATGACTACCTCTTTCTTTTGTTTTTTTGAATCATGTTCTTCTCATCAATTAAAAAAATAACCAAATGTGGAAAGATATGCACATAGAGCTGGCAAAATAAAAATTGGAACTGAGATGTGTGGGTGATGAAGAAACATTAGTAAAAAAAAATTGATGCAGCTACATTCTTATGTGAGGAAGGCTACAGGGTGGCCATAAAAGCACCTTCAAATTTGGCCAAAATGTAGGACAGCTAAAAGCACATGAAACAGCAATTATGAAACAACACATGAACTTAGTGCTTTATCAAGGAAAGCTAACAGTGATGGGCTTAGAGCTCATTTATTTTTTTATTGTCCCTAGCTTATCACATGGCATTTTAATATCATAAATAACTCATTTCCCTCCCCGTTTTTCTATTTTCATATGTCATGCAATTTTGTTATATATCATACTCTTCTTTTCTTTATGAGATTGGTTGGCAGATTCATAGAATGTTCTATCTCCTTTATATGTAAAGCTCTTATTTCAAAATAACACAATCATAACGGAATTTACAGCCGCACAAACAGCATCACATGTCCACGATGTTGAGAACTAATAAAAAAGGTGATCAATTGTATTTACCCAAAGCTTATTTCTGCTCACCTGGAGATTTGAAGCACGACTGAGGAGAACAAAACCAATATCGGAAGACCTCTCCAACCAAGTCACGATGAAAGCCAAATACTAGGGGTAGAGGAACTCACGATGAAGAGCAGAGGAAACCACAGAGAAGGAGATCGGGCGACCACACTAGCTTCGGCCACCACACCATATCTACCACCGTAGATGCCTACACCCACAAAGAAGGAGATCCGGGCAATCGAAGGACAAGCCATTGGAAAAACAACGTATAGCCTGATGAATAAGGAAGAGAAACAATGACCTTTCAAGGGGGATCTACCAACCGCCGACCACTTCTTCCCACCTCCAACGGCGCCAACATTCAACGCCGCTACTGGTGTACTTGCATGCAATGATGAAGAACAGAGTAGTACGAGAAGCACCGGCTCTCAACTTTGGACCCACCCATCGATGGCAACCTCCACTTGGCACATCCGTCAACCCCCTCCACTTAACGGCACCGGCACTATGTTCAAGATCTAAGGATGAACAAGAAGCAAGTCAAACTTCGTCTGTGAGGCACATAAGAGGAGTTATTGATAGGAGCCAACTGTCGCTGAGAGGATTAAATTGGGACAATTTGGTAGTTGTCCATATACATACATATAGCTATAAAATTTTGATTTCTATGTGTAGTTATAATTAGAAAGTTGTTGGCAAAAAGTTACATTAGAAAGTTGATAATTTGCTAGGTTTTGCTATAAAATAAAATTTTTGGCGCTTGGATCAATTGGGAAAGGAGTTGTTCCAGCTTAACCAAGGGTCTCGAGTTTGAACCTTAGGAACGTAGCAGCATAGGTGGTAGGGGTTCTACTCATAAGGGTCCCGACCCGCCCCTATTGAGATTAGTCTAGGCCCATTTATATACATGAAAGATGGTCTGGCTTGGGATACTGGATAATCGCAAGATAATTGAATTTTGTTAGTTTACTTTTTTGTTAATCTTTTTTTGTCAAAGCTCATGACTCAATTTACTTTTGGTAATAAAAACTTTTAATTAGAAGAATTAAATTTAACATAGACATAGATATCAATATACAGGAGTCTCATAAGATCATCCGTGCTTTGGCTTCTAGGTAGGGGTGTTTATGGGTAGAACTGGATAGGGCATTACCCTTGTCAGATGCCAAGCCCAAAAGATGAACGGGCGGCATTTTGCAGCATGATGCCGGACCCTATCTGATAAAAGCTCGAGTAATTTCGGGCTAGGCAAGGCGGGCTTCCATGTCCGAAAATTACCCTAAATTGAAAAATAAAGAAGCATCTAAAAAAGAAAAAATATATAGTTTGATATTTTAAAAACATATCATGTACAATAGTCCTTTTTTGATTTTATTGTTTATATTCAATTTAGGGCCTAATAAAAAAAATTAATTCAATAGATATTATTTTTTTATTATTTAATAATAATTTATTCCTGGAGAACTCAATTTACCAATTTTTTAATTAAATGCATTTATGAAAAAATATGCATATTTTCTGATTAAATAGAAAATATCTTTATTCATTATATCATATTTGATTGGTAAGTAAATACTTCTTAAATTTTATCAAATAATGAAATGTGTGTGTGTATTAAATATGATCATATATATTTCGGGCAGGGCCAAACAGGCAGGGCAACATACCTTACCAGGTGCTCGGCCCTGCCTAGTATTTGGCTTGGCCTGAAAATGTCTAAATAATTTATAGGTTGATTTTTTAGGGCCAGGCTATGCCTTTTTTTATCAAGCTCAAGTGGACATTGTGAGAATTTGAGTTTCATGAACACTACTACTTCTAAGGATCTCTACCTCTTTTTTTCTTTTTATAGAAAATGATATTCTAAAAACACTTCAGGGGCTCTCATCCTGAGTCAACATGCAGACTCAACCTGTTTACATCATTAAGTAATAAGATCATAATAGCTTCAGGAGGTGAATCAATGATATGGACATCGATCGCTATCTTCCAAGCTTCTTTTGTCATAGCGTCTGTAGCTGTATTAACTTCTTGAGTACAATGTGACATTTCCACTTCCCAGTCTCGACCCATCAGTGTGCGAATCTCCACGATAAGGTGAAAATCGGGGTGTTCCTGAGACACTATAGCCTCAATCAGTTCCCTGACTTCACTACAATTAGACTCGATCAGGATTTGTCTGTATCCTCTATCCCATGCAAGTTTAAGAATCTCTGCCTCTGCCTCCATAAAAGTGGTATATAGAATTTGACACCATTGTAATAATTAATTTTATAGCATATTCTTATATTTGAATCAAACTGAGTTTTAATAGATTTACATTTCATCAAAATAAACTGAAGATGTAAAAAAATTTTAGTCATAATGAACCATTAATTTCATTGTGCTAATATAATATACAAATAAACAACATCACTCATTACATATACTGAAATTCAAAGTAAAGTGGTAAAAACCTCACAAACCTTTTACAAATAGAACTTGAACACATAAAAAAAACAACAACAACAACAACAACTTGAACATGTGTATGTCACATTTGTTACTAAGTTTTTAAAGTAATGTAGTTGATAACTACTAAATCAAGCATAAATATACAATAACATCATTTAATGACAATTGAGAAAAACATGAGTGTAATCTAATGATTATGCGTGGGATAAGAAGCTTGCATTGCTATACCACAAAGGCCTTTGATTTAACCATAATTTTATATATTTTTAATTAATTAAATAGGGACTCTTAATGTATTTTCCAAGGCATTATCGCATGATTAAACACTCATTTTAATTAGAGGCATTTGTATTGAATTAATTATAATAAAAGGGTAAAATGACCATAATTATTAAATATTTATACATATGATCTCTTGAACTTTTAATACTACCTTATGCTTAATTTTGCATTGTAGGTGCTTTGGGACACAATTGGTGATTTTTGGAGTCTAAATTAATATTTTGAAGAGAAGGAAAAATATAGAAAAGGGCCAGAGCAAATTACAGAAAAGGACCCATCAGCTTTTTCATGAGGAAAATTTATTGGAGAAAATTACAGAACAATACCCAAGCCACAAATTCAACATTCAAACCGACAGAAAAGCAAAATCTGGGGGGTTTTGTCATTGAGCTTCTGGAATATGAAGAAATTACATGCGCACATATCACAGAAAGATTTGTGTTGCAGCTTGCGTTCAGACTGCACCTAACAATATGGTTGGTGAAGGGAAATGGACAGCGGCAATCTCACTATATATACCCTCATCTTCACCACCATGAGAGGATCCCGACTGCAGCTCTTCCTTCTTCAATTTTCCTCTTCCATTTTCTTTTGCCGAGGTACTACAGAATGAGGGTTGAAGTAAGAACGAGGTCACCACTTACACCACCGACCTCTTCCCTTCATCACCACCATTCACCTTTACCAGCCTCGGCACCTTCCTTACCACCATGTTCTTCATTTTCATCACCACACCATCATCTTATTCACAGTCTAGCAGAACCTTCATCCTAACCACCATCACCTTCTTCTCTCTATTTTTCTCCACCAAAAGCCATCGAAAACTACAAGTGCAGCACCCTTATCTCCTCTCTGTGATAGTTTAGCAAGTTTTGAATTTTCCGGCGAACTATTCTAGTTTTCCGGCCCCCACTTTCGGCGAAGCTTGATTTCTTGTGAAACATTTTCTCCTCCGTTGTGTCTTATTTTCTTCCTACCATCGTCCTTTCATCATGCAAATACCGCATTATCATTTTTCATCGGTTTTTCTGTGACTCCCGTGTGGTTTCCAATTTTTCGGTGAAGTTTTGCAGTTTTCCGACCCCCATTTCCGGCGACCTCTCATCACTCTCTTCCTCAATTCTGGCGAGCTCTTCATCATCAACCACCAGTCTGAGTTGCAGAAATTGAGGCTGCTGAAATTTTGAGTTACACCACCTGGAGCCACGAGTTTGAGGATCTGCGAATGAGAAATGCGTCAATATGTGTTGCAGTTCGTTCATTGGATTAATGCATGATGACATCATCATACATGTATGCTGACATCATCATATATATTGCAACTTTTGACTACATGCGTGAACATGGAATCTGAATCAGGGGAGTTTTGTTTTTATTTTTCCTATTCCAATATTTTGTTTGAATAATGTGTGATTAAATTTGTGTTGTGGGATTTATATATAGACTTTGCCTATGATTTAAATTAATTTGAGTGGTGTGTTTATTTATATATTTAATTAAATTGTATTTTCTTTTATTTTTTTTATTGTTTTTTTACAAGAAAAGCCCAAAAATCAATTTTCCCTTGTTTTATTGAATTTGCTCTTGCATGACATTTAGTATTACCTAGGATTCAATTAAAGGCTCCTTGAGAAAAGAGAGACGAGCCGAGTATTGCATTATACTACAATTCTTGGATTAAAAATCTTGTATTTGACCCCAAGACGCAAAGATACGGTCAAATCAGCCTTTTTGAGCATCCATATCTCTTTATCCCCATGAATTTTTCACCAACCAGTATTCAATATTATCACTTACACCATAACCAACGATAGTAACACCATGATCTAGCTCGGTGCCACAAGAATTGGTGAAAATGTCACTTTTATACAACTGAAATTTAGATCCACTTGCATCTAAGGCTACTAAGACTGGCTGGTTAGCTACTGCATTTTGTTATGCCTACTTATTGTTGGTAGGAACATCCTTATACCCTTTAATGATAGTTACATGATTGCCTTCTTCATTTGAATTGCAGGTTCCATCTACACCCTTGAAAGGGTACTTGGCTTCTGAGTTGATACCATTGTTTTTTATGATAAATTTGAAGGCATTACCCATCAAACCTCCTCACAACCTTGGTCTACACCTGTGTTGCAATCAACAAACTCTTGTTTCGACAAAGATATCAATTTGCCTATACTTAACTTAGTGATTCCTTCTATTGCTACTATAACAGAAAAAGCCCAACAACATCCTGCAATACATGAAAGTAAGATAAAGGGCTCATTTGGAATAGTGATTAGAGTCTTCAAAAGCAGCTTTTCAATCGTGATTTACAATATACGAGGTAAGTATGTGAGAGGAGTGTTATCTCGACTTACATGCATAAACACTTATAAGCCTTTAGGGCATGTTTGTTATGGCATTAAGATTGCTTATAAGCTGCTTTTCACATAAATCGAGACAAAACACCTCTCACATACTTACCTCGTATATCGTAAATCATGATTGAAAAACTATTTTTAAGCATTCCAATCTCTGTTCCAAACGAGTACAAGTACAAAAAGGCATTTATAGAAGGGGCCTTTTATAATTTACACTGTCAGTTGTTGCAAGGATAATGTATAAAAAGTAACTAGTGACATTTTGTAAATAAAATGTAAGATCATTGACTTTCTACAGCGATTGAAACCATAATCGATGTAGATGGTTATTTAAATTATTGAATATATATATATATATATATAATAGTAAGGTTTAAAGCTTGTCTACTATGAAGTCACGTCATCTTTTTTCACTCTCTCTTATCATCCTATGTTACTTCGTGGCCTTCCCTTATTACCCTCCGGAGATCCTTGACGGTTACAAAAACTATCACGTTGAGTGTTCTCGCCCACGTTTTGATCGTGTGGATAGTGGTTGTAGGTATTCCTATTCATCTTCCTCTATAATATTTCATGGCGTTTAAAGCAAGTCACCTGATATGCTATATCACAATATCATCCTCTCATCTCTATAGGAATTAATTCTTTGCCGTCGGATATTGATCTTGTGAGCTCATTGTCAGTTACCATTCTGCCACGATCCTTTTGTTGGCCCACGTTCCGATCGTGTGCTTAATGGGTGCAACTATCTCGAGTTCATCTTCTTTTGAACTTTTTGGCAACGTGCATTGGTTAGTTGTTATTTCCGGTCCTATATAAATACTCTTTCGTTTCAATTCTTCCATTCAACGTCTCTGTAAGGTGGGTTTTGAGGCAAAGGACCTCTGTCTTGACGAGCATGAGGATGATCAAGTATGTTGTTTTTTCTTTATTGTTTCTACTTCTAATTGTATTTAATACAATGTTCAATACTTTGCATCAGTCATTTTTTGGCATCAATTATCTCAACACAATTTGTACTTCTGTGTAGGATATAGATTTGTCCCTTATAAATTCTGAGGGAGTAGGGTCATCTGATGTTGTTTCAAATAAAAGTGAAGCCGTGTCTAATTGTCATAAACCTCTTGCGACTTGGCAATTTCTCATATACGACATACTACCCACACGCACTCACACACCAACCCCTTCTTTTACCTTCTCTTGGTTTCTCCATCGACGAGATCGAGAGCGCATCCCCAATTTCGGTCCTCGAATGGCAGGTAACAATGGAACCTATTTTCCATATCAGTTAAAGTTTGAGTTTCATGTACTTATAGCTAGAATAATATAGTTTGACTATAAGGAGGATATCGATGAATTTGTTATTGTGTTCGTTGATGTGATTTCTTTATTGGGTTGTCTTAGGTTGCAATGTCCAATCTTCAAAGTTTGCATGTTAGTTATGGCCCACTCATACAATTTGAACTTCAGCTCAAGTGTTTCTGATAAAATGATGAATAGATGTTGATGAAAGCTTAAAAGACTACTAATTTTTTTGGGAAAAGTCGGGTTAGATTAGGTGGGATGTCAGCTGAATTAGCTTTTCTTATTTCAATACTAAAGTAATATTGGATTAGGGATTTGATAACCATTGATGGAAGAATTGTTGCTAAAAATTCATGAAGATACTACTAATATTACACTACTTGCTAATGTGTAAAAAGTCATTGACAACTAGACATTATTGGGATATAAACCCCGTTGTCAAAAAATATAGAATTAATTTAAAGGAATATTATGAAGATAGAATAATAGAAGTTAGGACTAAGAAAAGGCTCTTGATTAAGCTTTTATTAATCTGGAACTGGAACTTCATAAAATGGTAAATGTTTATGTAGTGAAGATTGTCCAAAATGTTTTTGTATCACAATGGTGCCAACAAAATAGGCAGTTCAGCACCCACAGTCAAAGGGACTATTTTGCCCCTTATAAGAACATCTTGCTTCCCTCCCAACAAGGGAAGTTGGCATGGATTGTCATTTCTTCCATGCAATTGCACACATTGGCAAAACACCAGAGGGATTTTATTATCCAAAGAAATATTCACTACAATGGTCCGCTCTAGACTCTCATTATACAGGTTGCTATCAAGTGCAAAACTATAAACTTATAACACATTTAAATTATTGTTCCTTCTCTTTATCTGTCCCTACTCCTTCCCATTCCTTTTTTGTATGGTTCTCATGCATCTCTATTTGCTCAGTAAATGGGCCGTACATTGTCCTTGCTATTTTAGTAGGATTGGTTGTACCATCCACCATCTATCATGATTTTCCAATCTACCTTCTAATGGATGTCTGTTTCTTCCATTTGGTCCATTTTTTGCAGCTTCTACCTACTTATTTCTAGATAAAGTTGTCAACACTCGTTTCCATTTCGATAATCAAAGAGTAATAAAGATGGAATTCAATTGGTATATAGAAAAGTACAATTATACTGATAAAAATAATTGTTTACAATCCCACATCGTTCGTCAACGGAATACAGAAAAAACAGTGGGAACTTTAATATTTACAGGATTCCCCAAAATATTTAAACAAACTAATTATAACCACTATCTTGTCCTCACCTTGAGACACGTGCCAGTCATTTCCTAGCATCTACGCATTTGCCCTTTGACCACTGGCACTCGTTGAGATGTTTATTTAAACATAAGGTGAGATTCCAAAGAATCCTAGTAGAAACATGCTATCGTTCATAGAAAATGTGAAAAGTAAATATAACATGCGCCAAGGTATGCACCAATTAATGAACAATATAAACACATCATCTGCATGTATACATGAGTAGGGCCCAGCCCCACTATTCTACACTGGTTAGGTTCTCACCAATTCCAGTGTAAGTGCCTCTGGCACTACTGGCCCCTCTCTAAGCAAAACATGTTGATTAATAAAGTACATTTACAACAATGGTAACCACACAATCATATAACTATGACATAATGTATGAAGGATAATGTTCCTACCTCAAAGCTTTATAAACCCCTATTTAGATGTGTCTCGAAATACGTGTCGTGTCCGGCCTCCGACTCGGTCCTAAAATATTAAATGTACAAGAAATAGCTCATAACCTATCCAAGTATCATTTTATACTCTTCCATAGTGTTTCTTGTGGTTATATTAGTAAATGATGAAAATTTACCAAAATGCCCCCGGGATCTCGGCCCGGCCCTGCCGTACCCGGTCTGATGGCACGTTTTTTCAAAATTTTGACTAGGGCTATTCTAACATATTTTCGCCCAAGGAATCCATGTCCGGGCTTGAAATTATCAAATTCATTTTCAAATTACGAAAATACCCTTGATAGCCCTGATTTAGGGATTTTAGGGGCGTTTTCGTAATTATGCTTTTTTGGCCTTTTCTGAAAAAGTGACCAACTGTAACCCCACCGATTTTTGCCCACTGAATCCAATAGAGCCATTTATTTCATGAAAATCCAACTCCTACCCCCTGAAACAGTGCTGCCAAAATTCTTGAAGAAAAATGGAAAAATGTAGTTTTGTGTTTTAACTTTCAAAACTTGTACTTTTTCACTTCTAATCCCTTATTAATTCATTTAAAAACTTCTTAACTATGATTCAAAGAAATTTGGGCAGCATAACCCCTTAGGATTAGGGCTTCCCAAATTCACAAACCAACCATGAAACTTGAAAAATCAAGAAACATCAACAACAACAACAATCATAAGAGAGCAAGTTCATGAAGTTACCCTCTTGCTTTCAATCTTGGCACCTTAACTCCTTCTCTTCCTTGGAGACTTGACTTGCTAAACACATGTATACATGAATAAAAGAACCTTAGAGGAAGTGTTACACAAGAATAGGAAGCCAAATCATTTAATCAACACCTAGTTACCTTAATCTTTTTCCTCCTTCTCTCTAAGTCTTCAAGAACTCTTCAAAACTCTCTTCCCCTCTTCTCTTGGTGTGTTAGCCGAAATGTGCATGAAGAAGGAAGGGAAGTGTGTTCATTAATTTGTCTCCCTTCATCCTTCACCATTGATCTAATCAAGGGGCTATAATGTGACACTTGTCATAACCTTACATCCACCCATGCCTCCTTCCTATTTACTCATAGTTACTCCTTTAGTTCCCTTTGGCATTGGTCAAATTTTTCCTCCCTTGGTTAGGCAAAAAAAAAAAAAAAACCGTCCCCCCTCTCCTCTTATTAACCAAGTAAGTTCTCTTCCAACTAGATCTAAGTTTGTACTCCACCATGCAATCAAGTTTATCCCTTCCTTGACTCAAGCTATTCCCTTCATGCATTCACCATACCTTCATGTAAGGACACTCCACCATTGTCATAGTTACTCTTTTCATGTAGCATTTTTGACATGTGCTTAAGAAATTAAATTTTTAGGAAGAATCACTCCTAGGTCCCAAGTAAGGGACATATTATCAGAAATGTCCCTATTTACAACTCTTATGCGTGTATTAACAACCTGTTGAGTGTATTTTACACCCTCGGAAGACCTTTATGATAATATGTCCTTTGCTTGGGACCTAGGAGTGATTCTCCCTAAATTTTTCCCTTCATTTTATGTGTTTGGACAAAAATTAGGGAGGAGAAGGGATGGAAAAATGTGTTTCACTAATCCCATAATTCCTTCAATTGATTTATGCCCAAGTCCCTTTAATTCTACAATTCTTGATTTATTCCATCAAGAATAATCAATTTATACATTTTCCTTTATTTTCCTTGGTTAATTGAAATTAACTCCAATTAATTGAAAAATAATTAATCTTGGGCTAAATTGACAAAATTATGATTTTACTATCGCCTTTGTAATTTAATTCCTTTCTTGAATTAATTTGTCAATTTCCTTATGAACATGAATATTTCAAAATTCATAAGATCTAAATTTCATGAATATTCACCATTTTATTGAATTTCTCAATTAATTACAATATATTTTTGGTGAATATAAAATTTAGGGTGTTACAAAAGTTGATTTTTTAAAGCTTCAAAATGGAAGGTCAGGAAAATTCCACTAACATGTGTGTGTGTGTGTTAAGTTTGCGTTGTTAAGGCTTATATGAAGATTATGGGTTATAATTTATTTCATATTGCTTTTCCCCTTTCTTGTATTGAATTTCTCGCACAATGTAATGGAAAACCATTACAGTTTTACTGGCAAGGTAATGCTATATGGATGGAGTTAATAATTCGTGATATAATTATCATTTCTTTTGGAATGAGGCATTTTTGCTTATTAGGTATATGCATCGTATATAGTATTTTGTTAGGACTCGGATTATTCCTCCATCCTATATGCATCCTATATAGTATTTTGTACATAGAATTAGGTAGTAGAAGTTGTTGTTGTACATATATAGTATTAAGTTGTTGGAGTTAACAATTTAATTATACAGTGATGATGTTTTCTTACCATGTAAGAGACGTTGTGGTTTATGAATAATTATTTGATCTTGTTTTTGCAGTTTTAATTTGCTAAGTGGTGAAGGACATAAATGGTCATTTTTTTAAAAAAAAACTTTTAACTTCCATATACTTAAATTTAAATAGATACACTAACACTTTAAACGTCCATTTACTACAATAAATAGTACAAAGCTCTGTCCCGTGCATTACACGGAGCCTATACTAATTTTTAATAATAACAGGTGTAGAAAAGTGATTTACACACCGGTTCTTGAACCGGCGTAGAAAGTCCAATATTTGTTTCATTGGTCATCAGTTAAAGAGATATGATAATATAATAACGAATACAAAACATGGTATTCGGATGGAATGAATGGAAAGTTGTCATCTAATTTATTTTATTTCGTTGTTTTTTGATATGAAAACGAAGAACTAAAATGGTTGCTAAACCACGTTGCTAAGTATAGGCAGATCATATTTTAATAATAATGAATGCTAATTAATTAATTTGGCTGCAGTCGTTGTCAAACTGCTTAATCATCATTCATATGCATTGTTTTAGATGTTTGCTGATCAACATATAATATAAAAAAATATATGGGTACTATACATTTATGTTCTTAAATTATTTTGGGTTAAGGTGTAAATTTGTCTCAAACGTTTTTGTTGAGGAATAACGTTGTCATGGAAGATTTTTTAAGTTCAATATCACCTCGAAAGTTGCAAAACGTAGTAATATTGCTCCGTACTGTTAAAAAACTAATGTTAATTGTTAAAAAATTAACATTAACCGTTAACTTTTTAACAGAAAAGGGTAATATTACTCTATTTTAACATTTTCGGGGCAATATTGAACCTAAAAAAAACTTTCAGGGTAATATTGCTCCTCAGTAAAAATTTTTAAGACAAATTTGCACCTTAACCCAATTATTTTAGTCACTTTGTATGTACTATTTGTCCTTTTACTTATTCACATTACTTCTTAGGAATTTTGAACCTCAAAAGTTATTTTATGAGGATTTTCCCAATAAAATATAATATGATCCTTCTGCAATTTAAATATTGGCCATATTTCAAGCTAAACATCAAATCTAGCGAATCAAAATAATATAATAACAAAAATTGCCTAAGATGTTTGCACTACCTTATACTCTATTGGGTTATAATTATAAGAGATAAAATAGCACAAGAGTTTGTTTTGGTCCTTAAGATAAAAATTAATTTATTTTGTCTCTCAAATTTATAAATTTTTTCCTAAACTCTATATTGATTGCACATATCAAGAGGTTTTTAATCAAGCGAGTAATATCCAATACAAATGATTAAAAAGGATATTTTAGGAAAAACCATACAATTTTTTTTTCACAAATAATTAATTTAAATAATTTTCTTATAATGTGCTTGGAAGTCATCTAACTTGTGCAAACTTATTAAGTTAGGGTAAAAATCAGTTAGTGTGATATGATTTATGTTTGTATTGACTTTTGTAAAAAAAATCAGTTTGACAAATTGAATTACTTATTTGAATTATTAATTGAAAAGTAAATTTAGATATAAAATGATTAAAAATGACATGAATTTTGTTAAATAAATAAACACATACATACACCTACATACACACACAATGTGATAATTTTAAGAGAAATATTAAAATTAAAAACAAAAAAATAAAAAATAGTTAATGCATGTATTATTAGAAAAAATTTGAAAAATACTAAAATACTTAATTAGATCTATTTAATGTGACTTTTTGTGACAATATTTAATGTGACTTTTGTACATACAGTATTTAATATTATTTTTTTTGCAAATTTTATTAATTAATTTTTTCCTTTTTAGGGTTTTCTTCTGCAAGTATCAAATTATTGGTCCTTTAAAGTAATTTTTTTTTAATTAAAGGTGGGTGGGAACCCCCCTCCCCCCAGTGTTCCCTTATCTCTCTCTCTTTTTTATTTTATCATGGAATCACTTTTTTGTCATTTTCCCTCCAATGCTTTCCCTCCTCTCTCCACTGTGATATCTAACTTTTTATAGAGGCAAATGAAAATGAAACTAGTTATTATCTTCGATCCTAAATATAAGATAAAATTAACTTTTTTTTTTAAGATATTAAGGAAACTACATAAGTTATTTAATCATATCGTATATTATGTATCCTTAGATTATATATTAGTTTATTAGTCAAACTAATTAGTTTGGAAAAAAAAATAAAAATAAAAATACTCTAAAATAATTTAATTAACTCCCTTAATTCTCTAAAAAAAATTAACTTTATCTTATAATTAGGATCAGAAGGAGTAACTTTCACTCCAAAAGTCAAATAGGTCAAAAGCTAATCCAATCAGAGCAAATTGACCTCTTTTCCCTTCAAAACGTGGCTCCAAATACTCCTTTTCATAACTTTTCTCTTTTCAAACTTCTTACAAGAACACTAAAAAACCAAGGTTTGAAGCTTTCTGGTATCATTTACCTGAATTTGAAGACATCATCAAAACATATTGGGGCAAAGAAAAAAGGGGTTCTCATGCATTTGAAGTTTGTAGCAAACTCAGTTGCACTTTAGGCGCACTTGAAAATTGGAGCAAATCAAACATGGACAATTTTCATGAAAAAATTCTATCACTTGTGAAAAGTATCTTTGATATCTCTTGAAAAATGGATTCTCATGAAACTATTAATTAACTTCCTATGAATCTGCTTTCTCCAATACCAAACATCAACTTGAGTTTTTCTATATGGTTCTTGGGCTGATGCACAAATCAGAATTGCAACAAATGGCTTGGTCATGCTTTTCTGATCTCTTTTTTGCCAAAACTCACCTTCAAACATTGATCTGCCTCAAATTGCTATGGAGCTAGCCTCTTTCTTAGACAGTACTCCTACTCATTCAGAAATTCAAAGAGGTTAAGTTTGATCTCCCTAAGGATAGCTCCTGGAGCAAAAAGTTTTCATGCTAGTTTCATTCAAAAACATTGGCCTTTGCTCCAAGAGGATGTTATACTGATATGGTTTTCAGTTTCTCAAATTCATAGTTCATGCTCAAGCAGCTTAACAAGACCCATATTGTGCTAATTCCAAAAGGTCTTACTGTGAGGCCAATAAGTCTTTTCAGTGTTTCCCATATGGGTATTCTTCACCAGATTATCTCCCCACACCAAAGTGCTGATTTAATGCACCAAATACACACTTCTAAAGCCATGGCTAGGTGGAAGAAATTGGCATCCCTCAAAATTCATTTTTCAAAGGCTTTTAACTGGACCTCATAGGAATTCTTGGAAGCTGTCATGGAAAACATGAATTTTCCACTAAAGTGGATTAATCTTATTATGTAGTGTGTCACTTCAACTCAATATATCAGCTTCGCTTCAATGAAAGTTTATCTCCACCCATTATACCTTGCGAAGGTATGAGACAAGGAGACCCTCTTTCTCCTTGTATATTCTAGCTACTAATGTTCTTTCTTGCTTAATTATTGATCAATTATCCCTTAGTGGTATCATCCATTCACAATCTATGGTCATGAGTCATGATGACATCGTCTCGCAATAGGATTGGGGGAAATGGAATTTTTCTTAGGTTAAAACCAATCTGAGTTTTAATAGACATACATTTCACAAAAGTAAACTAGTGATGTAAACAAGTCATAGTAATAATGAACCATTAATTTCATTGTATTATAATATACAAATACATAACTGATATAGAATATCACTCATTACATGTAATGAAATTCAAAATAAAGTAGTATAAACTTCACAATCATGACTTATAGAACTTAAATGTGCGCGTGTTGTATTGCTATGTAATTTAACAATTAGGCAGTGGGATAAGAAGCCTGCATTGCTATACCACAAAGGCCTTCCTGAGCATCAACATTTCTTTGCATCCTAATGTA
This sequence comes from Inga leiocalycina, assembly GCA_963242795.1. Taxonomy (NCBI): domain Eukaryota; kingdom Viridiplantae; phylum Streptophyta; class Magnoliopsida; order Fabales; family Fabaceae; genus Inga; species Inga leiocalycina. Next base: position 43,041,661 of record OY725328.1, on the reverse strand, counting down.
TCCTTCTTCACCCCATTCTGTTCCCCATGAGTTCTTCACTAACCAAAATTCGGTGTTACCACTCACACCATAACCAACGGCAGTAACACCATGATCCAACTGCGTGCCACAAGAACCAGTGAAAATGCCACTTTTATAAAGCTGAAAATCAGATCCACTTGCATCTATGGCCACTGAAACTGGCTGGTTAGCAACTGCTTTTTGTAGCGCTTGCTCACTATTGGCAGGAACATCCTCATACCCTTTAATGGTAGCTACTTGATTGCCTTCTTCATTGGCATTGCAGGTTCCATCAACGCCCTTGTAAGGGTAGTTGGTTTCTGAGTTGATACCATTGTTTTTAATGATGAATTTGAAGGCATCATCCATCAAACCTCCTTCACAACCTTGGTCCACACCTGTGTCGCAATCAACCAGCTCTTGCTCTGACAAAGAGATCAATTTTCCTGTACTCAACTTAGTGATTCCTTCGGTTGCTGCCACAGCAGAAAATGCCCAGCAACATCCTACAATGCATCAAAAGTAAGACAAAGTTAAACAAAGCTTCAAGGACTTGGATTTACTAAGAAATAAGAAAAAAGTCCTTACCGCAATCGCCTTGGTTCTTGACAGGTGTGACAGCACCTTGCTGTCTCCAATCCACAGAGGAAGGCACACCGGTCGCATTTTCATATATGAAAGAGGCGGTCCTTGTGATTGAGGAGCACATATGACCCTTGAATTTGTTTCTAGAAGCTGTGAATTCTTCATTTGTGAGATCTGCAAATGGGTTTAAACCTAACTTGTATGGCTTGGTTCCATCACGATTAAAGCCCTCGATGTATTCCACATTTTGCTTGAATATGTTGAAACGCTTCTCCTTCTCCTGGATATCCATATACATTCTGCCATATTGAATCATCCACTGCTCATGCTTCTCTTGCATTGAAGCTTCTTGAAGAATTCGAGATGAGGCTTTAAATGCCAACATTCCAAGCAAAACAAGAGCCAATGGAAGAATTTTAAAAGCCATAATGTTACTGAGACAATGGAGAATCTGCTTTATGATTTGAGAAAGAAAGATGATGTGATTACCTCAAGTGTTCTTGACATATATATATAGCAAAATTCACGCTGACTTGTAAACCAATCATGTTCATTGATTTGATCACTAAATAATTATAATAAAGAAAAGCCTCTCTCTTGGAAGTGCGTGAAAAAAAATGTTATGAATAAGATAGCTGAGAAAAGAGAAAAGTGTTAAAATGGGGGTCTTTGAGAAATGTCTGAAACGGTAAGGTTTTTTAACTTTATTGAAAATATGATTTTAAAGTTACCGGCATAAACAAAGTAATGCAAAGCTTAGCGTTAATTAATGAACACAAAACATGGTATTCAGAAACGTTTGCGTATGGAATAATATAATTAGGCCAATATTATTATATGTTTGCTAATTTATTAACACTGAACATTTCGCTTGTCCATGAGTTACTTAGATGGAATGGAAAGATGTCGTCTAATTAAATTTTATATTATGAAAACGAAGAACTCATCAAATGATTGCTAAACCACGTTACTTATAAAAATTGAGGTAATTTTAACAAGAATCTAATTAATTTGGCTGTTGTCATTGTCAAAATGCTTTATCATCATATGCAATATTGGTTTAGATTGTGAGTAATATAATATAATATGTTGGTACTACAGATTTATGTTCTCAAATTATTTTAGTCACTTTATATATATAAATTTTGATTCTACTGCAATTTAAATAAGGGGCATTTTTCAAGCTAAATATAAAATTTAATCAACCCTAACAATAATAATAATAATAATAATAATAATAATACAACGGATGCCAAAGAAATATTCACTACAATAAGAATCCAAATTATTGTTATTATGTTTTGGTTGTATCATTATTATTTTAATAAGAAACATAATTACTTTACGCAGTAGTTAGATTTTCACTTCAATTAATCTAGCACTTTTAAATAAAATTAGGCAATATACCTTTTATCTTTTAATTTTATATAAGGTTTTAGTTTGATCCATTATTTTTATAAAGTATATTCTCAGTTTTTTGTTGACCCTAACACCTAATATAATCTCGTCAAATGATAGATTTTGTTTGTAACAAATCATTGTTACTTTAAAAGTTAAACTTTATATGCTAACCTTTAAGAATGTTTTATAGTATTTAATAAACAAGATTTCTACACTGTGTAATCTTTTTATTTTGGTGAACAAGGTAATCTTTTGTTTTTTTTTCCTGTCCTGAGCAAGATAATCTGTGATATATCAGTATTTCTCATGTTCTAAAGGAATGTTTGATTAGTATTGATCAAGATGTAAAGGCGATTGAGATGGTTTCTCTTTATTGCATTTGTCACTATATATACGCTATAACAAGTATTGCTCCCCGTGAGTTGTATGTGCAAGTTCATATATAGTATTTTTAGCTTCCGAAACTTCTAGAATCACATAAAGGGTGTGTTTGGTTTAGTTTATCGGGCAATAAGCCCAAATAAAAACGTATTGCGCTTTTGTAGTATTTGGTTCAGCTTATTTTAATTGCATTACGGGTAGAATAAGTTACTTATTAAATAAGCTCCTCACTTACGTGCTTATTTAAGATAATTTATTTTTGACTTATAAGTGCTTATAATTCGCGATTTACGGTATACGAGGTAAGTATGTGAGATGAGTTTTATTTCGACTTACGTAATAAGTGCTTATTTCCTAAAAATAAGCTATTCCAAACATAGCTTTTCTATTAAGTCACTTATTACGTAAGTTGGGATAAAACTCCTCTCACATACTTACCTTGTATACCGTAAATCACGATTTATAAGCACTTATTATCCAAAAATAAATCGCTCATCCAAACATAAATCACATTACAAAAACTGACTTTTCTATTAAGTCATTTTTAATAAGTCAGAATCATAATAAGTCATTTTTTCTACAGTTATCTCAAACACACATAAAGACATTTATGGTTTCAAAGTATTACTTTATGAGGTATATGATATTTATTATATATTTTAGTCTTCATGGTTGGACAATTTTTTTATTGTATGCACAATAAGCAATATTTATTTGTAATAATAATAAATCATGTAATTATTTTATAATAATCTATTTTGAATGACTCGTATATTTTTATACTGAAAGTCCTAAATATATTGCTTGTAAATCAGTGTTTGGGTTTTTGGCTTAAATCAATGAGTTATCATAATTCAAAATTATGTTTTTAAATCAAAGAGTTATCATAATTTAAAATTATTTTTTCCCCAAAAAACATAATAAATACTAGGCGATTCAATTTGGATTCATTAATCAATAAAAATAATTTATTGATAATTATTTTATAATTTATGTTTTTTGGATTTCTTCAAAATTGATTAAGTAATCATACTTTAAAATGATTTGATTATTTCTTGAATTTCATTTATTATTGATGCAAATTATTGATTTGATGATTTGATTTAGAAATAGTAATATCATCATTCCACATTATAGATGATTATTTTCTAATTTCCTTTTTTATATTTCTTCATAATTGATTGATTAAGTAATCATATTTGAAAATGATTTGATTATTTCTTAAACTTCCTTGATTATTGATGCAAAATATGGATATTGATTTGATTTAGAAATAGTGACATCTAACAATATAATTTATAGATGATTATTTCCTGATATTTTCTTATTTTCTTTATTTTTATTTTTCCATATTAGATTTGATTAAGCAATTATATTAGTTCATGCCCCCATATTGATAATCTACTTAAATTATATAGAAAATTCATGCTCCTTCTCTTTATTTTTTCCCCATGAAGTGCCGACTTTAACATTTTGATTATAGTTAATTTTTGTATTTACATTAAATTTGTTTTTTTGGTTGATTTTGGTGATTCTAATTCCCTTTTGCATAAAGCATCCATTTTCTTATGGGTAAATCCCTATAAAATACTATTAAATAGGTAAATCCCTATTTGGTATAGTGAAATTTGGAAATGCCTGATCAGAGTTGTGTCAGTCAGAGGAGGAATATGACATTTTAAATCTTGACCAAAAGACGCTTCTGCCCTTCAGTTCTCTCTCTCTCTTTCTCTCCACTTCAGAATAACAGCACTGGCTTCTTAATTAACAACACTGTATTCTACATTAACTACACCAAAATCCCACAAAAGAATCCGTATGTCTTTGTTCTTCACCTTCGTTCTGAGCACTTTCTTCCTCGTCTCAGTTGCAGATCTCCGCCATCTCAGTTGCAGATCATACAATTGATTCCAAGCTCATTGAAGAACCCACCGAAGATCTGCTAAAAACTTGTGATTATAGCCCTGTCAATCTCACCCACCGCCGTCGATTGATTCCAGATTTGACCACCGCCCAACACCTCCCTCCTAGCAATCAATGCCAATTTCCAATCGTTTCCTCCCACCACCGAAAACGCCCATCGACATGCTCCCAAGAGAGTCTCCTACTCCCAAACATCCGATGATGGAGAAGTGACACTGACAATTGCATCTCACCCATAAGAAGAAAGTAAAGTTGTTAATATAGAATACGGTGTTGTTAATAAAGAGAAAGGAGTTGTTATTGGCCCTGAAACTTGTTAACTGTGAAAAAAGAAAGTAGAGTTGCTAATGTATAATACAGTGTTGTTAATAAAGAAATGGGTCTTATTATTGGCCCTGAAACTTGTTAATTATGAAAGAAGAGAGTTGTTGATGTAGAATATGGTGTTGTTAAGAAAGAGAGAGTTGTTATTGGCTTTAAACTTGTTAATTGTGAAAGAAGAAAATGGAGTTGTTAATGTAGAATACAGTATTGTTAATAAAGAGATATGTGTTGTTATTGTCCCTGAAACTTGTTAATTGTGAAAGTATAAAACGGAGTTGTTAATGTAGAATGCTGTGTTGTTAATCAAGAGTGTGGTGTTGTTATTCTGAGTTGAGGGGGGGGACAGCTGAATGGTACATTCATCTTCTGCAACTGAGATGAGGAAGAAAGCGCTCAAAATGAAGGTGAAGAACAGAGACATACAGATTCTTTTGTGGGATTTTGCTATTGTTAATGTAGAATAGAGTGTTGTTATTCCGAAGTGGAGAGAGGGAGAACTGAAGGGCAGAAGCGTCTTTTGGCCGAGATTTCAAAATCCCAGATTCCTCCTCTGACTAACACAACCTAATCAGGGATTTCAGAATTTCACTGCACCAAATAGGGATTTACCTATTTCAAATGTATTTTTTAGGGATTTTCCCTTTTCTTATTTCTCAAGTCAAGAATAGTGTCCCATACATCCTCATATTTGATTCAAATCAATTTTCATTAAATATTCACATAATTGCATTTTAATTAACATATTGTATACATTTAGAATTATTAATCAATATGCTTCAACTAAAAAAGAATTATTCATCAATATAATACAACTAACGGTAGCTCAGTGTATATATTCTGACCAAAGGATATTCATAAATAACAAAAAATTATAAAATCAAACTTAAATAGGCAAGTCCAAAAGGCAGATATCACGCTATATAAGTACAGCCTAATATAATGTGAAAACACTAAACACAATTAAAAGTAAAGTAGACTCAAAACTTAGACTGCTAAATGACACATTTGAAAACTAAAAAACAACACATGTTAAAAGGATGCATTTGAAGGTATAGTGTACATATCAAACAATTCCACATCCCCATTACCAATTAATAGAAGTGTCGTCTATGAATCAATAGAGTGTCATCTCTCCTCTTTCTCTTTAAAGGAGCGGTTGAAGATCCTAACAACTAAACTATTAGAAGGTCATCTTCGTTTTGAACTTTTTCTACGGACATCATCTGAATCCTTTTCTTATCGTTAATTTTGAATATATAAACTGCTGCAAAAAAAAAAAAAAAAATCTCCCTCCTTAGAAAATTACAAAATGCCCAAACTACTTGATGAGTATTTGATGTTGCTCAACTTGACTCTAAGCCTAACAATAATTTTCTTGCAACACAATGCTCTAATTGTTTTGGGAAAGTTCCAAGCTCTTCTTTTTGTAGTTAAAGATGCATCTTAAGAAAGTCAAGTATAGAGGAATATGGAGAAAAAAAATTTAAATTCAAAAAATAATATACTACAAGGAACAAAAGATCAAGCAAAAGGAGAAAAAAAAAAAGGATTGAGGTAAGTGCAACTACTAACTTTTCATCAAAAAGTAACATCTTTTTAGTCATCATCCACTCCCTAATAACCCAAGCAATGATAACTCAAGTATCCTTGTAGTCATCAATATTTCTTATGAGTTCATAAGGTCGACCTGTCATAATATTAAGAATGAAGAATTGAGATAACTAATAATGAAGAATGAATAACACCAACTATATTTCTTGAAAATTAAGCTCATAGCTAGTAGATTTAGTTTGAAGTGTGATTATGATAACTTCTTGATTTATGGGCTAAATTATTATTATGATAACTCTTTAAATCATTAGGGCCAACTAATAATTTATGGACATAAAATATAAAATATTAATATTGATTTATAAAAGAGAACGATAAATAATTATGATAGTCAAAAGATGATGATAAATATAGATATTGATATTTATTAGTGTTAAAGTCAATGAAATACCTTAATGGTGTTAATATAAACACAACAATTTTGTCAAAAATACAGTTGCTTACATAACTGTTTTTAACGACATTATTATAAGTATTATACTCCCTCCGGTCCTAATTATAAGATAAAGTTGACTTTTTTGGAGAAATTAAGGAAGCCAATTAAATCACTTTAGAATATTTATATTTATATTTTTTTCTTTAAACTAAGTAACTTGATTAATAAACTAATATATAATCCAAAGATACTAAAAATATAAATACTTTAAAGTGATTTAATTGGCTTCCTTAATTTTTTCAAAAAAGTCAACTTTATCTTATAATTAGGATCAGAGGGAGTAGAAAATATAGATATGTACTTTTTGAGAAGAATATGAAATATTCTAAAGCATCAAATTCAAACCAGTTGTCTACAAAATGCTATGATATGATATCCCCACTAACTTGATCGAAGTGCAGATACCTAGAGGCTAGAATTGGTATTTTTGTCTTCTTGTTACACCTAGAATTTTACTGTGCCAGACATGGAGCAAATATTTTTAATGCTAGCATTAACTATTTATGAACTATCTAAAAAGCATTATATGTAGCTATGTCAAGCAAATAATTTTAATACTAACATTAACTATTTTACTTTGCTAGACATGCTGACTTGGAGCAGATTATGTATTACCTTCTAGTTTGTATTATTTAGTGATATTTGCATATCATTCTTTTTTGGTAGAATTGCTTAAAAATATCTTTAGGACAAATTAATTACTTATTGCTACCAAATGTGCAAGCGATTTTTCGTTTTGTGCAAATCATCTTTTGTATGTGTAAAAATTTTTTATATAAATGTGTGAACAATTTTTCGTTGTATGCAAAATATCTTCCGTTATTTATAATAAATCTTATATCTAGCATTCAACAATTAATTTTCAAAAAAATATTTATCTGCAATTCTCCCTTCTTCTTCTTCTTTTTTTGTTAGAATGCAGAGGGTTAGATGAAATCGTGCAAAATAAAGCAAATTAAGTAGATCAGCTAACAAGTCTATATATAATTTGAAGTTGGAACATTATAGACAGTAGCGTTAAAATTGTTTGATAAGTGATAAATCCTAAATTTTATATATTTTATTTCACTTTATTTATTTATTTTAGAGATCATGTAGGTTAATTTGGATTTATTAGATAATATTTGGATTGTTAGCCAATCTTCTTAGAAAATAATATAAATCTGGATTAACTATAAGATTATTGAACTTAAATTGTTGATATTCTGATTATTATCTTATAATTGGATAATATTTTTAAATATATGATAAATCATGATTTTATTTAATTCTTACAGAGTAAGAAAAAACAAATTAGAAAATCTTATGGTGCAGAATTTTTTTTACAAACTAAAAGAGAATCTAATGATAAGATTTTATTGAATTCTAAAATTTAGTCCCAAAAACTCTCTCTTCCTGCCTTAAAATTAAGCCAGCTGCTGCAACTATATAAAGAGACATACTCACGGAAGCGAGAGGGGGGACGGAGGCAGCCGCTCGAATTGTTGCTGGAAGTTCTTCTATATTCACGGCCCCACATTCAATTGCTATTAATCTATTCCTCGCTCCTTTTCCATTCGCACAGACACAAAAAGCTGCCATGAAAATCCTTTTTCATGATTCACGCCCCAAGCAATGATTCATAGCTATCCAACTAATTTGTGAAATATTGGTGGGTTAATGCCGTGGGACCCGTGGCTAAAGAGAAGGATAGGAATTGAGGTTGAGCTTTTTGGGTCTGTGCGAATGGAAAAGGAGAGTGGAATAGATTAATGGCAATTGAATGTGAGGCCGTGAATGTAGTAGAACTTCCAGCAACAATTCGAGGGGTTGCCTCCGTCCCCCCTCTCGCTTCCGTGAGTATGTCTCCTTATAGTTGCAGCAGTTAGGTTAATTTTAAAGCAGGAAGAGAGTTTTTGGGATTAAACTTGAGCCCATTAAAATTTAAGAAGCCTAATAAAATTCAATCATTACATTCTCTTTTAGTTTCTAAGAAAAATTTTACATCATAGGATCTTCTAATTTGCTTTCTTTTGCTCTACAAGAATTAAATAAAATCATGATTTATCATATATTTGAAAATATTATCCAATCACAGGATAGTAATGAGAATATCAACAATTTAAGCTCAATAATCTCATAATTAATCCAGATTTATATTATTTCCTAAGATTGGCTAACAATCCAAATATTATCCAATAAATCCAAATTAGCCTAACATGATCTCCAAAATAAATGAATAAGGTGGAATAAATATATAAAATTTGGGATTTATCAATAAGTCAACCAATCCACACACATGTATTCACTAGTCTAAAGACGCAATCGATTGTGATAGTCCAATTGTGCATGATGAGGTCCTTGATATTTCGCTGGTTAGAGGGTCAATTAAGCGGCATGAAGAGCTAAGAAGTAGAGAAAGACCAAAACGTACGTTCAATGAAGTTATGGAGCGAAATCTTTTAATTAATAATCTATTAAAAGATCTTTCTTTTAATACAGCACAAAAGTCCTTCCAAAATACCAAGGTATTTCGAGAATCCTTTTATTTAATTTCCCCAATTGCCACATATGATGCCTCCACACGTTGTTGCTCCATTTTCATTTTTTTAATATAAAAGAAGAATTTGGGTCTTTAACCTCTATTTGCACACAATAATGAGTCTGGCTCACATGGCACCAACTTCTCCCGTCACATGTTTGAGCCTATTTTTTGTGCGAGTGTGTTTGTGAGTGATAGTGTATGTACGCTCTTAATTTGAACCCTATCTAGGAAAAACCTTTATTCACAAACTATTTGGCCCTTATCATTTAAGCTAGCATTAGTTGACATTTTTTTAAATATTTTCTTTTGCATATGATGTAACAATATCATATGGACTCTTCATAATTTAGAGATCTCTCTATACTCTCCCTTCTTCTCTTCTCTTCACTCACAGGCAAAATGTTGTAGAAATATAAAACACACATATCTTTAAGAGATGGCCATTTGAATATGGTCCTTGTACTAAAGAGATACTCCCTCCGGTTGCACTACAAACTATGTTCTATATTTAGGACTGGAGGTAGTATATATTTATATACTCTCCTTTAAATTTGAGGGGGGAAATGAAGGCATGATTAAAAAAACACAAGTCATAGGCATGATTTTTGAGAATAACGAGGGAGCAAAAGATAAAACAGAACTAACAATAACATCATTTTTTTTGTTAATTTAGAAACAAAATTTATTATGAAAGTATTAAATTACTGAGGCAAATGTCGAACACAATACATGGATATATCATATGATCATATTTCAAGTATAAAGAAAAAGCCGAACACTATGACCACACGCTCCTCTTATTCTTTGTCTTCTTCTTTCAAAAAGGAAGACCATTCAAAAAGCGCGTGTAGAAATCCAATGACTCTCTTGGTTTATACTCTGGAACAGTGTGTCCAGCTCCCTGCATTAATATATTCAAAAGTATTGTTAAAAAAATGCCACTTTAGGGCCGTTTGATACGTGGAAATGGAGGGATAGAAATGGAATTGGAATTGGAATCTATACTAAATGGCTGTTTGGTATGTTATGTATGGGTTTCATGGGGAATCCAATTCAATCAAAAAGAGCCCATAGAATCTTAAGTTTTTTGTGGGATTCTAGTTTTGCCATTCTCATGTTTCATATCCATCTCCATTTTCATCTTTATTTCCATTTCCATCAAAATTTATTTCAATATACCAAACGGGCCGTACAAGGCAACCATTAGCATGCACTTGCTCATAAAGAAAACTAAAGAAAGTCACACTTATCCATAGAGTATTTGAATATTATGGTTTCCAAGGGCAATACAGGAAACTCCAGATCAAGTTTTTCAAAACATAATTATGTATCCAAAACGAACCTTTATGGTCAGAAAAGTTAGATTCTTTTCATATCCCTGAGTGTACCTGCAATCATCAATAAAGAAAATTAAGTCATTTATGCTACCACTCTGGTCCCTATTATAATCCTTTTTGACCAAAAAATTTGGTCCTATTTATAAGTCCACTTTCAGTACATAAATGAGCTTATGACAATTTTGCCCTTATTTATTGTACCCATAAAGAAATAATTTGAAGAGAGATAAAGAAGAAAAAATTGAAAAGTACACATTCATAAATGAGGGTATAGTTAGAAATTTACCCTATAATCATTGGGTTAACTACTTTTTCTTGGTATGTGGGATTTAGGTAAAAAGGACTTATAATAGGGACCAGAGTGGTATGTGACCAATAGATTTAAAGTAGGGTTAACTACTTTTTCTTGGTATGTGGGATTTAGGTAAAAAGGACTTATAATAGGGACCAGAGTGGTATGTGACCAATAGATTTAAAGTAGTCAAAAAGATTTTAGGTTAACAAGTCATCATGGATCAAGCACTGATCATGAACCTAGCTCTTATGGTTGCCACTCTAAGCAAATGTGTAATGCTATCTTCTATTTTTAACTCTGTCTAATGACAATATATGCACTTCTTCATCCTTATTCTATTATTCGATGTGGGATTTCTTCTCACGCTTCAGTATAACTCGACCCCAATAGAAATGATAAGAAAAATACCCGGCGACTTGATCATTGGATGTCCAAGGTCTCCATTCATCGACGATTTTGTATCCTAGTGATCTTGTCCACGCTTCACTTCCCGTGTAAGGAACACACAAGTCGTGATCACCACTGCCAGAACCAGCATAAAACATGAAATTTTGGTTTACTTACAAAATTAACAAAGTAAAAATATACATATAGAATATCAGCGTGCAAGATGTTTCTTCATGATTATTCACATGCATAGTGACATCTAAGATGAGTGCTATTTCTAAGGTTGGGAATTGATTACAAACACATGCAAATTATTTCTTTGTTCACTTTTTTTTCTTAAATATTAGCATCATGAGATAGAAAATTCAATGACAGTAAGAAAAATTTCAATTTTCAAAACTTACCTATATATGAGTGCTCTATATCCTTTGGAAGTAAGGTTCTTGTGATAATTGATCATGCTTCCAGCATCATGATTGTATATAATATTGTCTGTACATAGATCCCACCTACTCACCACACTTTCCTGTTCATTAAACAAGAACACAATAATTTTCTCTAAGTGTGCAACACTCATTTCAGATATGATGTGAAACTTCAAATTATGTTTAAATGCTACATATTTTGTGTCAATATCTCTGCTTCTTAGAGAGGGGGAAAAATAAATCTCACATCTGCAGTGTGAAGAGCTTTCCTAACTGTTTTATCGTTCAACCACGCAGTTGCAACCTCGTCATTCTGAAAGAGTATTTTGGAGATCAGATGATGAATCTATGATACAAGTAAGAGTAAAACACAACACAAATACAATGCTCTTCAGGTTACATGGTTAACAAAAGATAGCTGACTATAATGTAGCTAATGAATTCAGATGCTTTCTGCAGCTTTTCTGAATAATAAGCACAATCACAATGGCTGCACACCAGTTTAACAAAGAGATGAACTAAATTGGAAGATGAAATTTGAAAACAAGATCAATATTTGGTATCAGAAAATGCAACATACCGTGCATGGAACACTGTGGGAATTGCTAAGTTGAGGCCAAGTTGGTACAATTCCATCTTTAACAGGAGCTCTAAGTGGCCAAGCACGGCCAAACATCCTTTTTCTCACGGGCAACGGTCTCTCTGTCACGCCCAATTGCAAGAAACTCGACGGTAACCTGATCTTTGATGCCATGTCCTTCTCTGTATTCATGCCATGGTAGCATGGTTCTAGAATATCATATATGTTTAACCCAGACACATCCTGAGGAATCACAATAAACAACAGTGAGTATCTGATAATAGCCATATAAGAGTTTCATTTCACTCTTTTAGTTTCTAAAGTATATGCACCAAGTCAAAAATAAAAGTGAATCTCATGAAAAACACAAGAATGATTAGAGATATCACCTCATCAACTTTTGCAAGCTTGTCTGCACAATCTTGACCCAATGGTTTGTAGAAATTCCCATTGCACTCAGCTCTAACCTCCTGGCATGTTCCATTTGATAATAAATATAAAACATGTTAAGAAACAAGAGAGATATATTAACATAGTAAAACACAGAATGAATGTTATGGTAAGATGAAAAGAAAGAGAGTAGGAGAGAGAGATAATCGCAAGAGGAACAGAAGGGATTCACAGGGGAATTAGAAACAGACAGAAAGAGAGAGACATTAGAGGAAAACTGAAATGCCCTTAGGTTTCATTAACTGTCAAAATGGTCATCCAATACATTAGCATTAGGGACTTATTTACAGTCTAATATCTCTCTGCCTACCCCCAACGGCTAATAACAGATAACTAACTTCATTTATTTATATAATTTCCATATCAATGAACTCGTGAAAATTGACCAGAAAGAAAGTTAAAATTGTCAATGCAACCATTAGTATCTAGTTGTCTTTAAAACATGCCATAGAAGAACACTTGAAAAATGTTACACCCTAACCATTTTGAAGGACATGATGGCACATCTTTATGACAACTGGATACTCAAAAAGTCATACTGGCTTAATAGTAATCCATGTCATCTTCTCTATAAAGTATAAACTATACATCAAAATATCAATTCATGCCTGATTGATCTAGGAACTTTTTTAGAAAAACATAACTCAAAATGAAATCGCCTTTCACCTCATAGAGATCATCTGAGATAAGGCCCATCCCATGAGCAAATGGAACCAGTGCATTGCCATCAAAATCTTCATCTGTAACACCATTTCCTACCATATAACCCTGCACATAAATCACCACTTCAGATTGCAGCCACATAGGCTTTAAAAACATATTAATCAATTAAGGATAAAAGACCTTTAAATTCAGATTGGGCTTTACACCAGCTTCAATTCCTGTAAACCATTCAGAAACTGCACCTTAGTCCTGATCCAAATTAATACATTGCAAGAATTTGAACACTCCAAGGACAAACTATATTACCTTTCACTATTTCAGAAGCAAGAGTAGGCACATAAATTCCAGCATATGACTCGCCGGAAACAAAGAACGGGTTGTGCAGGAACTCAGGGAAAAGTTCAAACCACTGGATTAAACAACCTCAGAAAATTAATGGAGGATTATTGATTTAATACAATTTATATTGAAATTTTCCATAACTACCTTAAGGAGAAAAGTATGCGTATCAGAGGCAGTTTTTTTGTCTCCAGTTCTGTAATCAGATTCATTCTTGGAGTAAGAAAAACCCACACCAGCAGGAGAATCCAAATATAAAACGTTGGAGACCTGTAATGCACAGAAATTAATTTATACGCAAAATTTAGTTAAAAACTGAAATTATAAATTTGCCCAAAAATATATTGTTTTCAGAATTTGAAACATTATAAATGGTTCAAACTTGATACCTTTGACCAACTGTAAGGATTGAGGTGCAATGTGGGAAGATTTCCCTTAGTCTTTGCTGCTTCAAAGTTGAAAGGGCCTGAAACACAAATTAATGTAACAGAAAAGTGATATGAAAATGTTTAAGGGGTGATGCTAAATCATTAATGGAGGATCAAATTGAGATTGTAAAGAAAAACAGATTTCTAAAATAGAAATTGAATTATTACCATGCTCATAGATGAAGCCATCAAAGCTAGAACAGCCTGGTCCACCATTAAGCCACAGAACCACAGGATCTTCAGAAGGTTTGTTTTCTGATACAACAAAATAGTAATACAGGTTCCTTCCATGACTTTCATCCTCTGTCACATACCTTCAATGTTGCATTACATGAATCACAGAATCAGGCATAAAGGCAAGTCTTTTTTTAATTAAAAGAGAATTTGAAAACAACCATTGTAGAAATGGGAATAAAAGCAAAAAGTGCTAGAGAGTCAGACTTAGTCAAGTTTTTCTCTTTAAAGAAACCCCAGATTCTAAATCATAAAATAAGCACGAAAGAATTATAAAATAAGAAAAAACCCCATAATTTTTAATGTGAGAATCTAAGTAGACACTGCAGAAATGAGAATAACAGAGGAAAAAATTTAATATAACCAAAAGCTATAGAGACAAGAGTCAAGTCTACTTTATGAATGAAAACCACATTCAAATCATAAAATAAGCACCAAAGAAATTGTAGAGAATAAAAAATCACAATCTTTTAGGTGAGACTCTGACAAGAAGAAATTGCAGAGATGGATACAAGCAAAAGAAGGAATTATAAGCACACATTTTCTTAAGGGGAAAACCCAACAGTAAAACATGAAAATAAGCACAAATTTTTTAAGGGGAAAAAATAATTCAATAAATGAACAGTGAATTCACAGAAATGTGAATAGAAAAAGAAGAAAGCGATATAATATGTACCCAGCATAGTGCTTGGAAGGTAGAGTGCCATTGAAGCCAGGAATCTGCGTGACAAGAGCACTTTCTGGTGCAGATTGGGTTAAAACAGAGCTCAATAGAATGTGAAATAACACAGAGCAGAACAAAAAATTAATCTTAGCCATTTTTTTTTTCTACAGAACTTTCTTGAAAAAATCACAGAGCTCAGAACCCTATTTATAAGGAAGAAAGTTGAACTGTGTAATGATGTGGGTGTGACCCTCATTTCCTGCAATTTGCCAGTTATGTGACTAGTCTTACTTACAAGGCAAGATTATCATAAAAGAAGCATGTGAATGAAGAAGAAAGCGAACCCGTTTTCACTAAAATACTTGACTGGCGGCGATTTACAAAGGAAAAAGTTGCCGTTTTAGTGGAGGAGTGAAGTTTTTATTGGCCAACTTGTGTATGAGTAGCCTTAAGCCTCACTTCTCAAGCATTGTGGAGACGTGTTAGGGTAACAGTGCTGTCACAGTGAATGGTTTGTAACAGCCAATGGTATAGGACACGTGTCAAGGATTCATTTGTTGTCTCATGTAATGTAATTTAATAACCGATAAGCTATGAAAAAAGGATGGAATACAAATGAAATTGGAATTGTAACGTTTATGATTAATAAATAATGTAACTTTATATAAATTTTATTTACATATATAGAGACATGAATTAATGATTATATTTTTAAAAAAAATTTATATAAATTTACTTGTATCTATTAGGTCCAATTTTTTAATCAAATCATAGAACATGGATTTTTTTAATGACAAAAAAATGATATGGATAAGATTTCAAAATTCTATCCTATCATTATTATCAATAATAGAAGTTATATATGACAAGTTGTGATAGGAGAATTAGACATATACTCCCTCCGGTCCTAATTATAGGACAATATTTGGGAGTTGATCTTGGTCCTAATTATAGGACAAAGTTTTAATTTTTGTCAATTTCTTCCCAAAATACCCCCATTGATACTTTCTCAATAATAATGAAACACAATAATAATTTTATAATACATCTATGTATTCTATAAAGTAAGTAATACTTGCAATTCATTAATGTCACATACACCTCAATTCTACTGTTTCTTTTATTTTATAAAAATAAAGGGTAAGAAAATCAATTTAATACTATCAATGTCATCATCTCTATTTTTAAAAATTGTAACTTTCCTTTTCTTTAATTCCACTCGAACCAAACCGGCATAACTCCATTTTAATGACAGGCAAGATCACTTGCTTTACATCAAGGCAAGTGATCAACATGAATAGAACATGATTTCTTGTATGTATTAAATAAGGGCATTTTAGGAAAATAAATAAAATTAACTAATTTAACTACTATTCTTAATTTCTCTAAAGTTAGGTAAATATGTCCTATAATTAGGACCGGAGGGAGTAGTAGATATAATAAAAAAAATGAACATAAGCTTTGTCTTTTAAAAACTAGTATTCAATCCATGTTTTATATGAAGTCCAAAAATAAGTTATACAATTAATTACTCATAAAATACTATTAGAGTTTAACACACACACACACAGTGGTAATAAGACTGGAATCTTTTGCAGTTCAGAATAAATTAATATCCTATATGTCTTTAAACCAAGAAAAACGTTAATGTCATTTAAATTTTAAACAATAAAAAGTGATAATTTATACTAAAACAACAACGGAAGGGATTTAATATTTCAAATAAGGTATTGGTAGATACTTTAACTATTACTGCAAGTAGAACTTTCTATGTCCATTAGTTTGAGTTTTTTACATGACTTTGTGAAGGCTAATCTATAAAAATATATAGTAGTATGTCTTGAATTTATGTTGGTAAAACAACCAATGTAGATTATAGCCTAATGACATGAATGAAGTGGAAAGTCGTGAGTTTAATTCCGCTTGTAATATCCGTCCATTGATATTTATCCTCTAATTAAGAAAATAGATTAGATATCACTTTCTATGTAAGTAATTTACAAATATAAGTAATCGAGATGTTGGTTAATTTATTACAAAATATTATTTTGAAGTCAATATTATTCAAATAAGAGTTATAATTAGAGCTACAAAATATGGAATGATCATTGTTGTGAGAAAAATGAGAATCATAATTATGAAGGTGTGATCAATATATTGTTTGAAAGCAATGTTTTATATTAAGTACAATTTTTTTGTATTCATATTAAAAGAAATTTTAATTTATCGTAATTAATTATTAAACTTTGCCCAATAATACTCATTGGAAGTTAAATGTAGAATCTAGTTTATACTATAAACTACGTTATATATTTAGAACTAGAGCTAGTATTAGATATATTTTTTTATATATATAGGAATGTAAACAAATTCAGAAACTACAAATAAAACAAGAAAAAGAAACCTACAAGGCTACAACGACAATATAACAACTACAAATAAATCAAGCAACTATAAAGTATAAATTAAACATAATTTAAAAACACTTAATTCCGCTAAATTTTTTCTACTTTTGGTCATTTTGTTCCACTAAAGTTTCATTACACAGTATAATTAGTCAAATGTTGCTTTTAATTATTTATAAATTCTTCTTTTATAGATATTTTAGAGCATGATGTTTCGTTTTTTCTTTTCTTAGTCATTTCTTCTTCTGTTGGATTTGTTAGCTCATGAGAAAAGCATGTCTTAAGGCGAAGAAAGCTTGCTTCATAGTCCACGAAATTTCTATGTTTCCTCATGTTTCCGTTAAGTAATATAAACTTAAAATTTAATATTTTTAAAATATAATAAATACATAAGAAAATACAAATGAAGCCAGCAAAAAGAATAAACCAATGAGGTTATAGCTAACATATAGACTAGATGAAAATTGCTTAAAGTTTATATGCGTCTAGAATAATACAATTCATATGTCAAAAAGATATCACGTAATAAATGAAGTTATGCAATATTAGGCTAGTTTTCTTTATTTCATTATTCAATTTTTTACTTTTTTCTTATTTTTAATGCATATTAGATTAATATATAATCAGTCAAAAAAATACAAATAGTCAATAGCGGCACGTTTGGCTCAATTCTATGCACAAGGATCATATGCAGTCCTAATGCATTCTACTAATTCTTATTTAATTGGCACAGTAAAATAATTCAATATAACTACTGTTGATTACAAGTTTACAACAAATCAAGTAATTTCGATTACATAATTTTGGATGTGTAATCCGGATTCCACCTTAAATAAATAAACATACGCACATTTATACGTACCCTCCATGAATTAACATTTAGACCTTTATATATTCCATTATTTTGGGCATTAGTAGAGTTTAAAAAGATTGTTTCACATTTATTTTATTCTTTTAGATAAAATATAAATTTAATTTCACGATTCCTTGATGATATACCAAAAAAATGCTCTGTAATTATGATTAAGGTTTCATTGCATTCTCTATAATTCCCTTGAACCAACTTAACGAGCACAAAGTAGAGTGAGGAAAGCTTTGGTCCCTTCTACATGGTTGATGTAACATTCCAAAATTTTTAATTAATTATGTTATTTGAAGTTGATGACAGAAGATTAATGTAGGGGACTCTTTTGATGAGGTAATTAAACTTTTAAGGAATTGAAAGGGAAAAGTGTAACAATACATTAAGGGAAAATCCCATTAAAATACAATTAAAGATGAAAACAAAGACAAAATAATGCTGTGAATTGTTGAAATCCTAGTTCAAAATCTAAGTAGGAATCTGGGATTTGGAATTAAGATCAAAAGATGAAAATGCTCTGAGTTAAGTGAAAAAAAAAACTAGATGCATTTTGTTGAGTCAAAAGATTGTCAGATCAAAAGATTGTCAGATCGTTGAGCCAAGAGAGTGAACACCGGTTTCTTGGCTTAGCGAAGCAGAGGGGCTTCGGCGGTGTTTGGTGTTTGAAGGTGGTTACGGTGGTGGATGGTTGCTGGCCCAGTGAAGAAAAGGAAGAGAACAATGGTTTCTTCTCAGAGCTTCGGCGGTGTTCTGTCGAGTTGGAAGATTGTCAAATCAGAAGTTGAGAAACAAAAAAGTGAAGTCGTTAATATAAAATATGGTGTTGTTAATATAGAGAAGAGTGTTGTTATTGGCCCCTAATTTGTTACTTTCACACTTTTCCCTAGGCATGTATTAGATTGCCAGATAGGAAGTTGTGAGACAAGAAAGTGAAATCATTAATATAAAATATGGTGTTATTAATATATAGACATGTGTTGCTATTGGCCCCCAAACTTGTTAATTTCACATTTTTCCTTTGGAATGTGCTAGATTGTTAGATCGGAAGTTGTGAAACAAGAAAGTGAAGTTGTTAATATAAAATATGATGTTGTTAATATAGAGACAAATGTTGTTATTGGCCTCCCATATTGTTAATTTCATACTTTTCCCTGGGCATGTGTTGAGTTGTCAGATAGGAAGTTGTGAAACAAGAAAGTTAAGTCATTAATGTAAAATATGATATTCTTAATAGAGAGACATGTGTTGTTATTGGCCCCCCAACTTGTTAATTTCACACTTTTCTCTGGGCATGTGTTGGATTGTCAAATAGGAAGTTATGAAACAAGAAAGTTAAGTTGTTAATGTAAAATATTATGTTGTTAATATAAAGACAAGTGTTGTTATTGGCCCTCAGCTTGTTAATTTCACAATTTTCCTTGGGTATATGTTGGATTGTCAGATAGGAAGTTGTGAAATAAGAAATTCAAGTCGTTAATGCAAAATATGATATTATTAATATAAAGAGAGGAGTTATTATCCCCCCCCAAAACTTATTAATGTCATGGCAAACATCAAGGCATTTTTGTCTTTTGATCCCGCCTATATTGCCACATAACCCAGGGCTTTTTTGTCTTTTGATCACAATTTTCAATCCCTGATTCCTACTAATACTTTGATTTGGGATTTCAAAAATTAGCAGCATCATTTTGTCCTTTCCCATTTTTGTTTGCATTTTTCTGGAATTTTCCCTACATTTAATTAAATTAAATTGCTTTAGTAATCAAATTTAATTTACTTGATAGATTAATTAATTGTAGGACCAAATAAAATTGTTTTAAGAATGGGAATTTTTTATATTTAAAAGTACACAAATGTCTCAAACTTTTTGTAGAATCTTAATTCAAAATTTCTAGATGTAGGTAGTATAAATTATGAATTTTTGTTAAGAAGATTATATTATTGACTTTATTTGATATCATTAAGCTTTTCATAGAAATCATATACAATACGTATTACCCCTCTGGTTTCACATGAAAAATCAGACTTTGTTCAATCTGATAGCCTCACTCGAGTGAGGGAGGAACTTACACGAGTGCTGCCTTGTGTTTTATCTTTCTGTGTTGTATTTTGCTTGAGTTCTCATGAAGAGGGCTCGAGTGCACTTCCTTCACCACAAGTGATGTTGATGATCACTCGAGTGAGCATGAGATTGCTCGAGTGATGGTGTGAATTCTTGGTTAGGGTTGCTCTCAGGTTGTCACTCGCTGGTTGATGTCCAAAAGTGTGTTCCGACAATCGCAAGTGAAACCTTCTCACCCGAGCACTAGGGGTTATGCTCGAGTGAGCTTGTCCTTCTGATGATTGCACGTGCTCTCAGGTTGTCACTTCTTGTGTTGCACTTTCGGGGACTCGAGTGGGATTGGAGTCATCACCCGAGTGTAAAGCCTTCTGCTCGAGTGATGTGAGCACTTTCTGGCCGTAGTAGCTGCTCACTATCAAACACTCGTGAGTGAGAGCCGTGCTCACTCGGGCACGAGTCTTCCATCACTTGAGTGAGCCAGCCAAAAATCACTGTTTTGCCTTTCAAAAAAGGGGTCTTCAGGGTAGTTTCTCCTAACCCTTTAGGCATATGTTTAGGCCTCTATTAGTCACTTAAAGAGTTCTAAATGATAACCAACTTAGAGTATTATAGAAATATGCATTTGGAAAAGAGATTAATCAATTGTCCTTAAAATTGGTATAGGATTTGATATCTGTCAGACGCATGAGTCCATTGTGCCAAAGAACGTCAGGAAAGATTTAGGTAGTGACTCCTCTCTTATACTTTGTGTAAATGTATTGTATGTTTGCCTATCATGCATTGTGTGCTGCTGTTGCTGCTGCATTGAGATACATTGTGGAGCTTTGTGCCTTGTGGAGCTTTGTACATTGTGAAGCATTATGCCTTGTGATATGTTGTGCTTTGAGATACTTTGTGCTTTGTGGTGATGCTGCTGCATAGTGATTACCGAGTAAGTGGGCACTATGATTATAGCAAAAGCTGGCATAGTGATTACCGCGAAAGCGGGCATAGTGCATTGTGATACAGCCATGAGTGCTGTCGTCTGTAGCGCAAGCCATAGATCATTGTGTTGCTGATGATGCTGGTGAACATGATACATTACATGCCTTGTGTTTATATATTATATGAGTGATTTGTTACTACTAGGATTCTTTAGAATCTTACTCATTCCAAATGACTAACATTTTCAGACAAAGCAAGTGGCTCGAAAGGGAAGCGACCAACCAGGAGTGGTTAGAACTTTAGGGACATTTTGCATTTTGGATGTTGGTTATCTAGTTTGTTTTTGGGATTACTATATGTATATGAGATGTATATAGCAATTTTGGTTATGTAATCCCCATTTTGGGAAACCTTTAAACCCATTATATATATATAAGTAACCCGGGGTTGCCGGGATTCTTGTTACGCACTCTGATATTTATTATGTGATATAATTGCATAGGTAATTATATTCGAAAGTGAATGTGAGACCAGATGAAACCTGTTTGTAAACGTTTTGCTTTGACACCCCATCTCTTGGAGATGAGTAATTATAAATGTGATTTTTGTCTTATTGGTTTCTATTTCACTTAATTTTCATAATCCGGATATAATTACCGTGAGTGGGGTTACATCAGGTGGGTTATGATTGATCTCTTCTACCTCTGGATCCGCATGTCTAACTTTCGGTTGGACCATTGTTTCTTTTCACTATTACAAAGAAACCATAACATCAATATCATATTAAGCATATACATATATTCCTTAAAATCCAAGCACTAACAAACAATAGGAACACACACACACACATACATATCACAACCAGTCACATTTACAATAAAAGGCTTGTTATTTACACCAAAAGAAGCTACTACTTTGTCTTAACTAGCCACACCAGTTCATATAAACACCACATCATTTACTTATACTTCTATACATCATCAAATAGAAGGTTCAAGAATAGAGAAAACTTATAAGGACCACGCTTGACTATGTCATTCTTCTTTTGGACTTAGAAAACTGTATCAGGGAAGTAGGCCAAGGTAGTCTTGATCCATACTTCATCGGTCATCCATAAATCATACATATCTCGCTTACTATATAACAGTTCTACATCAAACAGAAACAAATTATATTGTGATTAGGTGGTATGACACTCCCTATAACTATTGAGGTAAAACACCTTCATACCCCTCCACAATTCATCATCCGGATGGGGATCAAAAGCTAGTTTGACCTCCGGAGTAGAGCCAAGAAATTAGGCCGAACCCGTCGGGCCTGCTCATTTAGGCCCAAGCCTTTCAAGGGCTAGCTTATGATTTAGAGGTTAAAAAGGGAAGTGGGTCTAAAAGGGCCGGCCCTGTAGGGTCGGCCCTTTTTGGCCCGTTTAATATTTTTCAAAAATAAATTAATAAATATAATATTATTATATCAAATTATCAATATGAGAGACACTTAAGTACCTAATAGAGTATTAATAACAGGCAAACACTTATTAATTGGTTTAATTTATTTTATTTTCTACAATGGTTTATTCATTTAAACTTAAACAAAAGGCTAATTTGGACATTTAGATTATTTTAACTAAATTTTATGAGTTTTAGAAATAATGTATCTCAATTTAAAGCAAAATAATAAATAAATTGTAAAATTTGAAAATTTTTTTTTGAATTAAAATGGGTTTAAGCTCGTTTAGCCCCAAGACTGTGAAGGGTCAGCCCTATAGGGCCGCAGGCTTAAAAAATATGGCACCTTTTAGGAAGAGGGCCTAAACAGGCCGGCTCGTTTAGGCCCAAGCCCTTGAAGGGCCGACTTGTTTAAGCCCGAGCCCGTGAAAGGTAGGCCCATATTCTCGGCTCTACTCTAGAGCCCAAGAGTCAGCGTTAGAATCGGTATCCTGCACTACCCTTTGACTATTGGGTTGTCCTTGTCTCCCACGGAAGGTTCTCCACTCAGGCTAGGCTCTTTCTTAACCATTATCAGGATAGGAACTCTTTTCCTAGCAGTACGCAACATCTTGGCACTACCCTTCATCCTATAAACTACTATATGCCCTCCTTCTGGGATACGCTTGTCCTCTGACACTTAGTTAATTGATGAGAGGGTTTGTCTACTTGATTCGCTCTCATCATCCATGGCTCCTAACACAAATTCACTAATTAGGGTTAGCAATCATTAGTCAAAGTAAAGAATTCTAACAATATCCTAACATTGCCAGGTACTATGCTCTAATACCAAAAATGTTACCCCCTTACTTAAAAGCCTTGAAAACAACTCGAAAACATGTCATAACGTTAAATTGGAGACCAGAGAATACTTTACAGCTCTCTTGAGGTCTCGACTCTAAGATAGGGTTCGGCCTTGTACCAAAGTGGATTTTCAAAACTTTTCAAAACACGTTTGATGAGGTCTCATTTCTACTTTTCAAATCTGTTTAGCTTATTTGGTTCTATTCCACCCATTAATATCAGAGTACTTAACAAAATTTCCCGATGAACTCTCGGGTTACATTCATTGACTAATAGGGTCTATAGGGCAAGATTGCCCGTTCGTAGCTCCTTTACCTGGGTTACATACAATATTCAGGTCTATATTTGGTGCGACCACCTTTACTACATTGTACTTACATTTACATCAAGTACATTATATACAATTTTTTTAAAAATTTTAATAACCAACAAATCCTTAATCTTCTATGAACCTGCCTAGCCGTCCTTATTTACTTGTTTGTACTTTGATCCGCTTGCCCTGGCTGTAGATTAGTCATGGGAAAGAGGGAGATTTATATGAATCTCAGTAGTAACATTTCACTTATATGACATACAATTTCACAGAGGATATAAGCAATCATCACATAGTAGCATTCATAGCAGCAACATATTCTTGACATTCATAACATTCTAGCATTCTTGACATTCGTAACATTCTAGCATTCTTGACATTCATAACATTTGTAACATTTGAAATATTCTTGAAAATCGTAACATTTGTAACCTTCTTAACATTCGTGACATTCGTATCATTGGTGGCATTCTTGACATTCGTAATGATTCATGATATACACATACATACAAAGTATCATACATAATATAAGAGAAAAAGTCACTACCTTGGTCTTTTCGATCTCGTTCTGGTACGGATTTCTTACGCTTAGGGCAGATGTCAAATCCTCTAAATAAAATTAAGGATGACGAGTTATTGCTTATTTCAATTCTTAAATAACTCCAAAATACTTGAGCTTGGTTATCGTTTGAGTCCTTTAAGTGACTATAGGAAGCTCAAACAAATGCCTAAAAGGGTTAAGGAGAGCTAGTCTAGCAACTACCTTTTAAAAATTCAAAGTACTGAAATTGGGGTTTGGCCACGGCCAAGGAATTCTCTGGCTGTGGCCAAGAGTTGGTTAGTAACATTTTCGTTGCGGTTAAGAACCTTTGGCCACAGCCAAGGGAAGGTCAGAAACTTTTAGGCTGAGGCCAAGAACAGGACAAACACTTTTTGGCCGCTGTCAAAACCCTCTAGCCGTGGCCAAGAATAGGTCAGAAGCTTTTTGGCAGTGGCCAAGAACCTTTGGCCACAACCAAGAAACTACCTGTTTCTTGACTGAACTTCTAACGACCATAACTTCTAGCACACAAATTTGAATTACACCATTTTAAATTATTTTAAAGCTTGATACATCCTTTATTCAACTGGAAAGTTTTAAAATTTTTAGACATCATTTGGTTATTTCAAAACACTATTCAAATTGGCTGCCTTGCACTGAATTTTAATTAACACAACTTTCAAATTTTTAACCAATGTTTCCAATGGTCTAGAATTCACAACCCGGGCTATACCACACGCAATTTTTCATGTAGAACACAATGCAAACATCAAAACAACTAAATTCCCACTTCTTTGAAATGTCCTATTTTGGGCAAAAATTCAACATAAATCCCACAATTTCTAAACTTTCCATTCAAGTCTCAAAATAGTTCATATGTTTAAGATACACCACAAGACACTATTAATACCAACAAAGCACCATGAACACTTAAAACCATAATATACTCAAAAATAGGGTAAAATTACACAAGCCAAAGTTCTCAGCCAATCATCACAATTTATACATCAAAGGATGGCTCTTGCTCACCTCTAGCACCTCTTCTAGTTTATTCTTTGATTTTTCAGTTTCCACCACTTCTTAGAACACACAAAATGCCTCATCTTGAAAATCTAAAGCCATAGAAGTGAAGCTTTCATCAAGGAACAAGATTAGGGAAGAGGTTTTAGTACTAGAGGTGATCTACAAGGTCAAAATGTAAGGAAAAGAACTCACCTTCAACCTTTGCTTCTTTCTCTTTCTTCTTCCTTGCTTAGCCGACTTGGAGAAAGCTTGGAGAGAGAGTGAAGTGTCATAAATGATCCTATGTTCAGCCCTCCCATGCCTTGTAGATGACTTGGAGAGGAGAGAGGAAGAGTATGAGAAGTTTGAACATTTGACCTCATCCCATGGTGCCAAGTGTCACAATCCTGTGGTTTTTTGAAAAGCATGTAAACATGTAGTTACTTTAACTAGTTTCTTTTGCCATTTAGTTACACCTCTAGTCTTTTTAGCTAATAATCAATTTCTTATTCCAAAAGGAGAGGAAATTGCTGACTAATTGGCCGATAAATTTCTTTTTTTTCCATTTTACCCCTAATTATGACAATTTTAGTTAGATTGCCACTTGGTGTATTACCTAACTCCATTTCCTCTTGCTATCTGACATTCCCCTCTCTTAGTTCAATTTAGAGTTTGTTCCCAGAATTATACTTAAATACTAGGTTTAGGCATATTCTACTATTAATTTGGGTCACAATTCACACTTTGTTCCCTGAGAGTGTTCATCTAACATTCATTATATTTACATTTAGAGTCATGAGGCCATATACATATTTTGGGGCTTTATAGTGGGTGTCTAACTTATGAAATAAAACAGACACGTGGTAGTGACATGAGCTATTTAAAATAGTCCCGACTAATTTCTAGAGTCGGTCAACATTTTGCACATCCCGATGCATTAAGAGAAGCTTTATACAAGTATAGCATTAACACAATTTTATGCACAAATATGAGAGGAATAACAAGGACAAGATGTATGTCAGGTGTAAGGTAGAGGGTTGTCTGTGGAAACTACGTGCATCTATAGTGAGCAAGAGTACTGCAATACTACATATGACCAAATTCATGAAAGATCATGTTCACTCTGCTCAATATCATTTGCAAGTGATTGGCCATAGTGCAAGATCTAGTTTGACATTATCAATAATAATCGATGAGGTTAGGAACCATACTGAGAAGTGTTTAACTAAGATTGTGAAGACATTACAAAGGGAGTATGGTGTGAAGCTAATATATAAATAGGCATATAGGGCAAATGAGAAGCTAATGGAAGACATACATGGAAGACCAAAATAATCATACATGTTAACCTTATTTATACGCCAAAAGGGAAAGGAAACAGATGATAAAATAGTTGCTGAATGGGTAGCAGATGGTTACAGGTTTGAACGAGTTTTCATTGTGTTTGATATAACTCATTTAAGTGGGCCATATAAGGGGGCCTTATTTTCAGCTTCAGCCTATAATGCGGATAATCAGTTGTTACCTTTTGTAATAGCAATTGTGAAGCAGGAGACATTAGATGATTGGACTTGATTTATGCATATGATTAAACTGATTGTTGGTTCCATCGAGTTGGAAATTGTGTTAGATCGTCATAATGCCATAATAGGTGGTGTGGTAGCAATATTTGGAGGTCATGGCCATGCATATTGTTATAGACATATTAAGGAGAACTTTAATGTAGAGATACTAAAAATAAATAGGGGTAATTAGAAGACAAGTGCTAAGACAAAGGAGGATAGACTGATTCTTCTTGGCAACATTGCATATACAAGGAGTTCGGATGACTTTGGTCACATAATGGAATAGATGCGGGAGCACTCTCAAGAGTTATATGATTGGATTAACACTCATGGTGATGTTGATAGGTAGGCTCTTAGCGAGTTCTGTAATATCCTAATTTTTGATTATGGGTTAATCATGATTATTATGGATAATTATAGATTTAATTGGAATTATTATGTGTTTTATGGCAATATTAATTAATATGTCATAATTAGTGGAAAATTGGAAGAATGGAATTATTGGCCATGAGTTGGTAATTAAGGGAGAAATTAATTACTAACTAAGAGAAAATGAGATGTGTGATTAAAATGACTAATGGAGGGATTAAAGTAGCTAATTGGTGACTTATTTTAGGGTGAGCCAATAGCAATTTGACATATGGCAAAGGTGTGTGTAAAAGTCAAAAGGGAATAAAGAAGAATATTTTCTCTCTCTTCTTCCCTTGTATTTGGCTGGAGGTATGGGGGAGTATTATTGTTTTCTTCTTCCTCACACTCCATCTCACCTCTCTCATTCTCTCTCTTTCGGCCATTGAAGAGGAAGAAAGGAAAAAGGAAAAGCTTGATCTTTGGATAAGTAAATGCCCTCCATTGCTCAATCACCATTCATAAATGTTGATCCTTGAGTGATGAGCTTTATTTTGGTGTTTTTAGTTTGATCATTGGTTGAGGTTTGAGCCCACACAAAAATCTGATTGTTGGAGAATCAAAGAGTGTCTTTGGAGAAGTGAAAGAGGTAAGTGAGACTAATCTATCTATCTAAGTTTCATGCCATTTGAAGTAGTTTATAATTTCTGGAAATTTTGGCTTGAATCCGAAAATGAGTGCCATTGTTCATTTGGTATGTTTTTGGCATGAGAATGGTATTTTGGAATGAGTTTAGGATAGATAGATTAATTGGAGGTTGAAATGTTAAGTTTAGTGATTTTTGGAAAATTGATTATTTGTGTTGATTCAAACCAAAGCATGATAATGGAGTTGGATTTTGGTCATTTTAATGATTTTATTGAATTCCTTGGGTGTTTTTGTGTGGGAGTAGCTTTGGTTTGGTATTTGGGATCATTTGGATCACTTGGTAAAAAATTTTGGAAGTGCTGTCATACCTTCTGCATTTTCTGGTTTCTGATAATCATGCTCGAGTGAGAGTGAGTGTGCTCGAGTGAGGGAAGAACATCACTCGAGTGAGGGATTTTGTGCTCGAGTGATCCTCTTCTTTGAAAATTTGTGTGCTCTCGAGCAAGCACTTTTTATCCTCACTTCCTAGCACTTGAGGTGATGTCCATACAATGCTCGAGTGAGGGCTTTTGTGCTCGAGTGTCCGTACCAATGCTCGAGTGAGACCATTTTCACTCGAGGTGTAGCAGTGAAAAATGAGTTTTTGTGCTTCCAAAAGGGGATCTTTAGGATAGTTCTTCCTACCCTTTAGGAGTTTTGTTAGGGGTATTTAATGACTCTAAAAGAGCAATAATGATAACCAATTAAGTATTATGAAGTGAATTAAGTCTTGGAATAGAGTATAACTCTTCGTCCCTAATTGTTAATATAGAATTTGATATTTGCCCTACTCAGGAGAGACTGACGCTAGGACACGCACGGAAGGATCAAGGTAGTGACTCTTCTCTCATATTGTGTTTGATGTTTTGGTATTCATAACTTATCATTGCATTTTGTGAAATGTGTGCCATGGTCCATTACGGCGTGAGCACTTCAGTGTGAGTCGTATAGGGATTAATGCTGGTCATCTGTAGGTCGGCCGTTGAACTGCCGTCGTAATCGACATGGATCTTTGTGAATCTGACCCGTGGGGCGGTGTTTGTGAAACCAGCCATGGGCTGTGTGTATCTTGCCTGTATGGCTTGCGTTATGAAATGCTTTATATGGATCCCAGCTGTGGTGAATTATATTGTGTGGATTGTTGTGATGTAATACAGCGTGAGCAATTTAGCGTGAGCAATCGTCAGGGATGACATGTGTCATACTAACCATTGCCGTTGGACTGCCGTTGTAGTTGCTTGTATAGATAATGATTTGATTTCATGCCTTACTATTGTACATTATATGATTGATTTGACACTACGGGGATTCTTTAGAATCTCACTCTCCTAAAATTAAACATTTTAGACAGGGCTGAAGGATCGAAAGGCAAACAGGTGATGAAGAGCGGGTAGAGCTTCGTGTTAGGAGTTCCTTTTTGGTTTTTGGTTATCATTGTATATTATTGGATAATTGGTGGGATGTATATGTATATTTTGGGAATTGTGATGTAGTTTTGCGTAATCCCCAAGTAAAGGGTATGAATTATGGGTTTTATGCCTTTGTGTAAACCCTTATTAAATGAATGGAACCCGAGTGAGTCGGAAATTTACTTGCACTCTGTTATTGGTAAATGGAATCCACCTATACAGGCCATATTTGTTTTGTATTATGAATATGAGACCATTGTGAATAAATCAAGAAAAAGTTTTTTTTTTGCAAATCTGATTTTGGGCAAAAGATTACCTTAATAAGTCCCAATTTGAAATATGGTCTCTAATTCTACATTAATTACATGTTTAAGAACTTAATCTCGGCCTTAATCGGGAAGGGGGTTACAAGTTCTCATATAAGCGATGGGATAACATAACAACCAATATTGCCAAGTTATTCAATGTATGGATAGTGAAGGAGAGAAAATATAATGTAGCCAAACTAATCCATGCATATTGTGAGAAAGAAGCAAAGAAGATGCATGCCTTATACGTGTCAATGACTAAGTGAAAGAATAGTGTAGGGCCAAATATCAATGCAAAGGTCATGGAAAATGTGAGGGGATATGAGTATATATGGTGTGAAGATTATGGGCAGGGAAGATTCTGTGTGCATACCAGTCGTGGAAAACATAGGGTTGACCTTTGATAATGACAATTGACATACCCTTATCTTATTTTCACCATTTTCAGAGTATTCGTGGAAAACGATGTGCAGTTCGGTGGCAACACAGAAATAGCATAAATATACTGATAATATTTATACAATGTGCTTGACTATAATACAGAGATTCTCAATAGGTTTGTACATAATATTATAGACCTTTAAAATAATTAAAAGCCTGCAGATAACCAACTCTTCTTGGTCTAAACCGGGAGTGTATGTGGCCGGAACTTGCATCTTTGCCGTTAAACCCACTTTCCTTTGCATCCACTTGTCTAAATTGTTGGTAGGGGAGGGTGAGATTTGAGAGAATCTCAATAGGTAACAGTACCAATATGTATATAGGATAAGTGCTTAATGCATGACATGCTTGCATTACATAAACTTATGCTTACACAATGACATATCTACGTGCTCAATGTTTCAAACAACACACTTATGGCCATAGCATAAATAGAAACAGAGCTTTAATCATTCATATATGTTTAACATAATCTAGCAAAGCAATAACATCCATCAATATACTAGCATAAATATCAAATACACGCAGGAGAGGTAAGTTCCCCTACCTTAATTGCCTACCTTGATCCTCGAATAATGTGCCTCATAATGCGTGCAAGCAACTTAGGCTCTCAACTCGGTTCTAAAATGTCAAATGTACAATTTAGACATTTCCATAGTATTTCTTGTGGTTATACGAGTCTACATTGAAAAATGATCAAAATGCCCCAGGGACCTTGGCCTCGCCGTACCCGGTCTGACCGTAATTTTTTTGAAATTTTGACTTGGGCTAGTCTAACTAATTTTCTCCCAAGGAATCCATTTCCAAACTCAGAATTAACAAATTCACTACCAAAAGATGAAATTTCCCTTGGCAGCCTCACTTTAAGGGTTTTAGGGGCGTTTTCGTAATTATGCTTTTTCGGCCTTTTTTGAAAAAGTGACTAACTGTAGCCCCACCTAATTTTCCCTCATAAACACCATGGAATCATCAGATTTATGAAAATCCAGCTCCTTCCCTATGAACTCCTCTTGGCCAAAACATGTTAAGGGAAAAGGGAAAAATGCAATTTTGTGTTCCAACACCTAAAGCTTACTCCTTTCCACTCCTAATCTCTTATTAAACCATTTAAACATATACTAACCATGATTTGAAGAAATTTGGGCAGCATAACCTCTTAGGATTATCACTTTCCAAATTTATAAATTTAATCAACAAACACCATACCAAGCCAAGAACATCATCAATAGCAACCACATTAAGGATTTAAGGTTTTTGAGGTTACCTTTGGCTTCTCTTGCTTTCTCTCTTGAGAAGTTACTATTCACTCTCTCTTCAACCTTGAATATTTGTTTAATACACATGATTTCCATGAAGACCAAGGGATTAGAATATGAACTACACAAATTAGAATGCTTAGCTCTTGAAATTTCAAGTTCTCACCTTTGGATTTAGCCTCCTTGTGCTCTTCCTTTCCTAAGTCTTTCTTGAAGCTTTTCTCTCTCTCTTTCTCCATGCTTAGGCATGAAATGAGGGAACAAAAAGATTAAGGAAGATTTTTGTAAAATATCTCACATTTTCCCTAATTAATATTATCACAAAAATGAGATTTATGACATGTCTTGCACTTGGCTTTATCTTCAACTAAATATTTCATAATAACTTCCATCACAATTGAACTAATTCCTCTTCCATTTGGTTAATCCATAAAACGCATAAGAGCCCCTTCATGCTCACAATTGGGCTTTAATTCCATTAATCCAATTACATGTAAAAGAAACATTATTTTAATTTTAATTGTACATGTGCTTTACTTTTCACAAATTCATATTTCAATTGTTTGGCTTAAGATGATGCCACTTGACATGTTTATGAGCCAAATAATTATTTTCTCTTCCTATTTCTTTATTCCACAATTGCCAATACATTTTATTTTTCAATTTTTGGAATAGTGCCAATTTTGGCAGATTTTTTGCCCAAACTTTGAAAAGTCATAAGTAAATTTGTAGAAATTATTTTAGAACAATTACAAAGGTTATTGAACCTTTATTAAGTCTAGTTTCAAGGAAAAATATAGCCTTTGCTAGATGGAAGCACAAAATTCCCAGTTTTTCAATATTTTCATGCTTTCTAGAAAGTAATCAATTTCGCTGGGCTAACTTCAAAAATTCATAACTTTTTGTATGTAGCTTCAATTGATTGATATGACCTATCAAATTAAAGCTTAGAATGTATATTTTCACCCTGTATAATTTCATAATTTTTTCTTATCTATTAGTCTTCCAAAACTTCATGACAAACTCACTACCTTACTGGAAATTTCACTGGAAGCATAATCACTTTCTTCAAAATTCACCATTTTATTTTCTTTAATACTTCAAAGATGTAAGAAACATTCGAGAATATATTTGGGACACCTACTAAACCGGGGCTTAGTGGTCCACTTAGTTCAGGCTTATACTCTAGCCTCCGATCCCAAAATTCGGGATATTATAGCAATGTAGTTGTAGAGCGTGGTAGATGAGTGGGATTCCATGCACATATGCTTGCGCAACTATCAAGGTTGTATGCGACAATATTTATGACAATGTTGATAAATGTTTTAAGATTGAAGCTTAACAAAAGATTTATCAACACAACGTTATTCTAGTTGTCACAATAGAAATGCCCAACCTCGATGATTATAGGCATTATACCATGCAAAACATGTCTGAAAGTATCTTCCTCCACCCTCCAATTACAAGTTGACCTCCTGGAAGACCAAGAGTAAGGAGGTAGGAATCACAGTTCCAAAATAGAAAGATCTATCTTTGTGCACAGTGCTATGAAGCTGGACACACACGAAGGACATGCAAAAATCCAAATCTATGTTGAAATTCAGTGTTCATCTATAAGGCCTAATATTTTGGTGTATATATTCTTTAGTCTGACCCTTCTTTGTTTTCTTGAGTAAAGGGATGGGGTACATGGGGAATCATATTTTGTAAGTAATATATATAGGGTGATATTAGTGACAAAGGAATATTAAGAGGAACCACTATCTTAATGTCCTATTGTCATTGAAAATGCTAGATTAGTACTTCTTAGTTACTGTCATAGCCTTAGTGTTTTTATTCCATTTGATACCCTATTATTGTGTATGGCAGGTCATACCCCATTAAGAGGCCTTACTGTCAGTGTGTCATGGTTTTTAAGTACAGGTTGTGTACACCGTTATTTTGTTGGTTTTGTATATTGTGCAAGAACAAAGATCTTCTCCACTTTTGATGCAATATGCAAATACAATTATGTTAGTGTTAAAGTTTCATCTAAGATTTATAGAAGATAAAGTTAATGCTATGTTTTGCAATGATCGAGCAATCACTTGAGTTAACATTGTTTACTCAATTGCTTTTCTAGAAAAAAAGGTTTGTCACCCGCGGGTAACTAAAGAGTGCTAACAGGATTATCTATGTATCACTCGAGTGAGCTTTTTCAACTTGGGTGATGTTTGATATTGACAATTCCTCTCAAATAATCTGTTTCTAGTTACCAAGAGGCAACTTGCTCAAATTTGTATATCACTCGAGTGATAAATATGTAACTCAAGTGATTCATTAAATTGGTTTTCAAAACTTTTCCAGTTATTATTAGGTAACTTGCAAACCTTTTGGTCAGCACTCAAGTGCCATAATATAACTCGAGCGAATATTTAATTCTTTCTAAAATTGTCAAGTTACCATCGATTACCTTGCTACCTTTTAGGATATCATTAGAGTGCCAAGAGCTATCACTCGAGTGCTTGAGTGATATTTCTTTAAAACCAGGCAGTTGCTATTAGGTACCTTGCACAATTTTAGGAATCACTCAAGTGTGCATGCCTCACTCGAGTGTAAGAAGTATTTTTATTGAAACACTATCTAGTATCTTGCAAGTGACATGTACTTTTAATTCAATCACTCAATGTATTTCCAAATTAACTCCATCACTGGCCAGTTACTTTCTGGTGACTTGAGTATCTTTTCATAGTATTTTTCTAAGTTTTGCTATCATCAAAACATTTATTCTAACATTCTCCCCCTTTTTGATGATGACAAAACTTATCGAATGGAGACAAAATAAACCTTTTGTCATTCTTATGATTTTAAAATAAGATATAATCAGGATTAATATAAATGACATTATGAATAGCATTAAAATGTTGAGGAATATTACAGGAATGACATTATGACATTAAGGACTATTATAGAAAATAACTATACTCACAATATCTATGCTTATGCTTCTATGCACTATTACAGAAAAGAACTATGCTCAAAATAACTATGCTCATGTTTCTATGCTCAAGATATCTCCCCCTTTTTATCAATAGGAGAGAGGGTTAGGGGGTAGGTAAGGTGAAAGTTGATGAAGAAGAGAGGGGAATTTGAGGAGGTGCTGGAGGTGGAATAGGATCTATTTCAGGGGCAGAAAAAGGTTGTGTTTAGGGAACAACTATAGTGAGAGGATCAATAGGGGCAAAGGTTTGATTAAAGAAAGATGTGTATGATGATGAATAAGGGGAAATATTAGGAAAATTTTTAAGTGTATGGTCTGAGGTTTCACCTAGAGTAGCAATGTTTGGCTTAATAGGGTCTAAAGAGGGGTGAGTGGAAGGAGAAGATGGTGTGTGAAAGGTGGGAGTCTTTGAAGAAGGGTCTTGTCAGGGATTTGTAGCTGAGGGTTAAGAAGTGGAATTTGGTATATGTTCAGAGTCTACGTGATATGAACCTGAAAGATTGTGCTAGGATTAGGAATGGTAAACAAGATATAACTTGAGGAAGGATGAGATGGAGCAGACTTAATGGCAATGTCTGTGAGAGGCGTAGGAGCTGGTTCAGAGGGAACAGAATGACAAGTAGGAGTTGAAGGCATCTCAGAGGAAGGAAAAGTGAAGTGGGCTTTGAGATGTAATATCCCAAAAAGTGATTAAGGGCTAATGACTTTAAAAGTGGATATAATTATTGTTGAATAAACACTTTTGGAGAATGTGTGATGGGAATTTGGATATTTTAATGATTCCAATGGCTTCCTTGTGAAAATTCATGTGGGGAGAGTGTTTATTGTGAAATTGGAACCATTGGGAACAATCATGCTAAAGTTGAAAACTCTGTCCATTGAAACTCTGTACAGGGCAGCCAATTTGTATGGACGTTTTAAATAGGCAAATGGTGTCTAAAAATTCTGAAATTTTCCAGTATTAAAGTTCACATGTCAAGCTTCAAAATGAACATATAATTTGTATCATTTTGATTTGTGACCTAAGAGTTTTGGATTTTTGAAGTTTTCCCAGCGAAATTAATTATTTTCTGGAACAGTATGCAAAGATTGAAATTCTGGGAATTTTGTGGTGATTTACAGTAATGGCCAATATTTTTCCTATGAAGAGGACTTAAATATATTTCATTTGGCTTTGGGATCACCTCATTTCGATTTTTCTAGAATTAGTTATGATTTTTTAAAGTTAGGGCAGAAAATCTGCCAGAATTTCTGAGAAATCCGAAAATGGGAAATTAAAAATTATGACATCATCATATTGTATGATGACATCAACATGGAATTAAAACCAATTACACCATCTTCATCAGCCATTCCCGACCCCATTCAGAAAACAAAAAGACGTGAGAGAGAGCTTGGAGAAAAGAGAGAAAAGAGGAAGAAATCTCGCAAGGTAAGCCGATTTCTCCGACGATCTAGCTCCTAACGCGTACAATCCTTCTCCTAAGCTATTCCTCTATGTGAATTAAGGTTTTGAAGCAAAGAATTTGGTGTTTCAAAGAGGCTAGGGTTCAGCCAAATTTGAGAAAAGCTAGAAGGAGCTTGAGGTAACTTCCAAACTTTCGTATATTGCTTATTCTGGCTGTTGTGGGCAATTTAATCGGTGAAATTTCACCGGATTGCCATTGGTTTTAAAGTTTGGAAATGAGGTGGCCTAGGGGTTATGCTGCCCAAATTGGGTCTTAATGTTAGTTGTAACCTAATGTAATGGTTAATAAAGTGGTTAGGAGTAGAAAGGAACGCGTTTACGGAGCCGAAATCGTAAAACCCCAATTTTTCCCGGAGAACATGTATATTTCGGCCAAGGCTGTAAATGGGTCTTAGAGTTGGATTTTCAATGATTTGATGATTCCATTGGATTCAGTGGGCGAAAATAGGTGGGGTTACAGTTGGGCACTTTTTCAAAAAAGGCCGAGAAAGCATAATTACGGAAACACCCCTAAAACCCTAAAAGTAGGGCTGCCAAGGGCAATTTCGTAATTTGATAATTCTGAGTACGGAAATGGATTCCTTGGGCGGAAATATGTTAGGATAGCCCATATTAGAATTTCGAGAAAAGTGCAACCGGTCCGGGTATGGCGGGCCCAGGCCGGGTCCCCGGGGGTATTTTTGTAAATTTTCATTATAAACTCATATAACCCTAAGTAACACTATGGAAGTGTCTAAATAGTGCATTTGGAATTGTAGGATTCGATATTTGCCGCCCTCGTGAGCCAACTACGCCAGCGAACGTCAGAAAGGAACGAGGTAGTGACTTTTCTTTTGTACCATATATGATGCATTGTATGTGTGTTATATCGTTGATTTGTAATGAATTCGTATGCTGCGACATCTGTGGATTTGTGTTAGCACTGTCATTCCAATAGTCCCTGAGTAGCTAACAACGGTTCGGGTTAGGGCGGTGTGCCTTCCCGGCGGAGAAAGGGGATGAGGATGAGGTGTGATATATGTGATTATGTGAGCCGAAAGGCTATTTGTGGAGGCCGACGGGCCATTTTTGAAAGCCGAATAGCTGTACGGGCTATAAGGCTATATGTATGCACTGCCACGCCAATAGTCCCTGAGTAGCTAACAACGGTTCGGGTTAGGCGGTGTGCCTTCCCGGCGGAGAAAGGGGATGAGGGTGGAGTATGATTTGTGGTGCTGCTGCTGTATGATGATTTGCTTACATGCTGTGTGCTTATGTGTGGTATAAATGTTTTGTTACTACTGGGATTCTCTTGAATCTCATTCTTTCCTTTAACTAACCTTTCAGACAGGGCGAGTGGCTCTAAGGAGAAGCGTACGACCCGGAGCGGTTAGAATCCTGTAGGGACATCTATTTTGGTTATGTTGGTTAAACCTGTTGGACAGGGTGTCTGTATATTATGTTGGTTGTAAAGAATAGTTGAACGTAGTTGTGTAGTCCCCTATATGAAGGTTGTAAACCCTTTTTGTGTATGAATGGAACCCGGGGGTTGCCGGGATTGCTATTAGATATTCTGATATGAATGAATGTGAATTAACTGCACAGGTGATTATATTCGATAATTGAACTTGAGACCGGAATAGGAAAGAAGTTTTGAAAATTTTATAAAGTCCCTACTTCACAGGGAGTTCTAAATGAGTTTTGAACTATTCGACGGTCTCTAAACCAATTTAATTATGTAATATCGAATTATAATTACGCTATTTAAGGCAGGGGGTTACATGAGAACTACTTCATAAATATCCAGAAGATCACCAAATTCCCTCAACTATTAAGTATGAGCATCTTGCATATCAAATTGCTTCTGGAAGTTTAGATTAATCCCTATAACCAGGTGCTTGATTTGATGGTCAACCATTCTATAAGATAGTCATTAGAGGCCTTAATGTGGTTTATAGCTGTCTTCAAGGCATCCCGGATATAGTTTTGTATTATTTCTCCCATAAATGAGGGTCCAGGAGAACCAGTTCTTGATGATTGAGCCTCATCAACTTTGGATGTCTCAGCTTCTATTTTCTTCCTTTTCTTTGTTGTTTAACTTGCAGAAGCACCTAGTGGTAGCTTAATCTTCATTCTCCTTAGGTGAATGCTATCAAACCTTGGAACGTGAATGATTTGATCATTTGGTTCCAGGTACCATATATTATGAAGCTTCAGAAAGTGAGAGATCAGTTGAGGATATGGTAGCGGGGTGATCCTGGTGGATGAAAGCCTGTATCTGTTGATTTCATTGTAAATTAGATCCCTTATGTTTCTCTGTTCTTATAACAAAATTGAGGCCATCAGATGATAATCTTTTCCCATGAAGTAAGTGAAATTGTTGGCTTTGTTGACCATAGTTTGTGTGTATATGTACTAGACAATCCTACGTAGATCAATCAAGGAGCTAGGTTTGATGTGCAAACAATCGTTCCCTATGTGTAATATATATTCCCTATGTGCAATTCGATGTGCAACTTAGCTTTTGTTGTATGCAATCCATCTTCCCCAAGGGCAAATGCCTTCCAATGTATCCTAAAATTAAGCCAAAATGTGAAAATTATGCTAGTACAAACAATCTTCCCTTTGTGAAAATAATCTTCCCTTGTGTGCAAACCATTTTCCCCTATTACGAGCATAAACTTTCCAAGTTTTCTCTTCCTTAAAACTCTTGGCCACTCACACCCATACCTCTAGAAATTGAACCCAGGAATCTAGATGTACAAATTAGTTGGTCGAACTGGGGGTTAATGATAGGCAGTGACAAATTGAGGGTAATAAGATAGGGTTGTAGGGGAGAAGAAGAAATAAAGAAGATGGTTAAAATATTCCAGATTAGATCGAAGGCCGAAGAAATCATCATCCTCTCATTAAAAGCTGTTATTGTCGTTTCCAAAGGAGGCTATACAATGACAATTGTTGGAGGAGGTTGTCGTCACCGACATTATTCATGACCAAGACGAGCAAGGAGCAGGCAGTGTGAGTAAGACGGTGAGTGTGAGGCAACTATTGATGTGAGAGAGGAGGGTGAATAGCAACCGGTGACTGGTGATTTGTGGAAGGTAGAGAGAGAGAGAGTAGTGATGCAAGTGAAGAGAGTGCGAGAGCATCTAAGTGGTATGGTAGGGTGGTATAGGCATGTTAATCATTTCATTCACATTCATATATGCCCTAAAGAACATAGGTTCTTAAAATAAACTTAGGTCCTTCCAAGCAAAAAACCTTTCAAATAGGGATTTTGGTAGAGGGTATCCCAAGCTCGACAGGCACTAGACTAATCCCTTATGTCGTATCAAGTGCCCCTTTCAGGGGGTTTGACGTGGCCACATCCCCTGCTGCATACACACTGCCCCAAGGATCGAACCCGGGACAAGACGCTTAAGCAACCCAAGCCACTTACCACTTGTGCTAGGGGACGTGGTTTATTAAATTAAAAGTACGTAAGTGGAATACTTACGTACTCTTAGAGCACCAACACATTTGTACTCTGGCCAATAAAAAAGCTCCATCTTAGATCATTTTAACCCACATGTTGTAATACCCCGAATTTCGAGACTCAAGGCTAGAGAATAAGCCTGAGATTAGTGGATTGCTAAGCCCCGGTTTAGCAAGATCCCAAATTATGATTAGGAGTTAATGACTACAAAAGTGGACGTGGTTAGTGATTAATGAACCTTTTTAGAGAATATAAAGTGGATTGTAGTCGCTTGTGTTATGAGCAACGCCAAAACCCTATATTTGAGTTCAATTGTGGATTAACATCCAAATTGACTTAGAATAGAGGGAATAATTGAATGGGGTATTGTGATGGAAATGGTGTCATG
The DNA here is from genome assembly GCA_963242795.1 of Inga leiocalycina. NCBI lineage: Eukaryota > Viridiplantae > Streptophyta > Magnoliopsida > Fabales > Fabaceae > Inga > Inga leiocalycina. Next base: position 43,001,973 of record OY725328.1, on the reverse strand, counting down.
TTGTGGTATTTAATCATTGGAATTGATTTAAATTGGATTGGACACATTGGTTGCAAAACTAGAAATGTTGTCCAGTGTGAATTCTGTCTGGGCAGTCTTATCGTGTGGATGTTTTGACTAGGCAAATGATATCAGAAAATTATGAAACTTTTCAGTCTTAAAGTTCACATCCAAAGCTTCAAAATGGACATATAATTTGTTCCATTTCATGTTGGGAACTAGGAGATATGACTGTCCAAAGTTTGAGGTCGAAAATGGACTCTGTTTTGGGGCAGTGATGACATTTGTGTAATTCTGGAATTTTGTGGTGATTTCTAGTATTGGTAAATATTTTTCCTATAAAGAGGACTTAAATACCTTTCATTTGGCTTTGGAATCACCTCATTTCGATATTTCTAGAATTAGTTATGATTTTTCAAAGTTTGGGCAGAAAATCTGCCAGAAATCCGAAAATGGTAATTATGACATCATCTCAATAAAAGATGACATCATCATAGGATATGTTATTAAACGGTTTTTTCCTTCTTCCTCCTCATTTCTGACGCTGAGAACAGCTGAAATAGAGAGAGAGCATATGGGATCTTTAGAGAGAGAAAGAGGAAGAAATCTCACAAGGTAAGCCGATTTCTCTGACGATCTAGCTCCTAACGCGTATAACTCCGATCCTAAGCTACTCCTTTATGTTCTTTAAGGTTTGGAAGCTCTTTATTTGGTGTTAAAACAGCTAGGGTTTCAGCCAAGATAAGGGAAAAGCCAAAGGGAGCTTGAGGTAACTTCCAAACTCTTGTGTATTGACTATTCTAGCTGCTGTGGGCAATTTAATCGGTGAAATTTCGCCGGATTGCCATTGGTTTTAATTTTTGGAAATGGGTATGTGGGGCTGTTATGCTGCCCAAATTGGTACTAAATGGTAGTTGTAACCTAATAGAATAGTCAATAAAGTGGTTAGGAGTAGAAAGGAACACGTTTACGGAGCCGAAACCGAAAAACCCCAATTTTCCCCTTAAAACCTATATATTTCGGTAAGCATTGTAAATGGGTCTTAGAGTTGGATTTTCAATGATTTGATGATTCCATTGGATTCAGTGGGCGAAAATAGGTGGGGTTACAGTTGGGCACTTTTTTGGAAAAGGCCGAAAAAGCATAATTACGAAAACGCCCTTGAAACCCTTAAAGTGGGGCTGCCACGGGTAAATTTGTAAATTGAAATTGAATTTGATAATTCCGAGTCCGAAAATGGATTCCTTGGGCGAAAATATGTTAGAATAGCCCATGTCAAAATTTCGGGAAAAGTACAGCCAGACCGGGTACGGTGGGGCCGGACCGGGTCCCCGGGGGCATTTTAGCAAATTTTCAATATAGCTTCATATGACCCTCAGAAACACTATGGAAGTATCTAAATAGTACATTTGACATTGTAGGATCGAATGTGAAGCCTCGAGTTGTTGGCACGTAAATCGAGGAGAAAAGACTGGAGGTAGGGAACTTATCTCTCCTGCATGCTCTGATAACTGTATTAATGTGTTGATGCATGTTATTGCTTTGCTTGATTATGTGGAACATGTATGAATGATTTGAAGCTATGTTTCAATATATGCTATGGCCATATGTGTATCGTTCGAAGCATTGAGCTTATAGATTTGTCATTGTATGTGTGCATGAGTTATGTGATGCAAGCATGTCATGCATTAAACACTTATCTTGCCTGCATATTGATAATGTTTCCCTACTGAGATTCTCTCGAATCTCACCCTCCCTTACCAAAAATTTAGACAGGGCAAGTGGCTTGTGGAGGGAGCGGCAGGACTCATTCGAGATGAGATTGTGTAATCCCCATTTGAAGAATTGTAATGGGCAATTGTGCCCTATATATCTTTAGCGAAGGTATGTACCCGAGATTGCCGGGATGATTATGTTGTGCACTCTGATATTTATATGAATGTGATTTATCTTCGCGTAGTAATTGTATTCGAAATGTGAATATGAGACCAAGTTTATAAATGATTTCGAAAGGTATTTTTGAAAACCCCATCATGTGATGGGTTAGTAAATTTTATTTGATTATTATTGGTCTCTATTTCATTTTAATCGTGTATTTCGGATATAATTACTGAGGGGGTTACACATGTCATCCTACTAATATCAATTAATTTGTTGTTTTAAAAAAAATAAAAATGCCCTTTTCCATTAATTGCCCTTCTTCCCTCACTCTTGCCTCAATGCTCGCCTCTCTCCTCTTGCCCCGAGACTAGATCTGCCATAGAAGCATCTCGGTGGCTGGCGAGAGTCAGCCAGAACACTTTAGTGAGGGAGATAAAGTTGCAAACCTAAGTTGGGCTTAGATCTACATCTTGATTCGATGTTGCATCGATCAGAGTCTAATGAAGATCAAGACTTCATCAAGATACACAACGCCAATGCCACACTCTCCGATCCTTTGGCGAGAGCAATCTACAATCTTTCTTTGATGGCTGTTAGTGGAAAGAGGAGCATGGTGGGTTCTACAGTTAAGAATCCCTCTTTTGGGTTTTATGTCACCCTCGGACTGATGCTTGGTAGAGATTTCTTTTTTGCTTTAAGAAATTTGTAAGCCCATGACAAAAAAATTTGCAAAAGGAGATTAAAAAAGAGTGTTTTGCATGCTAGAGAAAAATTGAATTATGCAAAATCGTGTTTTGCCGATTATGTGAGAGGGAAGAAAAAGTAATGTAGGAGACTCTGTAAATTCTATCCCTTGAATATTAAAAATTTAAAAAATATGTAAATACATGGTGATGTCTTTTTCTCATCTCCCTTTTTATTGAACCTTGTTTCTCTATTATCTGATTTGAAGTTCTGAGGGTTCACTCTATTAAATCTTGTGATAATTCTCACAAGGTAAAATCATCAAGTGTTCTTCTTTGTTCTTGCCCTGTAATACAAATGATGAATTCATCACCGGCCGCCGAGATGCCACAAATTTGGTCTCCGTAGCACAAGAGAAAGAGAGGTGGGGGATGAATGAAGAGAGGAGGGAGAGGGTATGAGAAAGAGGGGTGAGGGGCAGCCAGTGGAAAAGGCATTTTTATTTTTTCAAAAACAAAAAACTAATTGATATTAGTCAAATGACATGTAGGTTAACATTATCTAAAGTGGAGCAATCTTATTGGGTATAGTACAGATGTGTTGGTACTTTGGGAGTACCTCAGTATTTCTCCACTTTACATGCCAAAAAGATATCATGAAATAAATGAAGTTATGAAATATTAGGTTTTTTTTATTTCATTATCAGTCAATTTTGTACTTTTTTATTTTAATGCATATTAGGTTTAAAATAGGGAAAATTTTAGAAAAATAAGATATTTACTATACTTGATTTAAAATTTACAACTCATTTTAGTAGGAATTTACTAATTTGTGATTTCGCTATTTTGAAAGTATTTTTTTAGAATTTTCCCTTTAATATATAGTCAGTTGAAAAAAAAACGCATAGTGTCAAACCTTTTAACATTTTGATATTTGCCAGAGTGATAAAGGCACAATTCCATAGGCATACAAAAATAGCACAAATATACTGATAAAGTGTACTTGTTTACAATATAGGAATTCCCCACAGGGTTTGATAATATATACAAACTTTTGTCCAAAACTATCAAAATAAACTAATAATAACCAACAAGTCCGTCTTCTTGACCCAAACACCTCAGTTGCCGGTATTTACCGTTTTGCCCCTCAAGTCGCTAGCTTCTGCTGGAATATTTTTAAATTTGAAAAAGGGTGAGATTGAAATGAATTTTAATAGAAACAAACAATAAATCATATAAAATGCAACAAATAATAATGTCAAGTACCACATAATGCAATAGAATAAATACATTGTGATTATTGGAATGTGCACATGGGTTCAAGTCCAACTACTGTTAGAACCCTACTTGTTTGTATCTCAGCTGGGCTTTCAACCACAAACTAGGCAATGTACCTGATTGGTACTAAATTCTTATAATTGGATCCCTTTTTGGGGGCGTTGGGGTACTAATGCTTTCCCCTAGATGGTACTTGTGATTTTCCCCTGGACGGTACTTGTATTTTCCCCTAGTTAGAGAGTGCATTATACATATCATAAAAGATGGCATACACAAAGCACCTATAAGTTTATATAGTGTATAAAGGATATAGTTATTACCTTAAGTCCCTTTTTCTTCACAAAACGCTCCTGAACTTTTTTTTAGCTCGGGTTAACTTTTGGTCCTAAGATTCTAAATGTACAAGAATTCAGTCAAGACCCATTCATGTACTAGTCTAAACTCTTTTAAACTCATTCTGTTAGTTATCTATCACAATTTCAACAATTTTTGCATAGTACAACTCTGCACAGTGCAGTTTCAAAGTTTTCTAGAAAACTGGTAGATATTCAGTCAACTTTGGAAAATCATAATTAATTCTAGGAAATTTCAAATTGACTTATTCCAAAGCCTATATGAAGCTCTTTAAGTGTTCTTTTAAGGAAAAATACTTAAGTCTAACCATTGTCATCACACTTTTCCTAGAAATTCACCAAACTCCCCTGTTCCCATATTACATTCCAGAAATAGGGCTCAACTTAAAAAATCCATATTTTTTAATATACTAGTCCAAAAATTATGATATGCCTATCCAATTAAAGCTCTAGATGTATACTTTAATCCTGTCAAATTTTATAATTTTTGGACCAGGTTTGTCTAAATGAATTTCATTGCACAATAACACTAACTCCAGTGAAACAAATCAAATAGTATTTCCTTTCAACTTCAAAAATTTCCAGATTTGCATACAAACATCCAAAAATTATTTTCACATGTATTCCCACACAATTTTCCCTTCTAAATCCAATGGAACCATCAAAACCATGAAACTAACAAGATGAAAATGCCCCTAGACGAAAATTCCAAAATTATATGGAAAAATGTGTTTTCATGTTTAATCTCTTAAACACTTTCTTTTCTCTTATCATGACATGTCTAACCACTTAATCACACTTCACACATGATTAATGTGAATTTGGGCAGTGTCACGCCCTTACCTTATTTTAACCTTTTTTCAAAGTATTCGCGGAAAACGATATGTGGTTTCGTGGGCAACACAAGAATAATATGAATATACTGATAATAAGTGCATGATTACATAAATTCCCTCTATGGTTTCGTACATGATCATTACCATCAATATAGCCACACAGGGCTACTTGGGTATCTAAACCCGTCCCAGTGAAACAGAGTCATCTTCTCATCTTCGTTCCATCACTACAATCCCCTCATATGGTTCTCTGCATTGTTCTCAGCATATCTTCTGTTTTCTCCTGTATAAATTGTTGGTAGAAGAGGGTGAGATTTGAGAGAATCTCAATAGAAAAATAATACCAATATGCATGTACGATAAATGTTTAATATATGACATGCTTACATCACATAACTCATGCTCATACAATGACAAATCTGTAAGCTCAATGCTTCAAACAATATACTTATAGCCATAGCATAAATTGAAACATAGCTTCAAATCATTCATATATGTTTCACATAATCAACCAAAGAAATAACATGCATCAACACACTAACACAAATATCATATACATGCAGGAGAGGTAAGTTCCCTACCTCTAGTCTTTTCTCCTCGATTTGTGTGCCAGCAACTCAGGCTCTCAACTCGGTCCTACAATTCCAAATGTACCATTTAGACACTTCCATAGTGTTTCTAGGGTTTATGTGGGTCTATATTGAAAAATTACTAAAATGCCCCAGGGACTCAGCCCGGCCCCGCCGTACTTGGTCCGACTGTACTTTTTCTGAAGTTTTGACATGGACTATTTTGACATATTTTTGCCTGAGGAATCCATTTCCGGACTCAAAATTACCAAATTCAATGTAAAATTAGAAAAATACCCTTGACAGCCCCACTTTAAGGGTTTCAAGGGCGTTTTCGTAATTATTTTTTTGGCCTTTTCCAAAAAAGTGACTAACTGTAACCCCACCTAATTTTTGCTCCTGAACTCAATGGAACCATCAAATCATTGAAAATCCAACTCTAAGACCTATTTATAGCCTAACATAATTATATGGGTTTTCCAGGAAAAATCGGGGTTTTTCGGTTTCGGCTTCGTAAACACATTTCTTTATACTCCTAACCACTTTATTGACTATTTCATTAGATTACAACTACCATTTAGTACCAATTTGGGCAACATAACCCCTAAGCCAACCCATTTCCAAAAATTAAAACCAATAGCAATTTGGCAAAATTTCACCGATTAAATTGCCCACAGCAGCTAGAATAGTCAGCACACAAAAGTTTAGAAGTTACCTCAAGCTCCCTCTAGCTTTTATCAAAGGGACTGAACCCTGACCCTTGTTCACAATGAAAATTGAGCTTCCCAAACCTTAAATACATAGAAGAGTAGTTTAGGAACGGAGTTATAACGTTAAGAGCCAATTTACCGAAGAAATCGACTTACCGTACAAGATCTCTTCCTCCTTCTCTCTCTAAGCTCTCTCAACTTTCTCTCACTAGTTTCAGCTTGTTCACGTCAGTTTGGGCTGAAGATAGGAGGAAGATGATGTTTATAATATAATATCATATGGTATTTAATTATTAATTTAATTTCCAACAATTTCGGATTTCAGCAATTTCTGGCAGATTTTCTGCTCAACTTTGGAAAATCATAACTAATTCTAGAAAAATTGAATTGGAGTGATTCTAAAGCCTATGGAACCCTTATTGAGTCTAGTTTCAAGAAAAAAATATAGACTTTTGTTAGCTAGAATCAACAAATTTCTAGAATTTCAATTTTTGCATTTTGTTCTAGAAAATTTTCAGTTTTTCTGGGCTAACTTCAAAATTCATAACTCTTTGTATATAGCTCTAATTGAGTCATAATTTTTCTAATCATTTGTTTATTCAAAATCGCATGACAAGCTCACTTCCTCATAGACGATTTCACCAAAAACATAATTACTTTCTCCAAAATTCACCATTTTACTTTCTTAATACCCCAAATATATAAGAAACATTAGAGAATAGATTTGGGGCATCTACTAAATTGGGGCTTAGCAGTCCACTTAATTTAGGCTTATTCTCTAGCCTCAAATCTCAAAATTCGGGGTATTATAGGCAGCACCTCCCTTTAGGGTTTCAACATTCCAAAATCATAAAAACCATGAACACAAAGCCACAAATCAACAACAACCACCAATAATCAACAAGAGGAGCAAGGTTTGTTGGATTACCTCTTAATTCTCCTCTTTCCCTCTCTAAACCATCCCCTATCTCCTCTTCTTGCTCTTGTTTTTACTTGCTACAAGTGTTATTCAAGATGGCATAGAGATTAGAGAGTTGTGCATGAATTAGGAGGCATAAACATGTGTAAATCACTACCAACTCACCTTGTTTTGCCTCTGAACTTGCTTCTCTCTCCTTGTTCTTCATATCTCATGAAAACTCTCTCTCTCTCTCTCTCTCTCTCTCTCTCTCTCTTGTTCCCCTAATCTGGCCGAAAATGGACTCTTGAATAAAGGATAAGAGGCTTTAATAATATCCTCTTCCACCTCCTCAAAATAATATATTTTATTACTTTTATCACATGCCATTTAATTGAAGTCATCATCTTTTCCTCTCTCTCTCTCTCTATTACTTGGACGAAAATGCATAGCCTTTAGGAGGTTTAATTAGTTCCAAAACTATCATCTCCATCACCTCCTTAGTTTATATTATTTTAATGGCAATTGTTCCTACATGCTTATCATTTGACTTTTTCTCTTCCTCTTTTTGTTTTTGGGGCATATCCATTGTTTTCTCTTTCTCCATTTTGTTTGACCGAAATCGATCAAGAAAAGGAAGAGGATTTGCTTATTAAATTATCACAATTTTTATCTCTTCAATTGTCCACCATTTTTTACTTTTCAACTCTAATTTTATTTGGGCACAATTTGTTCCAACTCTCACCATATGTTTCTCAAACATTTATTTCCCTTCTTGCTTCCCTTTTGACCGTCCAACATCATGAGGAAAAGGGAAAAATATGGGCTTTTGATTAAATTTAGCCAAATGACTATTTTGCCCATATATTTTTGCCATTATCTTCTCAATTTCGCACATAGACTAACAACTGACAGAATTTTCATCAGACTTTGAAAATTCATATATTTACTTATCAATATCCAATTGCAGTGGTTCCAAAGGTTATATGACCCTTGTTAAGTCTATTTTTAGGGGAAAATATAGCATTTAGCCAACTAGAAGCTCATAATTCCCAGAATTTCCATTTTTGGATGCTGTCACAAACTCTTGCCAATTTTACTGGGCTAAATTCAAAAATACATAACTTTTTATGTACGGCTCCAAATGACTTATACAACCTATCAAATTTAAGCTTGGTAACTTTACATTTATTCTAGAAAATTCATATTCATTGGACATCATTTGATTATCCAAAACTATCACACAACTAGACTGCCATACAGAAAAAATACATTGCCAGCAAACCTAGTTTTTTATAATTTGTGTTCCAAATTTAATCATGTTGTGTGTGACTACTAATTGCATTATCTTGTCATTTCATGTGCTCTTTAATTTATCATTTTATTCTCTTTAATATAAAGAATTTTAGGTGAATAAAATTTGGAATGTTACACGTTATAAAAGTCAATAATGGCACGTTTGCTTCAATTCTTTGCATGAGGATCATCACAAGCAATCATGATGCATTCTGATTATTTTATTTAGTTGGCCAAGTAAAGTATTCAATATAATTAATGCTAATTACAACAAATCAGGTAATCCCCATTATATAATTATCGATAGGTAATTCAGATTTCCATCTTATTTAAATCACCGTATGACATTTAACACCCTCCATGAAATCAACAGTTAGATATTTAACACCCTCCAATGAAATTAATTAGAACCATTTACTCTGACGAATTTATTAGCAGCTTCTAAAACTGCTACTACATTTATTAGTAGAGGTGAAACTGCTACAAATACAACAAATTAACCCCTACAAAATCTCTTTTTTTAGTGGTAGAGTTTTAAAAGATCATTTACCAACTCACCCGGGGGGCGGTTTGACCAGGCCCAACGGGGGTTGGATCAATGAAAAGGGATAGTCCCTCACAGCATAACAAACCAATGTTTGAATTTCATTGGGAGAGGTGCCCACTTTTAATTAGTACATGAAATAGTGCATCGAACATGATCATTTCTAATAGGAAAATATGTGTGCCTATAAAAAAAGAGTTTAGGAAGATCACTACACAGTTAATTTATTTTTAGATTAAATAAAAATTTTATTTCATGTTTCCTTTTTGATGGCATACTAAAAATATACTCTGTGATTAAATATAAAATAGAGTTGCGAGTCATATTTCATGTGTGACTACAACATAATAATGTTATCTCTGGTCCCTAATATAAGAACTATTTAGGGGGTTGGATTTGGTTTAAAATATAATATCTCAATTTATTTTATCTCCTCGGGCAAAAAAAAAAAATTTAACTCCTATGTTCATCATTTTACTCCAAACTAATACTACAAAAAAACATTGAATTTCTAACGGAATTAGCTTTTTCGACGGAATTTACAATGGACCGCTTTTCCGACGGAATCTGTTCTGTCACTAATAGGTGTGTGACAAAAAAAATTGAAATTCCGTTGGAAAATTCCAATGGAACGGATTCCGACAGAAATTTCAAAGGAAAGCAATTATGTCAGAAATTTCGACGGAATTGCTTTCCGTCGCAAATTTTTTTTAAAAAAATTCAAATTTAAAAAAAATTAATTTTTTTTTAAATTTCCAAATGTCACGTGTTTGCTCTTCAGTGCGCCACGTGTCCACATCTCATAATTCCTCCAAGTGCCTCTCCTCCCATTCAAACTCGTGAGCTGCCGATGCCTTTGCACCGAGGGGTTCGGTTTCTCTCATTGTCCATTTTCTCATCATCCCTCATAATCTCTAAATCATGTCCGTCCAATCAATCTAAAAGATAAAAGATGAGCCACGTCATCAAGTTATCACTCCTTTTACTTTTCTCTCCCCTTCTTAATCAACGGTCCAAATGGCTCCTCTTCCAAATCAACGGTTCAGATGGGCTCATGAGGGATGATAAGAAAATGAGATGATGAGAGGATCTGCTTCCGTACAGAGTCTTTGTCAGTTGCGCCGAAATGAACCTGTGTCATATTATTACATATTATTATATATATAATATTATCACATATATATACACACATACATATAATTAACTAATTATATACATATAATTAATTATTAATTAAATATAATATTATAATTTAATAAAAACGTAAAAAAATATTTATGTATTTAATTAAAATAATTTTTAATTAAATTTTCTTAATAAATAATAATTTAATATTATAAATATTATTTTTAATATAAAATTATAAATATAATATTATTAAATAATATTATTATTTTAATAATTAAGGTTAAATATAATTATTTAATAATTAATATTTTAATTTTATAAATATTATTTATAAAAAATTAATAAGGGAAAATCCCTAAAAAATGCGTTGGAAATAGCTAAATCCCGTTTCAGTGCAGCGAATTCCAAAATCCCAAATCAGTCGTGTGTCAGTACGGAATGAACAGTGCACGGGTGCTAGAAGACGATTTTGCCCTTCAGCCCTCATTCTCATCACTTTCAGAATAACAACACGAGCCTCTTAATTAACAACTTTATCTTCTTGATTAACAACTCCAATTTCATCTTCTTAATAAAGAAAAAGGTGTTGTTATTGACCTTGAAACTTAAATTACGAAGTTGTGAAATAAGAAATGAGAGTTGTTAATGTAGAATATGGTGTTGTTAATAACAAGACCGGTATTGTTATTGTGAAAGTAAAAAGATGAAATTGGAGTCGTTAATCAAGAAGACAAAGTTGTTAATTAAGACGCTCGTGTTATTATTCTGAAAGTGATGAGAATAAGGGCTGAAGGGCAAAATCGTCTTTTAGCACCCGTGCACTGTTCATTCCGTACTGACACACGACTGATTCGGGATTTTGGAATTCGCTGTACTGAAACGGGATTTAGCTATTTCCAACGTATTTTTTAGGGATTTTCCCAATTAATAAATTTTAATTTTTCCGACGGAAATTCTGTCAAAATTTGCTCTCAGAAAATTTTCGAAGGAATTTCTATGGGAAATTCTGTGACTAAATTTGTCACAGAAAATTCTATCGAAATTTGCCACGGAAAGGATTCAGTCGGAAATTCCATCAAAAATCAGATTTTTTTTTGTAATTTAATTTACTTAACTTGTAAACTAATATATATATATATATAATCTAATATTATACGATATATTTTAGAGAGATCATATCACATTTATTGAAATTAACCAAGTTATTTAATTTCTTTTTTTAACTCAAATTAGTTTAGTAGCTCTTATGTTGATTAACATGTAATATTCTTCCGGTCTTTAATATAAGACATATTTATCAAATTTAATTAGATTAAGGAAGTTTGTTAAGTTAGTTAATATGTCATGTATTTTCTAAAATACCCTAATCACCTTCCTTAATTCTCTCATTCCCACTCATCATTTTTTATTGTTAAAGGAGCATCAATAGAGAATAAATTAAAAAAAGATCAACTTCTTAGATATGTCTTACATTAAAGAGCGGAGGAGTAATTTATAATGATATGTTGTTGATTGTACGTTATATCAGGACAACACAATGTAAGAAAAGACACAAACTTCTCATATCATCCTTTATTCAAAAATCACTAATTCCTCGCTTCACAATCATACAACTTGATTTCTTTCATTTGGTAATTTATTTATAAAACTCAAAGACCCCCAAAACAGAAGAGAGAAGACGAGCAGCAACACGATAGGAAAAAAAGCCAGCAGCTTTGCCTAATGCTTCAAATTCTTTTTCAGTTCTTTCCTTCCCACCAGCTTGCAGAAACATTATGTTGTCAAGAATCGCAGCAAATTTATGGCCATCACTTGCATTTGGTATTTCCGGCATTATTATGTCAATAACAATAAGCTTGCCTCCTTTCTTGAGGGACTTGTGACAATTTTTCAGAACTTGTATGCATTTGTCATCCGCCCAATTATGAGTTATAGACTACAACAAAACATATATAAATATACATATCCTGCTATCATCTTGAAGAGCTTTGGATTTTTGTGAAGTTATTGAGAAAATTTGTACTCACCTTCATCATTATAGCATCACCTTCTGGGACATCTTCGAACATATTTCCTCCAACATGTTTGATTCCTTTGAAATGCAAGGAAAATCTTGTTAGTTCATAGGGAATTAAAGGGTCGTATTCGATTGACTAATTGAAATATTCACACGAGACTAGATCACAATTATCAAGAATCAACACAACAAATAAACCCAAGAGAGGAAGAGAGTTCTTTTCAGGGGGAGGGGATCAAATGAGAATAAGTATGGATCCATAGAGACAGTTTGCCCTTTATGATTTAATAGTTAAATACATGCATACGTGATACATGATTTAATAGTCAATTTACACATAATAACTTCAGAAGAACTTCCTTCTCCCTACCTCTGAAAAGAACTCTCCTTTTCTCCTTAGTACATGTTATGTTGTTTAATTAATCAGAATTCAGAATTATGATCTAGTCTCATTCGGTTACTTCAATCAGTCAATCTAATTTGAGGTATGCCTTTAAACCCCTTAAGAAAGAGTTTCGAAACTTATAGGATTTAATTGATTGAAGCAATTAGCATCAAGGGATAGATTTAAAACCAAGGATAGTTAATTTAATTACCTGGGTAGGATGGGGCATGTTGGACAACATGTGGCAAATCAAAGTTAATGGCTTGAATTGAAGGGTACCTACAGACAATCCTTTTGAGCGTTTGGCCAATGCCACCAGCAACATCAACAAGTGTTGATATTCCTCCAAATCCTTTGTATGTCTCAAGGATCTCCTTCATGTGAATGCTTGAAACATCGCCCATTGCCTTGTGGAAAAGAGTTTCAAAGGTTGGATCTTTTTTCATGTATTCATACATGGACACCCCATTAACTATTTTGAACAGGTCATCTTCATCATTCATTATCACTTGCTTGATGTTTTCCCTGCCATTGTCATTCACATATGTGATAGAGAGATTCCTCAAGTTTATGAGAGAGAATTATTGGATCTTTTATGGGGATACTTTATGTTAGAAGTGAATAAGGTGTCTATATATATAATCTCTGAGGGGATAATGTTCATAACGAATCGAAAACGAGTTAAAACTAGTTTCGATACTTATTGTAGTGATAAGCATCATCGTGATCATCGATGCCTGCACTATCTAGATATGGTTCCAATAGTCTGAATTTAAATTTAAATTCAACTGACTCTTTTGAAAAAAAAAATTATTTGTTTTGAAAAATAGATAGTTAAGTGATTTTTTTTATTTTAGATTATATACAAATTAAAATAATTTAGAATAATTAATTTACAAGCCCTTATAATTTCGACCAACTTTTAATTGGATCCCTATAATTTTTTTCTTTTTCATTGAGTCCTTATATTACACTTTCACTTTTTTTAATCAAATCCCTGTAGTTTTTTTCTTTTCATTTGGTCGTTATATTTATCAATTTAATTTAAAACTAAATAAAAATAACATTAAAATAAAATATTAATTATAAATTTAAGTTAATAATTAATATATTTAATTCTTATATAAACAATTAATACGATTAGAATAATTAATTATAATTATATTATATTTTTAAAAAATTTTGTCATTATGATTCAAACTTTATAATGATATAAATAAATAAAAATTAGAATTGTAGAATAACTTACTATTTATATAATAATATTATTTATACAATAATTTTAAAAATATTATATTTAGTAATATTATATTTTATATTCGTATAAAAAATACTATTAGCATTTATATAATAAAGAATAAAAAACTATAGGAACCAAATTAAAAATTAATTAGATGAAATCGTAAGGACATGATAAAAAGGAAAAAAATTACAAGGAATTCATCAAAAAAATACTACAAGGACTTGAACAAATTTGTTGAAATTATAAGAACTTACAGATTGATCATCCCAAATAATTTTTAGAAAACATGAACGTAAGAAAATCAAATCGGAACCACTTAAATTAGATCTAAATCGTCTAAATTTTGATGTTGTCATTCTTGATGAGCCACAAAACTTCTTCCCTAATTACCAAGGTTTAAAAAACCTAACTGAGCACTTAACTAGTCAAGCTAGTGATTCAAAGATTATTGAGTCAGACTAAAGTCAATTTCGGGTTAAACTAATGACAATTAAAATAAGATAATTTAATTAAAATGTGTAAAACTATTCTCTCATAAAAAGATGGTGTAATAAAAGAACATTTTAAAAAATATTCTTTAAATAACAGAAGTAATTTATATAATATTATAATAACTAATACAAGGAACGAAAACTCTTCCAGGAGAGAAACATTATTATATTGTAGAATCTGTAATATTTTATTTTATTTTTTTTGGGAGGAGTCTAAAAGGAGATCACATGTATCTTAGGCCGGCTTTGAAAAACATAAAAAAAGGAAAGCAGTTGCCCACAAGCAACACAGGGTGACAGGGGTCATGTCAGACAATAAGACAAGCCACACATTTTTGTTGTTGTGCAATTTGAATCTCTCTTCTCAGACTCGTTACTCTCCTCTCCGAGGAGGACATTTCCTGTTATCACCTTGATCATTAAAAAATGTGTTCGTCATTTATAGACACCGTTGGATTTATCTCAAATGATTCATATTTAATTTAATTTTTATATTTTAAATATATTTTTATTTTAATATATATAAAATAAAACATAGAGATAATCTTATAACTATCACTTTTAATAAAAATAAATTTATCATTAAAATTAAAAATGTTAAATTTAAACTGTTTGGACTAAATTTAAATGGTTAAGTGCTCTCCATTTTTTGCGGTCCCGGTCCCTCTTCATTTTTCTAGTGTAAAGCCTTGAACAAGAAACACCACGTCTTACTCTCAGTGAAATCATCCTTCTCCTTTTTCTTCCATGGTTTTTACTCTAAAGTGCTTCATCGTTTCATTTTTTGATCATTATTTTTTGAGAATTTTCTCTCTCAGCAGCTTGCATATCCTCTCCTCTTCTTTTTTTCTTCTCTTCTTCCTCTCCTTTCTTCTTCTTTTTCCTGAAATTTTCTTCCTAGAATTCAAGCTTTAAGGGAGTAAAAAGTGACTTGGGCAACCCGCCCAACTCACATGAGTTGTTTCTGGGTTATATTGATTCATACCGGGTTACGTACCCCCAAATCAAAATCCTACTTAGCCAGACAAATGACTGGGTTGCCGGTTTTTAGTCGATCCGATCTGATTTTTTAAACCATGCTAATTACTTGACATTCTAACATAATAGTATGAATTTGTATTTTAACTAAAACTTATCTATCACCTAGATTTTAATCAAACGCATAAGAGACCATTCACATGGAGTTTCCCCATGATGATATAAAATTGCTTGACCATAGAAGTGTTTCTCCCTAAATAAGTTTTTATTAACATATATAAGTAAACGATGCGCGTTAAAAAAGAGTAAATATGGATAAAAACATTGAATATTTACCTTACTTTTATATAAGCTGGATGGTATCTCATGCTTGAAATTGAAGCATAAGAGACTCCATCTTCATCAGGTAACATGTATTTACCTGTAGGAGATAGAGCATAAAGCCTCTCAGTCCTACCGTCTTCATCAACCTTGTTGGAAGAACAAGTCAAAAGAGAATGAGTAACAAGCAAACACAGCAACCGGTCGAGGCGGCCAGCGGTGTTGTCGACGCTGCCGCTGGCCTGTGGATTTGGAAGCTGAGAAGCAATTTCAGAGGATGACATGCCCTTTGGATTTCCCCCACCAATGATCTTAAAGAGGTTGAGCTCAATGGCAGCATTTAATACTGCGGGGTAAAGCTGGGCACTTGCTAGCAACATAGCATTAAGAGAAACATCATATTCTTCATTATTCTCCATGGAAGATGACATGAGAGAAGTTTTTCAGCCAAAAGTTTCACACAACTTGAGTTTTTAGTCTTGTACTTGTGGGGGTATTTATAGTGTAAATGGAGCTTACAACCCGTTGAAACCAAGTGATCGATATGAATAAAATTACTTTTATAACCTAGCTTTAACTTGAGTTTTTAGTCTTGTGCTTATGGGGGTATTTATACTTTAAACCTTCATTTCTACAAAATACTCGCTTGCTTGGGTCCTCTATATAAAATACAATTTGAAGATGGCATGTTCCTATTTATAAGATACACTTTAGAGATATCTAGAATTTTAATAAACTTTTATCAATTTTATCTTGATTACTTACATGTTATATAATTGTATTAATTGTCCCTCTTACACCTTTTCCTACTCATCATCTCATTTATTCATTCTCTCTATCCAAAATGAAGGTATTTTTTGAAAATAAACTACACTTTTTCACATATTTATTACTTTTTCCAATATTGACTAATTTTTTTATCTACATAATTCAGTTATTTGTTTAGTGGGTGTGTGTGGGGAGTATGATTTTGTGTGTCTTTGGATTAAATTATTTTAAGTGATTTTACACTTTACCTGTTAAGCGAGTAAGATGAATTTTATATCATAAAGCGCAAAAGAACTTTTATTTTCATTGTTTCAATTGAAAAACAGCAAACACCCCTATTTTTTTTTTTTTTTTTGCTCAAAAGCAAACACCCCTAAATCAAGCAATGAAATTTCTTTCTTTCTTTTTTTGTTAGTTTCAATAAATACCGCCACTTAACCCTACTAAAATTTGCTCCAATATTAAATATTTATACTAAACTCTACTCCACTCATTCTCTCAATCATCTATCTCGGCTAAATGATGTTAGAAAGAAGATGATGGGGGAAATGAAAGGCTAACTATGGAAAGAAGTAAAGAGCATAAAATATAATAGAGAAATTTTTGTGTGAACCTGGTTTGTCACATTTTTTTTTTTGTCTAATCAGTTAAAATACAACAGCTCAACTAATATTAATCTTAGTTGGCTACCCATGTAATTCATATATTTATTTTTCTTAAAAAATAAATCCTGATAAATCCTAGAATAAATATATTTTATCCCACATTATTCATTTATTTTAGGGACTATTTTAGGCTAATTTGTATTTATTAGATAATATTTAAATTGTTAGCCAATTTTAAGAAATAATATAAATCTAAATTAATTATAAGATTATTGGGCTTAAATTATTAATATTTTGATTGCATATCTTGTGATTGAATAATATTTTTAAATATATGATAGATCATGATTTTATTTAATTCTTGTACAACAAGAAAAAACATATTATTAAATCCTAAGGTTCTGAGAAGTTTGAAGAAGATCCGATGATTAAATTTAAATGGGTTAATTAAATTCTAATGGGCTCAAATTTTATGCCCAACGCTCTCTCATTATCCCCTATAAAAATTAATTATGGCCAACCCGTAGACACGAATTCGGCTGCTGGAAGCTCTCTCCCTTCACCATCATCAATTCCATCCCTACCAACAACGTGGCTGTTCCCCCTCATTCCACCAACACATTGATTCTCCCATTCAATTCAGCCTACTGCCACACACCCACACCCACGGCCCCACCTTCAATTCCATCATTCTATTTCCCTTCCATTCTCCATTGGCACAAAACACCACCAATTTAATCTTCATCACCCAAGCATCACGCCTCCTCATCAATGTTTATCCATTATCCTACTCTCATGGTTGTGACGTGTTGGAAGCTTGGAGGGAGGGACAAATATCATGGAAGTTTAAGTTCTTTGGGGAGGTAACTTAGGATGAGCAGAGAGGAAGTTAGAGTCTAGGAGGACTATAAGAGGATGTCTTTTCTTTTATCTTTATAATTCAAGACTTAAGATTATTTAGTTTAAAATAATTTGAGTTATACTAACTGAGAACAATCTAGTTTTAGATTGTAAATATATCTCTTTTGGATTTGATTGATATTTTAGAATATTTTGTGCTTGAGACATTTATTGGAATTTTTGTTTGCAAACCTTTGGATTGTCAATTGAATTATTAATTGAGTTTTCATTATTAATTTAATTGTTAATTTGGTTTATCCTCTTGATTGTTTAATTAGGTTGGTTAATTGTCTAGTTGTTTAATTGGACAATTGTAAACATGATTTTCAAAATTTATTTGAAATTAATTGGGATTGGTTTTAATGGGTTTAATTAACCAGCGCTTACATCATTATGAGTTTTCTAATTGATTAAATGTTATTGAGCTTGAGGGTTTTCCATGTTTCAATTAGATAATTAAATTTATTAATATACCTCTCTTTTATCAATCTCCCTTTGGTCTGATTAATTAATTTGAGCTAATAAAGTTAACTCTATGTAAATCTTAAGTTGTTCTTCACCGTATTTGAAGAAAACCTTTATTATATTTTCTTATTTGATTTTTTTTGGATATTAGTTTATTTCTTTTCCTTAGGATTTTAATTCCCCTTTTCATAAAAAAGCCCTCCAAAAATTGCATTCAAGTTTACATATATTAGTGTCATTATATTCTCATATAGGTTTTAAAATCAACTACATTAGTGCATTTAGTTACTTTAATTGCATTTATATATTTTACTTAGTTGACAGTTGATACCACTTAATAAACCCCTCTAACAACTTGATTAAGTCACACCTAATACAACCCCTTATTCTTGATTTCTTCGTCATGCATATTATAGACGAATTTGTTACAAGTGGGAGGGAGAAAATTAATATATTAGCCTCTCTTCTACGTCTATTTCCGCTAAACTTGTAATATTTTTCAGAGCTTAAACGCTAAAGACAAAATAAATGAGAGAATATACTTTAGTATATCCATAGCATTGATATGGACAGGGGGCAATGCCTTATATATATATATATATATATAGGCGTGCTATGAGGTGTACAATTGATAAAAGTGAACCCGGTTGTGGCACGTGTATAGTGAGAGGAAAATATATCAGTGACGGCTGTACAATTATGCTGTGCTAATATTTTTTTGGGAGAATTACACTGTAGTCCCATGGAAGTTAAAATACGAAGAAACGGTCCCGGGAAAATCTGAAATTACCCTCAAGTCCCAAGGGACCATTTTATAATAAAATTCATCTGAGAAATGTCACAATTGCCCCTGTCAAACAAACAACAAAAAATGTGATTAAATGCTGTGAATGACGCATGTTACGTCCGGAGAAGGCGGGAAAAAACGCAGCGAAGATCAGCATCCATGGATGAAGATTAAGGTAGGGATTTCATGGCATCCATTCCCTTGTCTTGATTAAGCTCCACATGACTCACATATTCTGTTTAGTTGGTAAACATAGGTTTAGGTTTTGTTGAGTCATTTTCGTTTTGATCATCAAAATGGAAAAAGTTATGTAGTTTTGATGGGTATTATCCTGTATATGCTTGCAAATTAACAAGGAAGATCTATTAAATGCAATGGATATGGTTTGACAAAGTTTGCATTGTGTTTGGGTATGATTTTGTATGCTCTGTTTTTGGTGTTATTAGCTCTGTTTTCTGGTGTATGGTGCTGTGTTTCTGCAATATAAGAAGTAAGGAATGAAGATGCAGATCAAAGGTTTGGAGCTACATGACATGATTTGCGTAGGAAAAAAAGAGTTGTTAATGCAAGCAGCGATAGTTGTCAATGGAGGCGCCTTAAGTTGTTAATGACAACTAGAGGTCATATTTAAATGATTTTTGTGACAACTAAAGGTTTTTTTTATTGATATTTGTTTTGGTCAAGATTTTTGTGGGAATTGTCCTCCATATGCTTGCAAGCTATAAAGGAAGGTCTTGAAAATGCAATGGATATGTTATGGCTAAGTTTTCAATGTGTTTTGCTATGATTTTGTGTGCTCTGTTTTTTTAGTCATTATGCTCTGTTTTCTGGTGTATGGTGGTGTGGTTCTGCAATAGAAGAGGTAAGGAATGAAGATGAAGATGAAGAAAGAAAGATATTAGTCATAAACCCAATGGTGGGTTTATGTTATATTGCTTCAAGGAATTGAAGAAAGAAGAAAGAAGAAAGAAAGATGAAGATGAAGAAAGAAAGATATTAATCATAAACCCAATGGTGGGTTTATGTTATATTGCCTCAAGGAATTGAAGAAAGAAGAAAGAAAGATGAAGATGAAGAAAGAAAGATATTAGTCATAAACCCAATGGTGGGTTTATGTTATATTGCCTCAAGGAATTGAAGAAAGAAGAAAGAAAGATGAAGATTGAAGATATTCATCAAGAAGGTTGAAGTTGGGTGATAAAGAATGATCATCAAGAGGAAAAATAAGAAGAAAGAGATGGAAGAAGGAAGAACTTGGAAGATCTATCATGAAGCGAAAGCAAAGTTGCGATACTGTGCGAACACTAGGTTTCACCTCGTAAGTCATAAAGGTAAACAAATCACACACTGACACTCACTTGACAATTCATAACAGCATAAGTGTGTTAACAACTCGAGGGGCTCCACTGACAACTCTATGGGCCTTCACTGACAACTAAAGGGGCGTTCATTAACAACTCAAGGGACAGGGGCATTCACTGACAACTAAAGGGGCGTTCATTAACAACTCAAGGGGAGTTGTTAATGAACGCCCCTTTAGTTGTCAGTGCAGGCCCCTTGAGTTGTTAATGAAGGCCCCTTGAGTTGTCAGTGCAGGCCCCTTTAGTTGTTAATGAAGGCCCTTAGAGTTGTCAGTGCAGGCCCCTTGAGTTGTTAATGAAGGCCCCTAGAGTTGTCAGTGCAGGCCCCTTTAGTTGTTAGTGAAGGCCCTTAGAGTTGTCAGTGAATGCCCCTGCCCCTTGAGTTGTTAATGAACGCCCCTTTAGTTGTCAGTGAATGCCCCTTGAGTTGTTAATGAACGCCCCTTTAGTTGTCAGTGAAGGCCCATAGAGTTGTCAGTGGAGCCCCTCGAGTTGTTAACACACTTATGCTGTTATGAATTGTCAAGTGAGTGTCAGTGTGTGATTTGTTTACCTTTATGACTTACGAGGTGAAACCTAGTGTTCGCACAGTATCGCAACTTTGCTTTCGCTTCATGATAGATCTTCCAAGTTCTTCCTTCTTCCATCTCTTTCTTCTTATTTTTCCTCTTGATGATCATTCTTTATCACCCAACTTCAACCTTCTTGATGAATATCTTCAATCTTCATCTTTCTTTCTTCTTTCTTCAATTCCTTGAGGCAATATAACATAAACCCACCATTGGGTTTATGACTAATATCTTTCTTTCTTCATCTTCATCTTTCTTTCTTCTTTCTTCAATTCCTTGAGGCAATATAACATAAACCCACCATTGGGTTTATGATTAATATCTTTCTTTCTTCATCTTCATCTTTCTTTCTTCTTTCTTCTTTCTTCAATTCCTTGAGGCAATATAACATAAACCCACCATTGGGTTTATGACTAATATCTTTCTTTCTTCATCTTCATCTTCATTCCTTACCTCTTCTATTGCAGAACCACACCACCATACACCAGAAAACAGAGCATAATGACTAAAAAAACAGAGCACACAAAATCATAGCAAAACGCATTGAAAACTTAGCCATAACATATCCATTGCATTTTCAAGACCTTCCTTTATAGCTTGCAAGCATATGGAGGACAATTCCTACAAAAATCTTGACCAAAACAAATATCAATAAAAAAAACCTTTAGTTGTCACAAAAATCATTTAAATATGACCTCTAGTTGTCATTAACAACTTAAGGCGCCTCCATTGACAACTATCGCTGCTTGCATTAACAACTCTTTTTTTCCTACGCAAATCATGTCATGTAGCTCCAAACCTTTGATCCACATCTTCATTCCTTACTTCTTATATTGCAGAAACACAGCACCATACACCAGAAAACAGAGCTAATAACACCAAAAACAGAGCATACAAAATCATACCCAAACACAATGCAAACTTTGTCAAACCATATCCATTGCATTTAATAGATCTTCCTTGTTAATTTGCAAGCATATACAGGATAATACCCATCAAAACTACATAACTTTTTCCATTTTGATGATCAAAACGAAAATGACTCAACAAAACCTAAACCTATGTTTACCAACTAAACAGAATATGTGAGTCATGTGGAACTTAATCAAGACAAGGGAATGGATGCCATGAAATCCCTACCTTAATCTTCATCCATGGATGCTGATCTTCGCTGCGTTTTTTCCCGCCTTCGCCGGATGTAACATGCGTCATTCACAGCATTTAATCACATTTTTTGTTGTTTGTCTGACAGGGGCAATTGTGACATTTCTCAGATAAATTTTATTACAAAATGGTCCCTTGGGACTTGAGGGTAATTTCAGATTTTCCCGGGACCGTTTCTTCGTATTTTAGCTTCCATGGGACTACAGTGTAATTCTCCCTATTTTTTTTTATATGAAAATTTTAGGAAAAGGGTTAGGTACATCCACGATCTAAGGGCAGAACTTCAAATTGGGATGCCTCTCTCAGCGCCTCGACTGGACCACAACTAAGTGGACTTCCTTGGGATCAAACCCTCTCCCTTTAGTGAGAGTGTCTGACCCCTTCGCCAGCTGATGCGCCCCTTTTGCCTGTCCAAATGGGCAAACATTAAGACTTGATCGAATCCAAATGAATTTGTAAAGGCCTGTTTAGTATGTTGGAATTGACCCCGTAAAAATAGAAATGGAGTGCAATTTTATGCCTTGAGAATGTTTGGTATGATGGAATTTGACAAAATTCCATTTCCATATAGAACCCAATTGAAGCCAATTTCACCAAGATCAATTCCACAAAAAAAAGGTTAGATTTGCAATTCTAGGTCCTATTTCCCACATTATCCTCTTTACTTTCTACCCACCATGCTCGACCAAAGTACCACCAGCGACTCACCAACTCACGTCGCCTCATCCCACAGTGGGCAACAACAGCAGCAAGAAGCCTCCACCGATCTAGGTGAATGACGGCGATTGTGCCCTCCACCATGCTCGACTACTTGTGCCCTCTATTAAGTAAAATACTTGCATATTTATTTTTCCTTATATGATGCTTTTTTGGATGATATTTGAGTTTAATTTAATGAAAGTGGGTGTAATTGATAAATAAATAAAGATTTTGGCATAAAATAGAGGTTATCGAAAAATACTAAGAAAAATGTTTCAGTTTTCAAGCAGTATCTGAAGCTCTAGATGTCAGATTGAGATATTCTTTATATGGATAAAACACTAAGAAAAATCCCTACAACTTTTATATTGAGGCCAAAACTCAGTTCTATCTTCAAGAGTTTCAAATTTTGCTTAGAAGTTGAGAACATGGATTTGTCCAAGTCTGACCTTCGCCCACTAATTTGACCATAACTTGAGCTGTAAATGTTTGAAATGAGGAGCTCTCGCATGCGTTTACAAGCTAAAATATAGATCTACAAATTTTATGAAGATCAAAATATGAGAATCCACTGTGTTGACTATCAAAATTTGGCTGCAATTGAGAAGCATGGTTGTCACAAGGTCAACATTGGTGGCTTAAAGTCAAGATTCATACCTAACAAGTGAAAATCTTTACGCCCCATTCATCTATAAATAGAGGAATGGAAGACACAAGTAGAAAGACAATATTAGAGTTGAATTTCATGCATTATATTGTTTCTTGCATGCCTCCTTCTTGGAAGGCTTAAGAAGACGTCATTCATAGATGATATAAATTGGCACCTACATGGAAGGTTTTACCTCCAATAAGGAGGGTTAGATTTTTTCCATTTCCATGCATCTTGTAGTTGTATCTTTATGTTTTAGAATTTAATAATTAAATTTTATGTAATTTTTATGAAGTTTTCAATTTATTTTGGTTTTGTTTTTACTTTCATCATGAGCGAAATTTTCATTTTCCTAGGGTGATGTTGTAGCTTACTAATGACTGATTGAATTTTAACTTATTAAATCCAGTTTTAATTTTTCCTTCATAATTGAGTTTTGATTATTGTTCTTAATGCTTTCAATTGATTGACCATCTTTTGAATGACTTCAATATGTATGCTGAGACAGGAAGGAGGCGCATGTGTGTAGATCCTATAATTAAAATCATAACTTGCATATGAAATAAGAATATATTCATATGGGTTATGTAGTCTTAATGAATTCTATAAATCTTAATGCATGATTAATTGTTCAATTTATATAGGGATATATTGGATTAGCAATTAATTATAGAATTGCTTGACCTTAGAAGAGGCTAGTAATTAAATTAGGGAAATTCGGCTATCAATTATGTGGAATAAATTGGACTAGAATAGATAGGAAATTCAATCCGAAATTTGTTAAGTGAAATCTGATCCCTAGAGCTTTTTCTCATAATTGTTTTCATATCAATTGCATTCATATTTAATCATTTTTAATTTTGTAATCTCAACCACTAACTAATCAATCAACTAAATAGAATTAAGATTACCAATTTTGATACTTAGTAATCAATCCTAATGGAAACGATACTCTACTCACCTCTATATTACTTGTTTACGATAGTGTACACTTGCACTTTTTAATAAATCATTTACATGCGTAACATCCTCTATTGTGCTCGATGGTGAGGACGATGAAGAAGGAGATATCTGTGCTCAACGGTGAGAACGACAGTGACTGTGCCCTCCATTATGCTCGATGGTGAGGATGATGAAGAAGTAGAGATCTGTTTGCAGCAGTGCTGGCTTTTCGCCAGAGTTCAAGTTTGACACCTCCTTCGATTCCAATTCCGGCGACCTTTCTGGAACCAACCAATTACCATATCTGCTTGAAGGGGAGGAAGAAGAGATGAGGACGATAGAGAACAAGTGGATACCAGATGGAGAGGTATGGTCGGAGTGGAAGAAAGAGAGGGAAGGGACGAGAGACAAGTTCAGTGTAATTTGAACAAGAAGATATGATTTTTTTTTAATTTTAAGGGTATTTTGGTCTTTCCACATAAAAATTATGACTCATTTCCATGACATACCAAACTTATTTTTCAACTTCATATCAATTTCCATTTCCATCAAAATCAATTCCATTGTACCAAACGGGACCTAAATATTTTGGGTGTACTTAGAATCTAGTTTACTACTGAAATATGTTAGTGCAAGTGTTTCACCCAAAAGAAAGGGGGTGAATTGGGTGATCACAGAATAATCGAACCATAAATAAAAACTTGATACGATTTAAAGCATAGTTAAGAGCTAGAAGAGATATCACCGAAGTATATCCCAAGAGTTATACTAGTTCGACTACAACCACTTTGACCTATGTCCAGTCCTCAAAGTTCTTCTGAGAGTTTTACTACATCTTCTAAGATTTATTGCGTTCTTGGCATCTCAGTACATAGCAAGTTCCTTCACTGGACACTCGCTCCCCCTTACGCGATGTAAACTAATCCCCAACTTAAGGTTCCACAACGTTAAGTTGTCTCAATAACAAATATAGCGTTTGTAATAAAAATCTCTCTCACAGAGTAAATATAGAATCACTAAAGGTCAAAGTATATGAATGAATGAAAAATATTTGAAAAATAGCCGTTGTGGTAAGTGAGCGTTACAAACGTTGTGTTCTTTATAAAGTGACTTTTCTCTCTCTGGCACGATCTCTTCATTGTCTGCCTGAAAATATACTTAGAATACCAATACAATAAATGGTTATCATATAGATAACAAATTAATAAACAATAGATGATTATCATGCAATATGGACTTCATCACTTGAGTGATCACTCGAGTGATCCATTGCCATCACTTGAGTTACTAATTAGTGATCCCTTCTAGTACTTGGTAGAGAGTTGAAGCAATAATTCTGACTCCATTACTCGAGTGGTCACTCAAGTGATATAGGGTCATCACTTGAGTGACCACTTACAAATCTTGGTAAAGAGTTACAATCTTCATTTTTTACCTTATCACTTAAGTGGTTACTCGAATAATCCTTGGCCATCACTCGAGTGATACTTCTTAAAATCTGGCCATGAGTTTGAAGGCATTTTAAGCAGATATCACTCGAGTGATCACTTCCAAAATTAGCCAGAGACTTCATTCCTGGTTCTGTGACTTCTTCTCCTTCTTCATCAATCGAGTGATGGCTTTACAAGCTTCAACAAGCCCTATTTCTTTTTTCAAAAACTTTTGTTTAATCAAATCATTTGTAAAACCATTTATTAACCATTTGTTATCATCAAAAAATAGAATCTAACAAAATACCCATATGAAATTAGACCACCAATATGGACCCCGATCACGTTTCACAATAAATGTACTAAAAAGAGGAAGAGAATAGAGCATTTATATAAGAGAACATTTTTAAAGGGAGTAGAGATTTATTATGTTAGTTATTATTCATATTGTTTTCTCCCTCAATTCCACATCTTATATATTCCATATGTATTATTACATAAGAATAGATGCAAGTCTTAAGCATACGGTTAAATAAATAGACACAACTATTAAACCATAAAGAGATACTTCTCTTTATAAACCCACCTCTCTACATGATTGCTTATCTTGAATCAGGCTTGGGCCCTAATCAGCCAAGGATAGACTAATATATTCCAATAGAATCTGTCATTAACTATGACTTAGTAAAAATGCCAGGAAGTTAGGCCTTAAAAGAGATTATAGCAACTCTAAGTGATTTTACAGTAACCCTTTCTCTAATAAAGTGAAAGTAAAGAGCTATAAGCTTTGCCTGAGAGTGAAAAATAGGATTGATTGCAAGATTTATAACCCCTAATAATAAGTTATCACAAAATAGAGTAGGTGCTTTAGGAAGATTGATGCCTAATTCACTAATGAGGTTTTGAACCCAGATAACCTCAGAGTTTGTTCTTGCAAGAGATTTGCATTATGATTCAGTGCTTGATCATGACATTGTTGGTTGTCTCTTTGAACTCCAAGAAATAACATTTTGGCCAAGAAATACCACAAATCCTTCAATTGAGCAAGAATCTACGTGGCAGCCACACCAGTTTACATCTGAGTAAGCTTCAAGGAATATGTGTAATAGTGCAAAGTGTGAGATTTGAGAACCACTTAATATGAAGTCCATAATCAATGGTGCCTAAAAGATTATGAGAATGCGTTTGATAGCAGACTAGTGTGCCTCTTTTTGTTCATGCAGAAATAGGCAGACCTTATGACTGCAAAGGACAACTCATCGGTATAAGCAAGGATCATTAAAACCAAATCTTTTGTTAGTCAATTTAGTATTAATGGCAATTAAAGAGGGCATAGAATGTGCCTGAAACATGTTTTCCTTTGCTAAGAGATCAAGAGCATTCTTTATTTAAGAGAGGAGAATTCCATCATTTATGGGTAAAACCTCAACACAAAGAAAATAATTAAGAGGACCCAAATCTTTGATAAGAAATTTATAGCTCAAATTAAGAAGAATATCTAAAACATCCTAGGTTCTAAGGACCTTAAACTTAATCTTTACAGACCCTAAGAATATTAAGTGAGGGTAGAATAGTCCTTGGAAATGTGTTTAGTGGAAGATTGAGCTTGAATTGATGAAGGACCAAACAGGGAGCAATTAGAGACCAATATAAGATGTTAGAAAAGGACCAAAACAATAACTATAGTGGGCATAAATGAGGACCTACATTTTTTGATGGATTGTGCCTAATTCTCACTTACTTGAGCCCATTAGATCTTTACTTTCTAGAGCCTAATTGAGGATTTGCATTTTTTCTTGGAAGGACCCATGCAAGACACATACTGCGTAATCATTCGCAATGTTTTAAGAGGAGAAAATTGAGACCTTTGCTAAGGCTTGGTCTCAAGGACTCTAGAGAACCTTCCAAGGATTTCTATCCCTATAGCGAGTACTCTTAACACTAATTCTTCCTTCTGCTTGGAAATTCTCAGAATTCTTGGATCTAGGCTAAAGTTTGGGGATCCAAAATTGAGGGTTTCCCTAAAACCTCAAATTGATGATTAAGGAATGTTAGAAGGACTTGGTCTAACGCTCCATTAATTAGTCTTGGTTCTCAATTCTAGTCTAGTTTTCCCATACCAAAGTTACTTGTAAGATTTTTGAGCAACTGTAAAAGGCATATTTTGAGTTCTGAGTTACTTTAGGAACTTCTATAGTCTCTTTTGGGTTTGTTCAGGATTATAATTTAACTCTGAGAGTATGTCTAATGAGTTTTGAAAACTCCAATTATTGATTTGTCACTAATTGTGCTGGATTGAGATTCCTGAATTAGTCTAGGGAGCCATTAGGACTCAAATTAACACACACAGAGACACATATCTTAAAGGATAAATTGTTAATTCAAGGGTCTTATTATCATTGTAGATTGCCTCTAAGAGTAGTATAGACATCAAATCTGTCAATTATAGGCTATAACTAACTATTCTAACAAGAGGTAACTAGATTCCTTCTAGGAATAAGGTTACTAGTTGTTCATGGTCTTGCAAACTAATAGATTCTATTATATATGTATGACTCTAGGATTTTGATAAATAATTTCCTTATGTGATTTTGAAAAACATGGTTTGTGATAATAATAAGATAATAACCATGACATCACTATGATAATTATTTATCACTATGAGAGAGCGAATACAAGATAGATATTACTGTGACTTGATGATTATACTCACATGAATATAAAATATAAGCATGATAAAGTTGTGATAGACTATTTATGATTGTGAAAATGAGAATATGAGACTGATTTTACTATGACTTGATAATGGTGCTCATATATTCTATGATTTATATTTATTGAAAGATAAATAATAAAGTGGAAGAGATGGAAGAAGTTTGAGATGTGATATGTGTAACATCTTACTCTAAAGTCACTTATCAGAGTTGATTAGCCATTTAAGAATAACTTGTGAGCCAAAAGGACACTTGATTAAGCTTAAATCTTAAAACTCAATATCAAGGCTTGGGTACCATGAAATAATGAATTTTCCTGAAACTTTGGAAATTCATAAGTAATTCAATATAACTCCAAAATTAGTGGCTAAAATCTCCATATTTATCTCATTAAAAGGTCTTTGCAATGAAAATAAGATCTGGGATCCATTGGAAATCCATTTGGCTCAAAAATGTCTATTTTCAAACTTGGACAAATAATTCAAACTTGGACAAATAGGTAGTCAAGCATTATTACAAAATTCAATCTCAAATTCAAAAAATTTGCACTCATAATCTACACATCCAAAAATCATGTTCTAGGACTTGATAGATAGCTTAGGATGTCTTCCTTACACCTACCAAATATCAGGGCCAACATCTCTCATATGCCCTGTCAGCATGCACCCAATAATTCATAGCTCAGCTAAACTAATTAGAACTTTAACTATCTACCTTCATGTAAATTAGCCATACATCTTTTATATCACTTACCTTGGCTACATATAGCCCTTAACTGATCCTTATAGAGCTTAGTTACAGCCCATAATAGTAATATAGAACTTCTACAAAGCTTCCAAAGTAATAAATATACAACTGCATACACCAAGGATCATATAATATAATCAACAATGATTCCTTTATCTTCTTCAATCTTCAACTATTCTACCCTTTTCTTTTGAAAATCATGTCCCTAAGGTTAGACATGGAAGAATGTGTGAGATTCAGGGAAATCTTAGTAGCAAAACATAAACTCAATATATAATGTGCAATAGTAACAAACTAAGCATATAAATAACCAATACAAGAAAAAAACCTCTTACAAGTATATACACATGGCCATGGCACAAACTCAAGTAGGATATTACATGTTCAAATGCCCATAAATGGCACATGGCAAATAAACATGCAAGCAACCAATCATAAACTATATAAGAGTAAGCTTCACTACCTATTATTACTTTTCTTTCTACACTCACTCCACTTCCTTATTTAATATGTTCTTGATTCCTTGTGGGATCTTGGCACAAGTCAAAACCTAACAAATATTCATATATTTGGTACATCAAAACATATATTGCATTTATGTATATATTATGCATAAGCTAACTATAATACCCTGAATTTTGAGATTTAGGATAGAGAATAAGCCTGAAATAAGTGGACTGCTAAGCCCCGATTTAGCAGAAGCCCAAATTTATTCCCTAATGATTCTTCTATCTTTGGGGTGTTAAAAAAAGTAAAATGGTGAATTTTGGAGAATATGATATACGTTGTGATTCTAATGTATTGTAGCCGGTGCCCAAGCCCTGCATTTAAGCATAATTGTGTGTCACAGCTTAAAATGCATCATAAGGGAAGGGTAGTGTGCATGGCATGAGGAAATATGATATAAAATGTGTTTGATGGTGATTCAAAAGGAATTGCCATAATCAGGGGCAACATAGTAAAGATTCGGTATTTGCCCCAATCGTGATCTACTTGTGTCGGAGCACACGTGGAAAGAATAAGGTAGTGACTCTTCCCTTATGCTATGTGTAAATGCAGTGTATGTATGTGTCATCATTATTTTGTGATGTTGCGGATGCTGAGAAGCTTGTGTATTTGTGTGTCTTTCACCTGTGGCCACAT
Source organism: Inga leiocalycina (assembly GCA_963242795.1). Lineage (NCBI taxonomy): Eukaryota > Viridiplantae > Streptophyta > Magnoliopsida > Fabales > Fabaceae > Inga > Inga leiocalycina. The sequence goes on along the minus strand of OY725328.1, from coordinate 42,971,419 downwards.
GAGGGGGGTTCCCATGGTAGAGGACCATCCCGCTGGGGCGGTAGTTTACGGAGGATTGATTATGTAGGCCGAAAGGCTATTTGTGCTGCTGTATTGCATGATGATATGCTTGCATGCTATGTGATTATGTATGGTATGAGTGATTTATTACTACTAGAATTCTTTTAAATCTCATTCTTTCCATTGACTAACCTTTCAGACAAGGCAAGCGATTCGAGAAAGAAGCAAGTAACCAAGGGTGGTTCGGGCTCCCGTTGGAGTTGTAGTTATGGTAGTTGGTTAACATAGTTGGGATTATTGTATAATTTGGATTTGGAATGTGTATTCAGAAATGTATTTGGAAATGACTTTGTGTAATCCCCATTTGAGAATTGTAAAGGCGAATGTGCCCTGTAAATCCTTTATTAAAGATATCAAACCCGAGTTTGCTAGGAATTATGTTATGTGTAACCCCCTCACCGTAATTACATCCGGATTACAAAATTTAAATGAAATAGAGACCAATAAGATGAAATAACAATTCATAATCCCTCATCCCAAGATGGGGTATTTCAAAATCATTTCTAAAACATACTTAATCCTGGTCTCACATTCACATGCGGATATAATTACTTGAGAAATCAGAGTACATAATAAATATCAAAGTGCGGAAACCAAAATCCCGACAAACCCCGGGTTACTTACATATATAACTTGGGTTCAAAGTTTCCCAACAAGGGGATTACATCACCAAAACATTCATTTACATTAGATGTACAACTTGCAATCCCAAATCCAACACTATAATAACCAACTACCACTTAGATCTCGGAGTAAGCCTAACTACTCCTGGTTGTCCGCTTCCCTTTCGAACCACTCGCCCTGTCTGAAAAGATTAATCATTTAGGAGGGTGAGATTCTAAAGAATCCCCGTAGTAACAACTATTTCATACCACATGCAATCATATAATATGCAAACACATCATCTCATATCAGCAGCAACACAAACTCACTCCACCCTCATCCCCTTTTACCGCCGGGAAGGCATACGACCTTTACCCGAACCGTTGTTAGTGACTCAGGGACTGTTGGCGTGGCAGTGCATACAAATAGCCACACGGCTCACATATAGCCTTTCGGCTTTCACAATGGCCCGTCGGCCTTCACAAATATCACACCCTAACCTCATCCCCTTTTACTGCCGGGAAGGCATACGACCTTCACCCGAACCGTTGTTAGCGACTCAGGGACTATTGGTTTAGCGGTGCTACCACAATATCACATAAAACATATATGACACCCTAACCTCATCCCCTTTTACCGCCGGGAAGGCATACGACCTTCACCCGAACCGTTGTTAGCGACTCAGGGACTATTGGTTTAGCGGTGTTTCCACACAAAGTTTTCACAAAACTTGCAGCATACAAAATCCATTTAATCACAATGATATAGCACACATATCATACATCACATAAGGTATAAAGATAGAGTCACTACCTGTATCTTTCCTGACTGGCTCCGGCACCGTGGCCTTACGAGGGCGACAAATGTCAAATCCTATATCAATTAGGGACAACCAATCAATCTCTTTTCCATATGTATATTTCAATAATACTCTATGTTGGTTATCATTTAGGACTCTTTAGGTGACTAAAATAGGCCTAAACATATGCCTAAAGGGTTGGAAGAAACTACCCAAAAGACCCCTTACTCGAAGGCAAAACACTCATTTTTGGTCATCTCACTCGAGCACAAATGCTCTCACTCGAGCACAAGTACGGACATCACTCGAGCACAATAGCGAGTGAGACTGCGAGTGAGCACCCGAGAGCACAAGGAAACCCTCGAGCACTGGCTCACTCAGCACGCTGACCCTCACTCGAGCACAAGGCTAGATGCCTCACTCGAGCACCCGCGAGAGAAATCCAGGAGGTGAGCACCCGAGAGCACCCCAAAGCTCTCCAAGCACGGGATCACTCGAGCACAGCCATATGTGCTCGAGCACACACCTCACACCCGTGAGTGAGAAGGCACACTCGAGCACCTTACTCGCGAGTGACCACCCGCAAGCACAACTCCCACCTGAAGCACAACCTCACTCGAGCATGACCCCCAGTGCTCGAGTGAGAAGGCTATGCTCGCGAGTGTCAGAGCACACTCGTGGCATCCACCAGCAAGTGAAGACCCGAAAGAACACCCTTCACTCTGGACTTACACCCTCACTCGGGCAGACCATGCTCACTCGAGCATGTTCTTCGCTCACTCGAGCACAAAGCGATGTGCTTGAGCAGCACTCGCAGAAAACCCAAGTGACTCGAAGAACAAAGGGAAAAACTTGCGCATCACTCGAGCACGTTCTTCCTCTGATCGAGTGATGTGTATCAGAGACCAGAAACGCAGCCAAAAACCAGAAACACCAGATGGTCAAATTCTCCCCCAAAGGTTCCTAAACTCTTCCCAATGCTCATACACTCTAAGCACTAACAAGGGAACACAATGGCAACTCCAAAAACACTCCAAAACCCAATTTGACCACAATCAAACACTAAGGTCTCTAAGATACACATTCTCCAAATCTCCCTTAACACATTTCCAACATTCCAGATTATTTCCAATAATCAAATAACTCATCATTAAACCATTTCCACCATCAAACACCTTAAAATCCACATTTCCATCATTTGGCCTAATTAGGTGAAATTTTCCAGATTCTTCCAAACTTAGCCAAACATCATAAACAATATACCAAAATACTCTAAATGCCTACCTCTTCTCTTTGCTCAATTCAGAACCTTGATTCCTCAACTTTCAATTTCGGCCAAAAACCCAATCAACACCATTCAAGGCTCTACAATCATCACAATGTAGCTCTCATTGAGATGAACACTATTACAGAAAAGGTTTTAAGCAAAAGAGGATCACAACTTACCAAGATTCAAGCTTTTCTTCTTCCTCTTCCCTTGCTTGCTTCAGCGAAATGGAGAGAGAGAGAAGAGATGAGAGAGAGATGGAGCAATGATGATGAAGCTACACACACACTCCCTTGCCCATGCCTCCAACCGAATAGGAGAGAGAAAATGAGGGAAAAGTGATATTTGTCTTCTAGTGCTTCATCCTATGACTCACACCATGCCACATGTCCACATCTTAAGCACTCCATCAAAGAGCTCACACAACCGCAAAACATAGGATCCCGACCCATTATCAATGAATCTCAACCATTAATCTTAAATACCACAAGTGTTTATTCTCAAGATTCTCATTACATTAATTCCAAAAGTGCTTAATCGCTCTAATTATAATGATTATCATATTCATTAGCCCTAATTACAAATCGGGATATTACATTATGCACTCTAATATTTATATGAATGTGATTTATCTTCGCGAAGTAATTATATTCAAAATGTAAATGTGAGACCAGGTGTATTAGATTTCGAAAGGTATTTGTGAAAACCCTATCTCAAATATGGGATTGTAAATTAGTTTTGACTATTCATTGATCTCTGATTCATTCTAATCACGTATTTCGGATAATAATTACGAAGGGGGTAACACTAACTCTTCCACTTCAACTTGATTCCTAATCTCTTTCTTAGACTTTATTCTTGAGTTTAAAACTTTTAACTCTTTGAATTATATTCTCTTGCTTAAAAACTATTCCCTTATGCCAACCCTACACAATTTCGCATGAGGAATTCATTTCTAAGCTCAAAATTATTCAACTCTAGCTCCTTCCCTATTTTCCCCTAGGTTGGAATATGCTTATATGCACCATCAACATCATTTTCTCTTTTTTTTCACTACTTTCAAACTTATTTTATGGGCATAATTCCCCACAAATGTTCATCCTAAATTCATTGGAAGGCATAAACTTAACAAAACTTAACTCCTACAATCTCAAATTGCTTAGACCAAAACAAGGGAATATGAAGAGAATAATGAAATTCAACTCTATTCCATTCAATCATCTCATAGGAGTCTCTAGATATCTTGTATATCTAATTTTTCCATTTAGGTTGAATTTAACATGTTCTTAGGCCTCATGTCAGCCAGCATTTTCATCCCCAAACATCATAAATTTTGAACTATACATGCTATAACAACAATCAATATACAAGACACTAAACCACTGTCTACTAGCTTCCATTTATGTATAGGTAAGCTTAATCATACTTCTCTCTCTTGTTCTTGGAGTTTCTCTCTCTAAACCCTGACATTCAAGAGCTATCAACTCTTAAAATACTCAAATTAAAGAGAAATCAAGATAGGGATAATGATTTAAGCACTTAGACTTACCTAGGATGTTGATTGCATGAGTTCTTGAGCATTCTATTCCTTCTCTTCTTCCTTCGTTTCCTCCCCTTTTCCTCAGTTCCTCTCAGCTCTCTCTCTCTCTCTATTTTCTGTATTTTATTCCATGATGAGAGGTCAAAATGAGTGAGGGCAACGTGTTGTTTAAGTTTATTAAAGAAAAGAATGTTAAAATTTCCTCTAAGGCCCCACCTCATACAAGCTTATTTCACAACCATGATTTTGATGTGGTTCTTTAGTTTTTTTGGTGACTGGAAGTAAGAGAGATCGCTGAAAAAGGTTGTTGTCACCAAATAAGTTGGAAAACAATCTTGCATGTCAATTTTTGGGGGTCACTAAAACAAAGCTTAAGTTTAGGAGTTCTTAGAGCCAAAATTTCTATGGTTCAGAGTCCAAATTCATGATTGCATGTCATCTCCTTCACCTAGTCTTCATCGTTGGAAAATAGAGCTGAGCATGCATGTAATGGCAGAGGTAAGAAATTGAGATTTGAGTGGAATTGCTTCATTTTTTTGTTTTTGAGTTTTTGAGAGTTTAAGATGTGTACTAGATAACAGAATCAAGGAGAGCTCAGTTTAGGATGAAAATGGTGGAGTTCTTGGGAGATTAAGTAAAAGTGTCAAAATTGTAAGTTCCAGGGAGTTAGACGGTTTCAGGTACTATTTGGATTAGGAAAATCGTGTCCATTTTTTATGAAATTTAGCAAGAAAATACTACATATCCAAAGTTTTAAAATGAGTCCTAGATCATTTCAATTAGATATCTTGAGTAAAACTTATGACTTTTGGAAGTTTGGTCAGAAAACAGATAACATTTTGGGTTTTGGATTTCTGACAGTAGATAAATAAGCAAATTTCATGAGGCTAATTTGGTAATTTGGCCATGTGATTATTTTCCCTTTGTATTATACATTTATATTTTTCAATTAAGTATTAGAACTTAGGAATTGGATGTGTAAATTATAGTTATGAATTTTTAAAATTTGGGTAGATAATCTGGAAAATTTTGACTCTCATATTGGACAGTCAGTTTGATCATGGAGTTGGGAAACTTAGGAATATGATTTGATACTAGAAGATATTTTTCTTGTACATAGGACTTCTAGAGCTTCACATAAAAACTTGAACCACCTCAATTGGAGTTTCTTAGCCTAAGATATGATTTTTCAAAATTTCCTAAATTTTGAGTCAAATTTGGGTTTAAGTTGGAATAATTGATCACATTTTAGGAAATTAAGATTTATGATAGTTTGAGAGTTTGGGACAATTTAAGGGCCAATTTTATTAAACTTAGTGCTTAAATCACAAGGGTGAAAGACATATACATGTCTTAAATTAGATATATTCTAGACATAAGCACAAAAGAGTATTAAAGATAACCAACTAATTTGAAATAAAGGACAAGAGTTATGAGAGGATCAAGAATAACATAATCTTTAATATATTGATAAAATTAGAATAAGTAATGACCCATCTCTTTATGAATTTTAAATTATAGGATTCGATATTTGCTCAAGGCCCAAGAGGAAGCTAATTAAAGAAGGTAAAATACCGAAAAGGTAGTCAGGTGGTAACTCTTCTCTCATATAATATGTATTTGTTCTGCATGTATATGTTTACCATTGATTATATTCATTTCATGAATATATGGTTTGATGTTTGGAATGTGTGTCTTGAAGCCGTAAGACTTGAAAGTGCATTGTTGCATGGGGTGTAAGACCTAATATGCATTCAGAGTAAGGTCGTAAAACCTAAAAGTTCATTTGTTGCGTGTGGTGTATCCCTGGTCTATAAGACCTGTTGTGCAATCTGTATTGTAAGGGACTGTGTGCCCTGAGGCTATAAGGCCCAAAAGTGCATTTGTTGCATGGGTTGTATGTAATATCCCAATTTTTGATTAAGGGATAATCATGATTATTAATGATAATTATGAATTTATTGGAATTATTATGTGATTTATGGCTATAATAATTAATGTCATAATTAGTGGAAATTGGAAATATTGGGGTACATGTGTGGTATTTAAGATCAAGGGTTGAGATTCCTTGACCGTGGGTCGGAATCTAGTGTATTAAGCTTGGGTGAGCTTATTGAGGGAATGAAGGAGATGCTGACAAGTGGCACTGTGGTGGCCATCGGATGAAGACACAAGAGGACAAAGGTCCACTTTTCCTCTCTCTCACTCCATCTCTTCATCCCATCTCTCTCTCTCTCGTGCTCTCTCTCTCTCTCGTCAGCTTGGTGGCCAAAGGAAGGAAGAAAAGATTGATCTTTGGGTAAGTAAATGATCTTCTTTGCTCAAACTCCATTCACAAATATTGATCCTTGAGTAATGGGCTTTATTTTGGTGTGTATAGTGTGGCCATTTGGTGCTGATTTATGCTACACGAAAATCTGATTGTTGGTGGATCAAGAACTCACTTTGGAAAAGTGAAAGAGGTAAGGGAACTCAATCTATCCATCTATGTTTCATGCCATTTGGAATAGTTTCTAAATTCTGGAAATTTGGGCTTGAATCTAGAAAATGAGTGTCACTGTTCATTTGGTATGTTTTTGGCATGAGAATGGTGTTTTGGAATGAGTATGTGATAGATAGATTGATTAGAAGTTGAAATATGAAGTTTTGTTGAAAGAGGTATCTTGTTGAATTTAATGCCCAAAACCCAAAGTATGAGAATGGAGTAGGATTTTGATGATTTTGAGTATTCCATTGAGTTTGTTGGGTGTTTTTGTATGGGAATGGCTTTGGGTTAAGTTTTGAGTCCATAGGAAGCAATTGGACAAGTGTGAGGGAAAGTGCCTCTGTTTCTGCGTTTTCTGCTATCTGTGGGATTCACTCGAGCAGAGAGGGGTCTGCTCGAGTGAAGGATGAATATCACCCGAGCAGAAGGGGTCTGCTCGAGTGAGGGATGAGTTTCACCCGGGCAGGGATGAACTCTGCTCGAGTGATATGAGGTTTTTCCCTTTGTGCTTCGAGTTCGTCTGGGTTTTCATGTGCAATGCTCGAGCACATCGTTTTGTGCTCGAGTGAGCAAAGAACATGCTCGAGCAAGCATGGTCTGCTCGAGTGATAGTGGGAGTTTAGAGTGAAGGATTTCTTTCGGGTCTTCACTTGCTGGTGGATGCCACGAGTGTGCTCTGACACTTGCGAGCATAGCCTTCTCACTCGAGCACTGGGGGTCATGCTCGAGTGAGGTTGTGCTTCAGGTGAGAGGTGTGCTCGCGGGTGAGAGAGGTGCTCGCGGGTGAGAGGAGTGTGCTTGCGGGTGTGAGTTGTGTGCTCGAGCACATATAGCTGTGCTCGAGTGATCTTGTGCTTGGAGAGCTTTGTGTGCTCTCGGGTCCTCACTTCCTGGACTTCTCTCGCGGGTGCTCGAGTGAGGCATTTAGCCTTGTGCTCGAGTGAGGATTTTGTGCTCGAGTGAGCCAGTTCCTGAAAGCTTTCTTGTGCTCTCGGGTGCTCACTCGCGGTCTCACTTTCTTTTATGCTCGAGTGCTGTCCGTACCAATGCTCGAGTGAGAGCATTTGTGCTCGAGTGATGTCCGTACTTGTGCTCGAGCATGGTCATCTGTGCTCGAGTGAAACAGAGTAAAATCTCAGTCTTGTGCTTCCAAAAGGGGATCTTTGGGATAGTTCTTCCTACCCTTTAGGAGTTTTGTTAGGGGTATTTAAGGACTCTAAAAGAGCAATAATGATAACCAATTAAGTATTATAAAGTGGATTAAGTCTTGGAATAGAGAATAACTCTTCGTCCCTAATTGTGAACATAGGATTTGACATTTGCCTTCCTCGGGAGAGACCGGCGTTAGGACACGCACGGAAGGATCAAGGTAGTGACTTTTCTCTCATATCTTGTATGATGTCTTGGTATGCATATCTTATCATTGAACTTGTGAAATGTGTGCCATGGTCCATTACGGCGCGAGCAAGTCAGCGTGAGCCGTATAGGGAGTGACAGTGGTCATCTCTAGTCGGCCGTTGGACTGCCGTCGTAATCGACATGGATCTTTGTGAATCCGACCCGTGGGGGCGGCGTATGTGAAAACCAGCCGTGGGCTGTGTGTGTGTATCTTGCCTATGTGGCTTGCGTATATGATATGCTTTATATGGATCCCAGCTGTGGTGAATTATACTGTGTTGATTGTTGTGATGCAATAAAACGTGAGCAATTCAGCGTGAGCAATCGTCAGGGATGACATGTGTCATACTAACCATTGCCGTTGTAACTGCCGTTGTAGTTGCTTGTTTGGATAGTGATTTGATTACATGCATTATTGTTGTACATTATATGATTGACTTGTTACTACGGGGATTCTTTAGAATCTCACTCTCCCAAAATTAAACCTTTTAGACAGGGCCGAAGGATCGAGAGGCAAGCGGGCGACGAAGAGTAGTTAGAGCTCCTGTTTAGGAGTATATTTTGGAGTTTATGGTTATCATTGTATATTTTGGAATTGTATATAGTGGATTTTGTGTAATCCCCAAGTAAAAGGGTATGAATTGTAGGCTTTGTGCCTTGTGTAAATCCCTTTTATTATGAATGGAACCCGAGTGAGTCGGGAACTTATTTGCACTCTGATAATTGTAAATGGAATCTACCTGTTCAGGCCATATTGTATTAAAATGTGAATAGGAGACCATTGTAATTGAGTTTAGAAAAGTTTTTGCAAATCCAATTTTTGGGCAAAAGATTTCTTTGATAAGTCCCAACTTGAATTATGGTCTCTAATTACAACTTAATTATGGGTTTAAGAACTTAATCTCGGCCTCAGGTGGGAAGGGGGTTACATTGTATCCCTAGGCTGTAAGACCTATTATACCAATTATGTTGTATTGGACCATTGAGTCATGTGAATGATGTTTGTGCTGTATCTTGATTACCGAATGCTTAACTATAAAATGGTTTGTTTTGCATGCTTTATGAACTTGCATATCTTATAATTAACTACTGTTACTACTGAGATTCGTGGATTCTCACGAATCTCACCCATTCCATTAAATGACCTACAACCAAAGCCAACAACAAGGAGGTAGTTATGGCAAAGAAATAAGAAAGTGGAGAAGAAGAAATTATATTATGTTGGCTATTTGTATATTAATGTTGAGACTTAAGATTTTTGGTAGCCGCATGTGGCTACATGTTTTGTATATATGTGTATATACATAAACATAGAGACATACATAGTGAAGGTAATAGTAACATACTAGTATCACAAGCAAGTGTAGTATAGATGAGAGTAATAATACTCCGCACAATAATTGAATCAGGGATGGGCAATTCTATGTTAAAAGCCTATAGGTTAAGCATCAATACACTAGGATAAGAATAGAGTAATACTCTTCATAAAATAAAATGGAGTTTAAGGATTGATGAGTCATAATGAAGTGTTTGAACCACTAAATAACTATTTTAGAAATTTTTAAATTTTTCAAAAAAGCCCATTCATTCACAAGTTTGAACCCTATGTTTAGACATGTTTCTTCTATTTTCAAAGGAGTTTGTCTTCCCAGGATCAAACGTGGCTTAGTGGTTTGAATTCATTATGTATAAAGCTCATCTGAAAACTATAGAAATAGGGTATCACAGGATATGTGAAAATTAAATACAATGATATGAGTAATATAAGTGATTAAATGTGGTAAAATGGGAAATCAATAAAAAAATTTGGGAATTTCTTTTTGGTAGGATGAAAAAGGGGAGGAAGGCTTAAGAAGCTTAAGTTACTTCTATTGAGAGTAGGGTTTTCATTCTCTTTGGTTTATGCTATATTATTGTAAATTGCCATGATAAAGCTCATCTTGCATACTTTTATTCAATATTAGACTTGATGTATTGACTTTTTGCTTTTGAGTTATCTATTATTGAAATGCACATATTGGTTTTAAAGGGTCAGGGGCCCAAGGTTTACATTTAAACTTGTGGATCCACCTTTTGGTTTGACATAGAGTATGTATTGAAGTATTTATTGAATACTTACACTACTACAAAAAAATAGAAGCTGCAGCACTGCTTTTTTCAATATTTGTGGCGCTTATATGCCATCACTAACTAAAACAAACTGTAGCACTTCCATAAGCGCTACAGCTTGTATTTCTTTTTTGAAAAAAAAAACACTTGATGTAGTGCTTGTTGTCGCAAGCGCCACAACACATGCTTATATATTTTTTAATTAAATTTACTTTTGGTAGCACTTTGTCATTGTTGATTTTAGCTTGGATATGTTGATTTTGTAAATTTAGGAAGATGAAACCCTAAGGAGTTATGCTGCCCAAATTTTGATTGATCATGATTAATATGGTGATTATGAGGTTAAAAGAGGTTTTATGATGATTTTGGAAATTTGTGTTCAAATAAGCCTGAATTCATTTTCTGGAGATAGAGAACCTGCAACGTGTTTTTGATATATCAAACTTAATTCACATACTATGAAATTTTATAGGATTACAATAGACATCTTGAGCTTTAATTTGATAGGTGTTATAAGCCATTTAGACTGATGGATTGAAAGTTATGATTTTTCAAAGTTTGACCCTGAATCTAGAATGAAATCTGTGGCAGACTGGACTTGACAAATTTTCTGGAAATGTGTGGCGATAATTGATTCTCTGTGATATTTTTTATTGAAAGATGACTTAAAGAGATTTTTATAAAACCTGGAACTAACCCATTTGGATTTTTATAGAATTAATTATGAGTTTCTAAAGTTGGTCAGCAAAACTGGCAGGTTAGGTCAAACCTATGAAATTATGGCAATTAAAGTAATTTGGGCCAATATGGGCCCGAATATAAGAGACATGTCATAAAGACCTATGTAGCCCCATTGGACACTCATTTATCATGGCTAATGATATGATTATATATCTAGGGTCATGAGGTGACAAAGAAGAAGCATCCTCAATGGTTGAAGAAAAAGGTATAAGAGGAGGACTCAAGACACAAGGTAATGAACTTACCTCTCCTGCATGTTTTTAATATTTATGCTTGTATATTGATGCATGTGATTACTTTGCTTGATTATGTGAAACATATATGAATGATTGAAGCCATGTTTCTATTTATACTGTAGCCATGAGTATGTTGTTTGAAATATTGAGTACACAGATATATCATTGTGTTAGCACGAGTTTATATAAGGCAAGTATATCATGCATTAAGCACTTATCTTGCATGCATATTAGTATTGTTTGCTATTGAGATTCCCCTGAATCTCATCCTCCCCCAACCAACCATTTAGACAGGTGATCACAGGAGGCTTGCTAAGTACAAAGAAGAGCACTACATGAGAGGAATGATGTGGTGGAACAAAGATAGAAAGATGTCTGAGTTTTATTAAATGGGTTTAGACACCCTGATAGCCCTGTGTGGCTACATTATTTGTAATTGTTATATACAATCCCAGCGGGGAATTACTATAATCAAATACTTATTGTCAGCATTTTATGCTATTTTTGTGTGCCCATTGAATTGCGTGCAAGTACTCTGAAAATAGTGAAAATAAGATAAGGGTGTGACAAAACAAACTACTTATCTAGTAGCTAGCTAGAGCATTGTTTGAGCACATATTCACACCATTCATTAATGGCTTCATTTACTTGATAGTCAGTCAAATTGTCACAACATCTATCTGCATAACACATCATATACAATGATGCACACAACGAATTAAAATCACTAAAAATTTATTATCAAATACTACTCAATTAAATTTAAAACACAATATGAATTGAAACTAGAATGACCTACTTTTAGAGGAACAAAATGTTGATTTTGAGTAATTACATCCTTCATGAATTTCATAATATAATACCTGCAATCATTATTATCGGGTTGGAAAGGGCATGCAACAATATAATAAAATAGTTAAATCAATTTTTGAATAAAAATTGTTTAATAACAAAATTTGAGTAAATTCATATAAATACTCGTATCTTCTTCCACACATACTTGAAGCTTCCGATGCATTGATAATAATCAATATCCAATGTGCCCTAACTACTCGGTAACTCCCTCGAGTAATGACCCAGAATTACTCGAGGGCTCCCTCGAGTAATGAGAATTCTGATGTACTTTGTTTTCATGCAATAGGATAGATGTTCGATATTTTGGTGATATCCTTTTAATCACAGGTCGGATTGAGTTGAAACTAGTGGCATATGAAACTAGACTCCTAACACGAATTATGGACACCAAAATCACATTAAAAAGAGTTCAGATGAGAGAGATATGATCTGTTGAAGTTGACACATAAATCAGCGTCTTTAACCAAAATAGTTTCAGTATTTTGGATATAACTCTCAAACTACTAATTAGATTGAGACGAAACTAGTGCCATATGAACTTAGACTTAAAGAAATTTCCATAGATATATAATTTGTCACATTTGAAGCTATATACTAAAAAATATGTCTTCTGGAAGTTGTTGCTCGTGATTTCAGACATTGTCTAAGAACAGTAGATACTCTTTGGATCATAACTTTCTATATACAATGAGTTTGGAGCTAATTCTTGTTGCATTGAAATGTAGACAATGAGAGCTTTTCGATGATATATAATTGTCATGTTTTAAATCAAAATGAAGAGATCACTCGAGGGATTACTCGAGTGATGTCCAAGGATTACTCGAGCAACCCCTCGAGTAATGAAGTTAGAAATGCTCTCGCCAGATTTTGAAGGGGATTACTCAAGTGATCACTCAAGTAATGACCCAGGATTACTCGAGTGACCACTCAAGTAATGCGATAGACAATGTATCCGAAGTTTCTGAAAATCATGGGATTGACTATGAAACTCACTCTTCTTGCTTCAAATCACTCTTACACTTCATTATATTAGTGTTTAATGTGTTTCTCCAGGAATACAATGAAGAGATGATGTGAAGAGACAAAAGTTGAATTTACCAAAGCAGAGCGTCAATATTCATAATGGCTAGTTTTCAAATTCAAGCAACGGACGAACAAAGCAACGGGATTCAATGGATAAGTTGAAATACTCACCACGGTTATATCCTACTCAACTATAAATATAGAAGATTCAAGCAGAGAGAAATAACAACAATGAGAACACAACGACACAAACATGCTTATATCTTGAGTCATCCACTCTGACCCAACAACTCTCTGTTCTTATCTATTTTCTATATCATGTATATTTGAGAGTGTAATTATTTGTATTATATTTCAGTATTCATCTATTCACTTCTGAGAGAGAAGATTGATTGTAATCCTTCTTTATCAAGTTTGTATCCTTACAGTGTGTAAGGGGGAGTAATCGGAAGTATCCTTACGGTGGGTAAGGGGGAGTAACTCAGTACGAGAATTGTAAAGGCTTCACAAGTGTCTGGATTAAACTTGTGAGATTATAGTGGTTCTCAAGTAGCCAATTAAACTTGAGGAAGATAGTGGATTGAAAATCTCAGGAGGAACCTGGGGACTGGACATAGGTCATCGTGGATTGGGCCAAACTAAGATAAATCACAGTTTGCATCTTCTATTCTCTAAGCTCTTATATCTCCAGTATATATGTTTTAGATACTTACTTATGGTTTCATGATTTCATACTTATTGATCTCATAAGATGTGAAAGAAATTTCAAAGTTCTTAATTTCCTATCATACACCCAATTCACCCCTCTTGGATGTCAGTTAATTCTAACAATTTGTACCCTTGAAAAGTTCCAAAACTTAAAATATTTTCCCTAGAGCTTGGATATTAAATAAAAAGAATTTTCCTTAAATTTTGAAAATTTATAACTAAATCAATGTAGATTTGAGGTGCAATTGTAACTACGAAGTTTTTGCTATAAACATCTTATACAAGTAAACTTTGAGTGGTGTAAAAGTAGACACAAACATTTCAAAATATAGAAATTTTCCTACTCCTCTTAATTTGTTCAATGTTGACTGTTATAGAGTTGTGGGGAGGGAAATGTTTGACCAGAAACCATGATGATGTGGCCAAAGAATCCCTAAAAATCAAGGTTCTGATTCATATTATCTGCAGCAATTCAAACAAAATTTTTTTATCTCAAGCCATCTCATCCCCTTCCTCTTCTTTGCATCTCTTGCTAAATCGGAAGCATGAAATCAATGCTTCCAACCCAAGCGAGTCAGTGGTGACCTCGTTTTTTCTACACACACTATTCAATGCCTTCACCTCTAAAACCCTACTAATGCACAAGCTTGGACCATCGCAAGCAAACCGAACACACCGATCATATCATGCAAGAAACTCCAAAACAACATTTAGATCACCCATTGATATATGAGGTTACTGCCATCAGGAACATAGTATATACTCAAATTGGGAGATTGAAATTAGGTACGCACCAAGATATGCATTGCAGTGTGCTGATTATCTTGCCAAAGGTAATACACCAAAATAGTGTAGACATGGTTTTGTTGCCAACACCAGCACCTAGATGATTGAAATTAGGTATGTTGCATTGAGCCAGAGTCTGCTCTTGTGTAATACATTCAAAAAAAAAAAAAAAAAAGCATTCATCAGAAGGACAGATGGAATATGGAGAGACTGATAATGTTGAAATAATCATATAAATTCCAGAAATTATTCTTGGGAACTTTATAAAACTTTTTGGCCTTCATTAACTTCTGTACCTCATAAAATAATTTCTTTAGAATTTTCGGCCTAAAAATTACCCTCTAGGTATCTTTCCATATTTTTTTTGGGAAAATAAGCGATTGATTCCGGAAAAAAAAAACTTTAAAATTAGTTAAGTCACTTTTGAGGAACTAAACTTCTTAATAAATTTTCTAAATCCCCAAAATAACACTTCATAATATTTTCTCAATTTTTCTAGGTCATCAAATAATTTTGATAATTATTTTTTATTTTATTTTGTTAAAATAATCACATAAATATCTTGATATTTTGCATGATGTTTGTGTAATTTATATAGGATTTTAAAAAAAATTAAATAACTTTCAGCTAAACAAAGATAAAGAAATATAATTGTCAAAAAGCAATCAAAACATATATCTCTTTTTTCGCTTTTACTAAATGGAGGCACATCTCTTATATGCAAATGAACTCAAACCTTAGTTTTTCATGTGAGAAACTAGCTCTTTCGGCTAAATCCAACCCCCATTAATTAAATCAAAACATATACCAAATAAAAAATAGGGTTAAGGTGCAAAAATAGTAAAGAACTATTTCGCTAAGTGCACTCAGCACAATTAACTATTTTTGGATGTAAAACTAGACATCAATAATATTTTTGGGTGCAAAAGTAGCAATACCGTTAACTCAGGATAACTTCCGTTACTTTAATATAATTTTAGAATGGTTAAAGTGCAAATTTAGCATCAAACTATTTTCTTATGAACACCCAACACAATTATTTTTCACACAAACATTTACAAAACAAATATGGGCATTTACACAGGAGCATTTACATTAATGATCTTACTTTTTTCATAAGAGTATTTATAAGACAAATAAAGGGATTTAAAAGAATCCGAGGAATTAAAAAATTTTGATCTTTCATATATTTATTTTGTAAATGTCTATATTTATCTTTCCACTGACAAAACCTAACTTTTACTTGACTGAATGGGGTGTAATAAAATTTTATTAACCCACTGTATTCTTTTAAATCTCTTTATTTTGTCTTGTAAATTCTCTTATTAGAAAATTGGTGGCACCCATATTTTCTAAAAGGGTTAAGTTGAAAATTTAGTAATGAATTATTTCCTTATGGGCACTAACGTAATTGTTTTTCTTAAGAGCATTTATAAGATAAATATGAGCATTTACATAAGAGCATTTACTTTTTTTTCTAATAAGAGAATTTACAAGACAAATAAAGAGATTTAAAAGAATACAGTGAGTTAACAAAATTTTGCTGCACCCCATTCGGCCAAGTAAAAGTTAGGTTTTGTCAGTGGAAAAATAAATATAGGCATTTACAAGATAAATATATGAAAGACCAAAATTTTTTAATTCCCCGGATTCTTTGAAATCCCTTTATTTGTCTTATAAATGCTCTTATGAAAAAAATAAAGTAAGATCAGTAATGTAAATACTCTTGTATAAATGCTCATATTTGTCTTGTAAATGCTCGTGTGAAAAATCATTGTGTTGGGTGTTCATAAGAAAATAGTTTGTTGCTAAATTTGCATCTTAACCATTCTAAAATTATATTAAAGTAACGGAAGTTATCCTAAGTTAACAGCGTTGCTACTTTTGCACCCAAAAATATTGTTGATGTCTAGTTTTACACCCAAAAATAGTTAATTGTGCTGAGTGCACTTAGCGAAATAGTTCTTTACCATTTTTGCACCTTAACCCTAAAAAATATATAATATGCAGGACCAATACACGCCGGCCCAATCCCACGAGGCCTAAAGGGTTGTTCCTTAATGGGCTCCATCCGAAAAGGACTGGCCGTTTTGTTGGTTGTAATGGCAATAAATTCGTTCCTATGATAAAAAGATATTCGATATGATGGAACTCAGCTTGATAGGTATAATTGTCTTTAATTTGTTTATAGATTTTGGAAATTTTGGCATTTATTAGTGGGGCATGATTTTTCTTTTTGCGTGAACTTTTATCAATGGAATTTTATGAGTCTAATTTTCAAATAGAATTTACCACTACCAGTGTTCAACTGTTCAGAATCTAAGAAACTGTTTCAGGTTAAAAAAAAAAAAGAATCTAAGAAAACTCTATGTACAGTTGTGTACGTGTACACTGTACACACACACACCATATTTCATATGACATACTCATACACACGCGCCGCACGCAAATGCACTTTCATAATTGTTAGTTTTAATTAAGAGATGACTAAGCCATGTGTAATTAATCTTTATCAGCCATGCCCTTAAATTAAAATTTCATAAAAGCTGTTATGAATAATATATTAAAATATTATTAAATGGATGTCCATCACCCTAATATTTCTCTTATCTTCCTATTATCTCTTCTTATTATTTTTCCTACGTTTATGTAATTTTATTTATTCTAGGTTATATAATTATGCCTATAAATAAGAGATATGTATTATATATTATATAAATCTTAAATAATGAATAAGAATTACTCTCCTCTTCCACCTCCTCCTCCTCTCATATTCTCTCTTATCTTTCTCTTTATTTATAACAATTATTTCCTACCTAATTTGTCTTCATCTGTAGGATAGATTTGACTTTGATAAGCTTTCAGCTTGAATTTCTAGGTTTTATGTGTTAGTATCATTAATTTTTTCAGTTTCAGAATTGATTATACATCATCATTCTTAGGAATTCAGCAATGCTAAGTAGTTTTCTCATCTGTAATTATGTTGAATTGTTGATGAGTATTTTTTTTTTAAAGGGAAAATTTCATTAAAGGACCACATGATCAAATTTATTTCAGTCAAGATCAAAACATTTTGAAATTTCACTGCAAAACTAATGATCAAAACGAAAATAAGTTTTGTAGTTAAAAAGACAATAATGCCTCTTACTTTTTTTTAAAAAAATTTTTTTGATTGTCGTCGGAGCTCCGGCCATCGCTGGCCAACCATTAAAGCTTTGGCACCAACTAGTTGGAGCTCCAACCATCGGAAATTAATGTATTGTTTATAGGAATATTCTATTTGTTCATAAAGAGTAAAACGCTTACAAATGCAATTTGTTCAATTTGTGGTGCTCATATATATAATCTACTTGTTCATGAAGAGCTGAACACTTGCATATGGGACTTGTTCATGAACCGATGTTTTCTTTTTAACCTATTAATTTATGTTGGTCATATACTTATTTCACTTGTTCATGAGAAGTTGGACACTTGCAAATGAAAAAAAAAACAAATTCAACAAGTCCCATTTACAAATGTGTAACTCTTCATGAACAAGTGGATTATACATATGAACAACATAAATTGAATAAGTTGCATTTACAAGTGTTCTACTCTTTATGAACAAGTGTGCAACTCTTCATGAATAAGTGGAATCCTCCTATGAACAACATATTAATTTATGGTGGTTGAAGCTCTGGCGGCCGGCTGTGATCAAACGTTTTTTAAAAATGTAGAGAGGCATTATTGTCTTTTTACCTACAAAACTTATTTTTATTTCAGTCCTTGGCCCTACAATGAAATTTTATAATATTTTGATCGTTAACTGAAATAAATTTTGTCATGTGGTCATTTAATGAAATTCCCCCTCTGAAAAATAGGTATTCAACTATCATTAGTATGAAAATTTTTATGTGAGGGAGAAGTTATAAATTTAATCTCACTTGTAACTTTGTGGTTAAAGGCTGCTCCTATAAATTTAAAAAATAAAAAAGATTAAAAAAATTTCCGATATGATTCTTCTTTGGTTTTTCTTTTTTGGGATAAAATAGCACCCAACATCCTAATAGTATTTCTCAGGTACATTTTTAATGTAACGCACTAAATTTCAATTAAGGGCTAATAATGATTATTGAGGATAATTATTGAATTAAAGTGGAATAATTAAGTGTTTTGTGGCCATTTTAATTAATATGTCATAATTAGTGAAAATTGAAAAAATGAAATTGTTGGGCAATTAGTTAGTAATTAATAGAGAAATTAATTACTAACTAAGAGGAAAATGAGATATGTAACTAAAATGGCTAATGGAGTGGTTAGAGTAACTAATCAGTTATTTATTTGAGGAGAGCCAATGATAAGTGGACATGTGGCAAGCATAGGTGAAGAGAGAAGATAGAGGAAAAGTCAAATGGCAATTGTTTATTGTTTTTTCCTCTCTCCTTCTCCTCATTTTCGGCTGAATGGGCATGGGAGTGTAAGAGTGATCATATCCCTTCTCTTTCACACTCTTCTCTCTCATTCTCTCACTCTCTCACTCTCTCCATTCAGTAGCCATTGGAGACCAAAGAAGAAGGAAGAAAAGCTTGAAAAAGATAAGAAAGATGATCTCAAATGCTCAAACTCACTTCATTAAAGTTGTTCTTTGAGTAATAAGCTTCATTTTGATGTTTTTAGTGTGTCCATTGGTGCTGATTTGTGGCCACAAGGAATTGTGGAAGCTGTAGAATCAAAAAGTGTCTATGGAAAAGTTGAAGAGGTAAGTGAAACCAATCTTTCTATCTATGTTTCATACCATTGGATGAAGTTTGGAATTTTTGGTATTTATGGCCTTGAATTTGAAAATGAGTGTCATTGGGTATTTGGTAGGTCATTGGCATGAAAATGGTACTTTATGGTGAGTTTGGAATAGATAGATTGATTTGGGATTGAAATGACATATTTCGTGATTTTGAGAAATTGGTGTTTAATGTTGCCCAAAACCAAAGCATGTTAATGGAATAAGATTTTGGTAATTCTGATGGTTCTATGTGATTCCTTAGGTGTTTTTGTGTGGGAGTAGCTTTGGTTGAGGTTTTGGGACCATTGGAAGCAATTGAGTAAAAGTGGGGAAGTGTTGTCATACTTTCTGCGTTTTCTGATTTCTGATAGGATCACTCGAGTGACCTGGGGTTCACTCGAGTGTGGGATGAATATCACTCGGGTGAGGTTGAGTATCACTCGAGTGCTGCATGTATATTCTGTTCCTCTTTAGCTTTCTGTTGTGCTTCCGTGATCAAAATCCAAAAGTGTGTCTTGACACTAGCAGGTGTCAAGCCATCACTCGAGTGCTCTTGTCCCTGTTCGAGTGATGTTTCCTTCTGAAAGTTTCTTATGCTCTCGGGTGAGCACTTCTTGGACCTCACTTTGGGGGACTCGGGTGAGCATTAGGCTTCCACTCTAGTGATTGTGTTTGTGCTCGAGTACAGCGAGCAACTCTAGGTTCTGTTGTTCCTTTGTGCTCTCTAGTATTCACTCACTGTTGCTCATTCTCTAGTACCCGAGTGTAGACCGTACCATCACTTAAGTAAGGTCTCCTTCACTCAAGTATCCGTACAATATCACTCGAGTAAGGCCATCTTCACTCGAGTGTTTCAGTAAAATATTAGGTTCGAGCTTTCAAAAAGGGGATCTTTGGGGATAATCTTCCAACCTTTTAGAGTTATTGATAGGGTTATTTATATGTACTCAAAGAGCAATAATGATCACCAAACTAAGTGTAAAGAAGTCATTGAGAGTTGGAATAGAGAATTGACTCTTCGTCACTGATTATAATTATAGGATACGACATTTGACCTACTTGGGAGGGACTAGTGCTAGAGCGGGCATGGAAGGAACGAGCAGGTAGTAACTTTTCTCTCATATTGTGTATGATGTCTGGTATGCATGATTGATCATTGTATGATTGTGAAATGTGAATGAAAATGTACCATGGTCCATTGCAGCGTGAGCACTTCAGCGGGAGCCATTGTAGGGGGTTGATGCTTATCACACCTACCCCGGGCGTTGAACTGCTGTTGTAATAGACATGGATCTTTGAGAAACTGCTGTGAATCTGGCCAGTATGATTGTGTATTGTAAAATGCTTTATATAAATCCCAGCTGTGGTGAAATATATTGTTGTGAACTGTGTTGCGGTGCAATACAGCGTGAGCAAACGTAAGGATGACACGAGTCATACCTGCCCTTGCCGCTGTAACTACCGTTGTAGTTGCAATGTGTGTGTGATGATTGCTTTCATGCCTTATTATTATGCATACTCTGAGTGATTTGTTACTACGGGGATTCTTTAGAATCTCACTTTCCCAAAATAACTTTTAGACACGGCCGAAGGATTAAAAGGAAAGCAGGTGACGAATAGCGAGTAAAGCTCCGGAGTAGGAGTTGTTTTGATTATTTGGTTATTATGTATATCATATGGATATTGTGTTGGGAGTTGCCTGTATATGTATTGGTGATATTTGAATAATTTTTTGAATCCCCTCGTAAAGGGAAAAAGATTATGGGCATTGTTGTCTTATAAGACCCTTTACTAATTAAAGGAACCCAAGTGTGTTCGGAATTTATGTTGTACTCTGATATTTGTAAATGGAATCAACCTGTATAGGCCAATTGTGTATTTGTAATGTGAATATGAAACCTTTGTGAACAAATTTTAGAAAAGCTTTATAGACCCTGATTTTGGGAAGTTTGATTTTGTTTAAGTCCCAAATCATCTTACGGTCTTTAATTTCACATAATTACATTTTTACGAACTAATCTCGGCCTATGATTGGAAGGGGGTTACATTTAACCTCCTAATCTTATTTGTGGTATAATTTCATACATAATATTTTTAAATTTGGTTCAATTTCACCCATCATAACTGGCCTCTTAACATCAATTATGCTAACTTTTCTTTTTTAAAAAAAGAGTTGCCTACATGGAATTTTCTTATAAAAAAAATATATACCTGCATGTGATCGCCTCTTAAGTTTTAATTGGTGTTAGAAGCTAGTTACAATTAGGTGAAATTCAACCAAAGCTAAAATATCACAACTAAAATTGTACGACAAAAAAGATTAGAATAACATTAGAACGTTAGGTGTCACTTTACCCTTATTTTTTTAATTAGGCTGGTAGACACTAACCACTTTTTTTTTTCCCAACCGTAGACACTAATGACTTGAGTTAATATTAGTTGGTCTTTTTTTTTTCTGGGTCAGAATTAGTGTATGTTTAAAATAGTTTATTTTTTATTTATAAATATTTATAATTTATGATTTATGATATACGAAATAAGTATGTGAGAAAAATTTTATCTTAATTTATATAATAAATTGTTATTTTTCAAAACTAAACTATTCCAAATTCCATTCATAGCTTTAGTTGGTCAGCTCTTCCAAAGCTATTCATTTATACTATTGTTATTTCTTTTGTTTTTGTTTTCCTCAACTCCGTTATTCAGTTATTCTTATGGATTTTCCCACCCTGACTGATGCTGCAGCGGCGCAACGTGACAAATTGAAAACGTAGGCCCCACTCCACGACCAATAATTGATCATTCTCCAACTCTTCGCTGTTTCGAAGCTGTCTCAATTGTCTATTTCCTACGTTCCCCTTCTCTTCTTCCCCTATCACTTGCCTTCCTATTCGTCCCGAATCCTAAAACCCTAATTGCAACCACTGGCCGTTTCTGATTTACAATGCGTTGAGAGACCCAATTTCACAACACAACCAAAAGAAAATGCTTTCCTTCGCTTGCGTTCGGTTTCTACTGCTTTCTTATCTCTCGTTTATCTCCGTGCTTACTGCAACCTCTGCGTCCAGTTCCAGCTCTGAGAAATCGTCTATCTATGAAGTTCTTCAGGCCCATGGACTCCCCAAGGGTCTGCTTCCGAAGGGTGTGAAGGAATTCGACATCGACGGAGAGGGTCGATTCTGGGTGCATTTGGATCAAGCTTGTAATGCTCAGTTTGAGAACGAATTGCACTTCGAGCGAAACGTTACGGGCAATTTGACTTATGGCCAGATCGGGGAGTTATCTGGAATATCGGCTCAGGATCTGTTTCTTTGGTTCCCAGTGAAAGGTATTCGTGTGGATGTGCCGAATTCTGGGTTAATTTATTTTGATGTAGGTGTTGTCCGCAAGCAATTTTCTATGTCCGTTTTCGAGACACCACGGGATTGTGTCGCAGTTCGGCATGAGGATGTAGTTGCCTTTCAAGATGGGAAATTCATGGCTGAAGCTGTTTCCAAGGTTTGGTTTACAAATCTGTTTATTTTATTCCCTTGGTTCATATATGAGTTTCAGTGAATTTACGATATATCTGAGAAGCAGCGATCCTTACTGACTTGGATATATTTTGGAGTGGTGTTGAGCTGTATTTTCTGTTCTCGATATAACGAAGGAAGAACTAGGAAAAAAGCTGATTCTAGTCAACTTATATATACGTGGTTTGGTTTGGTGGATGTTCATGATAATAGCTATTCATTCATGTGTTCTGTTTCTTTTTCTTTGTCTTCTTTAGTATGAATATGTATCTTGAAGTGAGAAGTTAATATCCCTGAAGTAGAGATGTACAGTGAAAAAAAGGGAATTGGATGAATACAGGGAAAGTGGGTCGTATACATTCTCTCTCTCTTTTTTTCGTTCTTTCTTTACTTCAGTGACACTTTAACAAATTTACCAGTTGAGGATCCAATTTACTCAAGTTGAGTTACTTGAAACCATGGAATGTTTGTTTAAAGGAAGCTGTTTGGTACAATTCCAGATATAAAAGAAAGAAGAAAGGAAGAGAAAGGAAACTATTCTTGACATTTGCTGAAATGAAATATTAGAAATGAGGATCAGTGAGTGTATAAGCTATAACAGCTCATTTGGTATACAGATGGAAAAGTGATTCATCCATCCCCGCAGTTTTCTGTGATGTTTATTGTGTTGTTATTATTGTTACTCAACAATGTCCATCTCTTCTTAACAGTTGAGAAATTATAATAATGGTATGGAGGACAAAATAATCATTGTAAGAATGATATGATGATGTTCAAAATTCTTTTCCATCACCGTACCAACTGAGTGGTCATAGTTTAAGGTTACACTAATTCATTGAGATTTATTTCTGATAATTTTCATTTCAATTTTCAACTGATAAGAATTTTTCCCCCCTAACTTCCCTTTCATTTACATCTAGAATTACATTTCCTCCTTGTGCATTGGGATACTGCTCATTCATCATTTTGTTTACTCTGGAGTAGAGCTTATTTGCTTCTTCGAGTGCATTTCTTCTGGTTTAAGTATTTTATAAGATAAAATTGTTCATATGCTTTCTCTTTGGTACTTGGCCCATAGTTTTTTTCCCCCCCGGAACCACTATGTGCAAAGAGATTGGATAGCTTTTCCACACTAATCAGATAGTGACTTGCGTGATATTTTAAATTTTGTGGTTGACTTGTAATGCCAAGTATTTTTATTCCTTGCCGTTTTAATTTACTTGCTATGGTGAAAGGAATTATGCTGAACAGGTTTTTTGTCTCGTGTAAATTGTCAAACGCAGGGTAAATCTTCTAAACTTGGATATTGGCTTGATGGGGAAAATATTGCAAGAGATGTACTGTAAACCATGCAAGTGAAGGTAAAAACTAAAAGCTGTGATATGCCTCTCATGGTTTTTAAATTACACTGTATATGTTGTTGCAGAGTATAGATTGACGATTTTCCATTTTTCTTCATTGAGTTCTCTTTCATATGTTGCAGAACTAGTGCAGTAGTGGCAGCCTCTGCGTCTAAGTGATTATTTAACAAGACGAATACTTGGAAAAGGCAACCACAGGATAACTTTGAAGAATCAAGTGTGTTATGAAATTGAGAAGGCTAGACAGGAGCATTGGTTTCGATGAATGAATTCAGGTGATAAGTCTGCGATGTTGTTGAAAGTTATTGTATTTATAATATATATATATCAGTGTATGTCATTGAGGCAATTTTGTAATAGAACTTTGTAATAAACAGTATCATATAGAACTTTGTGATGGAAAGATTCATCCCGAAAATTTTGCATCCTTTATCAAGAATTATACTACCTCCGGTCTCTAATATAAGAGCTTGATAAGTGGTTGGATTTGATCCTAAATATAAGATATCAATCTATTTAGGGCTTGTTTGGTATGAGGGGAGTGGAGGGAAAGTGGACGAAGAGAAAATTTTTATGAGTTGAATTTAAAAAAAATTAGAGAAATGGGGTTAAAATTTTTTAATTAATTTTTCTTATTCTTTTATTTTACATATTCTCTTTATTAAAATTTTATTATCCCATTTCTTCAATCTTTTAAAATTCAACTCATAAAAATTTCCCCTTCTCTCCCCTCCCCTCCCCTCCAAATCTCTCACACCAAACAGACCCTTAGTCTCTCAATTCATAATTCATTCTCTAAAGTATCCCTATTGATTATACATATTAAAGGGGTTTCCATATAAGAGTAGTCATGATTAAAAGAAGTGTTTTTGGGAAACCAACTCATATTTATTACAACTAACTAAATTAACTAATTTCTTGAATTTACCTAAATTAGTTAAGTAGCTTTTATATCAAGGAGCTGAGGTAGTATTTCTGTGTCATTTGTGTATTCCTTTTGTCACCCTTCCCTTATCAGTGTCAGTAATTCTTTTGCCTGACCTTTTACTATTCATTAGCATTAGTGGTGCAATACTATTTCTTAATTGACAATTGAAGTTTGACCGGTTTCTATGTTTTTTTTTTGGACCTGGTTTCTGATTATGTAAATTCAATGAATTAATTGGAGATTTGTAGTCTGGTTTAATTGGCAAGCGCCAGGTCCTTGTGCAAGTGTTTACAAACACATGTATGTTCTGATCAGCTGCCTCCACGAGGACTCAGTTTTCTATTAATTTCAATGTGCTTGTTTGGAAGAGTGATTGGAGTCTTTAAAAGTAGCAATTGTGATTTACGGTATACGGGGTAAGTATGTGAGAGAAGTTTTGTTTCGATTTACGTGAATAAACACTTTTGGGAGTTTCAAACGTGATCCCAAACAAGCTAATGTCGTGCACATTTAAGATTCGATGTGTACTTATAGTATGTGAGCTTCCTCTAAGAAAGGAATGTAATCATGATGAAGTCCCATAATCAATAAGTATCATGGACATGTTTTCTGCAGCTTGTAAATGTGCATCGAAACTTGTTATTGTATACTACTTACTTGTTATAGAATTTAATGATGATTATGTTTCTTTCTTGAGACCTCGTAGTGATTTCCTTGTTAAAAATTTAGATGTTATACACATTTTGCTTGTGTATCCTGTAACACATCGCCTCCTAATTGGAGTCATTTCACACTTATTAGAGCCATCCATAGCCCATGTCAGGCCGCAGAATTGATTTTTGCAAGCCATCAATTGCACGGCTAGTTGAAATACCAAAAAGCAAAAAGTGTTCAAGTGTGTGGTGTGTATAAACCCCGAAAGAATCAAAGGGCAGCGTTAGCGTTAGTTTATGCTGTCTGCTTTCTGTTTGTTTTTTCTTACCGTTTAAAGAATCGGGCTAGACGGTCAGCCTGTTCGCTGATCACTGAGGTGGGTTGAATATATGCATTGGATTGTTTTTTTGAGGAAATCATTTTAGGCCGTCGTTTATTTGTTTTTGGGCCGGAAACCGTTGTTGGGCTAGAAACAGGACTGGTTTCTGCCTAATAAAAATGTGAAAAAAAAAATTTGCTACTAAATTTTTTTAAAAAAAAGATTTGATGTTGCAAAAAAAATTTAAAAAATGGCATATAAATTTTAGACATGTTAATTTATTTTATTTATATTATATGTTATTAATTTTAATAATTTGGTTTATTGCAAACTATTTTATAAAGATGCTTTTGAAGAAAAAGGTAATGAGGCTCATCCTCAAGCTAAGGATGAAATTGGATGCAGTGGGATTAGAGTTGGAGGTCTTGATTTTGGGTCATTTCCTCAAGAAAATGATGACATTTACCACTCTGGTCCTATCTATAAATCCATTTTTTTAACTAAATCTCACATATCAAATAGAGGTAATTAACTCAATGATTATGGGGTAAATTTACAATAATACCCTCATTTATAAATGGTTACTTTTCAATTCTTTCTTCTCTATCTATCTTCAAATTATTTCTTCATTTGTACAATAAATAGGGGTAAAATTGTCACAATCTCATTTATTTCACTAAAACTAGACTTATAAATAGGACCAAATTTTTTGGTAAAAAAGGACTTATAAATAGGATCAGAGTGGTATGGTCCAAATACCTTTCAAGAAACCAATGCTTGAATCAATTAAGAGCCACCAATGTTTAACAAGTCATGAAATCATTATTGTTAATGCATTTTGTTAAGTTGATAATTGACTTGATGTTCTTCTTTAAATGACATTTTGTGACTTTATTAACTTCCTATAAAATTAGACTATAGACTAATTGTAATATATATAAATAATATTTTTAAATTTAATTATTACATCACCGGTCCGACCAAACGGCTCGACCATGACAACCGTTTGAACCATAACCCGCTGACCTTTCACTTCGACGTCCGGTCCAGCTTTTAAAACATTGGTTTTTCTTTATTTCCCTCTTTTAAAATCCTTTTTTACTTAAATCGCGTGCACCCGACTTGACTAAAAAAATTTGAAGTCCATAAAATGAGTAGTCATTTTATACATAAAGTCTATAGTACCGATCTATGATATTTTATGTTAATATATTAATATATGGCATACAAAATAATAGATTAATATATAATTGCCCACAATCTCATGTGATGATTGAGCAGTTTAAACTTTAAACGACAGCAACCAAGTTTTTTGGCATTCTTAAAATCACCATAATTGTTGTACAAAACACAAATGGATAAACATGATCCATGCATAAAAGTGACCTGGTTTGGCAGCCATTTGAATTATTTGTTTTTACTTTTTATGATGACATAGAAAAGTAGAAGTCAACTTTCCATTCCATCAACGCAACCCGAGGACAAGCAAAATGTTCAGTGACATAAATACTTGTTAATTGGTATACAAAGTTGTTAGTCTTTCATACGGAAACGTTTCTGAATAACATGTTTTGCATTCATTACTCTCTGTCTTTGAATCATAACTTGAGGTTAAGGTTAACTCTGGACTCTGAAGCATATTATTTAACTATGCGGGCAATTTTAAAATCATAATTCCAAAACACCTTTCCGTTTTGGACATTTCTCAAAGACCCCCATTTTAACACTTCGCTTGGCTGTCTTACTCATAAATTTTTTTTCTGGTACTTGGTAGTTTGAAGAGAGGGGCTTTTCTTTATTATTATTCTTTAGTTATAAAATCATAGAACATGATTGATTTACAAGTCAGCGCGAATTTTGTTCCATATATATGTCAAGAACACTGGAGGTCATCACATCATCTTTCTTTCTCAAATCATAAAGCAGATTCTCCGTTGTCTCAGTAACATTATGGCTTTCAAAATTCTTCCGTTGGCTCTTGTTTTGCTTGGACTGTTGGCATTTCAAGCCTCATCTCGAATTCTTCAAGAAGCTTTAATGCAAGAGAGGCATGAGCAGTGGATGATTCAATATGGCAGAATGTATAAGGACCCTCAGGAGAAGGAGAAACGTTTCAACATATTCAAGCAAAATGTGGAGTACATTGAAGGCTTTAACACTGATGGAACCAAGCCTTATAAGCTAGGCATAAACCAATTTGCAGATCTCACAAATGAAGAATTCACGGCTTCTAGAAACAGATTCAAGGGTCATATGTGCTCCTCAATCTTAAGGACACCCTCTTTCAAATATGCAAATGTGACTGATGTCCCTTCCTCTGTGGATTGGAGACAGCAAGGTGCTGTCACACCTGTCAAGAACCAAGGCGATTGCGGTAAGAATTGTTTTATTACTCCTTAATAGATATAATTCCTTCAATCTTTATTTAACTTTGTCCCATTTTTTATGCATTCTAGGATGTTGCTGGGCATTTTCCGCTGTGGCAGCAACAGAAGGAATCACTAAGTTGAGTACCGGCAAACTAATATCTTTGTCGGAACAAGAGCTGGTTGATTGCGACACAGGAGTGGACCAAGGTTGTGAAGGAGGTTTGATGGATGATGCCTTCAAATTCATCACAAAAAACAATGGTATCAACTCCGAAGCCAACTACCCTTACAAGGGTGTTGATGGAAGTTGCAATGCCAATGAAGAAGGCAATCATGTAGCTACCATTAAGGGGTACGAGGATGTTCCTGCCAATAGTGAACAAGCACTACAAAAAGCAGTAGCTAAGCAGCCAGTTTCAGTGGCCATAGATGCAAGTGGATCTGATTTTCAATTTTATAAAAGTGGCATTTTCACAGGTTCTTGTGGCACTGAGTTGGACCATGGTGTTACTGCCATTGGCTATGGTGTGAGTGATAATACTGAATATTGGTTAGTGAAGAACTCATGGGGAACAGAATGGGGCGAACAAGGATACATTAGAATGCAAAGAAATGTGGATGCTCGAGAAGGTCTTTGTGGTATAGCAATGCAAGCTTCTTATCCCACTGCATAATTGTTAAATTACACACTCTTGTTTGTTTCAATTCTCAATATCTGCTCTTATTCAATGGTGTTATTATATATTTATGCACCATTTAATAGTTATCAACTACAATGCTTTAAAAAGATACATGTGTTGAAGTTCAATGATGAATAATGTTGTATATTTGTTGTGTATTCGCATATTACAGTGCAATTAAATCAGTGAATCATTGTGACTATGACTTGTTTACGTATCCAGTTTATTATTGTGAAATGTGAATCTATTAAGACTCAGATTGGTTTAAATCTAAGAAAATCCCAACGCAAGAAGTTATCATCTCGATGGAGAAAATTATTGATTTTAATAGTTCGGTTGTTCTTCTGAGGCGAACTTGAAATAAAATTTTGCATAATTTTTTCAAACCTTGGACAAACATGTTGCAAGTAGTATTTGGTGCATTTCAATCCTAATGAGACTAATCCACTTTTGTGGAAATTTTATTTTTAGCATGACAATTTCCAAAAATTCTCATGATATCCAATGAAAAGCCTTTGAAAAATCAATTTTGAGGGATTCTAATTTCTTTCTCCTAGCCTTAGAGGTGTGTATTTGGCACATTAAATCAGCCTATAGGAGAATGTTATCAGAAATAAGTCTATTTGGCAATAAAACACTTTGGTGTGGGAAGATCATTAGGTGAAGAATACCCTTAGATCTGGACCTCAAATCTTTCGTTGTTTGTTGTTGAAAGAGCATCAATACATAGAATGTTATCATAAATATGACATGTTTTTACTAAAACACCTTAATCATTTTCCTTAATTCTCTCCATCTCTCTCTTACTTGATTGTTTTTGAGAGAACATTAATAGAATAAATTAGGAAAAGATTAACAAATAAAATATGAGAAATAAATCTTACATTTTAGACCAATATCAACTCTCCAATTAGATTTTACATTAAGAACTAAAGGAAGTAGAAAAACTCAAGTTGATACTTGGTATTAGAGAAAGCAGACCCAAAAGGAAGAATTAATAGATTTTTGATGACATGATACTTTTCCCAAGTGATTTCCTCACTTATACACCTATAATTCTTCATCACCTTCTCTCTTGCACAACTTCATGCACTCCTCTTCTGTGAGCTCACATACCTGTATGATTGGTGAGGAATGTGAGATTCAGGGGAATCTCAGTAATAAACAATACTAACAATGCATACAAAATGATTACTGGTGCATGATATACTTACCTTACATGGGCTCATGTTCATATAATGACAGTTCTGCATGCTCAATGTTTCATGCAACATACTTATGGCCACAGTATAAATAGAAATAAAGCTTCATTCATTCATACATGCTTCACATAATTAAGTAAAGCAATACCATATATCAATACACAGCATACACATCAAATACATGCAAATTAAGTAAGTTCACTACCTTTTGGACTTATGTCCCTTGCCCCCTTTTCTTCCAACCATTGTAGCTTATTGGAAATTCTTTCATTCTTCTTCTTTCTTGGCTTCTCATAGCCCTAGATATATAATCATATAATTAGTGCTATGATAAATGAATTCTTAATGGGCTACATTAGTCTCATATACTTACTTTCAACTTGGGAGTTCATACTAATTACATTTGGCCCTTTCTTCCTTAAATTCGCATTGTAGCTAAAAGCTGCCAATATTTTGACCAAACTTTGAAAAATCTAGGGTTTGTTTGATTATGTTCTCTGTTTTTTGTTCTCACAAACACTTTTATAAAATAGTTTTTGGAAACAAGTTTTAAAAATAAAAAAACAAAAAAAATCTATTTGAATATATTATTTTGAAAAATCTGTTTTTGAAGTGACATGGCAATGCGGTTGCTGGTGGTGATGTGGCGGTGGTCATTATTAATAGTAGAGTATCGATAATGGATAGGTGGTAGTGTCAAAAAAATAAAAAATAGGAGGGAAAAAGGGAAAACAACTAAAATTTTTTTTTTTGTTTTTTAGTTTTTAAAAACAACTTTTTATTTTTTTGTTTTCAAAAACAATTTTTTAAAAACGGTTTATCAAACAGGTTTTATTATTTTTAAAAACAAAATCAAACAGTCTCAATTTTTTCCCCAAAAGTTACCCAAGTTTGATTTTGCTCTAATTTTCAATAGCTTGTGACAAAATGATCTGTCAAAATTTTTGCAGGACTCTGCCATTGCCTTTTATATTGTTAGCCCATGTGAACTTAGGCCCATGTTGTTTAATGCCTGAGTCTAGTTTTATCTGGGCACTCAATGAAATCATAACAGCCACTGGTACTATTGGATTGGCACTTTGTTTTTCTTTAGAGGAAAAACAAACTTGATTAAAATCACCAATCACCAATTAGCCTTAATCCAGTTCCAAAGGATATATCTATCAAACAGATATGGGAGACCATATACAAAAGACAAGTAGAGGGATAAGTTCTTTTCAATGCACCAGATTTTCAAATGGGTAACAGAAGAGGTACAATAAAAAAAACTAATTCACATCCCAGCAATCCTATCAAGCTACTAGAGCACCACCCTCTTTACATAGTGCATCAGTGCCTACATAATTAGCCCACTTAAGGGCACTAATTTAATCAATCTTATGCAGGCTTGTCATAGCTGCATTGATTGATGTTATTAGTACCTACATAATTAGTACTTGCTTCAGCGATAAATATTGGAGCTAGTTAGTTGAGGGATTTGCTTTAATTTTAAATATAATATTTTAAATTTATTTTACCTCCCAAATTTATGAATTTTTCCTAAGGTATCCTTATCAATTGCATACATTAAAAGGAGTTTCCATCAATGAGAGTAACTATTAAATATGGTTTTTTAGGGGAGCCAACACACTTGTTGCAAATAACTAAGTGTGTGTTTGGGCCCCCAACCGCTCAACAATTGATCAAAATCTCAATGGACAATAGAGACAAAAAAAAGTATGTTTGGAGGGCCCAATTGATGATTTAGCGTTTGATAAAAAAACGAGCTTATACCTTAAGCTCACATGCATAGCTCAAACCTATTGAGCTTTTAATATATTACCGTTACGTAATAATTTCTCCCACCTACTTTATTCTTTTCTGTCTCTCTCCTTCTTCGTTGAAGTCCTCTTCACTCAAACTGGTTGCAGCTCCTTCGAAGATCTTCGTCCTCCTCGTTCGTGGTTCCGTCTCGGTTGGTATGAGCTCCGTTCTTTCCGTTCCCTCTCTCGGCGTCCTTCCAATCTTCAAGCTGAAGAGCTGCTTCATCTTCAACTTGGATATGTCCTTCGTTTGATTTGTCCTTCGGCGTCTTCGATCTGTCGACATATCCGACTTGAAGTCCGACGGTGTTCGTTTTGGTGCCGGCGTCGCCTTTCATTTTCTCTCTCGCTGTGGATCTGATCTCCGGTAGCGTCATCTTTTGGAAGTAAGGTTTAACTTCATCCAAGATCTTGTAGTCCGGTTGGTTTGTGAAAGTTCATCCTCTGCTCTGGCCTGGTCTGACATTAACACACACACACACACACATTGTTTGACTTCTGCGATCTATACACTGTGACTGCATTGTTTCGCTTCTGCGATCTGAACGGTGTGACTGTCTTTTTTTTTTTGTGAAAAGCAGCAAAAGAGACATTTGATTTGGTAGAGAATGAGCACCAACATTGTTCATCTTTGATTCTGGTTTCGGTTTACACCCTTTTGACCCATCTAAACATTCTGATTTTTTTTGGTATTATTGTAATGTGGAGTTAGACCTATGCCTAACCGAAATGCCTGCTTCGTCTTGCTTAATGGTAGAGACACTTGAGAATATCATTGGCTCTGGCATTTTTCTTGATATAGAACATGGACATTCATAACTCTTATTCATCATCTTAGCTGTGGTTTATTTTTAGTAATAGTTAAAGTGAGAATGAAAATAAAGTAAAGAAAAATTGTTCTGAGTTTTAGCTTGTGATCAGCGTCTTCAAGGTGACCTCTGTTTTGGCTTTCAATTCGCTGTCTTCGTGATATACTGTGGAAAGGTAGGGGAAAAGGATTCTCAAAATTAAATGTGGCTCTGTGTAGCGAAGATACATGCTATGTGGCAGGGAATGTCAAAACAAGAACAAAAATATAAAAAATCACATTGTCGTTGTTGTAGGCAGGGAATGTTAAGTTAAACAGTGATGCTATGTGGCTTTGTGGGCGTTGAGGTTCTTCAAACCAATTTGTGTGCTGATTGATTTAAGGGAATAAACATGTGCAATTGTCCCTATAATATTCTTTTGATTTATTTTGCTCTGAACTTTGTGTAAATGATTGTTTCTTCTCTCAATTTGCAAAACCAGAGCGTTGAATTGGTTTCTCTGGTGCTCCTGATAGCCTGCATGAAAATGTTGTTATGAAAGGGGAAAAGGATTAAATGAGACCCTATGGATGTACTTTGATAGAGGATTGAACATGTCCCACTAATATATACAATACTGTGGAAATTCTACAACTACTATACTCTACAATTTAATTGTCTAATCTGCAAGTTAAATGAGCCCCTATGGCTATACTTTGATAGAGGATTAAATCACATTGTCGTTGTAACATGCTTGATGATTTCAATTGTTTAGTATTCATTGTGAAATGGGAAAAACAATGAAGACGTTGTGTTTTAGCCTTCATATTAATTCTTATTCAATAACGTTGTGTTTTGGCCTTCATATTAATTAATATGAATGAAATCATGCATTTATTCTTGTGTGTGTGTAATGCTAAATTTGTACGTTTATGGAATGATTGTTTTAAATTTGTTTTTTTGAGGTGCAAGTATTGTTGAAATAGTGGCATAGAAATATGGATAAAGCTGTTTGGGATGATGCGACAACGGAGACTTTTGTGTACGCCTGCCTAGAGCAAATTTACAAAAAAGAACGCCAGGGGTTGCATTTTACAAAGGATGGATGGAAGGGTATCGTCGCTACATTTAATGAGAAGACTGGGAAAGAATATACAAGGGCACAGTTGAAGAATAGGTTTGATATCCTTAAGAAATATTTCAAGGCTTGGGAATCCTTAATCAAAGAGACCGGTGTGAGTAGAGATCCTACAGGAAAAGTCCTCGCATCAAAAGAGTGGTGGCAGCGGAAAATACAAGTAGCAGAAAATTTAGCAGCTTATACAATTAATTGTTTTCCTCTCGACTAATTCGTTTTGTTTAATTAATTAGTTTTTTGTGTCTTGTGTGCTTGCAGGAGAATTCAGCATACCGAAAGTTTAGACACACAAGCCTCAATTTTGAAAGCAAACTAAGGACTATATTCAAGGATGCTATGGCGACCAGCGAGGATGTTTTTGCACTGCCTTTTGCAAATCCACAAACACAGATAGAAGATGCTGAGAATGAAGATGTGTATAGGCCAACAATGCATGAAGAAGAAAGGTCAGGGGATAGCGAAGATGATATGTTCGGTACTAACCCCGTGCCTAGTACCGGAGTGACTGATGAGCTTGCTAGCATTGGTTTAACAACATTTATGCTTAAGCCAATCCAAATAAGTTATTAAAAGCTAAATTGACAAACTCCATTTTTTCAATCGCCAATCCAAACATAAATCACATTACACAATCGGGCTTTTACCAAAAATAAGATTACCAAAAGCTAAATGGACAAACTCCATTTTTTCAACCGCTGTTCCAAACACATACTAACTAAATTAAAATTTGCTAATTAAATTTGTAAATTGTTTATTTAGCTTCTATATTTAGGACTAGAGGTAATATAACATGTATACATCTTAGCCAACTGTTATTGTTGTTGTTATAGTATTTCCATTGGTTAGATTTCATATTTAGCTTGAAATATGCTAAAATAATTAAATTGCAGTAGGATAAAAAATTAAATATACCAAATGACTAAAGTAGTTTTAGAACATAAATCTATAGCACCAACCTATTTTGTTATATTATATTTTAATTAGCCACAAACTAAATGTATATTATGATTAAGCAGTTTGATAACGACAGCAGCCAAATTAATTAGCATGCATAATTATTAAAACCACCGCAATTGTTTTACACAGCACACAAGGCAAATATAACGTGGTTTATCAATCATTCAAGTTCTTCTTTTTCATATTAAAAAAAATGTAACTAGACGACAACTTTCCATTCCATCTGAATACCATGTTTTGTAGTATTAATTATTATATTGTCTGTATCTCTTTGAATGATGTATTGACGCTAGGCTTTGCATTTTGCAATAATTCTGAAGCATATATTGTTTAGTTATGATGGTAATTTGAAGGCATTTCTCAAAGACCTCCATTTTAACACTTTACCCAGCTGTCTTGTTCATAAAATTTTTTCATGCACTCTGAAGAGAAATAATTTTATTTATTAAATCATATAACATGATTGGTTTTCAATTCAGTATGAGTTCTGCCTTATAAATACCTCAAAAACATTGGAGATCATCACAGCATAATCTTCCTTTCTCACACTTGACTAGTTATCTCCATTTTGACAGTCACATGGCTTTCAAAATTAAATCACAGAGTCTTGTTCTTCCATTGGCTCTTGTTTTGGTGGGAATGTTGGCTTTTCAAGCCTCATCTCGAACTCTTCAAGAAGCTTCAATGAAGGATAGGCATGAACAATGGATGGTTCAATATGGCAAAGTGTACAAGGACCCACTGGAGAAGGAGAAGCGTTTCAACATATTCAAGCAAAATGTGGAGTACATTGAAGGCTTTAACACTGCTGGAACCAAGCCTTACAAGTTAGGTTTAAATCAATTTGCAGATCTCACCAATGAAGAATTCACAGCTTCTAGAAATAGATTCAAGGGTCATATGTGCTCCTCAATTACAAGGACAACCTCTTTCAAATATGAAAATGTGACTGGTGTGCCTTCCTCTGTGGATTGGAGACAGCAAGGTGCTGTCACACCCATCAAGAACCAAGGCGATTGTGGTAAGCATTGTTTTATTATTTCTTAGTAAATCCAAGTCCTTAAAGTTTTATTTAACTTGGCCTTACTTTTGGTGTATTGTAGGATGTTGCTGGGCATTTTCTGCTGTGGCAGCAACAGAAGGAATCAATAAGTTGAGTACAGGCAAATTAATCTCTTTGTCAGAGCAAGAGCTAGTTGATTGCGACACAGGTGTGGACCAAGGTTGTGAAGGAGGTTTGATGGATGATGCCTTCAAATTTATCATAAAAAATAATGGTATCAGCTCAGAAGCCAACTACCCTTACAAGGGTGTTGATGGAACATGCAATGCTAATGAAGAAGGCAATCATGTAGCTATCGTTAAGGGGTATGAGGATGTTCCTTCCAATAGTGAGCAAGCGCTACAAAAAGCAGTGGCTAACCAGCCAATTTCAGTGGCCATAGATGCAAGTGGATCTGATTTTCAGTTTTATAAAAGTGGCATTTTCACTGGTTCTTGTGGCACTGAGTTGGATCATGGTGTTACCGCCGTTGGTTATGGTGTCAGTGGTAATACCGAATATTGGTTAGTGAAAAACTCATGGGGAACAGAATGGGGCGAAGAAGGATACATTAGGATGCAAAGAAATGTGGATGCTCAAGAAGGCCTTTGTGGTATTGCAATGCAAGCTTCATATCCTACTGCATAATTATTAAACTACATGCTCTGGTTTTATCACTTATCAACTGAATATGTTTAGAAAATCGCAACGAATTATGACACACACACATGTTTATTGCTACAAAACATGACTATGAAAGTTTGTGACATTATCCTACGTTTAAATCTCTGTACATGCATTGAGTCATTGTTGTATATATGTTGTGTATTTATACATTATAATGCAATGAAATAAGTTGTTATGACTGAATTGTGTACATCTTCTGTTTATCGTAGTGATATGTGAAGCTATATATATTAAGCTCAAACCGGTTCAAATTTAAGAAAGCCATTGCCTTTTACATTGCTAGTCCAAGTAAACTTAGGACCATGTTGTTTAGTGTCTATGAATCTGGCTTGATCTAGGCACTCAATGAGATCAGAACAGCCACTGGTGCTTGGATTAGCACCTAGTTTTTCTCTAGAGGAACAAACCTGATTAAAATCACCGACATTCAAACGGGTAACAAAAGAGACTGCCTCTTTGTGCATTGCATCAGTACCAACATAATTAGTATAACAAAGACGGCTTAAAGCTTTGCAAGCTACTGAGGTAGGAAGTTTTTGTTTCAACTAAATAAATGAAATCAGGAAGTTGCCTTGATCTCTGATCTGTCATGGCTTTCGTAATCCCACGACAACTCAAAAGTTGGCCTTCATGGCTAAGAGGGGAAGCTTTTGGTTGGGCACTTCTCTGGTCCTTTTTTACTAGAGTTGGGAATAAGTGTAACACCTATGTTTTGAAAGCATATAGATGGCATAAGTGTAGTAATATCTTTAAAAAGGAGATCGGTAATCTTTTGTAAATAGCGAAAGTCCCAACTTCAAATAGAGTGTGGAGCTGCACTTGAATGGGTTTTCAAAAATCTTTTCAAAAAAATCATTTTCAGATTGGGTCTCATTATTTTATGATTTATTTTAAGCCATCCGTTTTAGGTTCATTTCTTCATATCAGAGTGTTTACTAATAAGTTTTCTGCTGAAACCCAAGCTACTATGTTTAATTAACGGCCCTAGGTGGACGGCTATCCACTACTGGTACGAATGTCGTTACGCGTCCGCTTATATACAGGCACTTACATACATGTCAGTACGAGACTGACCACACTTAAATACAAATTACATACAATCTCCAAAATAGATAACTAACAAAAAATTAAATTCTATGTCCTTTGCTTCATTCGCCCGTGTTTACCTTCTTGCCTGAGGAACTACTTGCCCGAGCTGAAAATTTGTTTTGGAAAAATAGGGTGAGATTCAATGAATCTCAGTAGTAACAGATATCACTCATATAAAATGCACATATATCATGCCATGTCAACCAAAGTTACAGTACAATCAACATATTCAACATTCAGAGATAAATTCACAATATGCAGAAAGCATAAAGTTACCAATTCAAGGACAACCGTCCCTTGCCATAGTGCTGGGAAATTCTACTGGGCCTTAGCCCTTCTCATCTGAATGTTTTAAATTCACAATGGTACGAACATGCATATAACATATCACATAGTATATGAGGGAAAAGTTACTACCTGACAATTTTTCCAAATCTTGATCTTGATTGACGTGCTTTGAACGTTATAGGCAAGTGTCAAGTCCTATAAATTATAATTTACGGGCAATGAGTTATTTCTTAGTCCAACTCTTCATAAATTATTCTCTTATGTTGGTTACCATTAGGATCACTATATTAGGCCCAATATGAAGCTAATGAGCTCAAGCTACTCCAAATGCTTAACTTAACTCTTAAATGTCCAATTTTATTACAAAAACACTTTGCTTCAAATTTTCACACAATTACCAAAAGCTGGCAGATTTTTTACTGAACTTTGAAAAATCATAACTAATTCTAAAAAAATCGAATTGAGGTGATCCAAAATTCACTATAACCCTTATTAAGTATATTTTAAGGAAAAAATAGTTTCAGTAGCCGTCTGACTGCGCATGCTTCCCATTTTTTCTTTTTCTCCCTGCTGTCAGAAAATCTGACCAGTTTTAATGGTCTACTTCAAACATTCATAACTCCTAGTATACTTATCGAAATCCTTCATAATACCTATCAAATTAAAGGTTTATAAGTGTACTTTAATTCTCAAAAATCTCATAATCAATAGATGAAGTTTGGATAGTGAAAGTTTCGCCACAACAAAACTGCCAGACAAAAACGCACACTGGCAACTTTGTTGCACAAGTAAACTTAATTTCCAATTTTTGAATCTTTAAACCAGTCAGTCAAAAATTATAACCAGAGCCTATTCCCACACAATTTTTCATGTAGAATCCAATGAAAATCTCAAAAATACCAAAATCAAATTATTTCTACCAGATTTAGCCCCCAACCGAAATATGCCTCCCAAAACAACAAAAATTCCACTTTGTGATTTTAACAACCAACAAGTCTAATACTTCTCCAAACATCATATATATATCACCTTATATATGATTAAAACATCTTCCTTCTTCAAAAACACCCCTTGAATGAAATACATGGGTGGTTCAATAGCTAAGAAAAACTCATTGAAATCACAAAGTATTCGGTTCAAAAGAAAGCCTACGCTTACCTCTTTGTGTTTCTACAAGTGGTTCGGTATTCCGGCAGTACTCCAGTAGACTAATTGGCACAAAACACCTCAGATGAGAAATCTAAGACCATAGAATTGAAGCTTATAGTGAGTAGAGGAAGTTTCCTGAAGGACTTACCGGACAATAATGGTGATTCAGGGTTGAAATCGGCTCCGGTAGTTAAGAAAACTCACTATTCACTCCTCCTTCTCTCTTCTTGTTTCTTAAGCTAAAGAAATCATATTTCTCTTTCTCTTTCTATGCTTGCACGAAATTTGGCATTTAATAAGGCATGAACGGTTGTGATTTAATCACATAAAATGATCCAATCTCATCTTGTCACGTGTCACAGGTTTAAGGCTTAAGAGTGTCATGTGTCATACAACCATTAGTCTTCCACTTTTCTCTTTCTTCGGTGGGTCATAAATGGTCAGGGAAAGGGGAAGCCTGACAATTTCCTCGGACTCCTGGGTTCGGTGCTCGACTAGTAAAGTAAGCGACCCAGCCGGAGACCGATGAATTCCCCGGACTCAAACTCTAGATGGCGTACTCTAGAGATGACAGCACAAAAGGCTTAAAGTGGGTGTAATGATGTGTAATGATGAGGGACACATGTCATCCCCTCATTTGGCCAACACAAAAACATGTTTTTACTTTGTAATAATTTTGGGACACTTCTCATTTCCTTATTTGGCCAACACGAAAGATGTGTCATCATGAGTCATAATGAGCTGTCATCACATACTTTACTGAAGTTCTTTTTAATAAAGTTGCTCTATCGGTGCATTACCCGGAATTCCACGTGGGACCATGGCACCCATATCGAGGCACGTCATGAAATGCCCGAATTCCTCCGATCTCGCAACTGACGCCCCTGAACCCTGCAGCCACCGACGAATTTTGCTCCGACTTCTTACACTTATATTTTTACAATATTGACTTCTCGATTTCCGTGAATGACACAATGGACATCTGGGAATTCCGAAAGTAACTCTACCTTTAATTTGTAAATACCGATATTTATTTTATTCTACTATTTCCATATTTACACGTTTTTAGTTTTGCAAAATCTGGTATATTACAATAAGGGCCAGCCCGTCACGGCTTATGAAGCTTGACCCTTATACTATGGGTTAAGGCCAGGCCCGCGGGCTTTAGGCTCATTTAACTACAAACACGATTTTTTATCTTTTTACATAAAGAAAGTTAAAACAATCAATTCTTAATTTATAACATAAATATTATCAAAATTAAATTACAAAGAAATAAAGTTAAAATAACAAGATAGTATGAATGAAAAGTTTCAACATTTTATGCATATATGCTTACACAGTCACACATGAAAACTAACGTGTAGTCGTGCCAGTAGACTTATCTTTCTTCTTTTTCTTTTTTTTTTATGAAAAGACAATCCTTCTAGGTATCCACACCTAAGAATTTATTTTGGGTATGAGTGAAGCCGCAATGTAATAATTTAACCAAAACTAAACTCTTTTTTAGGGGGAAAATTAAGATGTATGATATATATTTTAAAATAAAAATCTTAATTATGAAACAATAAATCTTATAACCAAGTAATATAACCTATATAAGGGAGCATATGTTTCTTTAGGATTAACATTGCAACAATTCATTAGAAAGATTAAAGTTCTAGGACTTGTATTTATATTACATTCGATCTTGTAAGTAGTTATGCTATTGCAATTTCATTTTCATTCAAATAAAATTCACTTTTAAGTTTTACAATCTAGTTATTAGTTTACTTTAAATTAAGATATATTGATATTAAAACTCATAAATTTCTAGTGAAGATCATTATGTAATGTCCAAATTAGCATATTTTTTAAAGTTTAAATAAATAAATCATGGTGAAAAACCAAAAAAATCAAACCATCTTATAAAATTCAATCAAAAAACATAATAACAATTAAATATTTGCACACTAGTGCAAAAATCACCTTTTAAACCGGGTGAAAATCACTTTTTAGACCGGTTCTAAAACAGGTATAGATATAGTCGGTCTAAAAAGTCTGATACTTGTTACAATCGGTCTAAAAAGTGTGACTTTTAGACCGGTTCACAAAGGTGAGGTATAAAAAGCATGACTTTTTAGATCGATTCACAAAGGTAAGGTCTAAAAAGTGACTTTTTAGACCAGTTGTAATTAGAAGGGGTCTAAAAAGTTCTTTTTACACCGGTTGTATCTCTACAACTGGTCTAAAAAGTAACATTTTTTTAAAAATAAATAAGGCCTTTTTTTGTATTGAAGATTATTTTTAAAAATAAGCTCTAATACAAAAAAAATGCTTCATACCTTTTTATCATTACATAAATTCTGGATAAATGGCTAATAATTCCTGCCAACTATCATAATGCAATTTAAGATATTGTGTAAATAAACTTGTAAAACAAAATTTACAGGGTTGTAAAGACATGGACATTAACTTGACAATTGGTTTAAGTTAAAATACTTACTAGTGTATAAAAATAATTTATAAACACAACATATTGATAGTGCTCCCAATTCTTGTAAGTCTCAAGGCATTTGTGGCACTAAAATTCGGGATGTTGTCATATGGTTTTTCTGTAAATAATAGAAACATGAATTATATTTATAGTGCTTTGCTTCCATGCAAACTAACCATCAATACTTGATAAGGTATTAACAGTACAAAAATTTCCAAATGAAGCTTCACAAGCAATTTATAAAACATATGCATGTGTAGTTGAGATATTTGACACAAACACCATTCCTTGGATGATCCAGAAACTATCAAGAACACTATAAATTAGACAAGTAAAAAATTACCAAATTTATAACATGGAGAAAAGCCTTATAGAAAGCAAAATTTAAGTAGAATCTCAAAGAAGATTAAATCATTTCAAAATTTTCACGATCAAGAAACAAGTTACCATTTCTCATTACTTCAAAAATCATATCACAATAGTATTGGAAATACCCTCCCTAATTTTGCATTTTCTCACAGAAGTCCTTGATAGGGCTTGCTAACAATTAATAATTACAAAACACTTCCCTATATACCAGCAATCTCATGCAAAAAGCATTACGCAGATTTTGCAAAGATAATCTTCTTTTGATGATAGATAAACTAGGGAGATTGCAAAACAAAGAAAAAGTGTTGTATTTTGTTTTTCCTACAGATATCTCAAGGAGGAGAACTGTTGCAGATCTTTCACATGAGAGTTACATATCAGGCTAAAACAGCAAACACATGTAGTACAAATTGCACAATATAGTAATATACTATAAATCCAGGAAAAAGTGGAAGTTTGCACACCTCTAATATAAAACTGATCACATATATGCCTCGATGAATAATGGTCTCCTGTTCTAGTGACATAGTCATCCTCAAAGACAAGATGCTAAAACCCAACTTTCAGAGATTGCTTAACTCTGCTCGTTAATACACATCAAAATAATAGTTAAGTAAAGACAGTTTCAACATAAGAAAAGAAAAAAAATGGATACAAGTATTCAAAAAGATTCTATAGTATAATTTCTTTCTTCACCTTTACCTACAAAAAGATTAAAAGATGAGGGGCAAAGGTGTGAGTGTAGAAATTACATCTAGGAAGGAGAAATATTAGTATGTTTAATTTGGAATATTAAAGTCATCGAACCAGATAATACTTATAGTTGCAATTAACACTGTGATTATAAGGAACCTCACGGTACTTAATCAATATGATACAGAGTTAAAAAGATCATTCAATAAAGAATTTATATAAAAGTAAAGCAGTATTTTATACACATTATTTCCAAATAGACACACTATTTAACCACTCATTTTGAAATACATCTTAGACGACAACATTTTTAATTGGGGAAAATGATCTAGTTAAAATCTTCAATTGCTAGTCTTGATGCAATCATACTGTTCAGCGACCGTAATGATTTGAAGATAGAGGATACAAAATTTTCTTAAGGGTTAAGGTGTAAATTTACCAATAAAGTTTTGTCCGAGGAGCGTCTGGCGCAAATATTTTTTAAAAGGGGCAAAAATACCAATGAACAATTAAAAAGGGGCATCCACCACAAAAACCGTTAAATCCATATTAACGTCATTAGGGGTTTTCTTCTCTTATAATTTAACACTATTAGTACGGATTAACGGTTTTTGTGGTGGATGCCTCTTTTTAATTATTCATTGGTATTTTTACTTCTTCTAAAAGATATTTGTGCCAGACGCTCCTTGGACAAAACTTCGTTGGTAAATTTGCACCTTAACCCTTTTCTTAATACCAAGATCAAATATAAAATATATAACAAGACGCATTATTCACAAGCAATGAACATCACGGCTCATTCCTCAACTAATGTGCTATGTGCAAAAAAGAATGAATCTAATTTCATTTAATTAGTAAACAGTGAGAATTAGTGAAAATAATAATGGAGAATCCCTAAAAA
Organism: Inga leiocalycina; assembly: GCA_963242795.1. Classification (NCBI taxonomy): domain Eukaryota; kingdom Viridiplantae; phylum Streptophyta; class Magnoliopsida; order Fabales; family Fabaceae; genus Inga; species Inga leiocalycina. The sequence continues at coordinate 42,927,646 of OY725328.1, read as the reverse complement.
GGAACCTAGAAATTGGGAAATGACAAATCCGTCATTTCGCAAGAAAAAAGTTGAGAATTCCTTATCACGTTTTAACATTTTTTTTAATCAACTTTTGGTAAAAAAAACTCATCCGTCATTTCCCAATTTCCAAGTTCCTTTTTAGGGATTCTCCCAAATAATAATTGCATCAATACAAATTAACTAAATGTATTGTATCAAATTAATAGCTACAGAAAGAAGATAAGTGTGACATCTTAAGGTCAATGTATCAAAAGAAAACATACCAGTCTCACAGCAAAATACACCTCCCTACAAAAGGAAAAGCTGCCATCATTACATAGCCTTGATGCCACATTGCAAAGAAAAAGGTTTTGGACATTCAAAAAGCCTAAGATAGACAACTTAGTGAGTGTTTGGGAAACACCCAAACCGTGGTTTCAGAAGCTATTTTTTGCAAATCAAGACAAAACTCTTCTCACATACTTACCTCATAAATCATAAAAGCTATTCTCAAAAGCTAATTCAATAGAAAGTATGAGCTTAAAACTATAGCAGTACATACCTTCACATAGGAACAACCTTTCCTAAGATAAAAGAAACGACCTTGGAACCACAGAAGCCACATGGTTTTGGGACTCAGTCCCTTTTCCCCTGAACAAAGAGAAGATTAAATGAGAAATGGGGAAGTCATATATGTGCATGTCCAGGGAAGTCATAAACCATAAAATAAAAATAAATTAGCACGTCTAGGGGCTTGTTCAATTAGTGAGACTGTAATTGCAGTATAGTAGCATTCTACAAGGGCAATATTAACAACATCAGATTATTACCTATACATAACCCACGGAAATTTTCTATAGTAAAGGGGCCTAAGTCATGGAATAACTGGGAGGACAAAAAGAATTCATAAGGTTACATCTCAATTCTCACAATCAAAGTTGAAAAATTCAGAAAATAAAAGTTTCATCATGTATGATCATTGTAATTCAAAAGTACTGAAATGAAAAGGGTACCTCAAAAGTCATCCTTAAATAAGGAGGTTCATATAAACCGAGATTGATGAAAATAGGGAATTTCTTCATTGTCATTATCGTTTTCCCACGAATGAACTTAAGCCCAAAAAACAACTGCAGTCACAAAAGTTAGTCAAGAGAGACCCATTAATTATACCAAAATAATAGTGATAGGGCAGTTTAAGGAAGCTCATCTGGTTCTAACTGAGAGTGTTTAGGTTAAGTTTAGGTTCAAAAAGATCCTGTAAACATATTCATCCCTAATAAGTCATAATGTGCTCATTCTCCCAAAATGAACAAGAACAAGAAACGACACGGCAGTGAAGATCAGAACAAGCAAGTCACTACAGTAACAAAGAAGCGAATATCAGAGAGCTAGATTGCAGCAGAAGAAATCGATTGAATTTTTAGAGATTGGAGTTCTCTGATGACTAGTTAGGGATTGGAGTTCTAATAGAACAGGTGTTTAAATATGAGTTCTGAGTATCAAAAATTTTACATCAACTGCGTAATTAGAGCGAGCCAATGTAGACATGCGAGGGCGATCGAGGATCGACATGGAACGAAGACTGAGGTGCAAGGCATGACGAAGGAGATGAGAAGAAGCTCACAATAAATCATGCAATAGTAAATAAAGGGATATTTTTAGACGGATTATCTTGTGCTTCAGGTCTAAAAAATACATATTTTAAGATCGGTTATTTTAAATATCAGGTCTTAAAAAGGAAAAAAATATTATTTTTTTAATTCCGCATCTTTTAGATTGGTTATAAGAAATAACCGGTCTAAAAATGTTTTATTTTTTAGACCGGTTATTAGTGACAACCGGTCAAAGAAGTTTCAAAATTTTTTAATTTTAATTATTTTTATCTTTTTAGACCAGTTGTTTTGGATAACCTGTCTAAATAATATATTTTAGGCTACATATTTTAGGAACCGGTCTCAAAAGTTCTTTATAATTACAAAACTACCACCGGTCATACTTTTTAGACCTTATTCGAAATAACCGGCCTAAATATTGCGGTCTAAAAGGGCTATTTTGTATAGTGGCAACATCATTAATAATGTAAAAATTCTAGTATCATATAAACCATTTAAAAACAAAAATAAAAGGGCCTAAATGGGCTGGCCCATCAGTGCTAATAATAGGTTGATCCCATGGCCCTAAACAGCTGCCAAATTTTCAAGCTCAAAGCTTGTAATAACAGGGCCTAAACAGGCCAATCCAATGGGCTCAGCCCATTTTTCGACTCTATTTTTTACACTAGTATAAGTTGTATCTAGGAGAAAACATCAATGCCCATATATATCATATACACGATAATACTCTTTAGATCCTTAATGAAATACCTATTTTAATTTGTTATTTGAACTGCACAGTAGGTCTAACATTAAGGACCGGAATGAGTATTATTTAAAAGGATACAACTTACAAGAGCTTATTTGATATTACACTAAACTAAACTTATGCTCTCTAGTTTCACAAAGAGTTTGATATGAATCACATTTTTCGTGACAAATAAATATTGGGTCTTGTTTTATTTTATTGGATGAAATCCTATTTGAAGATCTGTTGGGCACTAATGTGGACATCCCTCTTAGCAAGAATATGAATTTTGGTTTGCCAAATTATGATGAACTAACTCCTTCTGCTAGATCAAATTTTAGTTGTTGCCATTGCCGAACTTATTAAACTATCATCTACTACAACGAGCATTTCCTCCCCCGCGCGTTGCGCGCGGAGCAGTATTTCCAACATAAATTCTATATTACGACAGAAATTGATATTGCACATGTTTAATATCTGTTGGCGGTTTACACTACTTAAATATTATTAGATCACAATCAAAGCCAATTACCTTACATATTTGCCAACTTATGAAAAACATATCTAATTGGACAACAAAAACAAATCAGGTATTCAAGTTCTTAAAAATCTCCTTTTAAACTATTTTTGTTGTAGTGCTATGAGCATCATGTCCATTATTGGGTAAGTATATCTTTAACCCATCCATACTTCTAATTCTAGAAAGTGCAACATATAATTGATCATGTGTGAATACTCATTCAATATGAGATACTTCTCAAGACCCGGGGAATGCTACAATTCATCCACTGAAGTACCAGTGTGTAAGCAAGAATAAAAGTAATAGTGAGGATATGCAAATTACATGGAGTTCAAGAGTTTTGGAAAATGAGAGGGAGCAAACATTTAACAAAAATGATAAACTCATGCAAGTTATGTAAAGATCATACTTCTTGGACAAAAAAATAAAAATCCTAAACAAAGAAAATTAAACTATAAAATAAAATGACTACTAAAATAAGCACACTGTCATCTACCACAACTATAACCTCTGGTGCATCAAAATGGGCTTACAAACAAAACTAAATCTATCATTAAACAATCAGCCTCTTAGCATCACATACACCATCAATGCTTCACCTACTTTTGCCTTCTTATAGCAACAATTTCAAATCCATGATCACAAATTAATGTTTGATAAATAATAACCTTGTCAAGTCATGATCATTATTACAACACATCTGTAATAAAACATCATGACTACAATACAATAGCATATACTCATTATATCATCAAGGGCACAAAATTGTTATTCCCATAGCTGCTTTGATATTCAATTAATTGACGTCTCTTTATTCATGACCCTCCTAACAAAAATGCAATTTTGTTCCTGCTCTTCTAGATGCATCACCCTAAACTTATAATGATTTTTACCAAGTTCTGAAGGCACATGACAAATGGTCATAGCAGCATGTTTATTATATTTTAAATCATATTCTATATATTCTCCAAGACTTCTATCTTATGGCAAAAGTATATTTACTTCTACACATTTTATCTCACCTTCAACCACTTTTATTGGAAAAAATAAAATGAAAAATACCATATCTCAAATTAAAGAGAAAAAGACCATGCCTTCTTATTGCACTATTTTTTGTTCTCTTATTTTTTTAAATTTAATAAGGAATTAAATGAAAATATACTGTCATTTCTTCTCTTAATAATCACCAAAAATTTAGGCTTACATAATAGGAGATGAAGCTTTATGTAGAGAGTCACGTGGAGGATGGAGTTTTATATTAAATTTTTGTATCCTACGAAAACGTCCATCCAGGATAAAGCTAAAAATAAAGGATGTTTTGCTTTATTAAAAAATAAAGCTATTAGACAAAACAAAATGATGAAAGAAGGTTTCAACTTTGGCCACTTTGTACATATAAACTACTAAAGGTTAACAAATACAATTAACAATATAAACTTATAGCTTAGTGGGATAGTTACTGAGATATCCAGCCGACAAATGATCTTTCTTCTTCTACTCCTTGACTCTCTCTTTGTTCATTTTGAATGAATTGAACCTCTTCATAATTGGATGACTAACCTTTTCTTCTACGCAATTCCCTGAACTTAAGTTTTTTTTTTTATACATTTCCCTGAACTTCATTTACATCTGCAAATGCTTGGAACACATATGGATTCTTGGTGCCTCCTATCAACTTTCTTCTTTATATTTTTTTCAAAAAAGTCCTCCCTCCTATCAACTTTTGTCTTTTTATTTTTTATTTTATAAAAGAGAGAGAGAGTTAGACAGCAAGCAATAAAGAAAATATTACTACCCTATATATAATTGGGAAAATCCTATATAAAGCTAAATGAAATAGGAAAATTTTAAATTAAGCTATTAAACTCAATAAATTCATGATTAAGTTATTGACCCAATTTAGAATTTTAAAATATGATTAAAATGATTTTATTGCATTCTCCTAATCTCCTCTATCCTCTTTCCTTTTAAAAGGGTTTTATTATTCTATAACTAAATTTTTCAATAAGTGTGTGTATATAGTAACATTAATATTAATAAAATAAAATATGATTTGCGTAAATAGGATTTTGTTTTTGTTTTGAAAGAATCATAAAGAATAATTAAAGAAAAAAAAATGAAAAGCATAATTCCAATATCAATTGAATGATTTTTATTTAAATACTGTTAATAAAAATTTTATTTTTGGAAGATCTAGACTTAAATTTGTTTTGTTAATGAAAAGAAAATAAAAATTTATTAATCCTACAATTCTGATTGGTGTGATATGGAGTTTGGTTTTTTACATTAATGAGACTCTCTTTTTGAATTCCATTACTGAAAATCTTTGATATGTCATACAAGTCAGATCTTTCTTTTATTGACATAGCTTCATTTTCTTCTTTTCGAAAAAATTCAAATCAAAAATAAAATTGTTTATTCTCAATATTCTTTTTTATAATAATAAAATTTCTATTCTCAATATTCAACTAAATATCATTTAATTGTTTTTGGAGATATTCTTTTCCTTTCTTGCTTGCATTATTCTTGTCGATCCTTCCAAACCATAAAAAATTTCTTCAATTTAAGCTAATCATATTTTATTTTATTATACATTAATATTACTATATATATATATATACCGACTTATTAAAAAACTAAGTTACAGAAATATAAAAATCATCTAAGAGGAGAGAGGAGACTTAAAAAAGGGTAATAAAATTATTTAACTTACATTTTGAAATCTTAAATTAAGTTGACAACTTAATCAAAGATTTATTGAATTTATCAACCTGATTTAGAATTTTTTTATTTCAAACAACTTTATATAAGATTTTTCCTATATAATTCTATCTCTATTTAATTATTTCTATGTGATCATATTATATTACCAACAAAGTTGTTCAACTACTCATTTCATCTTTTGACTTGTTTTTTCCCAAATGCTTAACTCAACGGATCTGGGTAGAACTATATATTTTATTTCACTTTTTTGACATGGATACCTAATAATTTTGAAATATAATTAATAGCAATTTATATATAAAATTGAAAAGGCATAAAAAAGTAGGTTTACATAATGATATCATTTCAAATCAAAATATTTGGCTCATTGCCTTCAGACGAATGAACCTGCGTCCTTCTTCCTCTCACCAACACCACACCTCATCTTCATCCATCTCTTCAAACTCGCTGAGGCACTCCTGGTGCCGGGGGAATTCTCTTCTCCACAAAGCTACATCAAACCTCCATCGGCGACCCCCTTTCCTCTCAACATCTTACCACAGTCACCGTCGTCTGAGATAGCTATGGTTTGAAGCTTAAACAGAGGAGGCGACGAGAGACACTCGAGCTGGAGATCACAATGCCACGAGTTTGATAGACACCATCCAAAACCATCACCGTCGTGACAATAAATCGTCATCGGAGATACAGTTCCCGCCACTAAGGTAAACTTTCCGGCCCCCATTTCCGGCGACCTTCATCGTTATTCCCACTCTCATCTTCAAGCAGCTCCTCTGTTTACACCAACCACTACAGGGCCGAGAGCTTGAAGAGGAGAGAGACTCAAACACCACGCCTTCCTTTTCCGATGAGGTTCTTCAATTTTTCGACCCCCATTTCCGGCGAGTCTCATCTCTTTCCGTCAAGATTTTCCTAGTTTCCGGAGACTACCTTTTATATACAGAACTTTAGGAATGGGAGGGCCACTCTCCAGACTTGCCGCATCAATGTGGGAGACATCCGTCAGACAACCAATGGATACAAAAACTGATCTTCCTCGCATTCTTCCCTGGATGGACATCGGCCAACTAAGCTTGTGGAAAGTGGTCCATGCCTCACAAAATGACAATGGAAAGTGAGAGAAAACGGTAGTGAAAGAGATGAAGTAGTCGTTTCATACGATAGGATGAAAAGGAGAGGAAGGAATGAAACAACCATTTGGTGGAATGAACCTGAAGACGAGAGGGAGTTTGATGAGATTTTGTTTGTTCTGTCGAGGAAAGAAACAACACCCAAAAGATAGAATGCTGGGAATGTCGCTCATGCATTATAAATCAACGGCAACGGTGGTGGAGATAGCACGTAACGGAGAAGAAGAGCGTGAAGAAAACAATATTGGTAAGATACAACGGTAGATGCAGGGCATCAGAAGCTTTAGGAGTCGGAGCCTTCCTTCTGGTAGGTTCTACACCAACGTCATCGCCAGATTTGCCCGTCGTTCGTCCACTTTTGGACAAAAGTGGAGATTGGAGACCAATGGGACAAAGGTTAGGCAAGGTAGTGAGAATGATGATCTAAAATGACGAAATGACGATGAGTGATTTAAAAAAGGTAGCTTTTTGAAATTCAAAATTGAAATTTGAATTTTGAAATCAGATAAATGGGAGCAGACTTGGCGGGATATTGAAAATAGGGGAGGGAAATTTGAGCGCCCATCTGTTGTGAACAATGTTTGGCGATAGAGGAGGGAATAAATTATTAGACAAAATTCGTCAGCCGTCCATCTATTGTGAACAGTGTTTCGTTATGATTTTTACCGTCCATTTCCTTATGAACAGTGTTTGGTGGAAGAGTATTGTATTATATATTGATCAATCAACCCACCAAGATTACATTGTTCCATATGGTGGAAGAGTTGCCCACCAAATCAAAATCTAAGCCCAATAAAGACCAGCAAATGATAAAGTACCTTAGAGATCAAAGGAAAAGAGAGAGGAGATTAAGAAAATAGAACAAGGAGATGGGTTCAAATTTCAAACTTGTGGGAGAGAACATGTCAATGGTGAGAGACTGAACAGAGTGAAAGAAGGGAAGCATGCCAGTTATGTTTAATTAACGTTGTTAAGCAAGATGGACAATTGAATGATAGTTTTGTAAACTATGACAATTACAAGGGCTAATTGTACGAATGTAAAAAAAAATTTATGAGGAGTGTTTCTTATTTTTTGTTAAAAATATGGAGACCAATTTAAAAATTAGTGCAAAATATAGTGACTAATTCATTACTTTTCGCAATGGAAAAATTATATTTAATTATTACTTCTAGCAATAGGAAAATTAGAAATGATAATAAAAATTGTAATTATTTAAAATAATCAAATATCAAAATATAAATTTAAAATTATTAAATTGTCACACCCATTAAATTTTTTATTTCTTAACATTTTTTGAACTAGTGAAATTTTATTATTTAATTAGGTGATTAAAATTCGATTTTTCATAAATTATGTTTGTAAAAAATTTAATCGAGAGGATAACATACCATTGTGTCTCTCACAAAAAAAAGGTTTTTAATATTACGATAATAAAGAAAACATACGTTATTGAAGCAGAGAATGAAAAAAAGTTGTAGAATTGGCTTTTAAAAGAAAAAAGTAGAGAATTAATTGGAGAGAAAAAGCGAAGTGAGTATATTTCTCATTTACTATAGTACTAAATATATAATGGACAAAACTTAGGTCTAGTTCTTTAGGTCCATTAGATCCAGTTTGCCAATTAGAAACTGCCACCTAAATTATTTTTGCACATTAGCCCTTAACACCTCAAACTATCAATAGCCCACTGAAAAAAATGAAGATAAGCAACCTTTGAAAATTCTGGTGGCCAAGATCAAGATCTAGTCTCAATGGAAGTACTAAAAACAAAAAAGCCTTCCAATGGAACCAAAGAAACCCCCATCTTCTTTATTGTATTCTTCTTCATTTGGAATTAATGGAGGCCTCATTGACTTTGGAGGAGGCCTTTGTTGTGCTGCTGCAACTGGTGCGCCTGTTCTCATTTTATAAAACGAGCATGTGCTACCCATGCATTGCACGGGAGCATTTACGTACTCAGAAACAACAATTCAATAAATAAAAGGAACAAACATGCATCATCCAAACATCAAATTCAATTTTAGATTGAAGATTGAAAATTAAAAGTGCACAATCCGATCAAAAAATGCCATTTGAAACTTAACATGAAAAATTAAGGGATACACTGATAGTCATTGTTGACATTAACAAAGAGAAGTACTTAACAAAAAAAAGGAAACCATTTGATGAACGATATCCTAAGAAAGTGCATCTACATTCCAGAAAACCTCCTTGTAAACCACATTTTTTGTTGTTGCTTTGGCTCCATACGGTTAGTCTTCCAACACAATCTTCAAACCTTCCAATTAGTACGAAGGAGTTTATAGGAAGGTGATATTTGAGAAATGGGCAGGAAAGGGGGTGGCATTCAAATTTGGGTAGCTCCACAATTGGACCTGGGATAATGTGGAGTCTACACCCCATTGTCGATCCTAGTAATTGAGAAGAGAGCATGCGAGGAAACAAAAGACAGGATGAAAGAGAGTAGCGTGAGTAAAGAGGGGACTATGTAAAGGGTGACACATATCCTTGTGTATTGTTAGGAACTTTGCACAAAAAATGTAGTAGTCAATTATGATCAGGAAACCATGATAGAAATAGTAGGTAGTAGCTAATATGTACGTAGTAGCTATAGAAAAATAGAAAAGTTAGGAGGGAGAAATAAAGATATGGCAAGATAAATGATACACTGACATAGAGGGCAAAGTTGTATAGGAAGCATATGCATTAGGATAGCAACAGCATCATTGGTATTGAACAGATGATAAATGTAGAGGATTGAGTCACTACTGTGATGCTCTATATCATATGACATATGATTTTAATGTTAGCATAGGTCATGTTAACTTACCAAAATCATTGATAGACACATTCATCAATTACTGCAACAACTAAGAAGGTGCATGAAAAAACCTTTTACCTTGGCAAAAAGAAAAAAAGAAAAAACCTTTTACCAAATTATGGCAGGAAGAAGGAGGCGGTGATATGCATGGCAAGGTAATTCTGAACAATGACATGAAATAACGAAGACTTCATTTGCACTGATGAGAGAGGTATCTTGGTTTATGATAAGGACGTTTCAAGAAGAGTCAGGATACAAAGGGGTGTAGGTATATGGTATAGTAGTTGTAGGATGGGCAAAGTAAGTACACCTAAGGTAATCCTAACATATTATATGATAACTGACAATTTTCTTGTAAGGAGGCAGATTGACCAATACCTCATCTCAGAAGCAGTGCCAATGTATTGACTGATAACCTATTAAACTGGGGTGGATATAAATAGGTATGCTATGTACATTAGAAGGAAAAAATAAACCTATAAAGGAAGAATCTTTGAGGTCAACATACTGATGTTATAGGTAAAAGGGCAGTAGCAAATAGTTTTTCCGTGTATGGATATAGATAAAGGAACAAGGGAAAGCTTGGTTATCTGTGAGAGAAGGGAAAGCAATATATGCATTCAACAAAATGACTTGACAGCTAAATGGCATTAAACAATTACTATTCCCATGTATATATGCATAAGGCAGCAATACAAAATGGAGTGAACAGTGGAAATTATTTTGCATGCAAAACAAAAGCTATAATCAACACATACATGTAAAGCAAGAATCTTGGTGGTCAGCTCCATGACTTGCATTAAGTGAAGGGACATAAAGTGTCATTTTAAATATTGTGTGCATAATAATGACTTGGTCAGATTACTTTTCTTATATTCCAAGTAATAAGTGTAAAAAAACAAAAAAAAAATACAAACATATGGACTTGCAAATCATAAAACTCACCCACATAACCAACCATTAATTGACAGTATAGTACACATGATGAAAAATTAACTGGTGAAACAGATAAGTAAAGGAACTTGACATATGATCTGAACTACCTCTCTATGTCTCTTTGATGTAAGCACTTGTTTTGCTGTCCAAAATGATTATATTCTCAACACCCAAATTATATTACCTCTCCTATGCCATGTCATCCCCACATACCATGTTCACGTGCATGCCTCATCCCCACATAATGATTATCATTCATCCATATAGAAATAACTTCAATAATAATCTGCAATATAAAAAAAGTTGTTTTTTTAATGTAGGGGCTCAGGCTATAGCGTGACCTATATATAGACTATACTCAAAGTCAAAACAACAAAAAAATACAACTTGTAGAACCATTTGAAAATTATAAAACTTGCCCAGATATGTGGAGTTTCATGGTGCATCAATGGTCTTAGATTGAGAAATTAAATAGTAGATAACCTCATTTAATAATAAATTTTGTCATTTATTTAAAAGATAAAAATGAAAGTTAAGGAATAAATATTTATAAGATTGTGAAGAATAAAAAAAGATTTAATGAGAACATGTCGGATTTTACATGAATTAAAAACACAATTCTTTAAGTCAATATCCTAATTAATAGGAATTGGGTGTCTGTGGGATTATTTGATTTAATATTATTAATATATCCTAGGGAAAAAAAGAGAATCTGATTAAGAAGAACATACTAAAAAAAAGGGGGAATGAATACATCATAAGAAAAGAGAGGATAATATAGTAAAGGAAAAGCAATATATGCATTCAATAAAATGACTTGACAAGTAAATGACATTACACAGTTACTATTCTCGTGTATATAGGCACAAAGCAGCAATACAAAATGGACTAAATAGGGGAAAGTATTCTGTATGCAAAATAAATGCCATTATCAACACATACATGTATATACATGAAAAGAAACAATCTTGGTGGTCAGCTAAATGACTTTACAACTAAATTGATATAGAGACTTACCATTCTTGTATATGGAGGGATTGAAATCAAAATAACAGTGATTAAACAGGGAAAGTATCAAAATGATGGAAAAAAAGGCTTGTTACAGCAATAAAAGTGAAGCCTAGTAGTTTAGATCTAGCTTAGGGTCCATATTGTGATTGTAATTGTTCAATGAGACATGTAATGAATGAAATTTCAGGTCATTTCATGATAATAAGTAATAATTGCATAAAAATTCAGTCGTCCATACATCTAAATATTTAAACCAACACAATAGTAGTAAGTAATAATTGCATTTTGCATGGGAAGCCCCATATCCCTGGTATGATCTTTAATTGCATTTTGCACCATGCCTGAGGTTCTGATCTCTGCTCATTAGACACAACAACAAACCTTTTCCCAGTATATGGATTCTGCTACATGGAGCACATTTTGTTATTATGCTCATTAGATGTCATTGTTGAAAGATCGTAACCTTGTTAGAAATTGTGTCAAAGCTTGTAATTTTGCTCGTGTGTTAGTTATTTAGTAGAACTTTTTAGATGAATTTATAGTAATAAACACTACAAAAGTAAATGATACAAAGCTGAGTTTCAGTACATTTATAATTAAAAATGTTGCACATTAGCCAAATGCAAATAAATACTAATAGTGATACCAGAGAAACTGTAAGTCACAAATCGTAGTATGGTGATGGATACATTCTCCACTTGTAAAACATGTAAAAAAGTATCACGACCACCAATTCTGTTTCCAGTTTCATAATTTTCATCACCAAAATTAGTTGCAAAGAAAGTCATACATATTCAAGTGTCAGAAGTGAGAACATAATGGAAAATAGAAATAAACTACAACACGCAAAGTAAAGCACCTGCAGATGCCACAATCATCACAATGAAACTGCTATTTCTTTGTCTGCAAGTATCAGCACCATTCTGAAAAAAAAGTTAAAGATTAGCAATCGCAATCCAGGTTTTCATTCCATTGTCACTTCTCAGCCTTTTTCATGTCTTAAAGAAATAATAAATATAAACAAATAAAGAGTACATCTATCGTGTTCAAGAATCTGAAGTTCAAACTTGATGCTTTAGTTTGTGCAAACTTGAGCAACCAAGAAAAGACACAAAAGAGATAAGCCAAAAGCAGAGTTAAAACTTGAACATTACACACAACGTAATAACATTACCAGCAAAAAAACAAAAAGGAAACATAGAAGATTTAAGGAGAAATAACATACAGGCTGCTCTGTATCACAAACTGAAGAAACGACCTGAAATGAAAGAGAATAAGTCTTGGTAGTTCTTATCATGCTGAAAAAGAAAGAAGAAAAATAACATGACAAAACCATATTTTCAAATATCGATGGAATAGAAATGGAATACCAGATCAATGCTCATAAAAATCAAACTGAGTCACAATATTGGAAAACTGAAGTTGACAAAGGAAAGGGTACCATTAGTTGTGCTTTAGCTGCATCAATACGCCAAGGTCTTTCAATAACTTCAATGGCATCCGTGTGAACATTTTCATTAAAATATTGTAACAAAAATAAAATAGAAGGTAAAAGAAGAAGGGGGAGAGATCAAAGATGGAGGGAAGAATGGCGAAAGAGTACAAACCTTCTTAGCATCAAGAAGCTACAAAAGAAAAGCACCAAAAAAAATTCACCGACAACGATAACAGAGAGAACCGGGCGAGTTTGGTGAGGAGATTCCTTACCCTTCTGTGTAGATGACTGAGATGAGATGGCGATGAGAGAAACTGAGGAATAAGAGAAAGAGAGGAGAGAAGGAGGGATTCAAAATTTAAATCCAGCCCCTAGGGCTTATAAATGAGGACGTGAAAGAAGGAAAGGCCTCGGGGAAACAAACAGGAGGGAGTAAAAGAGAGAGAGGAGAGATATGAAGGGACTTGAAATTTTAACCAAACCAATTTTAATAGAATTTTTTAAAGGCACATAGCTTGCACGGAGCCCAAAAGATAATAGGGTCAGCTTATGAACAGTTATCCGTGTCTTGTTTTGAAGATAAGTGATTTTTTAGGCAAGCCGAATGGAAGAGTAATAATATATATATTGATCATGAGAAAAAACATGGTATGTCACTTACTTCAAGAGAAGAAAACATTGCTATGATCCTCCAAAGTAGCCGAAAAGCAGCAACCATTTCTGCTATTTTTGCAACGTGATTATGCGAAACTAAGAGACCTGATGGTTGTCATTGCCGTTGTCAAGAACTCCCACACCAACACCAATTTTGCTTCCTCCGGCACTTCTCTCGCAGTAGCTCCTATATGTTTTTTTTCAGAACTTTTAGTGGGTTAACGACAATCTAAGGGGGTTTAGGGCTGATGTGGAAAAATAATCTAGGTGACAATTTTCTGATTGGCAAACTGAACCTAATAGATCTAAAAAACTAGACCTAAGTTTTTTCCATATTTAATACATGTTTTTTTATTTATAATTTAGGACGAAGATGCAAAAATGCCTTTGATCTTTTCTCAAAAGAGTATCTGGCACCATAAACCAATTTCAAGTTCAAAAATACCCATGAACTTTTCCAAACAGAGCCAAAATTTCATCTTCGTTAAATATCCCAAGCGCCATTACTTTTTCTTTTTGTGGGTCCCACCTATAGTGTCCATGTGTCCATTATACGCCAACTCACTTCACCCCTGACCAATGGAAAAACAACATAAGTTTATATGTCCAATTTTATTTGAAGGGAAAATCCCTTCGGTGGAAACACAAGTATGGTGGTTCTAGCAAATGGGTTATGTATTATCCCTTTGGCGGTAGTGATGCCATTAGCAACTGGAGTAACTCTATCGCCCAATCAACAACCTCAGGTATTAGCTTTCTCTTCAGCAGCACCTCCTGCATTCAACATGTTAGTGAGACTCATAAAAGCAACAACAAGTATTCCAATTGGCGTAGAATTTTCCGACAACAGGTCTAACTTAGGGGTGAGTACTAGCATGGCAGGGCCAAAGGTGGTGCTGAAAATTTCAACCATGGCACCAAGCCTGGGCTCAAGTGGGAGTGTTAGTTGTAGCAAGGCACAGATGTTGAGGGATTTTTCTTTAGAGATTTACAATAAGCAAGAGCTACAGCTAATGGGGTGGTGATCAAAGGATGAAGTGGCAAAAGCTTCGAAATAATAAGGAAGAGGCAAGCCAATGAAGAAGAAGAAGAAGGCATAGGTGCATATTTGACAATGAAGTTTGAGCAAAGAGACATCTAATGCCATAATGTTTATTTGGGTGAAAAAATATACATCAAGTCTTTTAGAGAGGGCAAAAATAACACACACATAAACTCTCTTAAACGTTTATCACTTTTTCTTCTTGTGGGTCCCACCTACCACTTTCTTTTTCTTCAACATCATCTTCAACACCATCTGTCTCTCCTCTCCAAGCCCCAGTCCTCTTCTGCATCCACATCGGCGTCTTGCCCTGCGTTCCCGCCAATGATTCACTCCAAACCATGCCCTCAGCTAGGGAAAGACGAGGTTCATCTCTCCCTGTCGCTCCTCTCTATTCGCTATTATGAGAAGATGAATTTCAATAGCAGAAGAGATGAATTTTTTGCATATGATTCCTCTTATTGTTATCATCTTCAGTCTGTGAGATTTTGACTTTAGAGTTATTATTGTGTAGATTTTGAATTTAGATTTACTAGATCAGTAATTTTATCGACTATGATATGATTGCGGGTGAATTTGGAAGGAATTTTTGAATGAGATGTGTTATGATATTGATAAATTGAAAGATAGGATTATGAATTCTTCGGATTTATTCCTCGTTTGATATATTGAAACACTCTGGTCCTAGAATTTGTCAGTAGGGATTGTCTATTTTGAATGAATACCATGTTTGTTTCTCTGTTTTCATTTTTTCCCATTTTCTGCCCTTTCTCACCTTTTATTTGTTTTTCCGTCACACTACAAAAAAATAAAGTGATTTAGTAGCAGTTAAAAATGGGTATTAGTAGTGGTTTTAACCGCTACAAACAACATTAGTAGCGGTTAGGATAACCGCTACTAAATCGTATGTTGGAAGCGGTTTTGTAGCGGTTAAATCAAACCGCTACTCACGGAAAATAACCGCTACATCCTTTGTAGCGGTTACAAAAAACCGCTACAACATCCCCATGAACGAAATTTTTTCGGAGATATTTGTAGCGGTTATATATAACCGCTACAAATATAAAAAATTGAAAATTTGAAGGCGGGAAAAGAAATATGACATTTTTTTTAATTTTGTAGCGATTAATAAACTGCTACTAATTTTGAATTTTTATGACACTTGTAGCGGTTATAAAACCGCTACTAATTTCATGAAATTCAAATTTAGTGCCAAAAATTTAATTTGAGTTTAAAAAGACACGTTTATTAGTAGCGGTTTAATAACCGCTACAAATATTTAAATTTTTTAAAAAAAATATACGATCATTTGTTTCTGTTCTTTTAATATTAAATTAAATAATTTATTTTTTATTAGTTTATCTAATTTAATTAGCTTATTAATAAATTAAAAGGAAAAATGTAATTTAATTGGATTAGTATAAAAATTATATTAATAATATTATTAAGGATGCGTAGGTAATAAGGAATTATTATGTTGTCTAATATAATGTAATTGTGTATGAAAAATAGATGAAAATGAGATACAGCTATAAAATATCTGGAAAAAAAATGGTGAGAATAAATTTTATATAAAGGAAAGAAGTATTGTAAAAAAAATAAAAAAAAACTTGTTACCATATGTGATCGTATTATTCAGCTCCTCTACTCATACAAAAGAAGTTGTAAATGAGAGAAAATGAAAGAAAGGTAAGGTGAAAAGAAATTGGAGAGTGTTTGAAATGAGTTGTGGTAAGGGTATTTATAGGGATCCACGTACTATTTGTAGCGGTTAATGTATCGATTTTGTAGCGGTTTTTATTTAGTAGCGGTTATTGTTACTTTTGTAGCGGTTTAATAACCGCTACAAATATTATTTTATTTTATTTTTAAAATTTTGTTTTTAAAATTTTTTTTCCAGTTTTTTTAAAGAGAAAAGCATAATTTGAATTTGATCACTCATCGTCGCCATCCCTACAGAAATTATGTAGAAAAATTATTGTTAGGGATGTTTTATTAAATTTAAAAAATTTAATCTAAATGACGTGGACTTAAAAAAACTCACCGCAGTAGAGGTAAATTGTCATCGCCTTGAGGGAAATAGTTTTCAAAATTGGCTGGCTGAAATGGCTTACTCTCGTAGGCGATGTTATCGCCTTCACCCATGTCGTAAAGGTCTCATGGCTTTAGATGAACGACCATGTGCCAATCCCTATGCCTCTCGTCCTCGACATAATAAACCTGATGTGCCTCTGAAGCTAGAATATACGGCTCATCATCTTGAGAAATACCAGTATAAATCGGCCGTGAGAAATTAACTGATGTGATCCCTAATTCGCCAGTTGTAAGCCCCCGAGAAGTAGTGGTATTTGCCCACAAACACTTGAACAGCGTCACAGTGAAACGGCCTTGATAATTAAGTTCGACCACATCAAGAAGCTTGCCATAGTAAGGGACACCTCCGAACTGCATGTTGGCGTCACTGCTGCTCGCATAACTCCTTGTCTCAAATGTGCCATAAACACCCGAATTCTGAGTTTGCAATCCTTGATCCTGTGAAACCGTGCAAAACTTAAAACCATTGATATTGTATGCTGTAAACCTTTTTGCATGATCAAGAGGGTCAATTGCGAGAGCTCTGAAATCTGGTGAGTGTGGGTTGTGGTCATTTAGTATTCTGCACGTAAACTAGCTCGGGAATTCTCTGTGGACCCTCCTATCAACTTCCGAGGATGTCTGTGTACGGATCCTGAGTTGACGCTTAACATGACTTCTGAATTCCCTGCAATTAATAATGGAAAGGCAATAGTGAAATGAAAGTGAGAAATGTTACGAAAGATATAGATCGAATAACATGTGAGTGTACAATTCTTACTGTATGAAAGGTTCAACTTGAGTGCAATTAATCAAGACATGTCTATGTGCTTGCAACTTCTCAGTTGCCGTTAGTTTGAAGTTCTCAGTTGCTCCAACTGGTTTACCAACACGAGGGATAAATTCTCCTGATGTCGGTGTAGGTTCAGGACAATCATCAACATGAGGTGGGCAGTTGAAAGCCGTCTCAAGATCATCAAAGTACCTTGAGCAAAAATATAGCACCTCATCCCCTATATAGCCTTCAGCTATAGAACCTTCTGGCCACGCCTTATTCCTTACGTAAGATTTTAATTTCCCAAGGAACCTATGAAGTACAGAAGAGAAAATTGATATAAAATGCTGAAAAGGACGACTAGCAAACATTAAATACGGAGAATAAAGCACATATTTAAAATGAGTACCTCTCAATCGGATACATCCAACGATATTGTACTGGTCCAGCGAGCTTTGTTTCATGAACGAGGTGGACTGTAAGGTGAACCATCACAATAAAAAAGGATGGTGGAAAGATCATCTCCAAATGACAAAGCATAAGAATGATTTTCGATTGCAGCTGATCGAGCTCCTCAACGATCAAAACCTTAGAACACAACTTCCGAAAGAAAGAACAAAGTTCCACCAAAATGATGGAAACATCGGGAGGAAGTGCATTATTTATAGCCAGAGGGAGTAACTGCTGCATAAGAACATGTGAGTCATGACTCTTCAGGCCAGCAACCTTTTGAGCCTACAAGTCAACACATTGAGAAATGTTGCTTGAATATCCATCAGGAACTTTTAATTTCTTTAACGTCATGAGGAAAACTTCCTTGTTCGGTTTTGTGAGGGTAAACTTTGCCGGTTGAAATTTGTCATGCTTATCTGGCCAAGCGTCTTCACAAACTCCCATGTCACGTAAATCTTTCCTCGCTTGAAGGTGATCTTTTGTCTTGCCGGGTTCGTTAATCAGCGTATACAGCACATTGTCGCAAACATTCTTTTCAATGTACATTACATCAAGACTGTGGTGAAGTAAATTAGATCTCCAATATGGAAGAGTGAATAAAATACTTATCTTCTTCCACTGTAGAGGCACCGAAGTCCTGCGTGTCTTTTGGAGAGTTTGTGCTGAATCGTCGCTTTTTCCAAACTCGAAGTCAACATGCTCAAGCTGCTGTAAGATATCTGTACCGGACAAAGTCTGAAGTGGTCCTCTTTTTTCTGGTTTCCCATTGAAGCAATTCCGTTGCAATATGAACTTATGCCTTCCATCGAGAAAACTCCAATGCCCCATAAAGCACCACTTTCAACTGTGGGGAAGGCACACTGCGTCAGAGTCAAAATTGCAAGCTGGACACGCCGACCCAGTATTCACATTCCAACCAGATAATGTGCCAAGGCCAGGAAAGTCACTAATCGTCCACATCAAGGCTACACGCAAGTTGAACAAAGTCTTGCCGTAAGCGTCGTACATCTCCAAGCCGACATTCCACAGGTCAAGCAATTCCGTAATAAGCAGTTAGAGATACACATCGATGTCATTACCCGGTGCCTTTTTTCCTAGAATGATCATAGACATAATAAAAGAGCTTTGTTTCATACACATCCAGGGGGTAAGTTGTAGGGAACTAAGACTATTGGCCAAATATTGTAAATTATGCTAAGATTCCCAAAAGGATTGAAACCGTCAGTCGCCAACACAAGCCGAACATTTCTGGGGTCAGTCGCAAAATCTGGAAAGTCGTTGTCAAACGTTTTCCAAGTATCTGCATCTCGGGGATGTCTTAATTTACCGTCTTCATTGTTATCAACGGCATGCCACCTCATGTGCTCCACAGTTTTAGACGACATAAATAATCTTTATAGGCGAGGTTTCAAAGGGAAGTACCTGAGAATCTTTGCAGGTTTCTTCTTCTTCTTTTTCCCCTTCCGAATTGTCTTGTACCTCGATGTGTGACATCTCTTACAAGTCTCCCTGCTGGAATCGTCTCCCCAATACAGCATACAATCATTTGGGCATGCATCAATCTTTTGATAATTCAACCCCAACCTGTTGATAATCTTCTTGGCCTCATAGAACATTGTGGGAATCTCAGCATCGGGGAATGCATCTTGTAATAATTCGAGCAACATCGACATTCCCTTATCTGTGATCCCACACAAGCACTTGATATGATACAATTTGATCAAGAAAGATAATTTAGAATATTTGCGACAACCTTGATATAAAGGACAATCTGCTTCATCCATCAAGCTGAAAAAATCCCAAGCTGCTTCATTCCTCATAAAAACCGGCTCAGAACCGTGCACTTCTTCGTTGAAGTTGTGGCCTTGAAATCTAAACGCATCACGCACAGCATCATTCACAGGATCATCTTCATCTACTTGAACGTCTACTTGAGAACTTCGAGGAAGAGCATCGTCATATCTAATGTCGGCCTTCTCACCATTAACTGCCCAGAACGCATAGTCCTTAGGGAAAGGCTTCACAAGCAAATGTTCCTTCACAACATTTCGTGCATGCCACTTCTTGAACTTGCATCTCCGACACGGACAGACGATCTTGCCGTTACAGCTGGCGTGAGTGAATGCGAAATCCAAGAAACTGTTTAATTCGTACAAATATTCCGGAGAATTGCGCGGCAACCTGATCTATGATTTATCCATAGCTACTAGTGAGAGAAAAGAAAGTATAAAGAAGAAGATAAGTGAGTAGAGAATGACGAATGCCAAGAACCTTATATTCTGAAATTCCAACATTTAAAATTTTGTAGCGGTTTAAAAACCGCTACACTAACCGCTACAGTTCTAAACTATTTGTAGCGGTTATATGTATAAAACCGCTACTAATTTTCAAGCCATTGGAATTTTGCACACATTGGTGGGAAATTCAAAATTTAAACGTTGAGTACTTGTAGCAGTTATATGTATACAACCGCTACTAATATTAAAGCCGTTGGACAGCAAATTAAAAAATTATTTTTAATTTGTAGCGGTTATACATAACATAACCGCTACAAATGTGCACAAAGGCGGCAAATTTTAAAATTCAAATGATGAGTATTTATAGCCGTTTTTATTGTAAAACCGCTACAACTGTAATCCCCTACCTTGATAACCATAATTAAGATTCGAAAGTGCGTAATTTAAAGGAATTAGAGACCGAAGGATAAGTTTTTCTCAAATCTCTTTTCTAAAATTCGTTTAACATGGTCTCATATTCATCTTCCGAATCTAATTACTCTGCGCAGTTCAATCACATTCATACATATAAGAGTGCATAGCCAAATTCCCGGCAACTCCCGGGTTTCATACGTGTATAAACTAAAGGTTGTAAGTTCCAACTAGGGGATTACATGACAACATCAACATAATATCTACATTTCAAAAATAAACAGTAATCCCAAGTCCAAAACAGATAACCAACAACCTAACAACATGTAATACCCCAGCTTTTGAGACTCAAGGCTAGAGAATAAGCCTGAGATTATTGGATTGCTAAGCCCCGGTTTAGCAAGATCCCAAATTGTGATTAAGGGTTAATGACTTCAAAAGTGGATGTAGTTAGTGACAAATAACCCTTTTGGAGAATATGATGTGATTTGGCACTCGAATGTGATTCGTGTGTGTTGTAAGCAGTGCCGAAACCCTGTATTTGAGTTCAATTGTGGATTAACATCCAAATTGACTTAGAATAGAGGGAAGAATTGAATGTGAATTGTGTTGACATGTTGAGATTGTTGTGAAAACATGTCAATGTGATGTGAATTTGATTTATTTGGTGTTTCCAATAGATTCCTTGTGAAAATTTACGTGGGAATGATGTTTGGCATGAAAATGGAACCAATTGAAGCAAAGATGCAAAATCTAAAATTATGTCCAGTGAAACTCTATTCTGGGCAGTCAGTTTGTGTGAAAGTTTTGAATGACCAAATGGTGTCTAAAAATTCTGAAACTTTCCAATCTTATAGTTCACATCTCAAGCTTCAAAATGGACATATAATTTGTGCCATTTCGTTTTGTGAACTAGGAGATATGACTGTCCAAAATTTGGGATGGAAACTGAACTCTGTTTTGGGGCAGTGATGAGTTTTATGTAATTCTGGAATTGTGTGGTGATTATTAGTAATGGCCAATATTTTTCCTAAGAAGAGGACTTAAATATCTTTCATTTGGCTTTAGAATCACCTCATTTTGAGTTTTCTAGAATTATTTATGATTTTTCAAAGTTTGGGCAGAAATTCTACCAGAAAATCCGAAAATGGGAATTATGACATCATCAAAATAAAATATGACATCAGCATGGAAATTAAAACATTTTCTCATCATCTTCAGCTCTCATTTTTGTGCTGAACCAGAAGCCAAGAGAGAGAGAAAGTTTGAGAGCTTTTAGAGAGAGAAAGTGAAGAGAACTTACAAGGTAGATTGATTTCTTCGATGAATTCGTACCTAATGCGTATAACCTTGTTCCTAAGCTTCTCTTCTATGTTATTTAAGGTGTTTGAGAAGCAAATTTGGTGTTCAAGAGGCTAGGGTTTTCAGCCAAGTCAAGGAGAAGCTATTAGGAGCTTGAGGTAACTTCCAAACTTTCGTATATTGACTATTCTGGCTGCTCTGGACAATTTAATCGGTGAAATTTCGCCGGATTGTCTTTGTTTGTAAAATTTGGAAATGTTGTGTTAGTAGTGTTATGCTGCCAAAATTTGTACTAAATGGTAGTTGTAACCTAATGGAATAGTCAATAAAGTAGTTAGGAGTAGAAAGGAACGCATTTACGGAGCCAAAACCGAAAAAACCCCAATTTTTCCTGGGGAATTGAGAATTTCGGCCAAGGCTAGTTTGGAGGGCTTAGAGATGGATTTTCAATGATTTGATGATTCCATTGAGTTCAGGAGTGAAAATTAGGTAGGTAGGGTTACAGTTAGTCACTTTTTCGGAAAAGGCCGAAAAAGCATAATTACGAAAACGCCCCTGAAACCCTTAAAGTGGGGCTGCCAAGGGTAAATTTGTAAATTGACATTGAATTTGATAATTATGAGTCCGGAAATGGATTCCTTGGGCAAAAATATGTCAGAATAGCCCATGTCAAAATTTCAAGAAAAGTACAGCCGAACCTGGTACGACGAGGCCGGGCCGGGTCCCCGGGGGTATTTTAGTAAATTTTCAATATAATCTCATATAACCCCCAAAAACACTATGGAAGTGTCTAAATAGTACATTTGACATTGTAGGATCGAATGTGAAGCCTCGAGTTGCTGGCACGCAAATCGAGGAGAAAAGACTAGAGGTAGGGAACTTATCTCTCTTGCATGCTCTGATAACTGTATTAATGTGTTGATGCATGTTATTGCTTTTCTTGATTATGTGGAACATGTATGAATGATTTAAAGCTATGTTTCAATATATGCTATGGCCATATGTGTATTGTTCGAATCATTGAGCTTATAGATTTGTCATTGTATGTGTGCATGAGTTATGTGATGCAAGCATGTCATGCATTAAACACTTATCTTGCCTACATATTGATAATGTTTCCCTACTGAGATTCTCTCGAATCTCACCCTCCCCTACCAACAATTTAGATAGGGCAAGTGGCTTGTGGAGGGAACGGCTAGGACTCCTTCGAGATAAGAGTTGGTAGTTGGTTATCAATGAGTTGTGAAGACTGTATATGATTCGGTTGAATATAGGGTTATAAATTTGAGATGAGATTGTGTAATCCCCATTTAAAGAATTTTAATAGGCAATTGTGCCTCGTGTATCTTTAGCGAAGGTATGTACCCGGGATTACCGAGATGATTATGTTGTGCACTCTAATATTATGTTGTGCCTCGTGTATCTCCGTGTCCCCTTGTCTGATATTCAGGAATTATGTTTCCTTCTCGAGCTGCACCGATTTAGGAAAGTATTTCTCATTAAATTCTTGCTGGAATGATTCCCAAGTCAACGGCACATTTCTACTGTGCAGAGTGAGGGAGATATTCCTCCACCGGCGATCTGCATCACCTTCTAACTTGTAGATAGCCAGGCATGCCTTCACCTCGGACGGGCATCCTAAGACCTCGAAGATTTTCTCAAGGCGATTCAACCAATCTTCAGCTGCTTGCGGATCAAACCTCCCTTTGAACACTGGAGGCATATGTTTATTGAATCTGGTGACCCAAAACTGAAGGTCTCTTTCCTCTCTTACCGGTACCCCGTGCAACTCTTGATTTGGAACAGTGTGAGGTGGTGACTCCAGGGGTCGTCCTGACCCTTCAGTAGTGTCCTCATGACGAGTTTCTTCTTGAGTTTCCACTGGAGTGGACTGAATCGGGTCTTCTTTATTCTTTGCTTTCTCTACTCTGAGCTCTTCTCTTAGCTCAGCAATCATATCTCTTTGATCCCGGATTAGACCCATCAGCTCATGCATTGGATCTGGTGGATTGTCATTGACTACCTCTACCTCTGGGTCTACACGTGAAACATTGGGGCGTCCTCTAGTTTTCTTCATTCTACAAACAACTTACCCCATTAATATAACAGTGATAGTATGCACATATACTCACAAGGCTCATATATATCCATATCAATAGAACATACATGTGCATACACAACAATTATCCACATATGATCTTCTATCCCTAAAGCCAACTAAGGGATCTATCCTAGCAAACTCTACCCTTGCCAAGAACTACAGCTCTGATACCAAAAATGTAATCCCCTACCTTGATAATCGTAATTAAGATTCAAAAATGCGTAATTTAAAGGAATTAGAGACCAACGGATACGTTTTTCTCAATCTCTTTTCTAAAATTCGTTCAACATGGTCTCATATTCATCTTCTGAATCTAATTACTCTACGCAGTTTAATCACATTCATACATATCAGAGTGCATAGCCAAATTCCCGGCAACTCCCAGGTTTCATACGTGTATAAACTAAGGGTTGTACGTTCCAACTAGGAGATTACATGACCAACATCAACATAATATCTACATTTCAAAAATAAACAGTAATCCCAAGTCCAAAACAGATAACCAATAACCTAACAACACATCTCTACAAGATCCTAGCCGCTCCTGGTGGTTCATTTCTCTTTGGAGCCACTTGCCCTGTCTGAAATGTTAGTCAATGGAAAGAATGAGATTCAAAAGAATCTCTGTAGTAACAAATCACTCATACAGTGTATAAACACATAACATATATGATCATGTTAAGCAGCATCACAATGTATCATGGCTTTCGCCACAAACGACAGCACTCATGGCTGTAATCTCTATACGTCAGCTTTTGCTGCGATCTCTATATATCACAAAGTATCACTATGCGTTAGCTTGCGCTACGAACTCAAAGCATCACAATGTATTCACAAAATATTCTCAATGCATGACAAACATACATACAATGTTTCACACACAGTATAAGAGAAATAGTCACTACCTTGTTCTTTCCGATTATGCTCTAGCGTAGGTGGATCACGAACAGGGTAAATATTGAATCCTACAATTCCAAATGCACCATTTAGACACTTCCATAGTGTTTCTTGGGGTTATATGAGTATATAATGAAAATTTACAAAAATGCCCCCGAGGACCCCGCCCGGGCCCGCCGTACCCGGCCCAGTTGCACTTTTCCCGAAATTCTAATCTAGGCTATCCTAACATATTTCCACCCAAGGAATCCATTTTCGGACTCGGAATTATCAAATTCAATGTAAAATTACAAATTTACCATTGACAGCCCTACTTCAAGGGTTTCAGGGGCGTTTTCGTAATTATATTTTTTCGGCCTTTTCCGAAAAAGTGGCCAACTGTAACCCTACCTAATTTTCGCTCCTAAACGTAATGGAACCATCAAATCATTGAAAATCCAATTCTAAGACCTATTTCTAGAGCTGGCCAAAATTTATGAGTTCTCCGGGGAAAATCAGGGTTTTACGATTTCGGCTCCGTAAACGCATTCCTTTCTACTCCTAACCACTTTATTAACCATTACATTAGGTTACAACTAACATTAAGACCCAATTTGGGCAGCATAACCCCTAGGCCATATCATTTCCAAACTTTAAAACCAATGGCAATCTGGCGAAATTTCACCGATTAAATTGCCCACAGCAACCAGAATAAGCAATATACAAAAGTTTGGAAGTTACCTCAAGCTCCCACTAGCTTTTCCCAAATTTGGCTGAACCCTAGCCTCTTTGAACCATGAAATTCTTTGCTTCAAAACCTTAATTCACATAGAGGAATAGCTTAGGAGAAGGATTATACACGTTAGGTACGAATTCACTGAAGAAATCGACCTACCTTATAAGATTTCTCCTTCCTTCTCTCTATTTTTCTCCAAGCTCTCTCTCACATTTTGTTTTGCTGGAAAAGACGATGGGAAATGGAAGGGAAAAGGTGCTGTAAGTGTTTTATAACATTAGGCTCATGTCATGGTATTGTTTGCTTATGTCATATTTAGAAATTTCTAAAAATCCACTTTATGTACACAAATCCTTTTTGTACATATAAATGGTTCACAAGCCCAATTAAATTCCAACCACTCTTCCCTCTTCTTGGTCAGTCATATTCACGTCTAGGGGCCCAATTTTGGGCCAAAATGGGCTGATCACAAATTATCCCATAATTACAAAGTTACCATCACAAATTTTCCATTTTCGGATTTGTTGGCAGATTTTCTGACCGAATTTTGATAAATCATAACTAATTCTAGAAAAATCAAATTGGAGTGATTCCAAAGCCTATATAACCCTTATTGAGTCTAATTTTAAGGATAAATATAGACTTTTGCTAGATGGAATCACAAAATTCCCAGAATTTTAATCTTTGCCTGCTGTTCCAGAAAATAATTAATTTCGCTGGGCAAACTTCAAGAATTCATAACTCTTAGCTCACAAATCAAAATGATGCAAATTGTATGTCCATTTTGAAGATTGACATGTGAACTTTAAGACTGAAAAATTTCAGAATTTTTAGACACCATTTGCCTATTTAAAACGTCCATACAAATCGGCTGCCCTATACAGAGTTTCAATGGATAGAGTTTTCAACTTTTGCACAATTGTTCCCAATGGTTCCAATGTCACAATAAACACTCTCCCCATACGAATTTTCACAAGGAAGCCATTGGAATCATTAAAATATCCAAATTCCCATCACACATTCTCCAAAAGTGTTTATTCAACAATAATTACATCCACTTTTGAAGTCATTAACCCTTAATCACTTTTTGGGATATTACAACAACCATATATATATTTGTAGCGGTTTCTATTGTAGAACCGCTACAACCATATATATGGTTGTAGTGGTTTTTATTGTAGAACCACTACAACGATATATAGTTGTAGCGGTTTTTATTGTGGAACCGCTACAGCCATATATATAGTTGTAGCGGTTTTTATTGTGGAACCGCTATAGCCATATATATAGTTGTAGCGGTTTTTATTGTAGAACCGCTACAACCATATATATTTGTAGCGGTTTTTATTATAAAACCGCTACAAATATATATATGCTTTATTTTTTATTTTAGAAATATAAATAATATTGTTGCATTTAATTCACAAATTCAACAACACGGTCTAATAATATAAATATAATTATGGTAAACACAATAAGAATTTAAATTCTGAAATACAAACTTATATATATATATTTACAAATGTTTCAACAACAAATAAAAAAAAAGATGTCCTAAACTAAGTAGTTAGGGGCTGATCATCTGGTGCTCCCTCAGGTGGGGCTGGATCGGGCTACTGGGCAGAGTGAACTGCACCATCATCATCAGCAGGAGGAGGAGGAGGAGGAGTAGTAGTCTGGACGATGTACCAAGGGACAGGGGGAACCGTAGATGCGGCTCGTCCGGGAACAGGTGACTCCATGACCGCTCGAGCATGTTGTTCGCAATATCACGCCACAGCGTCTGCTGAGCGTAGATCATATCAGCTTGCAGCTGCATCTGCTGCTGCTGCTGTGCCATCTGCTGCTCCAAATCTGACCACAGTTGGTCAATAGACTCTTCCCTTGGACGTCTGACCCCTCTAGAGCTGCCAGCCTCAGATGCGGTGCTTCTACCGTAGACCATGCTAGGTCTGGTGTCTATCCCCATCCCCCGCACGCGTCTGGGGTGCTCAGCCTGACCCAAACCTGCCTTCAAAGGAGTCGTCGGGTCCACTGACCCCTGTGACTCCTCGGACAGGGTCTGTCGCAGCTCAGCCTGCAACTGCTGCATCCACTCCTGCATTTTATGAAAAAATTACTAATTAGCATTTTTCATTATTAAGTTGGTTTTATAAAAATTATAATAATAAAATTACTTACAATGGCCGGCTCTGCTTGCTGAGAGGTCGCAGTCCCGTCACGGTGTCTGTGTGTGATGGCGTACAACTCCCCATAGTCCGTCTGACAGTTCTCCTACTGTGCCTTCTTCTCCTAAAATAATTACAAAATTCAATTAATTAGTATTATGAAATAACCAGCTAAAAGTCAGTGATATTTTGAAAAGTTAACAGCTCGCTGTAGGTAACAGCAAAGGTCTTCGATCCTGCTATGTGGTGGATCATCTGCTGCGCACGGATCCTGGTGTTCCTCTGAGAAAGCTCCTGGAAAAAAACAATATTAAATGTATTAAAACAATAAAAACATTTAAAATTAATAAAGTTCAAATTAAAAATAATTAAATTGAAATTATAATTTAATAATTAACAATTAAAAAAGTATATAAATAATCTAATAAATACATTACCTACCCCTCAGCGCTCCTCCTGAACCCATCTTCACGAGGGTGTACCTCTTCCAGTTGGCCCGGACGGCGAACCGCAGCTGCAAAAAAATTATTTAAATATCATTAATTACAAAAATCCTATTAAAAAATATTAATTAAATACTATTAATTACCTGAACCACCTTCTCCCAAGCCTGGTCCTTCGGCCCCTTCGGAACGTGCCTCCAAATCTTGAAGTGATAGGGGAACCACATCCAATTTGCGCCCAGGTCGTTCAGGAAGCGGTTGAACAGGTGACCCCCATTGTCGATGGGCTGGTCAGTGCCCTCATTCCACGGCACTATAACTCGCAGGGTCCGGTCCATGCTATTTAGACCGGCCACGTCCAGCCTCCTCGTCGACACATTCCCCTGCTCATCTGCACAGTTTACCGCACGTTAGATAAATTGTAATTCAAAGTTAACATTTCGAATTTAAATAAATAATTTATTAAATTAAAAAATTTATTTACCTTGGACCTGCACCTCAAACCCAGTGGACCGCAAAGACGACCCTCGTGGGTTGTTCTGCTCCCGAGCCTCCTCCTCATCGAGGAACTGCTCCATCTCCCTGAGCCTAATCGGGATCTCGAAGTCCTCCTCATCGTAGTCCTCGACGCTGATATCTAGCCCCCAAACTCAGGCACCTCTGGTGCGGTTGTCTCCTGTGGGATCGTCTGTGGTGCCTGTGGTAAGGCCGACTCCTATAGGGGGATGGGTTGAAATGCCACGGTCGCCCTGCCTCCGCGCTGCCCCCTCCCTCTGCCCCCTGCTCGGCTGCTGCCACCTCGCAAAATCAGTCTGGGGACCTCAGGGGCCTTCCCCTTATCCTCTCTTAAAGTCATATCAACGGTAAAAATCCAAAAAAAAAAATATTTTAGTTACATTATTATGCAAAAATCTAATAAAAATAAAAATACAAATAAAATACATGTTATCTACGTACCTCAAGTGCAAATACTGAGAAATACTGTAGCAAAAACTCCTTCACAGACGTCTGAACACTCAAATCTAAAAGAAACCACTCAGAGAAACTCCAGGAAACAAAATGAGCAAACGGAAACAGGAGGGAGGCGGAGGCCTTAAATAGGCCAGCAATTTGTAGCGGTTATTCCAATAACTGCTACGTTAACCGCTACAAATCACCTAGGGCGCCTTAAATTTGTAGCTGTTTTCTAATAATCGCTACAAATTACAAGAACCTTTCAAATTCTATAGCGGTTATGGCCCAGAACCGCTACAAACTTAGAGACTCCTGAAATTCTGTAGCGGTTATATCCCTATAACCGCTACAAATACCTGACGTTTGGCATTTTGTAGCGTTTTTATTGCTATAACCGCTACAAATAACCGCTACACTGTTGGCGGGTCTTGGTCGCGCCAAGTGGCGGGAATATTGTAGCGGTTTTTGTTTATTAACCGCTACAACTGAACCGCTACAAGTTTTAGCGAGAATTTCGAGCCAAATTTATAGCGGTTTTATCTACCTAACGGCTAAAAAAAACGCTGCTAATCTGTCGCGCAACTTGGCTCATACCTTGCTGCTACAAATTTGTAGCGGTTTAGATTAAAACCGCTACAAATACTATAATTTGTAGCGGTTTGAAATAACCGCTACAATACCACCGCTACATAATACCATTTTTTTTGTAGTGTCAATATCTATTTTCTAAAATCATCATGTTAGAGGGATGAGGGAGGTTGAAGATGATATTGAAGAGAGAGAAGGTGGAAGGTGGGACCCACAAGAAGAAGTGACGGACATTTAAGAGAGTTAGTGGTTGTGTTATTTTGCCCTTCCGAAAGACTTGATGTATATTTTTGCACTCAAATAAACATTACGGTGTTATATGCCCCTTTGCCCAAACTTCATTATCTAATTTGCACCTTTGCCCTTAAAAGAATTAAGTGAAAGAGATCCATACAATCAATTAATTCATTGGTTGTATGGATTACCTCTATAATTTCAAATGCAGGAGATCCAAATGTTGTCCAAAAATAACTATTTTTCTAGGAACAATTAATATGCCATGTGGCTAAAAGAAGAGAAGAACATGTTCTTCTCTAATCTTTCATCTAAGTCGGCACGTGAAATGTTGTTGGATTTTGCCAAAGCTTGGAATAGAGGAAAGCTTGAATCCTGTTATTATGAAGGTATTGCAAGTGGCCTTCAGATAGCCCAAAGTTGAAGGAGGTTCATAGAGAAACCAGAGGAATTTTGCACATAAAATGTGTTGTTTTTCCCTTAATGAGGGGTGAAGTGAGTTGGTATATAATGGACAACTAGACACTGTAAGTGGGGCCCACAAAAAGAAAGTAACATTATTTGGGATATTTAACCGATATGACATTTTTACTACGTTTGGAAAATTTCTTAGGTATTTTTGAACCAAATAATTGTTTACGATGCCATATACTCTTTTGAGAAAAGATCATGTGCATTTTTGCACCTGCACCCTATAGGTTAAACTGTACAACTTCAAGATTTACTGATTCTACAGATAATATGAGATAATATGTGATAAAGGAAATAATGTGGTTAATCAATCTCCAAACAAATACGAGGATTATATTTATAACAACTGAGTGTGCATATAATTTTTATAATTTTCTTCACTAAAATATTGTCCTTTGCCCTAATTTATTCCCCTTTCTCAATCAATATCACTTCTAATCGTTGATGCACCGAGCTGCAATAAGCCGAGTAAATAGTACTTTCTAGGGTTTTTTTCCCTTATGTTTTATTGTTACCAAGAATAGTGATGGCTAGGGTTTTTGCTTAGCTTATATGGCTAGGTCCATAATTTGGGTCAATTTAAGCATTATGTTATGGAAACATTTTTAACTACAGGTTTGTCCTATTTGTCTCACCAACCCAAAGGTATGGCACTTGGTTGTGGGCATCAGATAATTACATGCTTATATAGACTATAGAAAATCCATGGCTGTGCAAAGAGGAGGACTAACATATATTAATCTTCTTTATGTTCCACCGTAGGGTAGAAGGAGAAGGACTGTTCACACTTTGTATTTTAATAAAGAAAGTGGTGTGAACTAGCTACATATCTCTCTCTCAACAAGACACTACACTGGTGGAAGGCACTATAGCAATGAGAGTAATAAGGGCATAACGCTTAAGCTTTAGAAAGTGCAAAACACTGGCATGAGTATGTGTATCCTTTTTATTATTATAACATCGTTTTATTCTGTTCATTGAAAATCTGATTGCTTTATTTATGGTTTAGCTTTAATGAAGAAGAATACAGTAGGTGAAATACATCAACTGATATTCTTTTAAATTTGAATTTACCCCATAATATAATATATTCTCCTTGCATACAAATGCATGTTTTAATTGATGAGTAATTACGGGCTTAGCCCTCTTCAGTATCCAAAAAAAAAAAATATAGTGCTTTTAAATGTAATTTGCATTTTTTTCCTTTCATTCATAACTATTCAATTAACCATATGGGAAAATGATGTATATAGACCTATCAATATTTAATCACATCCAATTTGCACCTTTGTTTCTTGTACAAGTTAATTCATCATACAAAGTTTTAACACCGTGGTAAAAATAATATTTGATCATTTTGTCTCAGTTGATGATTAATTTAACACTTTAGTTGGACTTTGATTTAGATAAAGCATCTACTAATGAATTGCCAAGGTGGTGAAGAGATAATGTTAATTCAAAAATGATTTATCTAAAAACGGACTACCATGACTAATTTGCCATGAGAATGATTTCAGAATCTTATATGTATGTGTTAGTTATACAAAGTATAAACAGAAATTATAAATTCTTTCAAACCTTTACTCTTACTTATGCATGTTTACATTTTTGGGCTTATCATTTTTTTTTTTGGTTTGAATAAGTTAGAATGATTAATTATGAAAATTGAAGTCATCTTATTAAAATTTCAAATCAACTCCAAAAACAACAATCAAAATGAACTAAGTAAATCTGAATGAAGAGATAATATTACTTATAATATGAAAAAAGAAAGTCTTTAGATTAAACAAACTGGATAATAAATTAATTATGTGATCAATGTTGTGATAGGTTTTGATCATAACATATAAATCACGGGAGAGTAATTCCATTGAATCCATGCTTTTTGCTCATGTACTTAATATAAATTCATCGACATCTGTGCTCGTTTGGAATGGCTTATTTTTGTCCAAAATATGCTTATAATTCGTGATTCACGGTATACGAGGTAAGTATGTGAGATGAGTTTTTTCTCGGCTTGCGTAATACGGGCTTATTTTTTAAGCAAACGCTTAAACAAACAAGCCAGAGTCATCACCCCGTCCCCGAGCAAGCAGATTTTTCTCGTTTGATTTTATAACGTGTTATCTTATGGGCCCTTCTTAAAACCGCCTAAAAAACACGATAAACATAAAACACACCTTGGAATTCTCACGACTCCATCGTTTTTCACTCTGTTCAAATCGCGTCGTTTAGGAGACAGCCATTATATCCGATTTGAGGCCGCCGATCTGCTCTGCCTGTGACGGACGACTTGTTTGCCGCCACCATCGTCACTTCGCCGACTTGATGCTGGTGCTGTGTCTATAAGCTTCTTTCTTCTTCCGTTTGCTTCTCATCGAATCTCTGAAGATTTAGGGTACGAGAAAGGCAACATCCCCATATGGCTATCGAGGAAGATGGACTGAAGAAGCTTGAGTACTTGTCTCTTGTTTCTAAGGTATGCACTGAGTTAGAATCCCACACTGGATCCGGTGATAAAGTCCTCGCTGAGTTTATCACAGAGTTGGGTCGGAATTCTGAGAATGTCGAGGAATTTGATGCCAAATTGAAGGAGAATGGAGCGGAGATGCCGGATTATTTTGTCAAAACACTTATGACTATCATACATGCTATTCTTCCTCCCAAGTCCAAGTCGAAAAAAGAATCGAATAAAGATAGTGCCGCCGATGGGACGAAGACCAAGTTTAAGGCCCTTGCTATTGCGGACGATACGAGTCGAGCAAAGGAACTCGAGAAGGAATTAGAGATGGAGGCTATACAAAACCATGGAGAGAGAGAACGGGAAGATGAGGATAGATACAGAGATAGAGATAGAGATAGGAGAGAAAGGCGTAGGGATAGGTACGAAAGAGAGGAAAGGCATAGAGACAGAGGCAGAGACTATAAATATGAGGATGAGAGAAGGGATTACAGAAGTAATGGAAGACATGGGGATAGACATGACAGGCGTAGGAGAGATGGGCATGAGGACAATCGGTATGGAAGGGAGAACGGCGATGAAGATAGAGACAGGAAATCTCACAGAGATCGAAGGTATGGCTCTAACGAACCAGAACTGTATCAAGTTTATAAAGGCAGAGTTTCTAGAGTTATGGATACAGGATGCTTTGTCCAGTTTG
This sequence comes from Inga leiocalycina, assembly GCA_963242795.1. Classification (NCBI taxonomy): domain Eukaryota; kingdom Viridiplantae; phylum Streptophyta; class Magnoliopsida; order Fabales; family Fabaceae; genus Inga; species Inga leiocalycina. The sequence continues at coordinate 42,894,065 of OY725328.1, read as the reverse complement.
ATGATTTCAGAGGAAAGGAGGGTTTAGTACACGTATCCCAGATGGCAACACGAAGAATTGGAAATGCAAAGGACGTTGTGAAGCGGGACCAGGAGGTATACGTGAAAGTAATATCAATTTCTGGTCAGAAGTTGAGTCTATCAACGAGGGATGTTGATCAGCACACGGGGAAGGATCTTCTTCCATTGAAGAAGAGCTCAGATGATGATTCGTTTCGAATGAATCCTCAAGATTCAAAGGATGGGCCAGTAACCAGGACAGGTCTTTCAGGAATAAAGATAGTGGAAGAGGATGACGTTGGTTCTTCACGCAGACCTTTAAAGAGAATGAGCTCTCCTGAGAAATGGGAAGCAAAGCAGTTAATTGCTTCAGGTGTTTTGGGTGTTACAGAGTATCCAACATATGATGAGGAGGGAGATGGAGTGCTATACCAAGAGGAAGGAGCCGAGGAAGAACTTGAGATTGAAATGAATGAGGATGAACCTGCCTTTCTGCAAGGGCAGAGTAGGTATTCAATGGACATGTCACCGGTTAAGATCTTCAAGAATCCTGAAGGTTCTCTGAGTCGTGCTGCTGCGTTACAATCTGCACTAATAAAGGAGCGCAGAGAAGTACGAGAACAACAACAACGCACCATGCTTGACTCTATTCCAAAGGATCTCAATCGTCCTTGGGAAGACCCAATGCCAGAGTCTGGTGAACGACATCTAGCACAGGAGCTTAGGGGTGTTGGTTTATCAGCGTATGACATGCCTGAATGGAAGAAGGATGCTTATGGGAAGACCATTACTTTTGGACAAAGATCAAAGCTCTCCATTCAGGAACAGAGGCAGAGCTTACCAATCTACAAATTAAAGAAAGAGTTGATTCAAGCTGTGCATGACAATCAGGTACTAGTGGTGATTGGTGAGACAGGTTCAGGCAAAACAACTCAAGTCACCCAGTATCTTGCTGAAGCAGGTTACACTACAAGGGGTAAAATTGGGTGCACTCAGCCTCGTAGGGTGGCTGCTATGTCTGTGGCTAAAAGAGTTGCTGAAGAGTTTGGTTGTCGATTAGGTGAGGAAGTTGGTTATGCCATTCGTTTTGAGGATTGCACTGGACCAGATACTGTAATCAAGTACATGACAGATGGTATGCTTCTCAGGGAAATTTTGATTGATGAGAATCTATCCCAATATTCTGTTATAATGCTTGATGAAGCTCATGAAAGAACTATTCATACTGATGTTCTTTTTGGACTATTGAAGAAGCTGGTGAAACGTAGACCTGACTTGCGATTGATTGTCACATCTGCTACCCTAGATGCTGAGAAATTTTCGGGGTATTTCTTTAACTGTAATATTTTCACAATTCCTGGGAGGACTTTTCCTGTGGAGATACTTTATACCAAGCAACCAGAAAGTGATTATTTAGATGCAGCCTTAATCACTGTCTTACAAATTCATTTGACAGAACCAGAAGGAGACGTCCTTCTCTTCTTGACTGGTCAAGAGGAAATTGATTTTGCTTGCCAATCTCTTTACGAGAGAATGAAAGGATTAGGTAAGAATGTTCCGGAGTTGATTATTCTACCTGTCTATAGCGCTCTTCCTAGTGAAATGCAATCTAGGATATTTGATCCTGCGCCTCCCGGGAAGAGAAAAGTGGTTGTGGCAACTAATATTGCTGAGGCTTCTTTGACAATTGATGGGATTTTCTATGTTATTGATCCTGGATTTGCTAAGCAAAATGTATACAACCCAAAACAAGGACTTGATTCTTTGGTGATAACTCCAATTTCACAAGCGTCAGCCAAGCAAAGAGCTGGGCGTGCAGGGCGTACTGGGCCTGGGAAGTGCTACCGCCTCTATACTGAGGCAGCATATAGAAATGAGATGTCTCCTACTACTATTCCAGAGATTCAAAGGATAAATCTTGGGATGACTACTCTTACAATGAAAGCTATGGGTATAAATGATCTTCTTAGTTTTGATTTCATGGATCCTCCTTCACCCCAGGCTCTCATTTCTGCCATGGAACAGCTGTACAGTCTTGGGGCATTGGATGAGGAGGGCCTTTTAACTAAATTGGGAAGGAAAATGGCAGAGTTTCCACTAGATCCACCATTATCCAAGATGCTACTTGCCAGTGTGGACCTTGGTTGTAGTGATGAGATACTGACCATGATTGCCATGATTCAAACTGGCAATATTTTTTACAGGCCTAGGGAAAAACAAGCCCAAGCTGATCAGAAAAGGGCAAAGTTTTTCCAGCCAGAGGGTGACCATCTTACTCTACTTGCTGTGTATGAGGCTTGGAAAGCTAAAAATTTTTCTGGACCCTGGTGTTTTGAGAATTTTGTTCAGTCTCGATCTTTGCGAAGGGCACAGGATGTCAGGAAACAGCTTCTCACCATTATGGATAGGTAGGATATCTAGCTGATCTTTCTAAATGTCTTTCTAAGTATGGATATGTATGAATAACTAATCTTTGCCTGAACCCTTGCTGCATTCTGCTTTCATCTGTTTTTATTATTAATTCGCATGGCCAATTGTTTTAAGGCTCTTTCTGTTTATTTATATACCTGCTTTTCAAATTTTAAATTGCATTTTTACCATAGAAACTGATGATTATTCCCTTCATTTAGGACATTAGACCTCTTGTTTCCATTATTGTGGCTTGTACATATTTTTTGTGGCTTGTAGCTACTATGTTGCCATTTGTATTCCTTTGCTCATTTACACTGGTTTGATTGAACTAGTTTCTGAGGCATTGGCTCTGTTTCTCAGGTACAAATTGGATGTTGTTAGCGCTGGAAAGAACTTCACAAAGATTAGGAAGGCTATCACTGCAGGATTTTTCTTTCATGCGGCTAGAAAGGATCCTCAAGAGGGTTACAGAACCCTAGTTGAGAACCAGCCTGTGTATATTCATCCCAGTTCTGCTTTGTTCCAGAGGCAGCCGGATTGGGTCATCTACCATGAGCTTGTGATGACAACAAAGGAATATATGCGTGAGGTCACTGTCATAGACCCCAAATGGCTAGTTGAATTGGCTCCAAGATTCTTCAAAGTAGCAGATCCTACAAAAATGAGCAAGCGGAAGCGACAAGAGCGTATTGAACCACTTTATGACAGATACCATGAGCCAAACTCGTGGCGTTTGAGTAAACGTCGTGCTTGATTTGTTTCTTTTGTTTCCTTCAGAAGCTATAGCTGGAGTGCAATCCGATACTGGATCTTGTTTAAAATGTAACTACATGATAATTTTGGAATGTACTAGTTTGAAATCTACTGATAATGCCATAGTTTAGACATTATTTTGATGATTTTTGGTCTTTAAGGCTCTTTGGTGGGAAGGATTTCACGGTGCTTTTTTTCTTTCTTTCATGAATCTCATGATGGATAATATGAGCATAGTAGCATCAGCATGTTCCAGCATTAGGTGAATGTCATCGTGGTTCCAGGAAGACCACAACTGCCTTTTAAGTTTCATGGTTTTGGCTGATATGACTGTAGCAAGAAGGTTATATTTTGAAAAGAATTTCTGTTGATGATGAATGGGGTTATTGAATCTTATACATTATGTTACATGTAGGGAATTGCTTTTATTTTGGTGAAAATGGGTTTGTTTTCTTCTTATTCACCCACATCTTTTTGTTAATCTTGCCTTCTTGCCTTTTAAGCAAGACTAGTCACATAATTAGCAAGTTGCGGAAATGAGGGTCATGTCCTTCATCAGTGTTTAACTTCTTCATTATAAATAGGGTTCTTAGGTCTGTGATTTTTTCAAACAATCTACAGAAAAATGGCTAAGATTAATTGTTTGATGTGCTCTGTGTTATTTCATATTCTATTGATCTCTGTTTTAACCCGATCAGCACCAGAAAGTGCTCGTCATGCAGATTCCTGGCTCTAATGGCACTGTACCTTCCAAGTACTGTGCTGGGTACATTATATGGCATTCTTCTTATATTCACATTTCTGTGGCAGCTGTTCACCGTTCACTGTTGAGTTTTTTCATTAAATGAATTATGTTTTTCCCCTTTAAAAAGTTGGTGCTTATTTTCTGGTTTTACTGTTGGGACTTTTCATAAAGATTACTTGCCCTTCTGCCTCTAGCTTTTGATTGCACTAATTTCTTCTTTTGGTTTTCTCCACCTCTACAATGCCTTATTGTCAGATTCGCACCTAAAAGGTTGGTTTTTCCTCCTCTAAATTTGTTTCGTACTTATTTTATGATTTGAATGTGGTTTTCATAGATAAAGAAGACTGTTTCTTTATTGAATTAATAAAGAAGACATGACTTGTGTCCTTAGCTTTTGGGTACATTAAATCCTTTCTGCTGCTATTCCCATTTCTGCAGTGTCTAACTAGAGTCTCACAGTAAAAATTATGGGTTTTTTTTAATATAAATTTTGATGTGCTTATTTTATGATTTGGAATCTGGGGTTTCTTTGAAAAGAAAAACTTGACCAAGTCTGATTCTCTAGCTCTTTTTGCCTTTTCTGCATTGCTGTTTTCAAATTCTCTCTTAATAAACAGAAGGACTTGCCTTGTGTCTGATTCTGCGGTTCTTGTAATGGAATGTTGAAGGTATATGACAGTGGATGAAAGTCATGGAAGGAACCTGTACTATTCTGTTTTATCAGAAAATAAACCTTCTGAAGATCCTGTGGTTTTGTGGCTTAATGGTGGACCAGCCTGTTCTAGCTTTGATGGCTTCACCTATGAGCATGGTGATCATCAAATTTCTATTTTAGAAATCTGTTATTCTATAAAATCTCAATTTGTGTTTCAGGTACAGTTGGTCAAAGGTACTAAGTTTGAACCTTTTATGATGTTTCAAATTCTGAAAAGAATATATTTTTTGGGCTAAAGATACCATTGTCGTCTCTAGTTTCAATTTCATTCCTGAACAAAATTTTGCATATAAATTAATTTCTGTGCATTATAGGTCTCCAACATTTTATATTTGGACTTTCTGCTGGTGTGGGTTTTTCTTTGTTTTTTTTGGGAACAAGACAAAATGATATTAAGAAAACAAGAGTTTTACATAATACTCCCTTTGTTCCTTTTTACAAGATATCATTGTTTGAATGGGTATGTTCCTTTGTAAAAGGTACCCTTTAAGATGTCTAAACATTTAATGCATTTTTGCCATTTTAACCTCAATTAATTATATGTCTTTCTTCTCACTTTCTCTCACTCATTTTTTCATCACTTTTTCCACTCATTCTCCCCCCCCCATCTTCTTTATAAATAAGGGTATTTTTGGAAAATGAGTTGCATTTTTTACATATTTATTGTCTTTAACCAATTTTAACTAACTTTTTTATCTACATAATTCGGTTATTAGTATCTTATAAAAAGGAACGTGCGAGTACAATAAGAGTGTGGGTTCTTCTTACTCCAAGAATGAATCTGATTATACAACTAGAGACCAAAAAACTGCCTCTGATACACATACTTTTTATTAACAAGGTAGTGATGGAAAAATTGGAAAATTTTCACATAAATTGTATGAATAAATAATCCTCCATTAATTTTCTGAGGTTGTTTAATCCAGTGGCCTTTTGATTAATGAAGTCATAGAGAGAGACCTTTTGATTAATGATATATCAAAAAATATGGTTTTCGACAGAGCACAATGGCGTCGTGCGATCCATGTAGTCGACCCCACCTAGTGGGATAAAGGCTTTATTGTTGTTGTTGTTTAATCCAATGGCCTAAACTTGTCCTTGAGTTCCTGTCCAACCCGCTCTCAATTTCTGGCGAGTCATATGCTGGAATTTATGTGCCTACTCTTGCTTCTGAAATCGTGAAAGCCTGAAAGGTAATAGTTTGTCCTTTGGTTGTTGAAATTGTTACAATGCAGGTGCAGTTTCTGAATGTTTATAGGAATTGATGCGGGTGTAAAGCCTAATCTGAATTTTAAGATCTTTATCCTTAATTGATCAATATGTTTTCAAGCCTATGTGGCTGCAATCTGAAGTGATGTCTGTGCAGGGTTATACGGTTGGAAATGGTGTTACAGATGAAAACTATGATGGCAGTGCACTGGTTCCACTTGTAATAAGTTATACTGTTTATAAATTATAAGAAATAAAACTCTTTTAATATATATTTATTTATTTATTCTATTGTAAGGTCAAATGTGTGTAATTCACATTTGTATGAGATGGGTACCCAGAAACACTGCCCCCTAATGCATCACTATATCCCTTTAGTATTAGGACGACATTCATATGGCCTTCTCTTTAGATGGGTGTGTTTTAATTTTCTCAACATTTTGCTTGTGAGTAAAGTAGACGAGAGCGATAGTAGGAGATCTCTGAATTATGAGAAGTCCTTTTGATATGGTCACATTGTATGTGAAAGAAAAGATTTAAAAAAATTGTCAACTAACGTAGCTTAAGTGAGAATAAAGATAATTTGCATGGTCCACAAAGTGACAGATCCTACAAAAATGAGCAAGTGGAAGAGCGTATAGAACCACTTTATGAAAGATACCTTGAAGGCCGTGCTTGATTTGTTTCTTTTGTTTCCTTCAGAATTTGATGCTGCATCTTGTTTTAAATGTAAATACATGATAATTTTGATTATAATAGTTTGAAAGCCGCTGATAATGCATAGTTTAGACATTATTTTGATGATTTCTGGTTTTTAAGGCTCTTTGGTGAAAGGATTTCACGGTGCACCTTTTCTTTTCATCATGAATTTCATGATGAATCTTATGAGCATAGTAGCATTAGTATGTTCCAGCACTAGGGGAATGTCTTCAGGGCTCCAGAAAGACAGCAACTGCTTTTTAAGTTTCATTGTTTTGGCTGATATGACTCTAACAAGGAGGTTAGATTTTGAAAAGAATTTCTGTTGATGATGAATGGGCTTATTGAATCTTATACATTATGTAACAAGTAGTGCTGTCGACGGACTGTAGGAACTCTTATAGGATACTTGGGGGATTTCACTCTAATCCCAAATATTTTAGTGAAGATGGATTTGCTTGCTTCTCATTTACACACATCTTTTGCTTATCTTGCCTTCTTGCCTTGTAAGCTAGACTAGTCACATTTTTAGCAAGTTGCAGGAACGAGGGTCACACCCATCATTAGTGTTCAACTTCATTATAAATAGGGTTCTGTTGTGATCTCTTCCACAACCCCCCCCCCCCCCCCCCAAAAAAAAGGTCCTGTTGAAAGATGGCTAAGATTAATTGTTTGATCTGCTGTGTTATTTCACATTCTATTGAGCTCTGTTTTAACCCGACTAGCACCAGAAAGTGCTCTTGTCACGCAGATTCCTGGCTTCAATGGCACTATACTTTCCATGCACTATGGCTGGGCACATTATATTACTTTCTTCTTTTATTCACATTTCTGTGGTAGCTGTTCACTGTTTAGATTTTCATTTAATGAATTATCTTTTTCCCCTTAAAAAAATTGGTGCTTATTTTCTGGTTTTCCCATTGGATTTCTTCATAAAGGGTACTTGCCCTTCTGTCTCTAGCTTTTGATTACACTAATTTCTTCTTTTGCTTTTATCCATCTATGCAATGCCTTTTTGTCAGAGTTTCACCTGAAAGTTTGTTGTTTTCTGTTTCCCTTTAAATTTGTTTGGTGCTTTTTGTATGATTTGAATGTGGTTTTCATTGATAAAGAAGACTTGACTTGTGTCTTTAATTACATTAAATTCTTTTTGCAGCTATTCCCATTTCTGCAGTGTCTAATCAGAGACTCAGTAAAAATTATGGGTTTATTTTATTTTTTTTTCAATTTTATAAATTTTGATGTGCTTATTTTATGGCGTTTCTATGGAAAAAAATGAATTGACCAAGTCTGATTCTTTAGCTCGTTTTGCTATTATTCCCATTTCTGCAATTGCTTGTTTCAAATTTTTCTCTTAATAAAAAGGACTTGCCTTATGTCTGATTCTGTGGTTCTTGTAATGGAACGTTGAGGGTACGTGACTGTGGATGAAAGTTATGGAAGGAACCTTTACTGCTATTTTGTTGTACCAGATAAACCTTCTGAAGATCCTGTGGTTCAGTGGCTTAATGGTGGACCAGGCTGTTCCAGCTTTGTTGGCTTCATCTATGAGCATGGTCATCATTCAATTTCTATTTCAGAAATCTGTTTCTCTTAAAATGTCAATTTGATCCCCCATAAACAATTTAGCGTCATCCCTTAAATATTTTCAAATCCCTCGTGTTACATTGTTTTTCAGGTACGGTTGGTCAAGTTTGAACCTTTTATGATGTTTCAGATTCTGAAAATAATATATCTTTTGGGCAAGAGATACCATTTTCATCTCAGGTTCCAATTTCTTTCCTTAACTAAATTTTGCATATAAATTAATTTCTGTGCATTACAGGTCTCCAACATTTTATAGTAACAAAACGAGTTTTACATAGTACAATAGAGAGTGAGTTTTCCTTACTCCAAGAATGAATCTGATTACAGAACTGGAGACCAAAAGAACTGCCTCTGATACGCATACTTTTCTCCACAAGGTAATGATGGAAAAAATTGGAAAATTTTCACATAAATTGTATGAATCAATAATACTTCATAGGTTTAATCCAGTGGTCTGAACTTTTTCCTGAGTTCATGTCCAACCCGTTCTTTGTTTCTGGCGAGTCCATGCTGAAATTAATGTGCCTACTCTCGCTTTTGAAATAGTGAAAGGTTATAATTTGTACTTTGAGTGTTGCAATTGCTACAACGTAGGTTCAGTTTCTGAACGTTCACAGGGATTGGTAATTGTGTATAGCCCAATCTGAATTTCAAGGTCTTTATCTTTAATTGATTGATATGTTTTCAAGCCTATGTGGCTGCAATCTGAAGTGATCTATGCGCAGGGTTATATGGGATTACAGATGAAAACTATGATTGTGGTAATTATGGGATAATTTGTATTTATTAAATATAGATATTATTATATCAATATAGGAGAGAATATCAGATCTATTAGGATTCAAAGTTCAAATTCCTAATCATCCGATCATAGAGGATATTTCGAATCTGTTAGACCAGATTCTGTTGCACTATAGTCTTTACATTCTCCAACCTGGATGAGAATTATTATCGGATTCTTTCATCCTCAAGGCTACATGGTATCAGAGCGCTGTAGCAAAGAGTCCGATACATCCCAGTGTGAGTGTCACCCTTTGGGTTCCTTGTCAATGGAATTGTCACACGATGGGTCCTCACTGTCATCCATGGTAAACGTCGGAAATCATCTTGAGGTGAGTCCTGGCACCAACTCGTCATCAATCGTCTCCGAGAAACTCACTCTGGACAATTACCATGATTGGGCACAAGCTATTAAGCTTGCCGTCGGAGGACGTGGCAAAATTGCATTCCATACCGCCGCGGCTCTTGGGGTTGACGTCGAGACTAACTTTTTTTGTTTTGGCTCAAAATGCAGAGACCAACTGATGAGAAAGTGATTGGTAAAGGAATCAACTTTTTGACAAAGAGGTAGCAGAGCGCCGAAAGTATAACAAGTGGACTAATATTTAAATGATGTTTGCTTTATTCATGTGATATGCTTAAATCCATGTTCAGAGCATAAGCTCAGGCTTAGACGGGATTTCCTAATTTTACAGTATATTAATTCTTTCTTAATCCTTTGAAGGGTGCGTACAGCAATCAGAGTTACCCTACTTTGAGGGAGGAGACGCTGAAAACGTCCTCAAATTACTTGCACGTTCTGAATTTAATGGGGGATTATTCAAAGGACAAGAGTAAGTATTTCATAACTCTTTTTTGTCCTTGGCTCGTATCAATGGGAGGTCAAAACGTACTCATTCCATATTTCTCTTGCAATTTTTTTTTGCCTTCAATATTTCTCTTGCTATTCACCAAAGATAAAAACTCACGGGGCCAATTATCAACAAGCTGTTGGTCAAAGTAGTAAACGGCCTCGCTGGAGAAGAACGTAAGTTTGAATTTCAAGAAATACATTTATTGGGAAAGATAAAAATCATTTGCATTTTGAGCCTTGAAAGGAAAAAACCCTTTATATTATAAAACAAAACTCATCAGGCCAATTAAAATTAGTGGGTTTATTGACAGTCGCGAATCAAGAATTCGGTTAAAATGTTACCATAATTAATCTTTTTTTTTTTTTTGGGGAGTTGTAGATTAACGAGAAGTTTGGTCTACAAAATTTGACCGCAACCATCAAAGGAGCAAAGGTGCTTTTTTTTTTTTTTTTTGACTTTGTTCTCTGAAAAGAACCGATATTGTGCTTTCCAACATGTGAGACAATACGAAGGGAAAAGCATCAATGAGATTTTAAACATCCAAGTCTAATTAATTATTTAATTTTTGTGTAATAAGAAAATGTAATGTATAAATTTATATAGTACATTTTTTACAACAAATATTTATTAAATCTATAATATATCATATTAAATTATACTAGCGTTAAATCTAATATAGAAATCTTGAAGGATTAAAGTAAAATATTATCACCAATAGCCTAATGGCATGAAAGTTTTTTTGTAAGTGAATTGCAGGTATCCTCCTCCTGCACAACAGTAAGAACATACTCATGAATTCCGATTACTCCATAATTTTTTCTTCTACTCAATCACCAAGTCATAAGTATACATAATGGGATTTAATTAACATTATATATATATATATATATATATATATGGGTGTTTCAGAGGATCGGATGGGAGGACCTTAATCCTAGGGTTGCGGCTGAAATTAGTTCAGGCTCCGTATAACTGGTTGTAAGCAAAAGAGAATTACTGTGCTATACTGCATAAGTTACCTATAGTTACTAAAAAATCCCACAAGGGAGCATCATTGAATTATAAGATCCAGCGTAAAAAATGACAACAGGTTATGGTATATTGATAATTGAAGGGAATTTTTTAGTAATTAAATTGCTTATATATGTTGGACTGTATAGTAATTCTCTCAAATTGTATACAAAATAACAAGTTGTTCATAGTTTTAAATCATGATATGCTGGATGGGATTTAGAATTATTTGATTAAACATGTGAGTGAACACTAATGTATATGAATAATAGTTGCAGGTGATATATTTGACCTTGGAAATATTCACACTTGTGCCCAACCACACATTATATCATTGACAAAGTAAAACAAAGCTGCGCAGTTTTAATTAGGTCATGAAAAGAGTCTTTGTTATGAATTGGATTTCGAATCAGATCATATCCTGGTATTAGGTTAAACTTTGTGTTAAAAATCCTGATCCATACGGTTTAGCATTAATTAATATATAAGAAATGTTTGTTAAGGAACAATAATTAATGTTCTGGGTTTGCCTTTTGTTCCTAGTTTGGAAATCATATTCTTCCTTGGCAAAATGCATGGGATAAAGGCAATTTCCATGGTGTTAGCCGTTTGGGCTTTGTTTCGTATGTCTTTCAACAGAAACTAGAAGACAACAAAACCAACGGTGTTATTGAAACAGAAACACCTCACCATCAAATGGGTTTAACAGATGAATAGGGTATATTCTGGAGTAAGATCGTTGCAGTATTATTAAAACAGTGTGTGAAAATCACTTGTGTTGTCACCTGGACTGCCTCTAGCAGCTATTTATCATTGATGATGACCAACCTCGAGATAGGTGTCATGTTGAAGCTATATTTATTTAGAAGCATGCCAGTTGAGTTGAACCACATGAATTTGAATGTTCTGAAGTTAGCCTTCTGCAAATGAATCAACTATTGGCCTATCTGCTCTTGATAGTCCATTTCAATGATTATGAAATAAGAGAAATAGAGACACAATAATAGAAGCGTGTAAAAGGTTGATTTCCCCCATTTTTAATTATTATTTTGCCTATCTCGCTTTAAAAACATTTTATAAATATTTAATTTCAAAATATCCAGGTTTAACGTCAAATAACCAAGAAATGCAACATTAATTGAATTCAACTAATTAACCAAACTCAAAAACTCTTAACAGAATCATCGATATCAATAAAAATATAAAAGTTATCACAAGCAACACTACTCATAAATAATAGCTTAACCCTTATGCTCCAAGTCATTGCATGGCTTAGTATGCACAGGCAAATTATAGTAACCTTGAATTATAATAATCAATATCTTAACTAAATCAAATAAATAAGCCAAGCCATGAATAGTAACACCTTCATATTCATTTCCTGTAGTTGTGAACATTGCGGCTAAGTGGCTTTCAAATTGCTTATTCTCTCTCATCCATCTCTTTTGAAGTTTGAAATTGCACTTTCCTCCTAATCATATACCCATCGGTTCATTTCATTCTATTACAAATCATCCTGCTCCAGCCTTTAAACGTATACATTTTCTTCCCTCTGCTACCCCAACAGGATCATATAGAAGTCCCCTATGGAAGACTAATGGAAGAAGGATCATGGTTAATTTCAATATGTCTCCTCGTTTCAGTCAAGTTCAACATTTTCTCCTTCCGCTCTCTTTTCTTCATCAGTGATTTGTTCCTTAGCTAGCTAGTGTTATTAGGCCCTTCCTTGCCTGCTGTGTTCTACCGTGGAACATAGGAGAATCATGCTGAGAAATTAATTCATTGGGAAGGTATCAGTCCTGTCAATCCCTTAATATAATCAATCCTCTGTTTAATTCCAGCAACTAACATATCATCTTCGATATATATACATGGATGCCACATCGTAGGGAGCAAGACACAACCACTTCTTGACACTTTCTGTGTTCCCCTCTCTAGAAATGACACCTAGGTTTTCAAGAAAGCATGTTATCTCTTCTTAACAACCGTATTAATTTCTCTGAGAAAATATATTTTGAATGTATTACCAATACTTTAGCGAGCATTGAATGGAATGCAGTATAAAAGTAAAAGAACAAGAGCTAATCTATCGGTCAGCAAGTTATCAATCCCCAAAAAAAAGTTGTCATGCCTGATTTTAATCACATGTTAACACTAGATCGAAGGCACATATCCATGCTCCCGAAGAAGCGCAGTCAATGAATTTAGGCCATCACGGATGAAGTCAGTTTTGGGATGGTTCCTATCCCCTGTTACAAAAAAATGCACACCATCTGTGAGCTCAATCCAGCTATACCCAGGTGTCTTTCTCACATTCTCTTGCCTCATTGTATGTCTCACCTCTGATACTTCCTCATATCGACCAGCAACTCCATAGACATTTGACATCAATACATAATTTCCAGAGTGCCCTGGATCAATTTCAATCACCTTCCTTGCGGCAATCTTAGCAAGGTATGTATTCTTGTGGAGATGGCATGCTGCTAACAAAGCCCTCCATCCTATAGGATTAGCCTCAATAGGCATTGTTAGCACTAAATCATAAGCTTCTTGGAGCTGGCCTGCTCGACCAAGCATGTCAATCACACAAGTGTAGTGCTCAATGTTTGGAGAAACACCATATTTTGATTCCATTTCTGCCAAAATTTCCCGCCCCTTCTTCACCATGCCAGCATGACTGCATGCAGACAACAAACCAACAAAAGTGATTTCATCAGGAGCCAATTGAATTTGACACAAATGAGAAAAAAATTCTAATGCTTCATTTCCACAACCATGCATTCCATAACCCATGATCATAATGTTCCACGATGCCACATCCTTCACCCTCATATTATTAAAAACCAAGTGTGCATATCTCATATCACCACACTTTGCATACATGTCCATAACAGCATTGTTTACTCGACTATCATCTTTACCAAAACCGTTAACAATCATATGCCCGTGTATCTCCCTACCGTGCACTAATGCTGCAAGGTGAGAGAAAGCAGGCAGTACATTTGTAATTGTAACTAAGTCAGGTTTAACCAATTCACCGAGCATCAAGCGGAAAACCCTCAAAGTTTCATAATGATCACCACAGTATTCATGAATTGATAACATTGAGTTCCATGAAAAGATATCCTTCTCATCCATTGCCTCAAAAATGTTCAAGGCATCAATTAAGCACCTACACTTTCCATACATATCAATTAGTGCATTAGCAACAGCAACAACCGAATCATAACCCATTTTAATAACAAATCCATGAACGGCTCTACCATTGTCAAAGTCTCCTACCATGGCAAAGATAGACAAGACACCAGTAACCGTGTATCTGTTTGGAATAACCCTGTTTAGGAACATCAACCTAAACACCTCTAGAGCCGCATCAAACTGCACAATCTGTGCATACCCATTGACCATTGAGTTCCAAAGCACCACATCTCTAACAGTCAATTCATCAAACACTTCATGTGCTTCCTCCATTAACCTAAGTTTCAAGTAAGTATTAACTAAAGCACTGCCAACAAATACGTCCAATTCCAGTCCAAGTTTAAACAACAACCCATGAATCTTCTTAACCTCAAAAGCATCCACAGCATCACCACATGATCTAATGACACATGGAAACGTAAATTTATCTGGCAAAACGCCCACACATCGCATTTGCTTATAAACCTCAAATGCGTCTTGGGCAAACCCATTAGCAATAAAACCAGAAATGATTGCATTGTACGCATAAACATTCTTATCATCCAGGGTTGGGTAATTGAAGACCTTCAGGGCGTAGTTCATAAGGCCGCACTTAGAGTACATGTTGATGAGGCTAGTGATGGAGAGCGGGGAATGGAGGAATCCATTCTTGAGTATGTAAGAATGGATTTCTTTACCTTTGAAGAGGTTGCTGCAGAGAGCACACGCTTGGAGAGAGGAAATGCAGGTAGTGAGGTTGTAGTAATGTTGGGGGTGAAGTAAATCAAAGGTGGGCAAGGTAGAGAAATAGAGAAACAATCGAGGTCGTTTGTGGAGTAAAACTCTGAAGATTGTTCTCTTTCCATTCATCTAACTGTAAAGAAATCGTTTTACAAACTTCACAATTTGGAACTTTCACTTAGCTTCCCTCAATTCTCAATGTTCAAAATCAGTTGTTGGATCGTCCCCCTCGCAGGAGCTTGCTTTTCATCTTCATCCCTCCATTCCTCTATGCACAAAGGGAGAAGTAGGTAAAAATGGGGAAAAAATAAAAAATAAAAGGTAAATGCACAACACACTCATGTAGTGATCAGAAACCACTCACAGTAACAAAACCTAAAAGCAATGCCATGTAATCAGCTAGTTTGATGGAACTCCACAATTGGCAGTTGAAACATAGCTGCATTTCAGGTCCATGAGTATTGTGAGCCAACTAATTAAGGAAACATTAAATGAGGAGAAACTAGGAGGTAGCAAGCATACGGCCTAGTAATGCGTAAATTGTTGAAACATATCCTTGTAACACATGTCAAGTAAAACAGGGAAGAGATCATTAAGCAATTCACATATTTGACAAACTAAAATATTATGTAGAAGACAAGCATATTCCTTTTGCAGTTAAAATTAAAATAAGTTGTATGATTCATCTGATTCTGTTTCAAAATTTTTATGTTCCTCAGCATGAACATGAAGCAAGAACAAAACACATCAATCAACTATGAATGGATAATTTATATTATTTTTTGGATAATTGTTTTTTAAAACCAAGTTTTTTTATTTTTTATATAATTTATATTATTTTTAATAATTATTTAATATGTTATTATATTAATAAATTAATTTAATCAAGAACATTTTGACCATTTACAAGACAAATAAGGCATTCACAATAACATGTAATATTTACAAGACACTTGAGGAAATTTACAAGACACAAAAGTGAAATGAAAAGAACACTCAGGCCATTTACAATAATACGTAAGAGAAAGTGCATTCAAAGACAAACTATGAAAACATATGAAAACATGAGCCATTGGTTTTAAGTCACCATTCACTGGAAGTTATCACTTCAACACAACCAACTAGAAGTAACAAGATTAAATATATACAACAAAGTCCCAAAACTCAAAAATATCAACACTTCAAAGACTCAAAAACTTCACTGCAAGTAACAATTAGAAGAAACCCAGAAGATCAACAGAGTCAACAACTTGAGGATCAACATTGAACCTCAATTTCATATCCCTAGTCTTCTTTCATCCCTTGACAGAGGCGTTTCAGCAATACTCTCTAATGAATATACATACATGTCGTATTGACGCTTATAAAAGTCTCTTTAATTATCCCCACACTATCTCCTCCTATCTAGTTTTATTGATCACATTCATTGAAATCAATTATGTCCTCCTTCCATCTTCATCGTCTTCAATTCACAGGTTAGATATTCTTCTCTCCTTTTCCAATTTTTGTTTTAATTTTTAAAAGTCACTTACAATGAACGTCTATGTATAGATACAAAATATGCAAAATCAGAATCAGGCAAAGTCAACCAAACCAATGACCAAAAATCAAACAAAATAAGACTTTGATCCTTAACAAAGCAACATCAAACAAAGGAGAGCAATATCTTTTAGATTAGGTGCTTATGATCATACCTATAAGGAAAACAGCAGCCCCAATATGAAGAAAGCTTGAAAGACACTACCGAAGGCTTCAGCAATATACTCTATCAGAAATGCTAATAATCTAGCCAACAGTGTCCCCAAGCCTCTGTTAAGCCCCTTGCATAATGTTTCCCCAGCAAACCCATCACCTCACAACAAACATTAATCATCCGATGCACAAACATTAGATGAGCATCCTCCTAAAGAGGAAATTATATTAGAAAGTAATGACTAGTATTAATTAGATGGCCAACAATTAATGAGCAGAAGATTTTGCAGATATCATCCACAACAAGTATATGAAGATAGTATATGAGGTCCAAGGTCATATGAAAATGGTTCCGATGTACTGTTATGCCACCTGTCTTATAAACAAAACATAGCACAATCATCCAAATAAAAGCCCCTTCGATACCTATTTTTATCATTCACAAGGAAGACTTGCTTGGGTTATATAAAACAATAGAGAATAGAATTTGAATCAAGTGAAAATTAAGCACTTGTATGAAAGTTCATATACTAGGTGTGTCTTCATTCTCTGCATATCTTTGTAATTTATACGGCAGAATTTGATTCTGTCATTACAAGCAGAATCCTTCTCAACTAAAGGCAACGCCAGCCTTCTCATTTTGCAATTGACTCTCATTGCCTTTCAAAATCCACCTTCTTTTGGAGTTTGAAGCATCTCTCATCTCTGCCTCTGAGTGATTTCATGACAGTGGAGGCGAGCTCCAAATAATCATCATCTTAATTAATTCCTCTGTCTCTGAGTTCTAAAGTTGTTTATATATGAAATTCAACCAAACCAATGATCAGCAATCAAACAAAATAAGACTTTGAAAAGCACATAGTATTATAAAGTTTTCTTAAGTTATGACCATCATCTAAAAACAAGTCCTTCCCTCTCTGCACATGCATGAGAAACAAGAAAAAAACAGAGAAGGGAGGTCAGTGATAGACCTGCAGTGAATTTGATAGGCACCCAAACATCTTAGAGAACCATACCCCAAAAGCTAGCTATTGAGGTGGGAGAGCCAAGGCACTTAAGTACCACATCAAGCAGCCCATACTATTCAATATGGGACTATGGCAACCCATACTACCTTGGTCTCTATCAATACACCCTCCCCGGAAAGCCGACGTCTCGACGGCTTCACTCAACGGCACTTCACTCAACTTCCTAGCTAGTTAGAACCCTCTGTCAGTAGCCCTCTCCGGTCCCCTGGTCACCGGCTTTGAGACCAAATGATAGGCATCCAAACACTTTAGAAAACCACACCCTAAAAGCTAGCTATTAAGGTGGAAGAGTCAAGACACTTAAGTACCCCATCAAGCAGCCCATACTACTCAATGTTGGACTGTGGCAGCCCATACAACCTTGGTCCCTATCAGAATTCAATCACAATAAGAATGTTTTAATATGTGAAGAGGTTGCTGCAAAACTCTTAACTGTTTTAGATTGATAATAAAGAGCTTGCTAAAATGCTTAAGTGAAGCTGAAAAACAAAAGTTAAATCAAAGGTACTTAACAATTTGCAGAGCAGCAGGGTTGCAATACCAAAATGCGCAGCAGCCATTCCAGGTTTGCACATGTCTTAAATAACATAAGAATGCTGACTTCTTTATAAACATCACATTAAACTTTTGATAAATAGATCTTCAAGCCTCTAGGAAACAAAATGACAAACAAACACCATTCAACTAAAGCTTTGCTACCATAAAAATGAATGAGCATATTACAATATTCCAAGATCTTAAACAAAGCTAAAATTAAATTCCAGTGCTTCAATCAAGGGCACCCTAATAGTAATACTCATAATCATAAGTCCTGGCTGCATTCCTAACCAAGTGGAAAGCGTGAGGACAAAAATTGTTTGAAAGCCATACTCTATACAAGATTTTATCAAAAGAAGACATACTATACACCCAGGAGTCTAGGACAAAGCTCTATCACCAAAATATGAATAGGCCCATCGCATTGGAAAATTCATTCCCCATCCTAAGACCAGGAATTAGCGACGCCGTACAAAGTAGGAAAAGAAGCAAAAGTAAAAGATTCAATTACCCACATCGTCGCACATTATTTGTTCAACTCATGAAAACGTAGATGGGAAGTCAGAATGTCATTGATTGATATATGTTCGCTAGCTTGGCTTTATCATGCGGGTTTTTAGAAAGAAAGCTAAATCAACCAGAATACTCACCAATTGAGGACTGGGGAGAGAGGAAGGAGAGATTGGAGATGGCAACCACTGGGCGGAGAAGACGGCGAGCACCAAGCAATGAGACCGGAGGGTGAGAAAATGACGAGCAAGCAGATAAGATGGCGAGAAGAGGGTGAAGCTTTGGCGGCAACTATTTTAGGCGCTCTCATGGCCATAGAAGCTTCAACGGCAACTATTTTAGGTGCTCTCACTTTATTGAGTTTGTTGGTTACTAAATGGTCCATGTGAGGCATGTGGTCCACTTGGTATTTGAGTCATGGGCAAATGATATTCTTCTTCTGTTTCACCATGACTAGTCCATACATAATAGTCTGGCATGAGTCCCTTGCTATAAAGGTGTGTCTTAACCTCATCAAAAGTTCGATAGGGCCTACACTCACATTTCACACATGGACACCTAAGCTTTCCCACTCTTTGAGAATAAGGAGCTTTATTTGCATAGTCAAGAAACTCCTCAACACCTCGCTCGAAATCTGTTGTAATCCATTTAGTACTCCGATTGATTCTATTATACATCCATCTTCGATTTTCTAGGATTTCCATTCTAAGTAAGGGGAATCCTATGTAATTGCTATGTAAAAAGTACAACAAACAAGTATTACATATGTTGTATGTGATGCATATAATCACAATTACATAATCTAAATAATTGCCAATAAAAAATTCAAAAGTGGGCAAGTTAAATCACAACACATCAAAAATCATTGTGAAACAGGTTTATGTAAGTGTTAAAAATGCAATATTAACCAAACGATTCTCAATTAGGAGCTTAAAGAAGAACACTTTGACATTCGGCAGGAAGCAAAAGGAAATCATTTTCATTCAAGAAGCATAAGGAAACCATGAACAGGAAAATCAGTTTTTCCACGCATGAAAACACAAAGTAAAATGTTTGAATATAGATCTTTGTCTTAATCTCTTAAGTCAATCATCAGGCAAAAACATTCAAAAGTTAGGAATGCAATAAGTATAGGACTAACTTAAATATTAACAAAAGATGCAAATATTGATCATCACCTTTAGATTTAAGGTGATCAATAGTTATATTGGTAAGGTCACTGATGGAGATTCTAGATGTCAATCCGACTGTGAAATTCTTCCACGTCAAGGTAAAAATTTGATCCTTAAACATTTGGCAAGCTAAGGGAGCAGCCCCACAAGTAACCTGAAAAAGCATAAAAATGAAATTGTTAATATGAACTATAGTTTACCAGACAATTCAAAACAGAAATGTACTCACTGTAGCACGTTGATCTTTATGAAATCATGTAAACTATAGTAAACTAATCATAGGAAAGGTACATGAGTTGCACTTGTCCAAATTAGTTCTGCAGAAACTTTTTTTTTTTTTTTGGACTGTATCATTAATAAAACGCTCAAAGGTATATTCTTTGTTCTAAATTATAGAAAAAAAACATTGGACTGTTATTTACAGAAGAATATAAATTATGGCACCTCTAGAACCTCCATTGAAAGAAAGTTGTTTAGAATAAAGTAAATGGATATAGAACAACTTAAGGAAAAGAAAAAACAGATAGAGGAAGAAGTTAGGAGGGAATGGTATACAAATTTAGGAAAAGAAAGAAACATAAGAGAGAGAAACGTTCAAATTGAAGAATGGTTGGAGAAAAAGCTATTGAACTTGCAAATTTCAAACTTTGGCACACATGTCAAGTTAGTACAAGAAACAGGGTTGGTATCATCATTGATAAAAAGTTGAAGAAGAATGCAGTGGAAGTTGAAAGGAATGGGGACATAATCATATTCGGCCAACCAAAAAGGAAACTGATGCCAAGTATGAAATTTGGCATATTGAGAATTACATGGATGACTAGGTTGATTATAAAATGACCGCTGATGGGAAATTTTCCCAACACAAGACAACTACAGTCATGGGAGGCAATTGAAAAATACATGATGCTATTGAAAAACGAATCAAAAGTACTATATGCTCTTTTTTTCCCTTTAAAAAAGTGTTTTCATTGCTTCATTTACTCTAAAAGAACGTAGTTTTTGGGTAAATGATGAGAGCAAATAGAGCAGGGGCAAAAAAACAGAGAGAGAGAAGCGAAATCAGTATGAAGGCATAAAAAATTGACAGGCATTTTATAAGAATAAAAACAAATGAAAGGTGGGAGGAAAGAAACAGAAGAGAAAGTGGCACAAGGGGAAGAAGGAGAATAATGGGGTAAGAGAGAAGAGAGGGGCATAATATTATGAAATGACAGTAATTGGTAAGAACTGTGTAAACCAAATGGGATTATTTTGGCTCTGTAATGTCTCTCACCGACGGCCTTGTTTGAAACTGTTTAGGTAAAAAATTGATCCAATTTCTAAACACTTGACCCTGCTTTATATGTTAAAAATTCAGAGCTTAGTTTGTTTCCTAAATAGTAATGCTCTTTAATAACTTTTCCTTTCAAGTAATGAAGATACTTTTACTATAAAATTTATAATAATGTAATATGTTAAAATAACAGGGCTCTGTTTTGCTAAGTGAAAGCACCAACGACTCTACCTAATTACCTAGAAATATCAAATCAGCCACTCACCCCTAAAATAATTATATAAAATATTAAATCATTTTATAAAAACATAAACTTATCATTATAAATGTGTGGAATGTAAGTAGCTAAAGTACCACTACTGTGTAAATTAAACTGTGAGGATATAAACGTTATGGATATAAACTTGAAGAGTGTATATTAGCATGATGATGCTCGTTATAGTTTTAAAAGTAATCTCTTAGCTAGAGGGATCTACGCTTCTTTGTCTTCTATATATGCACACAGCTCTATCAAATCCAAATTCAAAGTCTAATTAAAACAAGAATTTCTACAAACTAAGAGAGCAACATAAATTCTTATAAAAAACAAAAAGAACATCATAAATTGCTTAAATTAATTGAATACCTAATTGAATAACAACATGTTGCTTGCTGCAGGAAGGATGATCTTTTGGGATATCTGCAACCCTTCTTTCCCTTCCAAAAAGATAACAAATTTTTCGATGTATATAAAGGGGCTCTGCAAATCATATGCAATTTGTAAGCAAAAATAAGAAGTTGGTCTTTGCTAGGGAGATTTTCATTCTATTTTTTCCACTGAGAGTAAGAATTGGAGGTTTTAAATAAAACAGTTTTCACATCAACAAAAATTGGCAAAACAGAAAATTAAATGAAGATATGGAAGTTATAGCAAGATAGGGAACAACAAAATTGCAGGCGTCACATCAAACAAGGAATAATCTTGACAAACAATATTGGCGAACCACAGTGCACTTCCTCTGATTATTCAAAAAGAGAAACCAATGTTTATTAATAAAGAAATAAAATCAAGCAAGTTGAAGAATCAAAAGCATCCACACATCAGAAAATCAGATTCGGTCACCACAAGTAGAACTACCCAAACACACATAACTCCGATTTTTATCACAATCCCACACAAAGCAACAAATTTAACACCAACAAGAAAAAAAGGAGAAAACAGCGAAGTCACCACATTCAAATTGAAGGTTAAAGGAGATTTGGTAGACTCACCTCACTCATATTCTAGTAGAGGAGGAAAGCGAGCCAAGACCAGTCCACCACGAGAGCGATCCACGACCACTCCGCCTGATTCTGTCTGCTTTCTCCTTTCTCCGTTCTGTTCTCGCTCCTAGAAAGATCCCAGGACTGCCGCTTCCCCAATCGCTCAGTTCCCTCCGGCGACGGTGGCGCTGGAGTCACCTTCCAGATTCTCGCCTCACCGAGCTCTCACAGTGAATATGCTCCCAGTCCCGCGCTGCTCTGGTTCTCGAATGCCAGCAACCTCGTGTAGCTCGTCTGCCTCTGGCTTCCAATTCCAGCTCCAAAAACGGTGCCGTCCTTGTAATTCATTGGCTCCAAAATTTCCCCCCTCTTCATAAAATTTCCCCGTTCAGTTACCAAACTCCTTCCAATGTCTCTTTGGAGTCTTTTCATTCTCACATAATCTGCACCTTTTTTTATATTTTTTTAATGTTAAAATTGTAAAGGAAAATTTTATATAAAGCTATTTAAAATAAAATAATTCTAAATCAGGTTGATAAATTTAACAAATCTCTAAATAAGTCATCAACCTCATTTAAGATTTTAAAATATGGGTAAAATGATTTTAATATCATCTCCTTTCTTCACTTTAAATAATTCTATTACTTTGTGACTTATATTTTTCTCTATATATATATATATATAAATATCAACATTAATATTTAATAAAATAAAATATGATTCATCTATAGTTTAAATATATTAATTATCATCATAAGAACAAAAGCTTACAATATTTTTAAGCAAGGAATTCATTTTATTAACACGAATAAAGTTTTAAAAAAAAAAAAAAAGAATATATGTCACAATAAACAATTATTTTTAAATAAATATATTAATTATAAATTTTTCTGTATTTATTTCATATATAAAGTTTTTCTTAGAAAGTTCTATATTTCAATAAGCATTTTATGAAATTTTAAGTGCATTTAATATTTTTATCAAAAATATCTTTAGAAGTATATCAAAGTTTCTCACCTTTCTAATAGAAATGAATAATTCATATTAAAAAAGTGAAATGATAAATAAATTATTTTTAAGAAATTCAAATTTATACATTAGGAAAAATTATTTAGAATTTGTTTAGATTACTGTTGGTAAAAGTAGTTTTTATTTCAATTGATTTTTACGAACTGAAGTTGGCAAGTATTATCCTTTTCTTTTTCTTTTGTCTCACTTGATAAAAATAACTACATTATGTTTTTAAGAAAAATAAAATTTTTTATTTTTATTTTTAATATCAATTGAATGATTTTTGGTTGAAAAAATCAATTTTTTAATTGATTTTTAATATCTATTAAATGATTTTTAGTGGGTATTTATCATGGTTCCTTTTTTTGTTTGAATTATTTTTTATGATCCTTTTAGAGCATAAAAAATTCTTTTGATTTAGAAAAATTATATTTTGTTTGATTATATATTAATGCTGATATATATAGAGAAATAAAGTCATATAGCAATAAAATTCTTTTAAGAGGGGAGAGAAGAAAGGGGAAGGCATTAAAATTATTTTACCCATATTTTAAAATCCTAAATTAGGTTAATGACTTAATTAAGGATTTGTTGAATTTACTAACCTAATTTAGAATTTCTCTATTTTAAATAGCTTTATATTGGATTTTGGAGATATTGGATTTTTCCAAATTGTAAATCACCACCACCACCACCACCACTACTACCACCACACCACCACTACAACTACCACCACTACGACGACCACCACCACCACCACCACGACCACCACCACCACCACTACTACTACGACCACCACCACCACCACCACTACAACTACTACTACTACTACTACCACCACCACCACCACCACCACTACAACTACTACTACTACTACCACGACCACGACCACGACCACCACCACTACTACCACGACCACGACCACCACCACTACTACCACGACCACCACCACCACTATCACTACTTCTACGACTACTACCGCGACCACCACCACCACCACCACCACTACTACTATGACCACTACGATGACGACAACGACTACGACCACCACCACCACCACCACTACTACCACTACGACGATGACCACCACCACCACCACCACCACCACCACCACCACCACCACCACCACCACTACTACTATTACGACTACGACCACCACCACCACACCACCACCACCACCACACCACCACGACTACCACCACCACCACTACCACCACTACCACTATGACCACTACCACTACCACTACCACTACTATTATTATTAAGACTAAACTTTTTCTATTCTACCACCACCACCACCACTACTATTATTATTATTATTATTAAGACTAAACTATTTCTATTTCATTTTTAATCTAAGGTATTTACAATCAAAATTTGCCTAGATAACCGTCCACTCTAATTTAAAGATTTGTTGAATTTATGAACCTAATTTAGAACTTTCATATTTCAAACAACTTTATATGGTATAAGAAAAATCTCATTAAAAGACAGTTGAATTACCCAACTTTAAAAATTGGTCGCTGGATTTAATAAATTATAGATAAAGATATGTAGCACAATCAAGGATTTTAAAATCTTCTGAGATATCCAGAATGCCCTTATGTAAAGGGGAAGAAAAGAGAATTAATTTGAACTTCAGAATTTATCCCCATTTAACGTAATGAATTCCCATAGGAACTTCAGTTTTCAAACATAATTATGGGTTTACTTGTTCAATTTTCAGACATAATTGCACTAAACTTGAAGATGAGTTGCTTGTGGCTGGTTGGAACAAGGATAATCCCTTCAGATACCAAGATGGGTCAGCCAACAATGGGATGCAACTGTTCATGAATGAGTTAGCCATTCTTAGAGTATTCTTGGGGGTTTGTGTTTTTCTACTCCCTTCCTTTTCTATTGAATATTCTTAGATCGGATTTAGGTGGTTAGAACTTTGTGCTCTGCTTCCATTCAATCGAAAAATTAATTGCACTAAACCCATTAATTACCATATAGCTATATAGCCCGAGTCATTTGTAGAATTGGAGAAAATATCAATTATGTTTAAAAATGGAAGTGAAGTGTTAAAAAAAATTATTATGTTAAACGCATACAAATTTTGAGTTCAAATTAATTCTATTTTCTTCCCATTTACATAAGGGCATTTTGGAAATTTCATAAGATTTTAAAATCCCTAATTGTGCTACATAACTTTATCTATAATTTGTTTAGTTTAGTGACCTATTTTATAATATAAGTAATTCAACTGTGTTTTAATAGGATTTTTCCTAATGATTAATCAAATAAAACATAATAAAAAATAAAAAAATTAAAGCACATTTTCAATGGAATTTCCGACGAAAATTCTGTCAGAAATCTTCATAAATATTTCCAACAGAAAACTTCTTGTCAAAAAAAAAATTCTGTGACGAAATTGTTCCGTCGGAATTTCTGACAAACATTGGACAAATTTTGCAACGAAATTATTTTCCATCTCAAAATCCGTCGGAAATGAACAGTTTTTTTGTAGTGTAAGCAATTCACATATTTGACAAACTAAAATATTATGTAGAAGACAAGCATATTGCTTTTGCAATTAAAATTAAATTAAGTTGTATAATTCATCTTATTCTATTTCATAATTTTTATGTTCCTCGGCATGAACATGAAGCAAGATCAAAACACATCAATCAACTATGAATAGATAATTTATATTATTTTTTGGATAATTGTTTTTTAAAACTAAGTTTTTATATAATTTATATTATTTTTAATAATTATTTAATATGTTATTATATTAATAAATTAGTTTAATCAAGAACATTTTGATCATTTACAAGACAAATAAGGTATTCACAATAACATATATGATATTTACAAGACACTTGAGAAAATTTACAAGACATAAAAGTGAAATGAAAAGAACACTCATGCCATTTACAATAATACGTAAGAGAAAGTACATTCAAAGACAAACTATGAAAAAATATGAAAACATGAGCCATTGGTTTTAAGTCACCATTCACTGGAAGTTATCACTTCAACACAACCAACTAGAAGCAACAAGATTAAATATATACAACAAAGTCCAAAAACTCAAAAATTTCAACACTTCAAAGACTCAAAAACTTCACTACAAGTAACAATTGAACGAAACCCAAAAGATCAACAAAGTCAACAACTTGAGGATCGACATTGAACCTCAGTTTCATATCCCTAGTCTTCTTCCATCCCTTGACAGAGACGTTACTCTCTAATGAATATACATACATGTCATATTGACACTTATAAAAATCTCTTTAATTATACCCACACTATCTCCTCCTGTCTAGTTTTATTGATCACATTCATTGAAATCAATTATGTCCTCTTTCCAACTTCATGGTCTTCAATTCACAGGTTAGATATTCTTCTCTCCTTTTCCAATTTTTGTTTTAATTTTTAAAAGTCACTTACAATGAACATCTATGTATAGATACAAAATATGTAAAATTAGAATCAGGCAAAGTCAACCAAACCAATGACTAGAAATCAAACAAAATAAGACTTCGATCCTTAACAAAGCAACATCAAACAAAGGAGAGCAATATCTTTTATATTAGGTGCTTATGATCATACCTATAAGGAAAACAGCAGCCCAAATATGAAGAAAGCTTGAAAGGCACTATCAGAGGCTTCAGCAATATACTCTATCAGAAATGTTAATAATCTAGCCAACAATGTCCCCAAGCCTCTGTTAAGCCCCTTGCATAATGTTTCCCCAACAAACCCATTACCTCACAACAATCATTAATCATCCGATGCGCAAACATTAAGTTGTCATACTGAACATGTTTCAATTAGGTAATTATGGATCGTAGTTGGATTGATGCTTTAAGAACAAGTGATGAATATGAGCGTGGGGTGGAACAATTTTTAGAATTTGCAAAAAAAAAATGTCTTTAATAATAATGGATTGATGTACTGTCCTTGTGTTAAGTGTTTGAATGGGTTATAGAAATCTATTACGGAAATAAAAGATCACCTAATTTGTTTTGGGTTCTACAAAGCACATACACATTGGGTGTTGCATAGTGAACCTAAAAAACGTAATGTGTCCCAAATTGAGGAAGATGATATAAATCTAGATGATGATAGAATGGAAGATATGATACATGACTTTGGTGTTGAGGCTATTGAGCAATTACATAAATATGATAGCTTGTCTGATGATGCCGAAAAGCCTCTATATGCAAGGTACACAAAGTACACACGGTTATCAGCAGTGTTAAAGCTAGTCAACTTGAAAGCAAAAAATGGTTGGAGCAATACAAGTTTCACAGAGTTGCTAAAACTATTGAAAGAAATGCTACCAAAAGGTAATGAATTTCGTGACCTTGACTATAAGGAAAAGAAGATATTGTGCCTAATAGGATTAGGGTAAAAAAAAATTCACGCTTGCCCTAATGATTGTGTGTTGTATAGAAAAGAATATGATGTTATGCCCTTATCTCAATTTCAACCTTTTTCAGAGTATTTGCGGAAAATGATATGCAGTTTGGTAGGCAACACAGGATTAGCATGAATATACTAATAATACGTACATAATTACATAATTTCCCCATAGGGGTTCGTACATGATAAATTCAAATAATGTAGCCGCATAAGGCTACTAGGGTATCTAAACCCATCCCAGTAAAGCAGAAACATCTTCTCGTCTTCATTCCACCACTGTAATCCCCTCGTACGGTACTCTGCATTGTTGTTTGCATATCTTCTGTCGTCTCCTGTCTAAACTGTTGGTAGGGGAGGGTGAGATTCGAAAGAATCTCAATAGGAAACAGATACCACAATGCATGCATGATAGATGTTGTGTATGACATGTTAACTTTATCTAGATGCATGCTCCATAATGACATTTCTGCATGCTCAATATTTCATACAACAAAATTATGGCCACAACGAAAACAGAAACAGAACTTCATTTATTCAAGTATGCTCTATACAATCAAGTAAAGCAATCACATACATCACTACACAAGCAAAGATATCAAATACATGCAAATAAGGTAAGTCCCCTACCTTAACCCTTTTCCGCCTCGAAACGTGTGCCTCGATCTACATGTAAACAGCTCGAGGCTCCATATTCAATCCTACAATGTCAAATGTACTATTTAGACACTTCTATAGTGTTTCTGGGGGTTATATGAGGCTATATTGAAAAATGACTAAAATGCCCCTAGGGACCGGCTCGGCCCGGCCCCATTGTACCCGGTCTGGCTGTACTTTTATCAAAATTTTATCCTGGGCTATTTTGATATATTTTCGCCCAAGGAATCCATTTCCAGACTTGAAATTACCAAATTCACTGCAAAAAAAAATGCCCTTGGCAACTCTTATTTCAGTGTTTCAGGGGCGTTTTCGTAATTATGTTGTTTCGGCCTTTTCCGAAAAAGTGCCCAACTGTAACCCCACCTAATTTTCGCTCCTGAACTCAATGGAACCATCAAATCATTGAAAATCCAACTCTAAGACCCATTTACAGCCCTGGCCAAATTATATGGGTTTTCCAGGGAAAATTGGGGTTTTTTGGTTTTGGCTCCGTAAACGCGTTCCTTTCTACTTCTAACTACTTTATTGACTATTCCATTAGGTTACAACTACCATTTAGTATCAATTTGGGCAGCATAACAGCCCCTACAACCCATTTCCAAAATTTAAACCAATGGCAATTTGGCGAAATTTCACCGATTAAATTGCCTACAGTAGCTAGAATAGTCAATATACAAAGGTTTGGAAGTTACCTTAAGCTCTCACTGGCTCTCCCTTGATATGGCTGAACCATAGCTCACTTCAACAAGAAAATTTGAGCTTCCAACCCTTGAATCACATAGAAGAATAGCTTAGGAGCGGAGTTATATGCATTAGGAACTGATTTATTGAAGACATCACTTACCTTTGTAAGCTTTTTCCTCCCCTTTTCTCTCTCTAAAATTTCACACTTCCTCTCTCTTGTTGCAAAAAAACTGACGAAAATGGGTGGAGGAAGATGATAAAATATAATTTATAAGATAATATAATTATCCAATAATTATATTTCCATTTTCGGAATTTTACAAAATTCTGGCAGATTTCTGCTTAAACTTTGAAAAATCATAACTAATTATAGAAATATCTAATTGGAGTGATTCCAAATCCTATAGAACTCTTATTGAGTCTAGTTTCAAGGAAAAATATAGACTTTTGCTGAATGGAATCAAAAAATTCCTAGAATTTCAATCTTTGCATATTGTTCCAGAAATTTCACAATTTTTCTGTGCTGACTTCAAAAATTCATATCTTTTTGTATATAGCTCTAATTGAGTCATATGACCTATCAAATTAAAGCTTAGGATGTCTACTTTCATCCTATAAGTTTTCATAATTTTTGGTCATCATTTGGTCATTTAAAATCATATGACAAGCTCACTACCTCATAGGCGATTTCACTGTAAGCATAATTACTTTCTTCAAAATTAACCATTTTATTTTCTTTAATACCCCAAAGATATAAGGAACATTAGAGAATAGATTTGGGACATCTACTAAATCAGGGCTTGGTAGTCCACTCAATTTAGGCTTATTCCCAAGCCTCCAATCCCAAAATTCAGGGTATTACATTTGACAAGCTAGATGCTTGTCCGGTCTATGGGACATCACGTTACAAAGTGGAAGAAACAGGGTATGGTGATGTGATTACTAAGGGGCCTCCTGTAAAGGTGTTATGGTATCTTCTAATAATACCAAGGTTTAAACGTTTATTTGCTAATGCAAATGAGGCAAAGAAGTTAAGATGGCATGCTGAAGAGAGGAAAAATGACGGAATGCTCCGACATCCGACTAATTCTCCTCAGTGGAAAGGAATTGATCAATTGTTTCCTAAGTTTGGTAGTGAGCCTAGAAATCTTAGGCTGGGACTTTGTACAGATGGGATGAATCCTTATAGAAATCTTAGCGGTCAACATAGCTCCTGGCTTGTACCATTGGTGATTTATAATTTACCGCCTTTCTTATGTATAAAACGCAAATACATTATGTTGTCTTTGATGATTTCGGGTCCAAAACAACCAGGAAATGACATAGATGTTTACTTGGCACCATTGATTGAGGATTTGAAGATGATGTAGGAGGAAGGTGTGGATATGTTTGATGCATATAATCATGAGTCTTTTAAGCTAAGAGCCATGATTTTTTACACGATAAATGACTTTCCTGCATTTGGAAACTTATTTGGATATAGTGTTAAGGGGCATAAAGCATGTCCTATTTGTGAAGTTAAAACATCCTACCAACAACTATCACATGGAAAGAAGACAGTCTATCTTGGTCACCGAAGATAAAAAAGGCATTCAATGGCTTTCAAGAGAATGATGACCCTCCAGAGCCACTTACTGCAAATCAAGTATATCAACAGGTGAAAGACATCAATGTGGTAATGGGTAAGAGCCAGAAGAAAGATGCTAAAAAGAATTTGTGGAAGAAGAGGTCTATCTTTTTTTCTCTCCCTTATTGGCAAAGTCTTGAGGTAAAACATAATATTGATGTTATGCATGTGGAAAAAAATGTGTGTGAAAGTCTAATTGGAACACTACTAAATATAAAGGGAAAGACCAAGGATGGAAAGAAAGCAAGAATGGACTTCATTGAAATGGGCATATGAAAACACTTAGGTCCAAGAACTGATGGAAAGAGGACTTACATGCGCCCAGCACATCATACTTTATCTAAAAGAGAGAAATAAAGCTTTTGTAAGTGTATACATGGGATAAAGGTTCCACAAGGTTATTCTTCAAATGTCAAAAAGCTTGTATCAATAAAAGATTTAAAATTAGTAGGCATAACGTCTCATGATTACCACATTCTGATGCAACAATTCTTACCAATAGCAGTTTGAGACATTTTGGAGAAAAAGGTGAGAATGACTATTACAAGGTTAAGTTCCTTCTTCAATGCTATATGTAGTAAAGTTATTGATCCTGAGAAATTGGATGAATTGCAAAATGATGTTATAATGACCTTATGCCAACTAGAAATGTACTTTGTGCTATCATTTTTTGATATCATGGTACATTTAATTGTGCATTTGGTGAGAGAGATAAAGTTGTGTGGTCCTGTTTATTTGCGTTGGATGTATCCATTTGAGCGATACATGAAAATCCTAAAGGGTATGTGAAGAATCCATATCGGCCTGAAGCATCAATTGTTGAAAGATACGTTGCCAAGGAGGTTGTTGAGTTCTGTACTGAATATCTATCAAAAGTAAAACCAATAGGACTTCCCAAGTCTCGCCATGAAGGAATGCGATTTGCAGGGCAAGGGACATAAGGTTTGAGTGTGAAGCTTATGGCTTGTGACAAAGTGGAACAAGCACATCTATACGTCTTGAATAACACTGATGAAGTTCAGGATTACTTATCCAAGCATCAAGATGAATTAAGGGATCAAAATCCTAAAAAGGCAAATAGATGGTTGCTGACTGAGCACAACAAAGCTTTCTCACCCTGGTTTAAGGAAAGCATTAAGCAAGATCGTCAAAAGTCAAATGTTTTTGACACAATACAATGGTTAGCTGGTTGGCCTAATTTTAATGACACAACTTGGACTGGATATGATATTAATGGGTATTCATTCTATACAAGAAATCAAGATGATAAGAGCATTGTGCAAAATAGTGGAGTCATGGTGGTAGCAGAATCAATGCATTATTCTAGTTCCAAAGATTAAAAACCTACATTGACATCAATGCAGTATTTTGGCGTCATTCAAGAAATATGGGAAGTAGACTACTTTAAATTTAAGGTGCCAATTTTTAAATGTAAGTGGGTTGATAGTAATAATGGTGTTAAAATAGATAGGTCAGGCCTAACATTGGTGAATCTTAATAAGGTAGGTTATAAGGAGGAGCCTTTTATCATGGCGGTTCATGCAAAACAAGTGTTTTATGTCACTGACCCAGCAGACAAAAATTGGTCTATGGTTATACACGGAAAAAGTCTGATTTCTCATAATGAGAATGATTAATCAAATTTTGATATTAGTGAGACTCCTCTTTTTATGTCATCCTTACCTCAATTGGATGAAGAAGATAAAGAAGATGATGTATATGGTGCAATTAGTGATCATGAAGAAGATGATTTGTATGGCGTAAGAATTGATCACGATGAAGGTTTATGGGAGAACTAATATTCTTTTGTATGTTCTTTCAAGATGCATCATTTTTATTTTATTTCCATTATAATTTAAAATGATTGTATTTTTGTTACTAATCTTATTTATGTTGTTATTTTAAAAGGAATACATGGAGAATCTGTCTAGAACCGATAGCTAAAGAAAAAAGTCAAAAAGAGGTAGAAAAGGTGTTACATGACTTACCAGGTTAGCTCAATTAGATGGAGGTAAGAAGATTCATATTGAGTTAGATAAGAGAGGGGTGCCAATTGATTGGAAAGAAGGGAACACATTTAGAAGTTTTGCATTTGTTGCACGCCAAAAAATTAGCATTTTAGAAGAAGAATGGGAAAAAGTGGATGAGAAGGATAGAGATGAAGTTTGGCATACTATAAAGGTACCTCTAACTATATATCATATTTACTTTTTATTTACCTACATTATTGAGATATGTTATTACTAACTTAGTTGTTTGTAATAAAAAGTGATCATGAAGAAGATGATTCTTCTTTGTAGATTACTTATGACATACTTGATACACCATTATTAAGGGAAAAGTGGCTCTCATATGCAGGAGGGCGATGGAGGGACTTTAAGTCAAAACTTACACAAAAATATATATTCAATGAGATGTATGTTGAAGGTGACTGTGATGTAAATAGTGACTCTAATTTTGAAAATCATTGGGAGAAGTATCCATATATTGATGAGGAGACATGGTTAAAATTTGTTGAAAGCAGATATCATCCTAATTTTTTGGTATGTAATATGTAAAAGAAGAATGTGATTTGAGTTAGTATTTTTTGAAGTTTAAGTTTTGACAAATGCTTTCCATTCTTTTTAATAGGAAAAAAGAAAAAAGGGCTAAGAGACAGAAGAAAAATCTTTACCCCCATACTTTGTCTCGTGGAGGGTATGCATTACTTCAAAAGAAAATGATGGAAGAGAAGTGGACAAATAAAAGACAAGCTATAGGGGTAATAGATGATGGAGATGTTTCACCTCCATCCCCTATTAAGCGTAGTTAAACATGGAAGAGAGCACGAATAAATAAAAAAAGAGAGTTCCTTACTAAAGAGACTAGAAAAGTATCAAAAAAGATTGTAAGTATTTTATAATCAACCAATTTGTTATGTCCTCAGGGAACAATTTATTAATTGCATTTGTTGCTTGCTTGTTGTAGGATTCTCTAGAAGAAGCAACTGTTCAAGGAACCTTTGTTCCTTCTGGTAGGATTGATATATTGGCCATAGCATTGGAAAAGGAAGAGCACCCTAGCCATGTTAGGGGGATGCCAAGAGGAGTATGTATTAGGGAATACTTTGGACCACCTTCTTCTACTCGTGGCTCGGAAGGTGTACCACTAAAGCAAGTGCAAATCTTGATAGAGGACGCCGACAAGAAAGCTAATGTACGAGTGTTAGCTTTAGAGTAAGAATTTCAAAAGAAGATTATGGAAATGCAATCAATGATGACATCCTTTACTTCGATGCATATGCAATCTGAAAATGCACAACAATCTCCCATGCCACTAAGCACTAAAGGTAGTTGTGTGGAGGAAGGAGTGTCATGTATACTTTATTTAGAGGATCCTGAAAGACGTTTAGTTGCATATGGAAAACTATATAAGTCTGCAACAATGATCCACCATGAGAAGATACTAGATTACTAGGTGAAGATAGTGATTGAAAAGGTTGTAAATGCTAATGCCTTAATGCCGTTTCCTACTGAGGAAGTAAAAACGGTAGGAGAAACTAAACAAAATTTCATTCTTTGGCTAAGAAGGCTAGTTCATCAAGTTACAGCTGAGGTATGAATAACCTTGTGCTTTCCTATCATTCCCTAATTAAAATGGTATGCATCTTCAATTTTTTTTATTACTTATTGATTTATTAATTAGAAACTACAACAATCAAAGGATTCTTTCCATTCAAATTCTCAACAAGCAATTAGACCCAGTGTCAAACCAAAGCAAAATGACTTGAGACGGTTGGCTTCATTTGTTGTCGATATGGATGACTTCATTGCATTGAATGTGAGTAAGGAGATTGTAGGGCACCCTTTTGAATTAAAGATCTTCAAGCGGGATGTTCTTGACCTCATTTCTTTTGATTGGTTGAACATATCAATTATTCAACTTTTTCTTAAGTAAGTATGCACTTTTTTTTTGAATTTAACATTTAAGTTTTTTTATTTCTTTACTAACTTATTTCCCATTTTCATAGGTATCTCCACAATCTCTATAAAGAATTGGGTAAAATTAATAATTATGGATTCTTGTGCCCATATTCTATTCAATCGTCTGAAAACAATAATGTAAGTGAGAGAACTTCATATATTGGAAGGACAATTAAAGAAGGGAATAAAAAGTGTTGGTTTGCACCATTTATAGACAGATATTTATTTCTAATTCATTTATCACTTAAGTAAAAACTTTCTTAACGATATAATATTAATATGAATTCATATTATAGTAACCATTGAAGGCTTGTTGTTATTTGCCCACGTGAACGTACTATATATTGTTTTGTTCTTTACAATGGGCAGTGAGTGAAGATACGAAGTGGGTGTTTGAAACGTAAGTTTTCTGTAAAACTCTATTCTACAATATTTGAATATATCATTCTCTTACAATTCTTTAATAATAGGTCTTTGAAGATGCATTCTATGTTGGTGGGAAAGAATGGCCAAAGCGATGTCAATTGGGTCCTTTTGAAGGTAAATACTTTAAATTTACATAATGTATTGATGAATTATATGATTGGTTTATTGAATTTCATTGTTCTCGTTTGTATACATTCAAGTGCCACAAACAACTCAAAAGTTTTGAGTGCGGATATTATGTGATGCGGTATATGTATGAAATCATCACTGAATGCATTACTAACTCATTTAACAAGGTAATAATATATAAATGTTATAATTTTAGTTTAGACTTTGCCTTTCTTATAATATTGCTTACCTACAGGCTTTTTGAATTTGCAGCATTTTCAAAGTTTGGAATCATATTCTGAAGCGCAAATAAGAGAGATGTGTAACATTTGGTTTGAATACTTTCTACATTTAACAAAAAATAGAGTAGAATGATAAGTTGTACATGATTCTCTTTTATAATTTGATAATATTAGATACATACTTTTGTTTTGACCATTTATTTATGTCATACATTGGTTGCAAGACTTATATTGTTGTTCATTTTTTTGGTCTTCATTGCATTGATGTACATTGGCTTTATATGATAGCAGGTTCTTGAAAGAGGAGTTAATATAAATAAATTTAGCTCTTTTTTAAAAAATATTACAATTATGGCATCAATTATGTTTGTGTAAAATATTACAATTATGGCATCAGTTATGACCATAACTAACGCCGTAAATGGTAATTATGACATCAATTTAGATAAAAAGACACCGTAAACAACCAAATTACGTCTCTATTATGGAATCGGTTGAGCATATGCTAGAGACCATAATAGTCAATTACGGCGTCGGTTTAGTTATAATGTGATACCATAATATATTCATTTATGACGTCATATCTTGAGCAACTGACTCCGTAATATATTCATTTACGGCATCATGTCTTAAGCAAGTAACGTCATAATAGATATTTTTCGCTACGGCTAATTCTACTACACCCTATATGCTGTGGCGAAAATGTGATTTTAATTGATGCCAAATTAACTTTTTACACTAGTGTATGTAGTTTCAAATCAAGTTCTTTTGATTGACGGTCATTTTAGATATGCCTTTATTGATTTTAACCATTTACTTTTGATTTATAGTTCCCTCAACAACCTGGCGGCTGGGAATGTGGATACTATGTCTTACTTTATATATATAACATCATTCAAAATGGCATCACGACAAATTTTGAACAAGTAATCGCTTCTTCATTCTCAAAGGATAATATTTTTGGTGTTGTAATTCAATTGCAAATTAATTCATTCACTTGATTCATTATTTCATCTAAGCTTATTTTCTAATTTGCAGATTTTTGACAATGAAGATGCCTGCTTATATGAAGACATTAATTTGATCAGAGACTTTTTGACTGGACATCTTCTTCAATGTATACCAGAGTAAAGTTTTTCTTTATATTAGTTAATTAATTAGTAGTTTGTGTACGTAGAGGACACACTCTGTGGTGGTTCTATATATTATACATATAATTAGAGTTGTTGTTATACATAACATTAGATTGTTGGATAATATTTTTATTAGATAGTGTTGAACTGCTATTGTTTCCATTCTAGTTTATGCAATATTTTTTTCTAACATATTTCTGTAGTTTAAATTTGTCAAACAGTGAAGTATATATATAAAAGGCCATTTAAAAAAAACTTTTAACGTCCTTAAATAAAAAAGGGACGTAAAAACACTTTATACGTTAGTTTAAACATCCCTACATTAAAATGGGGATGTCTAAATTTGGGGGGACACACTTTAGATGTCCCCAGTTTGAAGTGGGGATGTCTAAAGTCCTGATTATAGATGGCTCATATTTTACGGATATTATTGACAATTTTTTCCACATCGCTCAGATAGACGTCCCCCTGTTTTCAGACGTTAAAAGACCCAAAAAAGGGGATATTAAAAGCGTTTTTTGTAGTAGTGTTTATCTAAAATTAATTAATTATTTTTACTAAATAATTAACTGTTAAACTGGTAAAAGGGCGGTGTTGATATTCTCAGCTCTAACTGCATGGTATCAGATGTGAAGAGGGGAATATATGGGATTAAAACTCTACTAGTGTAATAAATAAAGGTGCCAAGAGTTAAATGTTAAATGATAAAGAAAAAATTGATTTACTTATTGCCCATGTAAATAGATTTCTTAATATGTCTTATATAAAATAGGTAAAAGAAAATAATATCGTATGTCTATATGAATCAGAGTTGTGTTCAAAGGTTTTCTTTCTGGGTTAGAGAAGTTCTTCTGTCTTGGTGTGTGGGTTTTGGTTGCGTGCAGTTGTCATTCTATCAGATGTAGTTGTGTTCCATGGGTAATTAAGCAATAAATTTAAGTAAGGACATAAAGATTTATTCCTTTCAATAAACCCAACTCCCATTAGTGTTTTTTTTTGTAGGAACCTAACTTCCATTAGTTATTTATTATATATTATTTATCAACAATGTTTTGTATTATTACAAGATGCCAAATCATACCATTGCATGACCCTATGTTGCACATTAAATAATAATGTAATATAAGAATGTGTTGGTAATTATAAATAGACACTGTAATATTTTTTTTTTGACCGGATTAGACACTGTAATATATAAAATTTGAGAAATAGCAATATATATTGATATGTTTATATAAAATATGAGTGTGTGTATATATATATATATATTAAAAACAGGTCTGAAGCCTAATGAAGAATAAACCAGACACCTACTTAATCCTAAATTTTATATATTTTACCCACCTTATTCATTTATTTTAGGAATTATTTTAGGCTAATTTGAATTTATTAGATAAGATTTGGATTGTTAGCCAATTTTAGTAAATAATATAAGTATGAATTGATTATGAAATTATTGGGCTTAAGTTGTTACTATTTTGATTACATATCTTGTGCTTGAATAATATTTCTAAATATATGATAGATAACGGTTTTATTTAATTCTTACATAGTAAAGAAAAGCACACTAGAAGATCCTACGGTACAGAATTTTTCTTGGAAGCTAAAAAGAATCTAATTATTGGATTTTAGTGGGCTACTTAAATTTTAATGAGCTTAAGTTTGGATCTAAAAAACTCTCTCTCCCTCTCATTAGTTAGCCTAGCTGCTGTCACTATAAAAATACCCTCACTGACGCGGGGAGAGGAACGCAGCCGCTGGAATTGGTTCACCAAAGGACACATTCACGGTCACGCTGAAGCAGGCTGAAGACTCCCTCGTCCCCTCGTTATCATCAATCCCTTCAATTGCATCCCTTTCATTCACGTAGCTTTTCCCTTCATCCCACCAACACATTGATTTTCCCACTCAACCTACTGCCACACCACGGGCCCACCTCCACAAGCCCATTAAATAGACAACTCATTCATATTTCTCCATTGGGATGCACAGTGACGGAGGCAATTGAATTAACCAGTTCTTCTCAATATTTCTTTGTGGCTGTGACGAATTGCAAGAAGCTTGGAGCAGAGAATAAGTCCATGGCACTTTAAATAGTTTAGGAGGCAGCTTGTGAGGAACATGAAGGAAGTTATAGTCTAGAAGCTTACACTTGAAAATCATAAGAGTGTCTTTCTTTTTATCTTTTTAATTTAAGACCTTAAGATTATTTAGTTTTAAATGATTTTGAGTTGTAATAATTGATAACAATCAAGTTTTAGATTGTAGACATATCTCTTTTGGATTATATTGATATTTTAAGTTAATTTGTGCTTGAGACAATTACTGGAATTTTTATTTGCAAACTTTTATATTGTCAATTGAATTATTAATTGTGTTGTTATTATTAATTTAATTGTTAATTTGGTTTATCCTCCTGATTATTTAATTGGGTTGGTTAATTATCTAGTTATTCAATTGGACAATTGTAAACAAGATTTCCAAAATTATTTTGAAATTAATCGTGATTGGTTTTTAATGAATTTAATTAACCACAATTTATTTCAGTATGAGTTTTCTAATGGAGTAAGTGTATTGAGCTTGAGGGTTTCCCATGTTTTAATTAGGTTATTAAATTTATTAATTCTAATCTTTCATTAACTTCCCTTTGATTTAATAAATTGAATGACTAAAAAAGCTAAATTCATAGGAATCCTAAGTTGTTCTCTTCATCATCATAACTGAATTAAATCTTTGTTGTTTGTCTTACTTTTCTCATTTTTTCCCTTAGCATTTTAATTACTCTTTCATGAAAAAAACCCATAAATTGCATTCATATATATTAGTCTCATTCTCATAGAGTTTTTAGAGTCATTGTATTAGTACATTTAATTAGTTTAATTGCATTTAGGTAGTAGTGTTTTGCATTTTAGTTTAGGTCCATTCTATTGCATCTTTTGTCACTTAAAAATCAATCCTAAAGAAAGCTTATAGCTTGCTCCTTGGGAGAATGACTTAGGTTGATCATAAACTGCATAATTAATTAGGATCTAATTTAATTAATTGCTTTAGCATTAGAAGAACGCATCAAAACAGGTCTGAAGCCTAATGAAGAATAAACCAGACACATACTTATCAGGAGACGGTTGTTGACGAAGGAAAGTAGACTGTGTTGGGTCAGCTTGTATATGCTTTTGATTTAGTAATGAATTCCAGTTTTCAATCAAAAAATAATAAACCAAAAAGAACGACGGGCCACACAACCAAAGTAAGTCACCATTTACAAGATAAATTACGAGAAATGTCTTTATAGAAACTACTTAATTTAATTTCACCTGTTTATTTTTATTAAAAAAATAACAAGATATGCTTTCTTATATATTGTACAAAGTTTTAAGAGATGATATGTAGTGCATGCCTAAGCTCTAGTAAATCCCGAAACTTAACTCATCTAAACTTTGAATCATGAGAGGGAGAGAGAGATGAGATGTACTGTTTATAACTTGAGAATATGTGACTAGCTAAAAACTTAATATCTAGTCTTAATTTATTTAAGACTTTTCTAAAATATGAAGTGATATACATGCTTGATTGGAATAAACAGCCCTCTAGTCTTACGAGCAACTAATGGCCAAGTTATTTCCACTCCAATCGCCTATCGCCTATCGCCTATCGCCCTACGCCCTACGCCCTACGCCCTACGCCCTACGCCCTACTTGGCTTCAATCATGACTTTTTTTGGCCCCAATGGCCTCACCATTACTAAGATAAGTGAAATTTACTTATGAAACTATGCATCTTAATTACTACCTCTGCTATTTAATATAACAACTACTAATTAATTAATTTGGGTACATTAAAAAAATTAGTTATATTAGTTATTAGCAATAAATATAGATTAGTTTTTCTAAAATACCCCCTCGATATTTAATATAAGATATATTTGGAGAGTTGATCTTGATCCTAAATATAAGATATGATTTTCATATTTGTCAATATTTTCCTAATTTACCTCCATCTATGTTCCCTTAACAATAATCAATGAGAAGAGGGAATGAGCAAATTAATAAAGATGAGTAGAGTGTTCTAGACAATAAATATCATATTAATTAATTCAACTAACTTCATTAATCTAATTAAATTAAGTAAATATGTCTTATATTAAGAATCGAAGGAGTACCATCTTTCATCATGACTACCCATGGATTGAAACTTTATAAAATGTGCAATCAATATGGATACTTTGGGCAAAAAAATTATATTTTAGAGATAAAATGGATTGAAGACTTATTATTTAGGATCAAACCCACTCTTCAACCAGCTCTTATAATAAGGATAGAAGGTAGGGTTTTTTATTTTTAAATCTACTATGGAAACATGCAGTAAATTTGCTCTTACGTAGTCTTTCTCATTTTTTGTCTTTTTTTTGGCTCTGTGCCCAAGTCGCATGCTATCAATAGATGACTGTCTCTTTCTCATGCACTATACGACTCTGTTTCTCCACTGAAATGAAGATTTACTTGGTTGTCTACTTGGGAGTAGATCAGAGTTAGTACAAGGAATGAGGTTTAGATTTGGTTAAAATATCTTCACGCTTAATGCACCATGCATTTCATGAGGCAAGTGCTCAAAGTTGCATTTTGAACACAAACATTACTTCTCTCTCTTGTCTCTGCAATTCTCTCTTCCTCTGAAACTATATCTATAACTCCCTCACCGTAATTACATTTGAATTATGAAATTTAAGTGAAATAGAGACCAATAAGATAAAAACACATTTATAATCCCTCATCTTCAAGATGGGGTATACTGAAAACAATTCAAAACATGGTTCATCTGATCTCACATTCACCTTTGGATACAATTACCTGTGTAGTTAAATCACATAATAAATATCAGAATGCGTAACTAAAATCCCAGCAACCCCGGGTTACTTGTATATATACACAATGGGTTCAAAG
Source organism: Inga leiocalycina (assembly GCA_963242795.1). Lineage (NCBI taxonomy): Eukaryota > Viridiplantae > Streptophyta > Magnoliopsida > Fabales > Fabaceae > Inga > Inga leiocalycina. The sequence goes on along the minus strand of OY725328.1, from coordinate 42,852,720 downwards.
TTTCCCAAAATGGGGATTACATATCCAAAAATATTGTCTATAGCTCATATACATACAGTAATCCCAAAATCCTATTAGATAACCAACGGTCCAAAATCAAAATGCCTCTACGAGATCCTAACTACTCCGGGTTGGCCGCTTCCCCTTTGAGCCACTTGCCCTGTCTGAAATGTTAGTCATTTGGAAAGAGTGAGATTATAAAGAATCCCAATAGTAACAAATCACTCATACAATATATAAACACAAAGCATGTAAGTTCATTATGTTCAGCAATAACACTATGAGTCATTGTTCGTGCCACAACTAACAACACTCACGGCTGTATCACAATACACTATGCCCGCTTTCGCGGTAATCACAATGTCAACTTTCACTGTAGTCACTATGCCAGCTCTCACTGTAATCTCAATGCCAGCTTTCGCTGTAGTCACTCTGCCTGCTTCCGTGGTAATCACTATGCAGCAACATCACAAGGCACAAAGCTCCATATGGCGTCTCAATGCATCACAAAGCAACATTAGCAACAACACAATGCATGATAGGCATACATACAGTACATTTACACAAAGTATAAGAGCGGAGTCACTACCTGTATCTTTCCTGACATTCTTCGGCACAGTGGGCTCACGAGTCTGACAGATGTCTCCTATAATCAAATTAGGGACAACCAATCAATCTCTTTTTCCAAATGCTTATTTCTATAATACTCTAAGTTGGTTACCATTTAAACTCTTTAGGGATGATCATTAGAGGCCAAAACACATACTTAAAGGGTTGGAAGAAGCTACCCTGAAGACCCCTTTTTCGGAAGTATAACATAGATTTTCAGCTGGCTCACTCGAGTGAAGATAACCTCACTCGAGTGAGATTGGCTCTCACTCGCGAGTGTTTGATAGTAAGCAACTACCATAGACAGAGAGTGCTCACAACACTCGAGCTTAAGGCTTTGCACTCGGGTGATGACTCTAAATCCACTCGAGTCCTCAGAAGTGCAACACAAAAAGTGAGAACCAGAGAGCACATGCGACATAAGAGGAAATAGCTCACTTAAGCACCACCCTTGGCACTCGGGTCAGAGGGCTTCACTTGCGAGTGTCAGAACACACTCTTGAACATTGACCAGCAAGTGACAACCCGAGAGCAACCCTAATCAAGAACTCACATTTTCACTCAAGTGACCCGTTGCTCACTTGAGTGATCACCAACTTCACTCGTGGTTTAAGAAGTGCACTCGAGCCTCCTTCATAAGAACCTAGGCGAAACACAAAGAGAAAAGGGAAGATATATAGTAGCACTCGAGTGTGATCCTTCCTCACTCGAGTAATGTTATCAGATTGCCCAGATCGCAGCAAATGACAGAAATTCCCAGATTGGTCAAAATTGCTCCCAATGGTTCCTATACTCTACACAAAGCTCATACCAACTTAAAATTGCCTAAGGAACACATTGGTAACCTCTAAAACAGCCAAAAACCATTTTAATCACAATTTAACTCTTAGGCCTCTCATTCACACACAATACCCAATTCTAATCAACACACTTCCAAACTTCAAAACTATATTCAACACTCAAATAGCTTCACATGAACCAATTCCAACATCTTCCACTATGAAGTTCATACATTCAAAATGGACATAAAACCAGGGCAAATTCCATAATTTCTCAAACTTATCCAAAAATCACCATAATATACCAAAAAGCATCAAATGCTTACCTCTTCACTTTGCCAAAACCAGAACTTTGATTCTCCAACTTTCAAATTACTCCAACACTCAAACTACTACCTTTCAAAATTCTGAAATTACCAAGATAAAGCTCTCAATGAGGTGCACAACATTAGAGAAGAGGTTTAGGGCATTAGAGATCAACTAAAGCATCAAAATCTCACCTTTCTTCTTCCTTTCCTTCTTGATCGCTGGAAAAATGGAGGAGAGAGATGATGAGATATGATGAAAAAGAAGATGATGATGCTTTCCCTTGCCCACACACAAAACCGCATAGGAGAGAGAAAAGAGAGAAAAGTGTATGTTTGTCTTTTGTGCCATATCCATTGGTCTACACTATGACACTTGTCATGATCTTACTCACTCCCTCCATGAGCTCACACCAATATAAAGCATGGGATTCCGACCCATAGCCAATAGATCTCAACCCTTAATCTCTAATCACCAATGAGTTTCCTTTTTGGTAACTGACCAATTGGCCAGTACATTTCCACTTTTACCATTTTGCCCCTGGTTTAACTATGATTATTAAATTATCACTATGAACATTTATATTAAATTTGTATCACATTTCTCCAAAAGTGTTTAATTACACTAATGACAATCAACATCAGAGTCATTAGCCTTTAATCTAAAATTGGGTCATTACAATATCAACTCTAACATGGAAGAGCCTTGAGTAGTACAATTAGACATAATGGGTAAGTCAAATGCTTATCTTTGTTTACAGAGATAAATATTTCTATTTGAAGAAGAAGGATTCTTGGTATCCTACATAGGCATTTACTCATATATGGAGTCTTCTACTATGATAAAAATTGAGTACTGAGATAGCTAGTTGATAGTGGCAGATAAATCATACCTTGTTCTCATATAACTTGGATCTAAACCTGTAAGAATTGCTAGGAAGACCAAAAAATGAAGCTTTGAAAGCATTATGATCCTGAAATGTCTTAGTAGTTCAGTGACGTTACTATTTCTTCCCTGCAAAGAAATTAGGAAGCAGAATCTGAGAGCTTAACAATCACCATGTCACCAGTTGTATTTGTTAAGCCACCTATAGTTGCATTAAGGGCACAAAGAAATAGGACCATTAGAGGATGAACTAATGCTTTCCTAAATCAATCAACAATCAATAGTTGAGAAAGAAAAAGATGCAATCTTTGGCTCCGAATAACCTTATATACTGTAATTGTCCTGTCAGGCCAGTTAATTGCAATACTCTTAGGAAGATTGTACTATGAAAAAAGGTTGAAAGAGTAAATGGATGGTATCATTAGTACATATAGTAGGTTTTCCTATTCTTATTCCTTATTACATCTTCTCATCGTCCCCCTCCAAAAAACCCACTCAGAATCCTAAGAAGCAACCTTCTGTTCAAAAGCTAATATTTATTTATGTCTCTCTTGGTCTTCTTATAGCAACAAATAGCTACACATATTCACTTGGCCTCTCGTACGTTCTTGTTTCTACCCTATCTCTTATTTGCTCATCCCAATTAGCTTTCAATGCTTCCTTCTCCTCCTTCCTCAATTCTCTTCACTTCACACCTTACATCATAAACTTTCTAGTCATCCTCACCACCTCTTCCATCATCCTTGTTTTCAAAACAGACTTTGCAGCTTCAGATTCTTCCACAAAAATCTCTAAAGGAAAATATGTGATCGGATTCATATGTGCGCTTACTTCAGCGGCAGGTCATGGATTGACTCTTTCCCTCATGCAACTAGCATTCAAGAAGGTGTAAAAAGGGAAACTTTCAGAGCAATCATGGATATGATAGTATGTCTATCCATTTTAGTAACCTCTGCAACATTAGTGTGACTTTTTGCCAGTGGAGAATAGACGAAGGTGAAGAGATAAATGAAAGAGTATGAGATGGGAAGACTTCCTATGTTTTGAACTTGACCTGGACAGCGTTATTGTGGTTACTATCTACTATTGGCTCTGTGGGGCTGATTTTTGAGGTTTCTTCTCTCTTCTCCAACACTATAAGTGTTCTGGGTTTGCCTATTGTTCCTATTTTGGCTATCATATTCTTCCATGATAAAATGCATGAGATAAAGGCAATCTCTATGGTCTTAGCCATTTAGGGCTTTGTTTCTTATATCTATCAACATAAACTGGATGATAGCAAATCCAATAGTGTTACTGAAACAGAGACACCTCACCATTAGATGAGTTTAACAGATGAATAGTGTACATTCTAGAATTTGAGTAAGATCATTGCAGTATTATTAAAACAGTGTGTGAAAAGTTGTCACCTGGACTACCTCTACTAGCTATTTATCATTGATGATGACAAACCTCGAGATGGGTGTCAAGTTGAAGCTATATCTATTATGAAGCAGGCCAGTTGAGTTGAAACACGTGAATTTGAATGTTTTGAGTTAGCCTTCTGCAATTGAATCAGTTGTTGGCCTATCTGCTTGTGATGGTCTATTCCAGTGTTTATGAAATAAGAAAAATAGAGACACAATAATAAAAGTGCGTAAAAGGTATATTTCCGCTATTTTTAATTATTATTTTGTCTCTCTCGCTTTAAAAACATTTTTTAAATATTTAATTTCAAAATATCCAGGTTTCAAGTCTAAAAAACCAAGAAATGCAACATTAATTGAATTCAACTAAATAACCAAACTTCAAAATTTCTTAACAAAATCATCGATATCAATAAAAATATAAAAGTTATCACAAGCAATACTACTCATACATGAATAATAGCTGAACCCTTAAGCTTTAATGCATTGCATGGGTTATCATGCACAGCAAATTTATAGTAGCCTTAAATTCTAATAATCAATATCTTAACTAAATATAACAAATAAGCCAACTATGAACAGTAGCAGCTTCATATTCATTTCCTGTAGCTGTGAACATTGCGGCTAAGTCGCTTCCAAATTGCTTGTTCTCTCTCATCCATATCTTTTAAAGTTTGAAATTGCACTTTCCTCCTAATCATATGCCTATTTTTTCATTTCATTCTATTGCAAATCATCTTGCTGCATCCTTTAAACATCTATGTTTTCTTTTCTCTGCTGCCCTGACGGGATCATACAGAAGTCCCCTGTGGAAGACCAATGGAAGAGGGATTATGGCTAATTTCAATGTCTCCTCATTTCAGTCAAGTTCAACATTTTTTCCTTCCACTCTCTCTCCTCTTCATCAGTAATTTGTTCCTTTGCTAATAACTACTGTTATTGGGTGCTTGCCTTCTCTATCCTGCCCTAGAATATAGGAGAATTATACTGAGGAAATTTATTCATTAGGAAGGTATCAATCCTGTCAATCCCTTAATATAATCAATCCTCAGTTTAATTCCATCAACTAACATATCCTCTTCTTCTATATGTATACATGGATGCCGCGTTGTAGGGAGCAAGACACAACCACTTCTTGACACTTTTTGTGTTCTCCTCTCTAGATAATGGAATTGATTCATTATGTAGGTATCAAGCTTATCAAGGAATGACACCTAAGTTTTCAGGAAGGCATGTTATCTCTTCTTAACAACCATATTAATTTCTTTGAGAAAATATTTTTTGAATTTATTACTAATGCTTCAGCGTGCATTGAATGGAATACAGTATAAAAGTAAACGAACAAGAGCTAATCTACCAGTCAGCAAGTTATCAATCCCCAATAGTAAGTTGTCATGCCTGATTTTAATCACATGTTAAATGCTAGATTGAAGGCACATATCCATGCTCCCAGAGAAGCGCAGTCAATGACTTTAGGCCATCACGAATGAAGTCAGTTTTGGGATGGTTCCTATCACCTTTTACAAAAAAATGCACACCATCTGTGAGCTCAATCCAATTATACCCAGGTGTCTTCCTCACATTGTCTTGCCTCATTGTATGTCTCACCTTTGATACTTCCTCATATCGACCAGCAACTCCATAGATATTTGACATCAATACATAATTTCCAAAGTACCCTGGATCAATTTCAATTACCTTTATTGTAACAATCTTAGCAAGGTCTATATTCTTGTGGAGATGGCATACTGCTAACAAAGCCCTCCATCCTATAGGATTGGCCTCAATGGGCATTGTTAGCACTAAATTATAAGTTTCCTGGAGCTGGCCTGCTCGACCAAGCATGTCAATAACACAAGTTTAGTGCTCAATGGTTGGAGAAACACCATATTTTGATTCCATTTCTGCCAAAATTTCCCACCCCTTCTTCACCATGCCAGCATGACTGCATGCAGACAACAAACCAACAAAAGTGATTTCATTAGGAGCCAATTGAGTCTAACACAATTGAGAAAAAAATTCTAATACTTAATTTCCACAATCATGCATTCCATAACCCATGATCATAATGTTCCACGATGCCACATCCTTCACCCTCATATTATTAAAAGCCAAGTGTGCATATCTTATATAACCGCACTTTGCATACATGTCCATCACAACATTATTTACTGGACTATCATCTTTACCAAAACCATTAACAATCATATGCCCATGTATCTCCCTACCATGCACTAATACTGTAAGGTAAGAGAAAGCAGGCAGTACATTTGTAATTGTAACTAAGTCATGTTTAACCAATTCACCGAGTATCATGCTGAAAACCCTCAAAGTTCTATAATTATCACCACAGTATTCATGAATTGATAAAATTGAGTTCCATGAAAAGATACCCTTCTCAGCCATTGCCTCAAAAATGTTTAAGGCATCAGTTAAGCACCTGTACTTTCCATACATGTCAATTAGTGTATTAGCAACGTCAACAACCAAATCATAGCCCATTTTAATAACAAATCTATGAACGACTCTACCATTGTCAAAGTCTCCTGTTATGGCAAAGATAGACAAGATACCAGTAACCATGTATCTGTTTGGAATAACCCCGTTTAGGAATATCAACCTAAACACCTCAAAGCCTCATCAAACCGTGCAATCTGCGTATACACATTGACCATTGAGTTCCAAATCACCACATCTCTAACAGTCAATTTATCAAACACCTCGTGTGCTTCCTCTATCAACCTAAATTTCAAGTAAGTATTAACTAAAGCACTGCCAACAAATACGTCCAATTCCAGTCCAAGTTTAAACAACAACCTATGAATCTTCTTAACCTTAAAATCATATATAGCATCACCACATGGTCTAATAATGCACGAAAACGTAAATTTATCTAGCAAAATGCCCACACATCACATTTGCTTATAAACCTTAAATGCGTCATGGGCAAACCCATTAGCAACAAAACCAAAAATGATTGCATTATAAGCATAAACATTCTTATCATCCAGGGTAGGGTAATTGAAGACCTTCAGGGCATAGTTCATGACGTTGCACTTAGAGTACATGTTGATGAGGCTAGTGACAAAGAGAGAGGAATGGAGGAATTGGTAAATTTCCCTTTTTTAATATATTTGAGGCATATTTTGATATAATTGGGGAGTTATCAATGCTAATTTAAGATGATTTTCTTGAGATTTTATAAGATATCAAGTTGGTACTTTATCTTGGGGATTTGATTATAAATAGTTTACTTTAAATTAAAATATAAGTAAAAGAACAAATAAATAATGAAAGTTAAAAAAAACAAACAAACAGTTCCAGTCTAATTTTAATATTGGACTACTATGATAATATTTTATTTCCTTCAGTTTTGACTAAGGGAAATTCAAAAGAAGAACAAAAAGCAATTAAAGGCCAAGATAAAGCTTTGAGAACGGCACCGTTTGGACTTTGGGCTAAAATTGGAGACCTACACTAGGAGACCTAAGGCAGCTACAGGTTGGCAAGAAGGAAATAAAAAGTGGCAGCCGTACAGTTACAGTTTTTAGCTTAATCATCTATCGAGGACCAGAGGAAGAGTGAGCGGAGAGGAAGAGGAAACTAGCAAGAAATTCTTTACCCATTGATGGCAACCAGAGTGAGGATGGAAGGAACTTTGGTGTGCCGTCATTGTCCCCTGTTTCTTCTTCACCGTCAAACTGTGAGAGAAATCCAGTGAGTGACAATAGCAAAGAACCATAACTGAATCAGAAGAGAGGCGATCCAAGGAGTATTATCTTCAAGATCTGGGAGTCGGTGACCAGAGGTCAATCGAAGGACAATCACATCGGACCCAGAAGCTAGGAGTTTCAGAAGCTTTAAAGAACCAGAGAGGAAGCTACACTATTCTGTGATCGAAGCTGGAGATTTAAAATCTCGTGCTCTACACCCCTTTTGTTATTTGAATCTAAATTCATTTTAGCTGTGATGATACTGAATTTTCCTTTGCTCTGTTGTTACTCTAGATCATATTGGTTTGTTGCCGAGATGATGATTCTGTCTGTAGTCATATGTGGCTAGTTGTTTTTGAACCTAGAGTAGTTATGAACTAATTTAAGGATTTGAGCATGTATAAACTAATTAATTGTGCTTAGTGCTATTTGTAACCCCCTTCCCACACTAAGGCCGAGATTAAGTTCTTAAACATGTAATTAATGTAGAATTAGAGACCATATTTCAAATTGGGACTTATTAAGGTAATCTTTTGCCCAAAATCGGATTTGCAAAAACTTTTTCAAAACTTATTCACAATGGTCTCATATTCATAATACAAAACAAATATGGGCTGTACAGGTGGATTCCATTTACCAATATCAGAGTGCAAGTAAATTCCCAACTCACTCGGGTTCCATTCATTTAATAAGGGTTTACACAAAGGCATAAAGCCCATAATTCATACCCTTTACTTAGGGATTACACAAAACTACATCACAAATCTCAAAATATACATATACTTCCCACAAAATATCCAATAATATACAATGATAACCAATAACCAAAAAGGAACTCCTAACACGGAGCTCTACCCGCTCTTCGTCACCCGTTTGCCTTTCGATCCTTCAGCCCTATCTAAAATATTTAATTTTGGGAGAGTGAGATTCTAAAGAATCCCCGTAGTGTCAAATCAATCATATAATGTACAATAGTAAGGCATGAAATCAAATCATTATCCATACAAGCAACTACAACGGCAGTTCAACGGCAATGGTTAGTATGACACATGTCATCCCCGACTATTGCTCACGCTGTATTGCATCACAACAATCCACACAATATAATTCACCACAGCTGGGATCCATATAAAGCATTTCATAACGCAAGCCATACAGGCAAGATACACACAGCCCACGGTTGGTTTCACAAATGCCGCCCCACGGGTCGGATTCACAAAGATCCATGACGATTACGACGGCAGTCCTAGAGATGACCACTGTCACTCCCTATACTGCTCACGCTAAAGTGCTCACGCCTTAATGGACCATGGTACACAGTTCACAAGTTCAATGATAAGTTATGCATACCAAAACATCATACAAAATATGAGAGAAAAGTCACTACCTTGATCCTTTCGTGCGTGTCCTAGCGCCGGTCTCTCCTGAGTAGGGCAAATGTCAAATCCTATATTGTCAATTAGGGACGAAGAGTTATACTCTATTCCAAGACTTAATTCACTTCATAATACTTAATTGGTTATCATTATTGCTCTTTTAGAGTCATTAAATACCCCTAACAAAACTCCTAAAGGGTAGGAAGACTATCCCAAAGATCCCCTTTTGGAAGCACAAAAACTGATTTTTCACTGCTGCACCTCGAGTGAAAATGGTCTCACTCGAGCATTGGTACGGTCACTCGAGCACAAAAGCCTTCACTCGAGCATTGGTACGGACATCACCTCAATTGTTAGGAAGTGAGGACAGAAAGTGTTTGCCCAAGAGCATAAGAACTTTCACATAAAAGGATCACTCGAGCACAAAAGCCCTCACTTGAGCATTGGTACAGATAGCACCTCAAGTGCTAGGAAGTGAGGACAGAAAGTGTTTGCCCGAGAGCACAAGAAATTTCACAGAAAAGGATCACTTGAGCACAAAAGCCCTCACTCGAGCGATGTTCTTCCCTCACTCGAGCATACTCACTCTCACTCGAGCATGATTATCAGAAACCAGAAAACGCAGAAGGTATGACAGCACTTCCAGAATTTTTTACCAAGTGATCCAAATGAACCCAAATACCAAACCAAAGCTACCCCCACACAAAAACACTCAAGGAATTCAATGGAATCATTAAAATGACCAAAATCCAACTCCATTATCATGCTTTGGGTTGAATCAACACAAATCATCAATTTTCCCAAAATCACTAAACTTAACATTTCAACCTCCAATCAATCTATCTATCCCAAACTCATTCTAAAACACCATTCTCATGCCAAAAACATACCAAATGAACAGTGGCACTCATTTTCGGATTCAAGCCAAAATTTCCAGAAATTATAAACTACTTCAAATGGCATGAAACTTAGATAGATAGATTAGTCTCACTTACCTCTTTCACTTCTTCAAAGACACTCTTTGATTCTCCAACAATCAGATTTTTGTGTGGGCTCAAACCTCAACTAATGGTCAAAATAAAAACACCAAAATGAAGCTCATCACTCAAGGATCAACATTTATGAATGGTGATTGAGCAATGGAGGGCATTTACTTACTCAAAATTCAAGCTTTTCCTTCTTCCTTTCTTCCTCTTCAATGGCTGAAAGAGAGAGAATGAGAGAGGTGAGATGGAGTGTGAGGAAGAAGAAAACAATAATACTCCCCCCATACCTCCAGCCGAATACAAGGGAAGAAGAGAGAGAAAATATGCTTCTTTATTCCCTTTTTACTTTTACACACACCTTTGCCACATGTCAAATTGCTATTGGCTCACCCTAAAATAAGTCACCAATTAGCTACTTTAATTCCTCCATTAGTCATTTTAATCACACATCTCATTTTCTCTTAATTAGTAATTAATTTCTCCCTTAATTACCAACTTATGGCCAATAATTCCATTCATCCAATTTTCCAACAATTATGACATATTCGTTAAAATAGCCATAAAACACATAATAATTCCAATTAAATCCATAATTATCCACAATAATCATGATTATCCCTTAATCAAAAATTGGGATATTACACTATTTTTGTTTACTTAATCTGTTTTGTTTTGTCTACTTAGTACTTGATCACCATTAAGTATGAAATTGGATAATTTAGATTAGCCTTGGAAGAGGGATCTTGATTGGACCATAGGATTAAGTAAAGTGGGATTAGAATTTATTCTAATTTGCTAATAGGATAGGAATATACCTATTGGACCCATATAATCATATTAGAGTGGATTTGGACATTTATTGCCTCTTGAGTAAATTAGTTAAGAATAATAATTTTAACTTGAGAAAGGAGTATAAGTGATTGAAAGATACTTATATTCATTTAAATCTAGATTAACAAATTAACATTAAGTGCTTTTAATTAGGTAAATACATACTCAAGAATGAAGGAATCTATTCTTTAGTATGTAGGAATGGATTTCTTTACCTTTGAAGAGGTTGCTACGGAGAGCACAAGCTTGGAGAGAGGAAATGCAGTTAGTAAAGTCGTAGTAAGGTTGGGGGTGAAGTGAATCGAAAGTGGGTGAGGTAAAGAAGTAGATAAAGAATCGAGGTCACTTGTAGAGTAAAACTCTGAAGATTGTTCTCCTTGCATTTATCTAACTGAAACTTCGCAATTTAGAACTTTCACTCGGCTTCCCTCGATTCTCAATGTTCAAAATCAGTTGTTGGATCGGTCCCGCACAAGAGTTTGCTTTTCATCTTTAACCCTCCATTCCTCTTTGCACCAAGGGAGAAGTAGGTAAAAATGAAAACAAAATTAAACGGTAAATGCACAACACACTTGTGTAGTGATCAGAAAGTACTCACAGTAACAACCTAAAAGCAATGCCATGTAATCAACTGGGTTGATAGAACTCCAGAATTCACAGTTGAAACATAGCTGTATTTCAGGTTCGTGAGAGAGCCAACTAATTAAGGAAGCATTAAATGAGGATAAAATAGGAGATAAACTGTAGCAAGCATACGGCCCAGTAATGCTTAAATTGTTGAAACATATCCTTGTAACACATGTCAAGTAAAACAGGGAAGAGATCATTAAGCAATTCACATATTTGACAAACTAAAATATTATGTAGAAGACAAGCATATTCCTTTTGCAGTAGTATAATTCATCTAATTCAGTTTCATAATTTTTATGTTCCTTGGTATGAACATGAAGCAAGATCAAAACACATTAATCAACTACGAACAGATAAAGTAATTTTGTGAGTACGATCATATATCTTAACCATGAAAAGAAAAGAAAATAATGCATAGTGCATACACAATACCAGCCAAACAAGAACTTTATGCTGATTCCAATGATGGATTGTCTGGTGGACAATAAATGTAGAAAGCCATCTAAATCTTGCATTTGATGTAACTTTGTGAAGGATGTACCCTTGACAATTTGACAAAAATGGAATATCAGTATGAAGGTTTCAGTTAATGCATCAAATAGAACAAAGCCACAAACAAATACATTTCCAATCACAAAACTTCTATTTGAAAATATTTTGAGGAAATTTATGTCAGTTATCACAAAGCATTTCAACAAAATAGTATTATGGAAGGCGGAATTCAAAGCATTGGTTCATATACACACTGATTTAGTGAAGCAGTGAAATTTTCAAAATCTTACCTTGAGAGCTATCAACCGAGGGAGACACATATGAGAGACCACGGGGACTGAGAACAAAAGATGATGGCGACCCACGAAGATGACAAATTTCTGGTGATCCAGCACGATGAGTCAGAGTTTGGGACTCCGTTAGAATACCTTACCCCTTTCCACTATTCAGAAAGCCACAAATAAGATGCCACCGTCAGTGAGACCAAAACCTTGACCGGTGATGAAGAGAGAAGGGTGAAGACCAACGAGGATGTGCAATGAATATGGTGAAGTTGTGATCGGAGTGGATAAGAGGAATCAATGAAAGATGCCCAAAGCCCTAATGCTGTTTGATTCTATTCTCTATTTATTGTTTTCAAAAATTTTTGAAAACAAGTTTTAGAAACAAAAGAACAAAAAATAAACGTGTTTGGATGAGTGCTTTTGAAAACAAGTTTTGGAAATAAAAAAACTTGTTTAGATACTTGTTTTTTAAAAAACATTTTTTTATTTTTTATATAATTTATTTTTTCATAAACACTTATTATATTAATAAAATAGTTTAATCAATAACATTTTATCTATTTACAAGACAAATAAGGCATTCACAATAACATATGTGATATTTACAAATTACAAGACAAATAAGTGAAATAAAAATAACATTAAGGCCATTTACTATAATACGTAAGAGAAAATACATTCAAAGACAAACTATGAAAAAATATGAAAACCATGAGCCATTGGTTTTAAGTCAACATTGACTGCAAGTTATTATTTAAACACAACCAATCAAAAGCAACAAGATTAAATATATACAACAAAGTTCAAAAGCTCAAAAACTTCACTACAAGTAACAATTGAAAGAAACCTAGAAGATCAACCGAGTCAAGAACTTGAGGATCAGCCCTGAACATCAGTTTCATATCCTCAGTCTTCTTCCATCCCTTGACAGAGATGTTTCAACAGTACACTTTAATGAATATACATACATGCGGTATTGACTCTTATAAAAGTCTCTTTAATTTTCTCCACATTATCTCCTCCTGTCTAGTTTTATTGATCTCATTCACTAAAATCAATTATGTCCTCTTTCCATCTTCATGGTCTTCAATTAACAGGTTAGATATTCTTCTCTTCTTTTCCAAATTTTGTTTTAATTTTTAAAAGTCACTTACAATGAACATCTATGTATATATACAAAATATGTAAAATCAGAATCATGCAAAGTCAACCAAAACAATGACCAGAAATCAAACAAAATAAGACTTTGATCCTTAACAAAGGAACATCAAACAAAGGAGAGCAATATCTTTTAGATTAGGTGCTTATGAGAATACCTATAAGGAAAACAGCAGCCCCAATATGAAGAAAGCTTGAAAGGCATTACCAAAGGCTTCGGTAATATACTCTATCAGAAATGCTAATAATCCAGCCAACAGTGTCCCTAAGCCTCTGTTAAGCCCTTTGCATAATGTTTCCCCTGCAAACCTATAAACTCACAACAATCATTAATCATTCAATGCACAAACATTAGATGAGCATCCTCCTGAAGAGGAAATTATATTTGAAAGTAATGACTAGTATTAATTAGATGGCCAAAAATTAACAAGCAGAAGATTTTGCAGATATCTTCCACAACAAGTATATGAAGATAGTATATGAGCTCTAAGGTCATATAAAACTGGTTCCTATGTATTGTTATGCCACCTGTCTTATAAACAAAACATGGAAAAATCATCCAATAAAAGCCCCTTCGATGCCTGTTTTTATCATTCACAAGGAAGACTTGCTTGGGTTGCATCAAGTGAAAATTAAGCACTTGTATGAAAGCTCATATACTAGGTGTGTCTTTATTCTCTGCATATCTTTGTAATTTCTATGGCAGAATTTGATTCTGTCATTACAAGTAGAATCCTTCTCAACTAAAGGCAATGCCAACCTTCTCATTTTGCAATTTACTCTCATTGCCTTTCAAAATCCACCTTCTTTTGGAATTCAAAGCATCTCTCATCTCTCATCTCTATCTCTGATTGATTTCATGACAGTGAAGGCAAGCTCCAATTAATCATCATCTTAATTAATTCTTGTCTCTAAGTTCTAAGGTTGTTTATATATGAAATTCAACCAAACCAATAACCAGTAATCAAACAAAATAAGACTTTGAAATCCACATATAGTACTATAAAGTTTCCTTAAATTAGGACCATCATCTAAAAAAAGTCCCTCCCTCTCTACACATGCATGAGAGACAGGAAAAAAATAGAGAAGGGAGGTCAGTGTTAGACCTGTAATGAATTCAATCACAACAATAATGTTTTAATATGTGAAGATGTTGCTAAAAAGCTCTTAACTATTTTAGATTGATATAAAGAGCTTGCTAAAATGCTTAAGTGAAGCTAAAAAATGAAAGTTAAACCAAAGGTACTTAACGACTTGCAGAGCAGCAGGGTTGCAATACCAAAATGCATGGAGGCCATTCCAGGATTGCACATGTCTTAAATAACATAAGAATGTTGACTTCTTTATGAATATCACATTAAACTTCTGATAAATAGATCTTCAAGCCTCTAGGAAACAAAATGACAAACAAACACCATTCAACTAAAGTTTTGCTACCAAAAGAATGAGCATATTACACTATTCCAAAATCTTATGCAAAGCTAAAATCAAATTCCAGGGCTTCAATCAAGGGAACCCTAATAGTAATACTCGTAATCACAAGCCCTGGCTACATTCCTAGCAAAGTGGAAAGCGTGAGGACAAAAATTGTTTGAAGGCCATACTCTAAAGATTTTATCAAAAGAAGACATACTATACACCAAGGAGTCTAAGACAGAGCTCTGTCACCAAAATATGAATAGGCCCATCGCATTGGATTATTCATTCCACAGCCTAAGACCAGGAATTAGCGACGCCGTACAAAGAAGTAGGAAAAGAAGCAAAAGTAAAAGATTCAGTTACCCATTTTGTCGCACATTATTAGTTCAACTCATGAAAACATAGATGGGATGTCAGAACGTCATTGATTAATATATGTTCCCTAGCTTGGATTTATCATCCAGGCTTTTAGAAAGAAAGCTAAATCAACCAGAATACTCACCGATTGAGGACTGGGGAGAGAGGAAGGACATATTGGAGATGGCAACCACTGGGCGGAGAAGACAGCGAGCACCAAGCACTAAGACTGTAGGGTGAGTAGATGGTGAGTAAGCAGAGAAGAGGATGAAGCTTCGGTGGCAACTATTGTAGGCGCTCTCATGGCCATCGAAGAAACATCAGGGTCAAAGAATTGTGGAGGGTGGGGTTTGCGATTTTTGGAAACAGAAGAAAAAACAAAACAAAAAACAAAAAACATATTAAATTTAAAACACTTCTTTGATTTTTTTTTTAAAAAATCATTGTTTTTTGTTTTTTAAAACATCTAGATAAAAATAATTCACCAAGCAGCTGAGTAATAAGCCATACCATAATTTTACTAAATCTAACTAATTAACACACGTCAATTTTTCCCTTAAAAATAGAGCAATACTATACAATTACAATTTAGATTCTAGACTCAATGCCTATGGGGAATTTCCATCTTATAATATAAAAGACAACATGGTGCAGTTATCATATTTGAATCAAAGTCTTAAATGTATTAACCAAGAAAATAAAGAAATAAGAATAATTAAAATTTATCTAAAATATAGAATTTTGTTCATAAATTATGAATAATATAATTCGGTCCTCAAAACATAACGTATAGGAAATATGTTAAGTCATATATGACTCTTAAAAAATGTTAAAACATTCATGAATTCAATTGTTTCCCAACCATTCATCTATACCCTTTGTAATCTGCATAATTTAGGGGGGTGTTTTTGTTTTGTCTTTTTATGGTTAAAATAATATAGGTTGAAGTACATGTTTAATTATCTAAATTTATATCAAATTTCAGTTTAGTTGTTACGGCTTATGTAAGGTGTAGATTTAGTCCTATAATATTTAATTGTTAATTTCATTGACAAAAATGTTGATTCAACAAATATAAATAGTAACTTTTAAAATTACATGCTGACACATGTTTAAATGTTGATATTTTGTGTGTGTGTTTTTACCATGAATTTAAATGTCGATATAGAAAGTTTAAATGAGCGGCCATATCCATTAAGTTTTATTTAAATTTTTTTTTTCAATTTATAAATTTAAATTAAGGATTAATATATCAGCGTTTAATTGTTTGGTCAACATTTTTTGTTAATAAGGCTTAGTGTGAATACTGAAGAATTTAAAATATACTTTATAAATTTAGAGACAAAAATATTCAAGTAAAAAAAGGGACTAAATATAAATTTAGATGATTAAGCATTTATTCTAACCAATAAAATCTTTTTTTTTTGGGCCAATTTTAACCAATCAAATCATGATTAAAAAAACCAATAAAATAACATGGATGGTATTAACATTGGGCTTTTAAGCAACATGGGAGACATTAAAACGGCAAAGAATAATTGTAACAAAAATGTAAGCAAGAACATTCCTGACATGAATGAGGTGTGTGATGGGAGCAATCTTGCTGATGTAGTTTCCGTTGAGGAGGCGGATGCCTTATCACGTAGTTGAAAGAAGGTTAGGGCGGGTGATGTTGTCACTTCAAATGATCGAGCACCTATACCGAAGGTGCAGGATGGGATGACGGATGATGATGAGATGAGGGAAGAACCGGCTGTGCCCCTTAAGAAGTCATATAAGGATGCTTGTGTAGATAAGAATGCGACTATTGCTGAATCTGATAAAGATGGTGGATGGTGGATGGGTGATGGGTGGAAGTCAAGACTCAAGGTAGAAATGACTGAGCATGGACTAAATATCATTGTTTTACCTGAATTTAGACATAAACTTGCATGAAAGTGGGCGACGTCACTTATTGTTCATCTGCTAGGACGAATGGTATGTGAAGATCAACTTAGAAGAAAGCTTTTGTAGTTATGGGGCCGTAGGGGGGAGGTTGAAACTATTGAGATTGGTTCTGGATATTTTACTACATTTGAGAAATAAAGAAGATTATGAATTTGCACTGATTGGAGGTCCTTGGATATACATGGATCACTACCTCGTAGTGCAACCATAGAAGTCTGACTTTGATCACGATGCAGATGAAGTGTCTGAGAAAGCAGCTTGGGTAACAACACCTAAATTTCTTGTTGATTTTTATGATAAAGGAATTTTGTATGTGGTTGGAAACTAGATTAGCAAAGTTATTAAGGTGGATACAAACACTCTTCGTCAAACTAAGGGTCAGTTCGCAAGGTTATGTGTCAAGATCGATTTGAATTCTCCATTATTACCTTCCTTAATGATTAACGGGGAAGAAAAGAAGAATGTTTATGAAGGTTTGCACTTAATTTGTTTTTCCTGTGCTAAGTATGGACACGATTCTGAATATTGTCCCAATAAAAAGTCTTATTATTCCTTCACGGTCTCAAACACGGTCGACCCCAAGTAAGGAAAATATGAATTTGTATCAGCATTGAATTCTTCTTCAAACTAGATGTATGGTAAGTATATGGTAGCCCTGCGGTGGCACCAGATGCAACGAGGATTAGGGGTGTCGTGAGTGAACCCTATTTGGGACTCTTGGCGTGTTTCTCATAACAATCAAAATGTTGGTTTGCGAGGGTCAAGATTTTTGGCTCTAACTGAGATTAATCATGATGATGGTGATGATAATATATTGGAGAGCATACCTTATGATTCCCTTTATGATAATAATACTCAATCAAGCCAATAATCAAACCTCCTTAAATCACGTGAGAATACCATAGGAAAGAAGAAGCAAATAGATTCAAAAGTTAGGTCAAAAAGTGAAGTGGTGGGCCACAAGACTAATGTTGGAAGCCCAATAAAAGTTTATCTTTAAACTAAAAGTCAAATGGCTACTCAGGGGATTATCAAAGAAAGATCTCAAGCTTGGCGATTGAAAAAAATTGTGGGGACCACATCTAACTTTAGAAATAATTCAATGCTCTCTACTGGACCATCTAATCAAGTTGTGAAGACTCATATCACACATTATAACAAGAGACAACTAGGCATAAGTTCTCATCCTTTGCTTCTTTGTTCAAGTGCATCAGACCCGTGAGACCCAGGTGCAAGAGAAAGTGGGATGTTTATAATGCGTACAAATTTATTGGTCAAGGATGGTGATGTAGACATGCCAGGAGTTGTAGACAAGGCTCACATGGATGGCCCCAGTAACTGTGGGTTGTTGTCCTTGTTCTTACCTTTGAACATCTTTAATGATTATTATGACATGGAATACAAGAGGGGTGGGTGGCGCCTCATTTTGTCGTTTACTTGGTGATCTCACTATGAGGAATAATGTTAATTTCTTTGCACTTTTAGAACCAAGACAAACTGGGAATAAAGCAAGATTAATTGCTAAAAAACTTGGATGGCCTAACATGTTTGTCATGCATTGTGATACATTGTGATGCTTTGAGATTATGGCGCAAGCTGTCATAGTGATTACAGCGTAAGCTGTTGCATTGAGATCGCAGTGAAAATTGATGCATAGTATTTACAGCCATGAGTACTGTCGTATGTGGTGTGAGCCATATATCATTGTGATACTGCTAAACATGATTATATATGCTATGTGTTTATACACTGTATGAGTGACTTGTTACTACTGGAATTCTCTTGAATCTCATTCTTTCCATTGACTAATCTTTAGATAGGGCAAGTGGTTCCAAGGAGAAGCGAACTACCAGGAGCGGCTAGAACCTTATAGGGATAATTGCTTTTGGGTTGTTGGTTATCCATTTGGATATTGGATTATTGTATATTATTTTTAGGATGTAAATAATATTTTGGAATGATATTGTAATCCCCTATATGGGAAACTTTAAACCCTTAGTGAATGAATGAATCTTGGGATTTATCGGGACTTTGTTATACACTCTGATATATTTGAGTGTGACTAACTGCACAGGTAATTATATTTGAAAATTGAAAATTGAGACTAGAGAAGGGATGAAGTTTTGAAAGAATTTGTGAAAACCCTACCAAAAGGAAGGGATTAGAAATGAAATTTAATTATTCACTGGTCTCTGATTCCTTTAAACTAAGCATTTTCGAATTATAATTACGGATTTCAAGGTAGGGGTTTACCACAGATACACATTGCCTTACTGGCTTTCACATAGTCACATCCCTTGTAACTCTATCGCCCCGCAGGCATAGTCCTCCCACCGGAACCACCGATAGGCCACAGGTGAAGAACTCATAAATAGCCTTACGATTTTCACATAGTCACATCTCCGATAACCCTACCGCCTCGCAGGCACGATCCTCCCATCGGAACCACCAATGGCCCGTAGGTGAAGGGGTCACAAATAGCCTTTCGGATTTCACATCCATAAGCTTTGTAGTGTCCTCAATCATCACAAACAATAATAAATCAAATATATAATACATCGCATATAGTATAAGAGAAGGTGTCACTACCTTGTTCTTTCCGAGTGTGCTCCAGCACAGATTGCTCAAGAGCAAGGCAAATATCAAACCCTATAATCCAAAATCAAGGACGATGGATTAATCTCTATTAAAAATTCTTGATTTCATAACACTTAAAGTAGGTTATTATTTGAGACCTTTAGGTAGCTACAAATGTCACTAACAAAAGCCCTAAATGGTTAGGAGAACTATACCAAAGATCCCTTTTTAAAAGTAAAAACATTGATTTTTGACCCATCCACTTGAGTGAAGAAGGCCTCACTCGAGTGATAATGAGATTTGCACTCGAGCATAAAAGCTCACTCGTGCCAGTGCTTGACAGAAAGCACAGATAGAGATAAGAAATGCTCATTGCACTCGAGTATAAGAATCAATACTCTAGTGATAGCCTCATGCTTACTCGAGTCCCGCAAAGTGTGGTACATGAAGTGTTTACTCGAGAGAAAAGGAAAACCCTAAAGTGATGTGGTTGAAGCACATGGGTTTAATGGAGGCATTTGGTTATTCTGGGACTCAAATTTTCAATTCCCTATTTTATTGTTTAGGGATCAATATATTCATGGTATTGTGAACCAAGGTACAAATGCTGAATGGTTTCTTATTGTGGTGTATGGAAATCAAAATATAATTGCTCGTCGGCACCTTTGGTCTTCTCTTTTTGATATACGTAAGTCTATAGGGGTGGCTGGGTTGTAATTGGTAACTTTAATACAGTATCTTGTCTCGACGATCGTTGGAGTAGCAATCCATGAAACTCTGCTAGCGTGGACAAGTCTTGTAGGGATTGGATTTTGGAGAACAACATGATTGATATTGGATTAAGTGGTTCGTGATTTACATGGGGAGAGGAGCAAGTCAAAGTAGGATTAACAAAGTACTAGTAAATAATTGATGGCACAATGACTTTTCTCATGCTTTAGTGGCTCACTTCCCCAAATATAAATCTGATTATTGCCCAATATTACTGAATAATGCGAATTTAGGTCATTTAGAGAAAAGGAAGCTTCCTTTTAGATTTTTTGCACCTTGGGTCATACATAGAGATTTTCCGCAATTTGTTAAGTCCAACTAGAAGGTGGTGGGCAATTGGTGTGATTCTGTTAATAACTCCATAGAAAATTTGAAGAAGTAGAATTAGGATATTTTGGGTAATATTTCCTACACGAGGAAAAACTATATCACAAATTTGATGCTGTTACAGCAAAGATTGCCTTTATGGGACCATCAAAGAGTTTGGAAAAATAAAGAAGTGATTTATGGTGTGAATTGGATAATATAATGCGACTGAAATCATGAGGATAGGGAGTAAGTTCTGTGAAGATCTTGATACTGAGAAAGTTTCATCATCATGTTCACTTATTTTGGTTGTTCATGCCCAGATATCGATAGTGTTCATTTGCATATGCTGGGATGGCAGGTTGATGATTGTGAAATAAAGTATGCCTTGTTTAATATGAGGCTATAGTAAGCGCCTAGTCTAGATGGTCTTAATCCTTTTTTCTACCAGAGTTAGTAGGATACAGTGAGAGCTTTTGTGATTGCTTTGATTAAATGAGTGTCTAATGATCCACAATGGGTGAGTAATATTAATGGTACTCAAATTGTTCTCATACCAAAAATTGATTCACCCCAAATAGTTCGTGATTTTCGAACCATTAGCTTATGCAATGTAATCTATAAAGTAGTTATGAAGGTCATCTCAAATGGACTCAAACCAATTATGCCTATGGTGGTGGCACAAAATCAATGTAGTTTTGTGAAAGGGCTTTAGAGTACAGACAATATTATCTTAGTTTAGGACATCATTCATTCAATGAAGAATCTTAAGAAGAAAGAGGTTATACACCTATTATAATTGATTTAGAAAAGGCTTATGACCGTGTTTGTTGGAGTTTCATTTATGAGTGTCTAAAGGAACTTAATATTCTAGATTATCTTCTTCAAGTGATTGGTTATTATGTTTTTACCCCCCAAATGCAATTGCGTTGGAATGGTTCTATAGCTAATACTTTCTATCCTTCTCATGGAGTACGACAAGGGGACCCTATTTCACCCTACCTCTATGTTCTTATGATTGAAATATTGGGCCATTTAATTCAAACTACAGTAGAGGATAAAGATTGGCATCCGTTTAGGCTATCCAAAAAAGGTATTGCTATCTCTCATGTTTTTTGTTGTTGATGACCTTATTTTATTTGTAAAGGCAGATATGGAACAGGCAGGCATGGTGAAGGCCATTTTAGATAACCTTTGTGAAGTTTTTGGGCAGAAAGTAAATGCTACGAAATCAAGCATTTATTTATCAAAGAATGTCAGTCACAACAGAGGCAAGGAAATTAGTGATTTTCTGAATTTTGTTCTGAAGAAAAATCTAGGGAAATATCTTGGTATGCTTATCCTGCATGAGCGTCTCTCGAAATCTAAATATACCTTTATTCTGAAAAAGATGGATGCCCGTTTAGCTAGTTGGAGGTCAAATATGCTTTCTTTGGTTGCTAGACACACCCTGGTGTCATCAGTGGCATTTGCTATGTCTCTTACGTAATACAGACGGTGCCATTACCGATAGAAACTTGTAATGAAATTGATAAGTGCTGTTGAAGTTTTCTTTAAGAGCATGCATCTTCTTCCTGTAAACCGCATTTAGTATCTTGGGATACAGTATGTAATCGAAAGGAGGATGGCAGTTTAGGTCTCTGACAAGCACGCTACCAAAATTGGGCTTTCATGACTAAACTAGGTTGGGTATTGATCAATAAATGAAAGCTGCCTTGGGTTAAGCTTCTTTGAGAGAAATATAAAGTAGAAAATGATCTTATGCTAAAGGTTGAGAAACGACAGTCAGAGTTGTCTACTTGGCGAGAAATTCGTACTTGTTGGGAGATGGTCAAAGAAAGTGTCTCATGGCGCGTGACAAATGGTTTGAGTACGCCCTTTTGGAAACCTGTATGGGTCCCACATTTAGACAAATTGGAGAGCTTGACTTTATGTGATCTTTCAGTAGAGGTTACAGAATGGAAAGTAGCTGATTGCATCACTTCCTCGAGGGAGTGGGACTGGCAAAAATTCTAGCAGTACTTACCTCCATATGTTTTTAAATCAATTTGGTGTGTCTGAAATAACTTGTTTAGTGGAAACGATTTTCCTGTATGGCACTGGTCATCTGATGTCTTGTTAAGAACTGTGTATAAATATATAGTCGGTTTATCTCAGTTGTATGCTTGTTGCCGATAGAAACTCCTTTGGAAGTTGAAGGTCCCTCAACGTTACCGCCTATTTCTCTAGCTTTGCTATCATGGCAGATTATTCACTAACATAGTGAGGTTTCAATATAGAATACATTCCATGGAATTCTTTATGGTCTTAGAGATTGTCCTGGAACACATGTGCTTTAGAGGCAGTTCATTCCAAGGGATTGGCCTATTTCCTTCTTTGAGGAAACTGACTGAAATGAATGGTTTAATTAGTGCTTGAAGAGATGTGACCTTGTGCGTGGATATAAGTTCAGGTTATGGTTCGTAATATTATGCCGACACATTTAGTTGGCACGTAATGATCGTCTATTCAATAATCACGGCTGGAGTGAGGAGGCAACAATTGCTTGATCTCGTGCTTGCTTATCTTGGGGATACCCGAGTCTGGTTAAGTTAAAGAGTTTTCATTTACCTCACGTTGTTTGGCTGCCACCGCCACCATATATGGTGAAAATCAATGTTGACGGGTCGCAAAAGGAGTCATCTAGGTTGTGCTTTTGTGGGGGACTATTGAGGGATCATGATGGTGAGTTTCTCCAAGGTTTCATGTACCAAGTTGGAAAAGGATCCACTATTACAGCTGAAGCTTGGGGAATCATTTGGGGTATCAAGCTTGCATGGGATAGGCACATACGTCATGTCATTATGGAGAGTGATTGTGCTTAAGTGATCTAATTAATCCAATCATATGTTTCTTTGGAGCATCCAGATCACACTATGCTTACTAAAATTCAACAAATGCTGGAGAGAGAATGGGATATAGAGTTAGTGCACTATGATCAGGAGGCTAATTCAGTGGCGGATGCAATGGCTAATGAAGCTGGGAATATGGCAGTCGATTTGCTAATTATGGATGCACCTTCAGATCATATTAGGCATTTCCTATTGATGGATAATGAGCATTGGCATTTGCATGCAAGGACAACGATCTAGTACTTGAGTTTTCTCTATTACTATTAAAAAAAAAACCGGCAAAGACAACTATTAAAATGTTATGCCCTACTTTCTTCCTTGTAAACCAACTTGGTTTTATGATGATTATAAAAATCAAAACATCTTTTTCTTCAATATTTTACCACTCAATACCATGTATAAGTCACTTGTCTCTGTCACGTGTGTAAATGATTTATTAAAAAGTGCAAGTATACACTGTCATAAACAAGTAATATAGAGGTGAGTAGAGTATCATTTTCACGAGGATTGATTACTAAATACCAAAATTGGTAATTTTAATTCAATTTAGTTAATTGATTAGTTGGTGATTGAGATTACAAAATAAAAAATGATTAAATATTATTGCAATTGATATGGAAATAACTATGAGAAAAAGCTCTAAGAATTAGATTTCACTAAGCAAGTTTCAGATTGAATCACCTATCTATTCAAGTCCAATTTATTCCACATGATTGATAGCCGAGTTTCTCTAATTTAATTACTAGCCTCTTCCAAGGTTAAACAATTCTATAATTAATTGCTAATCCAATATAGCTCTATATGAATTAAAACAATTAATCATGCATTAAGGTATATAGAGCTCATTAAGACTATACAACCCATATGAATATATTTCTATTTCATATGCAAGTTATGATTTTAATTATATGATCTATACACATGCATCTCCTTCCGGTCTCAACATACATATTAAAATCATTCAAAAGATGATCAATCAATTGAAAGCATTAAGAACAATAATCAAAACTCAATCATGAAAGAAAAATTAAAATTATATTTAATAAGTTAAGATTCAATCTATCATTAGTAAACTACATCATCACCCTATAAAACTGAAAATTTAACTCATGATGAAATTAAAAACAAAACCAAAATAAATTGAAAACTTTATAAACATTGTATAAAACTTAATTATTAAATTCTAAAACATAAAGATATAGCTACAAGTGCATGAAAATGGAAAAATCTAGCCTTCCTTATCGAAGGTAAACTTTACATGTATGTGGCAACCTATATCATCCATGAAAGAGGTCTATATAAGTCTTCCAAGAAGGAGGCATGTAAGAAACAATACAATGCATGAAATTAAACTTTAAGATTGTGTGTCTTCTTGTATCTTCCACTCCTTTATTTATAGATGAATGTGGTGCAAAGATTTCCACTTGTTAGGTATGAATCTTGACTTTAAACACCAATGTTGACCTTCTGACAACCATGCTTCTTGATTACAGCCAAATTTTGATAGTCAATACGGTGGATTCTCATTTTTTTATCTTCATAAAAGTTGTAGATTTAGATCTTAGCTTGAAAACTCATGTGAGAGATCCTCATTTTAACATTTGCAGCTCAAGTTATGGTCAAATTAGTAGGCAAAGGTCATACTTGGATAAATCTATGTTCTCAACTTTTAAACAAAATTTGAAACTCTTAAAGACAGAACTGAGTTTTGGCCTCAACATAAAAGTTGTGTGGATTTTTCTTAGATTTTTATCCATATAAAGAACATCCCAATCTAACATCTAAAGTTTCAGATATTGCCTGAAAACCGAAACAAGGTTAAAATTTAGTATTTTTTAATAAATTATATTTTATGCCAAAATAATTATTTATTTGTCAATTACACCCAAATTCATTAAATTAAGCTCAAATATCATTCAAAAAATCATCATATAAGGGAAAATAATATGCAAATAGTTTACTTATCAGTCTTTTAAAAATTTTGTTCAAAATATAAGTCATTGGTAGGGTATTAAATGAGGTTTTACCAATTTTACCCATGCTGACTATTGGTTTCATTTTCCCCCCAACATTTCTTCTTATTTAGCTCCCCCTCCATTTTTCTTTCTATTGTTACTAATTATGTATGTCCATATTACGAAGGTACCCGGTAAACTTATTATTTCCTAATATCATTTTGGCTTTTATTCCCAAAAAGAGAAAAAGAAAAAGGATACCTACAAACTGTGCCCCCTAATGCATCGTTGTATCCGTTAGTATTAAGACCATATTCAAATGGCTATTACTTGAGATGGGTGTGTTTTAACTTTAATTTTCTACACCATTTTGCTTGTGACTAAAGTAGGGGAGAGGGGTAGTAGGGGATCTTTAAATTATGGAAAGTCCATATGATATTGTTACATCATATGTAAAAGAAATGATCAAAAGCACTCGTCAACTAATGCTAGCTTAATTGATAAGAATGAGACAATGTGCAGTGTGTAAATAGAGGTTAAAGATCCAAACTTTCCTGGCTCGTGAGGTAGCATTTTGCTTCACTTCATATGATGCTGAAATTTTTTCCCTACAAAACAAATTTGATTTTGAGAAAACCACACGGAGTCTAATTAATCTACATGCTTTTATCAATGGGTGAAGGTGCAAATTTGGCAATGAACAATTTCGCCCGGAGCATCCATAAGACTTATCTATTTTCGGGTGTAAAAATAGCAATAAACTATTTTTTTGGAGTAGATTTAGCAATGCCGTTAAAAAACACTTAACTGTCATTAGTTTTTGAAATGTGGGTCATAACAGGCTTCTTTCTCTGTATTATTTTTATTTTTTTAATAGAAAAATATCACTTAGGCCACATGAAAAAAATTTCAACTTGTTAAAAAAATTCCTAAACCCTAACTTAAAAATGCCATTTATGGCAAACTACCTAGATGTCAACTTGTCAAAATCAGCTTACATTATTATTAGTTGTAAAATTTTTACTTAGTTAATTTTTTTGTGTGGCTAATTTAGAACTGTATTTTACTTGCTTTTTTTAAGATTAAGAAAAATAAATAAATGAATTGTTTTAAAATATTTATATTAATGATTTTCTTCAAACAAATTTGTTTGACTTATAAATTGATATATAATTTAATAGTGGACAACATATGCTATGATCAAATAATTTAGGGAAAATCACTGTCAGGTCCCAAAGAAGCAAAATATTGTCAGAAAAATCCCTAGAAAAACTGAAATATCTGAAAAGTCCCTAGGGACTTTTTAGATATTATTTTCAAAAGTCAAATGACACACATGCCCTTATTCTATCATCTCTCTATCTCATTTGTTCTGCGTTTTCACTCTCGGATGTGATCTTTTTTATTCAGATCCCTGCGTTCTCTCTCTGCAGAAATGGTGGTGATGGTGAAGGCTAAAGCTTTGAGGTGGTGAAAGATTTATAGGATGGGATGTAAGATAGAAGAAAGAGGATGGAAGGAAGGTGGTGAGATTTTTTTGATCTCAAGCTTTCGCCATTTTTAAAGAAGGAAGGGATGAAGGTGATGATGATGATGAATAGTCCAACTCATCCCCCTTTTCCAACTTCATTATGCTGTGAAAATGTTGATATCTAAGAAAAATAAATTGTTGTTAATTCACACAGTAGTAGTTGTTAATATAATAGTAGTAGTTGTTAATACGGAAAATGACGTTGGGTGCCATGGTGCTCTATTTTTGGGAAAGGAAACAGAGGAAGTGGTGTGTTTGAAGTGGTTGGGAGCTATGAAAATGCTGATATGGAAGAAAAATAAGTTGTTAATTCGCACAGTAGTAGTTGTTAATATAACAGTAGTAGTTGCAAATACGGAAAATGATGTTGGGTGCCATGGTGCTCTGTTTTTGGAAAGGAAACAGGGGAAGTGGTGTGTTTGAAGTGGTTGGGAGCTATGAAAACGCTGATATGGAAGAAAAATAAGTTGTTGTTAATTCGCACAGTAGTAGTTGTTAATATAACAGTAGTAGTTGTTAATACGGAAAATGACGTTGGGTGCCATGGTACTCTATTTTTGGGAAAGGAAACAGAGGAAGTGGTGTGTTTGAACTGGTTGGGTGCTATGAAAACACTGATATGGAAGAAAAATAAGTTGTTGTTAATTCGCACAGTAGTAGTTGTTAATATAATAATAGTAGTTGTTAATACGAAAAATGACGTTGGGTGCCATGGTGCTCTGTTTTTGGGAAAGGAAACAGAAGAAGTGGTGTGTTTGAAGTGGTTGGGAGCTATGAAAACGCTGATATGGAAGAAAAATAAGTTGTTGTTAATTCGCACAGTAGTAGTTGTTAATACGAAAAATGACGTTGGGTGCCATGGTGCTCTGTTTTTGGGAAAGAAAACAGAGGAAGTGGTGTGTTTGAAGTGGTTGGGTGCTATGAAAACACTGATATGGAAGAAAAATAAGTTGTTGTTAATTCACACAGTAGTAATTGTTAATATAACAATAGTAGTTGTTAATACGGAAACAGAGGAAGTGATGTGTTTAACAAGTTGTAAAACGTTTATTAACACCATGTTGAATGTGTTTGACAATCGGCCACATGTTTCTGATTGGAATGAAGTTTTGTAATGTTACGTATGGAAAATGTTGTGTTTACAATGCTGAAAGCATTTATTAACAACCTGATGAGTTCGTTTTACAACTTCAAGGTGTGGCGATTTGCTTTTGCTTCGCCACAGCGAAACAAAAGCAAAATGACATAAAAAATGGCCTATTCTGACCTCGTTCGCTGTTGGTACGCCCCAGCGAACTAGCAGCGATAACACCTGATTTCCGTTTTACAACGCTTGAAGCGCTGATTTACAACATGTAAAGTGTTCATTAACAACCTATTGAGTTCAATTAACAACCTCCCCCTCGTTTCGCTCTGACAACGTTCTCTGATGTTAAGTGTTGCCAATTGAGCTGTATACAACCTGTAAAGCATTCATTAACAACCTTTTGAGTTCAATTAACAACCTCCCCCTCCTTTCGCTCTGACAACGTTCTCTGACGTTAAGTGTTGCCAAATGAGCTATTTACAACCCTTAAAGCGTTCATTAACAACCTTTTGAGTTCAATTAACAACCTCCCCCTCCTTTCGCTCTGACAACGTTCTCTGACGTTAAGTGTTGCCAAATGAGCTATTTACAACCCTTAAAGCGTTCATTAACAACCTTTTGAGTTCAATTAACAACCTCCCCCTCCTTTCGCTCTGACAACGTTCTCTGACGTTAAGTGTTGCCAACTGAGCTGTTTACAACCTGTAAAGCGTTCATTAACAACCTTTTGAGTTCAATTAACAACCTCCCCCTCGTTTCGCTCTGACAATGTTTTCTAACGTTAAGTGTTGCCAAATGAGCTATTTACAACCCTTAAAGCGTTCATTAACAACCTTTTGAGTTCAATTAACAACCTCCCCCTCGTTTCGCTCTGACAACGTTTTCTGACTTAAGTGTTGCCAAATGAGCTATTTACAACCCTTAAAGCGTTCATTAACAACCTTTTGAGTTCAATTCACAACCTCCCCCTCGTTTCGCTCTGACAACGTTCTCTGACGTTAAGTGTTGCCAATTGAGCTGTTTACAACCCGTAAAGCGTTCATTAACAACCTTTTGATTTCAATTAACAACCTCCCCCTCGTTTCGCTCTGACAACGTTCTCTGACGTTAAGTGTTGCCAAATGAGCTATTTACAACCCTTAAAGCATTCATTAACAACCTTTTGAGTTCAATTCACAACCTTCACCCATCGTTTCTCTCTGACACTACGTTTTCTCACCTTAACTATTACCAATTGAGCTATTTACAACCTGTAAAGCGTTCATTAATAATCCTTTCAGTTCCTTTCACAACCTCATCGCGTGACTGCTGTAGTACTTCTGATTAGGCCACTCACAACAGCTGAATTGTAGCATATTTTATCAAGTGGTTGACAAGTCGTTAGCCTATTGTATGAAGTACGTTAGACACATGTACAAGTGAATGGTAAGTCTCCCATGACTTTATAAAGGGCACACCTCACCACTATCACCTAAGGAACCCATGATTTTGACTACTTATAATGCCTATTTTATTTCAATTCCTGCTGCAAAATTTGACAGCAACTGATGCAAATTTTCACAACTCCTAATGTATGTTTTCACAACATAATGAGTTTTTTTCACAACTAATGCAATTGATGCAAATTTAAACAACTAATGCAACCTAATTTTCCAACTTTCTCTGTTTTGATTCCCAATAACAGAGCATTATGACACCCAAACCCATTTGTTGTATTAACAACTACTTCAGTTATATTAACAACACCAACTGTACGAATTAACAATAATTAAATTTCTTCCCATATCACAATTTTCACAGCACCCCACCAACCTGAAAATCAGCCATTCCTACTTTAAAGGTATCATTTCCTCTGTAACCTCCCCAAAAAACAGAGCACTATGACATTAACACTACCCAACCTCATTCAAACCCCAACTACAATGCTCAAGCTCATATCTTTACCTAAATCATGCCATTACTCATCTACCTCCTACCACTTTGTCCACTATTGGCCCCAAGCACCAACCTTTCACCATCATTCAATTTCACTTTATCCAAATATCACACAGAACCAAAAACAAAAAATTCAGGTTGGTGTTCTACCTCTGTACCAGTACGTGGAGCTTGCAAATTCGATCCTTTACCAAGAACTTCAACATTACACTTGATCCCTTCAATGTTGGAGTTCAAACCAGTCCCTTTCGCGTCGTTTCTGTGTCTCCGAAAAAAAAGTTGCGCCTTCCCTCCTCTTTCTGAAGCTTCCACTTTT
The DNA here is from genome assembly GCA_963242795.1 of Inga leiocalycina. Classification (NCBI taxonomy): domain Eukaryota; kingdom Viridiplantae; phylum Streptophyta; class Magnoliopsida; order Fabales; family Fabaceae; genus Inga; species Inga leiocalycina. The sequence goes on along the minus strand of OY725328.1, from coordinate 42,822,173 downwards.
ACATTAACAAGAGGGGCATGTGTGTCATTTTACATTGGAAAATAATATCAGAAAAGTCCCTAGGGACTTTTCAGGTATTTCAGTTTTTCCAGGGACTTTTTTGACAATATTTTGCTTTCTTGGGACCTGAGAGTGATTTTCCCAATAATTTATTTAGCTTCTTTAATCTTATTAAAAAATATCAATTATATCTTATATTAAGTATTAGAGATCGTTGTTTTTTTTAGATCAACATAAAATTTTGAGTAAACCATGACATTGAAAAAAATTTCTTAGAAAAAAATTACTTATCAAAATTGTTTATGGGGTTTTGTGGATAAAATTAAATCCATATATGCTTTTATAACTGAGGCACTTGCCTTAAAAAGAGCTCTTCTGCTGGCCATTGATTTGGGAAATGATAAGGTTGCGTTGGAAACCGATTCCAAACTTTTGCAATCTTGTGTCCAAATTCAACTGTCAGATCTTTATGACTAGAAAAGTAGGGGTATTGTGCATGATATCATTAATCTCATTTAATCCGAAGTTAGGTTCTCTATTTGTTTTACTCCTAGATTTGAAAATGCTGTAGTTGATTTACTAGCAGCAAATGTTTTTAAGGGAGTGTGTCTGATAGAGTGGATATCAAAACCGTCACTCTCTTTGTCTTCAATTCTAACTTCGGATGTTCATGAAGTGCAATAATTTCCTGTAGAAAATGTGTAGCTAGATCATGAGTTGGCTAAAGTGCTATGAATTTGCTTTGTGTCTACGTTGCTTTGTTATCTTGATTGGTTACAAGGCCTTGATTAGGCTGTATTTTTCCTTATTTATAATAAAAGCGCATTTGTCCCCAAAAAAAGAAACCTTTGCATCGATATATGCGCTGTACAAGATCTTATATTTGCACAAGGCATTGTAAACGTTTTACATCAAAACATATTTTTCTACTCGACCAAAAATAAATTTCGGAGTCACATGTCTCTGTGTCAAGTGTGTCACCAATCCAATCTGGCAATAATATTAGTTTATTCAACCCCAAGCCAGATTCGAAGCAAAGAGTTTGTGATTACGAGGGACCTTTTGAGCAAAAAAAAAAAAAAAAAAATTACGAGGGACCGAGGGTCAAACTTTCGATCCCCACATCAGGCAGCGCCAAATTCTGAAACTCCAGTACTCCACAGTTCAGACTCATAGTAGAGTGGATACAGTCGCAACTAGCAGGTGAAGACAATGGCTCTAGCTTCAATATTTTGCCCCAACACTTTTCATACGCATAACATCGATACTCTCTCTTTGTGTACTACTCGCTATTCTGGTTTCGCCTCGAATTCGAGCTTGTTTGGCTCTAAACTTCTCCCAAGATCCTCTGCAGTAAAATCACGCACCAATCGATTACGTGAAATCAGACCAATCTCTGCATCTCACGAAGCTTTTGATGTTGTGGTAATCGGAGCTGGAATCATCGGGTTGAGTATCGCTCGCCAGCTGCTGATCGAGTCGGACCTATCAGTCGCCGTAGTTGATAAGGCCGTTCCTTGTTCTGGTGCAACTGGCGCGGGTGATAAATGCCTCCTCTATCTTCTCTATTCTTTATGTTTCGTTCGCTGCAGTAGAGCTTGGACTGGTCGCAGTTCTGAGATTTGATATTTTAGATGAATGGAGCTTTAGTTTATTTTTGGGTGCTATCCATTTCTCTAATGCATTCTACATGTCATTTTTTCCTTGCAGAACAAGAAACTTCACCCAAATCTTTTCCGTTTTATACACAAGAATTTCAATTCGTTGTATTTTTTAGATTTTGAGGCTTGTTGAATTAATGGGGTTGTTTTACTGTGGAGTCCTTCTCGCTTTGGCCTTCAGATTTAGGTGTCGACTATCAATAAATTGTAGCATGCGAACAATCTTTCTAACTTAGCACTGTGTTATTTGATCTCTTAAAAAAATGTTTTTACGCAGATTATAATTTTATTTATGAAAACACCCAAGGTTGTTTCATACAAAAATGAGCTAAAATGAGTACAGCTTCGCTGAAAGAGTGGATTTGTTCTGATGAAGGAAAGCTTCAAAACTTTATTTTCGACTTTCTTCTTGTAAAATGGTATTTTTACTCTCAATGGGAGATTGTTCGATGCAAATTTGAGTTATGAAATTACATTGATGGTTTGACTCTTTTTTCTTTTTTTTAAAAAAACAATTTTTTCAACTAATTTTTTGTTTTTCATTCAGAATGTAATTTAACATCATTGACCTGAGAAAAAAACAAAGGAAAGCTACTGTGATCTGTTTTTACTAGTTTCTCTGTGATACTCTGAAATCTTTATTTTTTTTCAGTAACGAGGGACACTGGGTTGATGTGAGGTCAATTCTTTTTGTTGGGCCCAACTAAGTTGAGTATTCTCTGAACTTCAATTGGCTGTAAGAATTCTTCTCTTTTCTTTTGGAATTTGTACTGGTTCTAGGGCAGGGATATCTTTGGATGGTGCACAAAACACCCGGGAGTGAAAAATGGGATCTTGCAATGAGAAGTTATAAACTGTGGAATATGTTGGCAGAAAGCCTACAGAAGCAAGGCTTGAATCCTTTGGAGGAATTAGGTTGGAAAAAAACTGGTATGACAGCTTTGGATCCTTATTCCCAAATTTCTCTGTTTTTGTCTCATTTTGAAGGGTGTCAATTCAATGGTTTAAAAATCTGAAGCTGCAGATAGAGTTGCATTTGCAATTATGTGAATTCTTGACAACTTTGTTCATATGTCTAATTTAAATTATAATTATAGAGGACAACTAATGGTTAGAATATTGAACGTTATAATGATTTGACAATGAGAGATTGGGTATTTTCTTATTTATTATTTGCATTCCATATTATTTCAGTCTGTATTCATGGGGAGCAAGATATTAAGAAACTTTGATACTGTTCCAAAGGTGTATATTTTGAACTCGTACTTCCATGGGAAGTGTTAGGAAATAATGTATGATTAGGAAATAATGTAGATATCCCACATAATCAAGGATAGTTAGAATCCCACTAAATTAGGGATTATAGAATCAATCATCATAATGAGCCATTAATTCAGAGGCTCCTCAAGATATATACTTCAGTGAATATTCGAATATAACATGGTATCAGAGCCATAGTGCTCTCTGGTTTCGTTTTCCGGCGACTTTTTTTTCTCTGTTTTCTGTTCTGTCCGCACTGTTCACTGTGCACGGAGCTCCGGTGCCGGGAGATTTAGCCACCACGCACCCCACCACTGGTCTCACCGGAGCCCGATCGGCCAGTCCCCGAAGTTTCGCCGCCGTTCGACGTGCGCGTGGCCCTCACGCGCCACCCTCTCTCTCGCCGGACTTCCACGCGCTGGCGCGTGACGTCATTTTCCGGCGAGTTTTCCGACGACGTTTGCTATGCTGGGTCGACTCGCTGCCGCCGTTCTTCCCGTTGTGGTTTCGTGTTTTGGGTACCTACGGTTTGTTGTCCCGTTGTTGATTTCCCCCTTTTCTGCTGTTGGGAGTACACTGTTGCTTCTGTTTCTGGTTCGTTTCTATCGAGTTTGCTCGTTGAAGCCACCTTTGGGAGCGTTTCTGTCGTCTTGTTGGTAATTTCGTCCTTTGATATTGTCGCCTTTGCTATTGGTGGCTTTGCTCTGTTCGTATTGGGGCTGTTCTTGTGTGTGGCAGTGTGCTTGTAAGGTTCCTTTCATCGGTTGACCCTTTGTTGTGTATTTTTGGTCTTGCATTGATGGCTGATTCCTAGACTAGTGTCACTACTGAAATTATTCCTGTGACTAACAAAATTACTGAGCACAAATTGACCTGGACAAATTATATGGATTGGAGCAAAATTGTTCGCATGTACTTACTTAGTATTGAGAAGGAGGGCCATTTGACTGAGACGCCTCCCACGGATGACCCTAAGATGGCTTGGGCCAGCACTGATGCCCGTTTATTCTTGCAAATCCAGAATTCCATTGGCAGCGAAATCCTTCCCTCGGTTAGTCACTGTAATACCGTTAAGGAACTTATGGGTTGCTTGGAATTTCTGTATTCTGGAAAAGGCAATATTACTCGCATTCATGATGTCTGCAAGGGATTTTATCGTGCTGAACAGCAGGGCCGCTCTTTGAAGAGCTTTTATGTGGAGTTTAAGAAGATGTATGAGGAATTGAAGATATTGATGCCGCCTACCGCTGACCTTAAGGTACAAGTTGATAATATGGAGAAATTGGCGATTATCAGCTTTCTTACTGCCCTTGACCCGGCCTATGAGACAGTTCGTTCTCAGATTCTGTCTAGTTCTGAACTTCCTTCGCTTCAGGATGTGTACTCTCGTGTGCTACGTGCAGATAGTCTCTTACACCCGATCTCTACTCCTACTGCTAGTGCATTGGCCGGCCGTGGTCCCACTGATAATCGCCACCAGCACTTCTTGAACTCTGGACCTAGTACACCATCCTTGACCTCTGCCGACTCGCGGAACCAAGGTCCTCCACGTTCAGGCAACAATCCGACTCCTAGTCCTATTGTCTGCTACTATTGTAAGGAACCGGGTCATACCAAACGCTACTGTCGTAAGTTGCAAAACAAGCTGCAACGTACTGGAGCTGCTCATATGGCCCAATCCACAGATCAACCTGCCACTGTTCCATCCACTCCGAGTGCGCTTACTACAGGTAATGGTGACTCATGCCTTGCTACTTCTTCCTTGAGGTGGATCATCGATTCTGGTGCCACTGACCACATGACAGGTAACCATCATTTGTTCTTTACGTATGCACCTTATGCCAACCCCTCCTCTATCACTATTGCAAATGGTTATGCTTCTCGTGTCTTTGGCTCTGGCACGGTTACACCTACATCCTCTGTTCTTTTATCGTCCGTCCTTAATGTTCCTGACCTTGCTTTTAACCTTCTGTCTCCCAGCAAGCTTACTCGTCAATTGAACTGTTTTATCTCACTGTTTCCTGACCATTGTGTGATTCAGGATCTTACGACGAAGCGGATTATTGGTAGGGGTTATGAATCGGGCGGCCATTACTTTCTTGACGATCAGGTGCCGCGTTCCGTTGCTTGCTCTGGTGGTTCCTCTCCTTTTGATGTTCATTGTCGTTTAGGTCATGTGTCATTGTCCTCCTTGAAGAAGTTGTATCCTCAATTTCAACATTTGTCGTCCTTAGAGTGTGAGTCGTGTCAGTTTGCTAAATACCATCGGGTCTGGCACCTCGCGTCAATAAACGGGCTGCGTCCCCCTTTGATTTGGTTCATTCTGATGTTTGGGGTCCTTGTCCTATTGTGTCCACATTTGGTTTTAAGTACTTTGTCACTTTCGTTGATGATTTTTCTCGAACCACTGCTTTATTTAATGAAAAGTCGTTCTGAGTTGTTTTCTCACTTTTGCAATTTTTGTGTTGAGATCAAAACTCAATTTAGTGTCTCTGTGAAAACCTTAAGCAGTGATAATGCTAAAGAGTATTTTTCTACCCAATTTCACAACTATATGCTGACCCATGGCATGCTTCATCAGTTCTCGTGCGCCGATACACCTGCTCAGAATGGTGTTGCCGAAAGGAAAAATCGGCATTTATTAGAAGTTGCCTGCACTCTAATGTTTCAAATGCATGTTCCTAAATCCTTTTGGGCTGATGCTGTATCCACCGCCTGCTTTCTTATTAATCGTATGCCATCTCTTGTTCTCAGTGGCAATGTTCCATACACCACTTTGTTTCCTTCCAAACCATTGTTTCCCATTGATCCAAAAATTTTTGGGTGTGTCTGTTTTGTTCGGGACATTCATCCCGGTCTCACTAAACTTGATCCAAAATCTCTCAAGTGTGTCTTCCTTGGTTATTCTAGGGTTCAGAAGGGCTATCGGTGCTACTCTCCCGACCTTCGGCGTTATCTTGTGTCTACAGATGTCACTTTCCATGAATCCACTTCGTTCTTCTCTGTCCTTGCTCTACCGTCATCTTCTGCCCCTAATCCAGATCCTGATCCTATCTTAGTGTATGAGGTTCGTTCCCCACCAGTGCAAGCATCTGTGCCAGCCCCTGCTCCGCCTCCTATCCACCAGGTTTATCAAAGACGTCCTAAAGAAAGTAATGTTGCTGCTCGTCTTCCTGACCTACCCATGTCCGCCTCGGCGCCTGATCTGCACTTAGCCCCCTCGCCTTCCCTTGCCCCTGACCCTGTACCCGTGCCTGAACCAATGCCTGAACCAGTGCCTGAACCAATGCCTGAACATGTGCCTGCTAATCTCGATCCTACTGTCCCTTTTGCTGACTTGCCCATTGCCCTCCATAAAGGTAAACGTACTTATACGTACCCTATTTCCTCGTTTGTTTCCTATCATCACCTGTCACCCATATCCTGTTCCTTCATAGCCTCCGTAGACTCTATTCCCCTTCCCACCCATCTCTCTCAAGCCTTGGCCCATCCTGGTTGGCGTGCTGCGATGAATGAGGAAATGATGGCCCTCGATAAGGCTGGTACCTGGACACTCGTTGATTTACCTCCTGGAAAGCAGGCTATTGGATGTAAGTGGGTGTTTGCTGTTAAGATCAAAGCTGATGGCACCTTGGAACGATTGAAAGCTCGATTGGTGGCCAAGGGTTATGCTCAGACGTATGGTGTTGACTATTCTGAAACTTTCTCTCCTGTGGCCAAGTTGTCCTCTGTTCGTCTCTTCATTTCTATGGCGGCTACCCATGGTTGGGATCTTCATCAGTTGGATGTTAAGAATGCTTTTTTAAATGGTGATCTTCTTGAGGAAGTTTACATGGAGCAACTGCCTGGCTTTATTGCTCAGGGGGAGCATGGCAAGGTATGTCACCTCCAGAAATCTTTATATGGTTTGAAATAGAGCCCTCGTGCTTGGTTTGACAGATTTAGTTCTGTGGTTAAGAAGTTTGGTCTGAATCAGAGTAAATGTGATCATTCTGTGTTTTATCAACGGACGGATGCTGGCTTGATTCTCTTAGTAGTCTATGTCGATGACATTGTTATTACAGGCAGTGATACGTCAGGAATCTCATCACTCAAGGACTTTCTGGATTCTCATTTTCAAACAAAGGATTTGGGTCCGTTAAAGTACTTTCTTGGGATTGAAGTTATGAGAAGTAAGAAGGGCATTCTCCTAACCCAGCGGAAATATGTCCTTGATCTACTGAAAGAAACCGGGAAACTTGGAGCAACACCTAGTAGCTGTCCCATGATTCATAATCCATTTTTGGACATTGATGATAGTGTGCCGTTTGATGAGCTACCCGAGGATGTGAAAAAACGAATTGATCCTGAGAAGATTAAACCGTTTGCCTATCCTGAGCGATACCGAAGGTTGATTGGGAAATTGAACTATCTCACGGTAACTCGCCCTGATGTAACCTTTCCTGTCAGTAGGCTTAGCCAATTCATGGTATCACCGACCGTTGCTCAGTGGGAGGCTTTGGAGCATGTCCTACATTATTTGAAGGGATCACCTGGTCGTGGTATACTCTATACGAATCATGGTCACACAAAGATTGAGTGTTTCTGTGATGCAGATCATGCAGGGTCAAAAACGACTAGGAGGTCCACTACAGGCTATTGCGTTCTTGTAGGAGGAAACTTGGTATCTTGGAGGAGCAAGAAGCAGGATGTGGTGGCAAAGTCTAGTGCAGAGGCTGAGTATCAAGCCATGTCTCAGTCCGTACAGGAGATTGTGTGGATCCACCAATTAATGAAGGAGGTCGGCCTTGCCACGTCATTGCCTGCGAAATTGTGGTGTGATAATAAAGCCGCCTTACACATAGCCTCCAACTCCGTGTTCCATGAACGTACGAAACATATTGAGATTGATTGTCACTTTGTATGTGATAAGATCAAGGAGAATTTTATCTCTACAGGACATGTACCGTCTAGTGATCAGTTAGGTGATCTTTTGACTAAAGCCTTGGATGGCACTCGGGTTGACTATCTTTGTAACAAGTTGGGCATGATTAACATCTATGCTCTAACTTGAGGGGGAGTGTTAGGAAATAATCTATGATTAGGAAATAATGTAGATATCCCACATAATCAGGGATAGTTAGAATCCCACTAAATTAGGGATTATAGAATCAATCATCATAATGAGCCATTAATTCAGAGGCTCCTCCTTTGTATATAAATACCCTTATACATGAATGAAAGATATATACTTCAGTGAATATTTGAATATAACAGGAAGAAAGTCTGTGGTCTTTTTTTGTAGGTTTTTATGCTGTCTTTACACCTTTAAAAGATTGCTTCTATTGATTTGACATTGTGCTTAGATATTCCACTGAAATTATGAATTTTATTTTTCAATGCTACGCTCCAAACCTCATCTGGCCAGCCAACAACAGACAACAATAGTGCCAGACTCTTTAACATGCAACTCTCTTGTTCTCCATTCTTTAGGACTTCCTAAATTGTTGCTTACTAAAGTAAGGATAAAGACACAAATATGATAAAATATTTTTAAGTAAAATGGTACAAGTTATCCTTTAAGTTTGATTGAGTTTGCACCTTAGAAAGAGACAAGTGATATGAGTTTGATTTAACTACCCCTTTTCTCCTAACTTTAGGAAATTTTTATCATAAAGTAAGGATAACTTGTACCTTTTTCATGTTTCAAGCTCAAAGGATTTTCATATGAGGGGTTATGTTGGAGATTAAACTCATTCCTTGTCCTTCATATACCTTTTATGCTCTTTCTTTGATTTTTTTTGCGAGCAGAACTAAATAGTTTTGGGTACACCTATTTTGAGAGTAAGGTGCTAGGGTGGCAATGGGAGCGGGGTCAATGAACAACACAGACATCTGGTTGCACTTCAAGCTTGCAGTCTCATGATGAGATACCCCCATAGCCACACTTTATATCATTTTATAAAAGAAACTGAAAAAGTCAACAAGTCATATAGCTTTTCAAGAACAGAACTTTCAGTGTCTTTCAATATTTCTTGATGACAAAGTGTTGATTCTCAAGGAAAAATATTTCTATCTTTTTACTTCTAATGCAGATTACATCATAATATATACACCAAAGAGAGAGAGATAAGAGAATAAAGTCTCATAAATGCTATTACTATCTAACTACTACTGTCTAACTAACCCTAATAAATGAGAATAGAACACTGTAAAATAATAGGATATTTCCACACTCCCCCTCTAGTTGGATCATAGATATTAATCTTGTCCAACTTGCTTATGCATTCATAAAAAATATCTCTTTGAAGTCCCTTGGTAAGAACATCTGCAACTTGCTTCTTTGATGGAACATATATTAGGCAAACTGCTCCATTTGCAATCTTGTCCTTGATGAAGTGTCTGTCTATTTCAACATGTTTGGTTTTATCATGCTGAATTAGATTGTAGGACATACTTATGGCTGCCTTGCTATCCGAATATGATGGGCAATTCCACCTCAACTTGTATATCCTTGAGGAGTTTCTGCAACCTCAAGCCCTCACAAATCCCATGCACTATGGCTCTGAGCTTAGCTTCCGCTGCACTTCTGGATACCACAATTTGTTTCTTGCTCCTCCAAGTTACTAGGTTGCCCCATACGAAGGTACAATACCCAAATGTAGATCTTCTATCTTTAGGGTCTCCCCTGTGATCAACATCAATATATATCCCAATCTTGGGTTGTTCACCCCTTTTAAAGAATAAGCCCTTTCCTGGTGTTCCCTTTAAGTACTTCAAAATTCTGTACACAGCTCGTAAGTAAATTTCTTTTGGTGAGTGCATATGTTGGCTTACAAAACTTACAGCAAAGGCAATATCCGGTCTTGTATGTGGCAAGTAAATTAGTTTTCCTACCAAACTCTGATATCTTTCCTTGGCAACAATTATACCTTCTTCTTCCTCATTCTCCACCTCTTCTGTATCATCTTTGCTTTCCTCTCCCTTCTTCTTCTTCTTCTTTTTCTTTTTCTTCTTTTGTACTGCAATGGGATTATCAATTGGCTTGCAACCAAGCATTCCGGTTTCTGTCAAAAGATCAAGGATATATTTCCTTTTTGAAATGCATATCCCTTTCCTTGACCTAGCAACTTCCATGCCAAGTAATAAGCGCATTTGGCCTAGATACTTTACTTTGAATTTAGAAGCTAGGATTTTCTTTAGTCTCTCTATTTCCTCAATTTCATCTCTAGTTAGGACCATATCATCCACATAGACAATTAGTATGGTCCTCTTTCCTTCACAATGTTTAACAAACAGTGTACGATCAAATTGTCCCTGTAGATAGTGCTCCTTCTTCAGCACCTTTGAGAATTTGTCAAACCATGCTCTAGGAGATTGCTTCAACCTATTAAGGGATTTCTTTAGTTTGCAAACTTGGTTAGCTTTGCCTCTGTATTCAAAACTGGGGAGGTAGGGTCATGTAAACTTCTTCTTCTAAGTCACCATTGAGAAATGCATTCTTGATGTTCAGTTGATGAAGTGGCCAATCAAGATTTGCAGCTAATGATAACAACACCCTAACTGTATTGAGCTTTGCAACTGAGGCAAATGTTTTAGTGTAATATATGCCATAGGTTTGCGTGAACCCTTTAGCCACTAGTCAAACCTTATATTTGTCCAAGGAACTGTCAACCTTATACTTTGATGTAAATACCCATTTGCATCCTACATTTTTCTTTACTTGTGGTAAATCAATCGCTTCCCAGGTATTATATTTCTCTAGAGCTCCCATCTCTTCCATAACAGCATTCCTCCATTTTGGGATTTCAAGGGCTTCATGGATGTTGCTAGGAGTTTTTAGCCTGTCAAGATTAGAAGTGAAATCACGAAATCTCGGAGCAAGACCCTTATAAGATACGCGTCTTTTTATAGGATGATGAGTACATGAATGCGGTTGCTTTCTAAGAGCAATAGGAAAATCAAGATTAGTCCTTTCACTTACTGAAACACCTGGTTCATTCGAAGAATCCACATTTAGAGCCACAAATTCTGATTCGCTTGTTGCCCTCATTTCAGGAGCTACCCCTGGTCCCGACTCTCTTGATGCCTCAAGTACAAGTTGGTTACTATTTTCTGATTTCTTCCTTCGTGAGTAAATTGACAACTCTCCCTTTTATGGTTGTTTTGCATCTCCCCCCTGTTTTCATGTTATCCTCAGTTTCTGGCATAAAAGTAGAGGTTGGTTTTGGTATAGGTGACAATAGGTCCGATGTAGTTGAATTTAGTTTAAGTGGTTCAAGAAATGTTAAAGTATGTGGAGAGAGGTCGTCATGGTTGTAACCCCCTCACGGTAATTATATCCGGATTATGAAATTTAAGTGAAATAGAATATGCCTATTTTTTCTCTTAGCTATCCCATTTTGTTGAGGGGTATGAACACAAGTGCTTTTATGGATGATGCCATGTTCTTGAAGAAACATACTCAGAGACCGATTACAGTACTCAGTGCCATTATCGATGTGTAAGATCTGAATACTGGAATGAAATTGGTTTTTAATCATAGCATAGAATTTGGGGAACATAGATGAAACCTCAGACTTGTCCTTTAAAAGGAAAGCCCAACAAAGGCGAGTATGGCCATCTATAAAGGTAATAAACGACTTATTATTTGTGCGATTGGCAACACGGGCTGGTCCCTACAAGTCACTATGTCTTGTTGTGAAAGGTTTTGTGGGTGTATATTTGGTTCTAGGGAAGGAAGTTCGGTGGTGTTTAGCAAGTTCACACACCTCACACTAAATGTCACTGATATTCTAGTTTGGAAAAAGATTGGGAAATACTTGTTGCAGGTACTGGAAATTAAGGTGGCCCATCCCCTAATGCCTTAACATAGCATCATTAGATCTTGATGAAGATGCATAATGACTCACAATTGGTGCGTGTGAACTTCTCACTTGGGTGGCTTCAAAATAGCATAGCCCCTTGTACTCTTTGGCACTTCCAATTGTCACACCAGAGGATAGGTCCTGAAAAACATAATGAGATTGGAGAAATTTAGCAAAACAATTTGACTGCTTTGTCAATTTACTAATTGAAAGCAGGTTACAATCAAGCTTGGCCACATGAAGAATTGACTCTAAAACTATATAATCTGAGATGCGAATGCTCCCTTTTTCTGGCAACAGGTGCTAGTGAACCATCTGCAATCTTTACTTTAAAATTCCCTGCACATGGAGTGTAGGCAAGGAAGAGCTGATGACAACTAGTCATATGGTTAGATGCTCCTGAATCAACAATCCACATAGGTTTATTTTGTGAAGTCCTTAGGGCTTGGAGAAAGTTACCCCTCTTTGCTAATAACACTAGAGATACTAGCTGTGAAATGTATCCCACAACAGTTACTGTTTCAGTTGATGAATGGGTCATCCGATTTGCTACAACTGTTAGAAGAATATATGTTGTAGCATTGAGACTTGTGACCACCAAAATCATCATTGCTGAAGCTTCAAACGAGAAAACACTCCCAAAATACAAACAGATTAGTAACCCCACAATCCAAACATTACACAGAATGTCATGCCACTTACTGTTTTGACTAGGGAACTTCAGAAACTGAGTTCCTAGGCTTTGAAATAGCAAGGATCTTAGTGTTGTCTCTGGAAAATATCGTTGCCGCCGGGAAAAAATCGTGCACGTGCTCAGAACAAAGAGAGACGAAGATTCCGGGCAGAACAAGCTTGACTGGTGCTGGAAAATAGGCCGGATGCGCTCTCACGCGCTGGCTTGTGAAAATGTAGCCAGAAAGGGTGATTTGCTCGTGGCTGGCCGGAAAACACTCCAGCGACAAGGGTTTGGCCTATTGACATCCTTTGAACACCTTGGTGGGGTGCGTGTCTCGAGATATAGTCGGGATAGTGGTGATATGTTAGAGGCAGTGACGTTTTTGAAGGAAAATAGGGTTTTTCTTTTAGGATAGAATGATCAAAAAGCTAGAAGTTAGGGTTTAGAGGTAACCATGCTTTGATACCATGTTGATTCTCAGCGAAAAATATTTCTATCCTTTTATTTCTAATGCAGATTACACATAATATATACACCAAAGACAGGGATAAGAGAATAAAGTCTCATAAATGCTATTACTATCTAACCACTACGGTCTAACTAACCCTAATAAATGAGACTAAAAAACTGTAAACTAATAGGATATTTCCACACAAAGTAAAAGGCATATGTAACTATTGTAATTAGGTGCCTTCAAAAGACAAATCTTAATGTTCCTATAATTAAATATTTTTCTTTTATCTGAAAGTAAATATATAAAGGAAGATTTGAAATCTATTAACAAGAATGATGCTTATATCATAGTCCATGACAAAATTCTACCTCTGATTAGTCAAATGGATTGAGAAATCAGTTGTATTACTGCAATAAATGGAAACAATTGATCAGCTGCATACTGTTGCATTTTGAATTTGAGTTGTGGTCAATAAATTTGCATGTAGATGTCTGAGCTTGAAGGGAAATCTCAAACTAGAAAATGCTGATTATATTTTATAATGTTAGAATGTTTAGCAGACCAAAATTATACATGCTCTTATTTTATCCATTCATTGGTCTGTAGTCAGTTGTGTGACTGTGTCTGAGCTTCCATGATATGCCCAAGTGGTAATTACATTCAGGAGCAGGAGGCATTGATATTCTTAATGTGAAAAATTAAATTTCTATTCTTTGTAACAACAAGGCTGAGGCTGGTATGATATGACTTCTGATCTGTAGGAAGCATATTAGTTGGCAGAACTCATGCAGAGACAGATGTGCTGAAAAAGAGGATTAAACATCTCACTGAGGCTGGGTTGAAAGCAGAGTATTTGTGTAGCAGTGATTTATTCAACAAGGAACCTGCTCTTTTGGTGGATGAAGACAGTGGAGCCGTTTTTCTACCTGATGACTGTCAATTGGATGCTCATCGTACTGTTGCATATATTGAGAAGGTTATTATTATCACTTTTATTATACACACACACACACACTCACATCTTACTTTCAAGTAATTATCATTGTTTTGTTCCTTCCGACATACTCTCATAACTGGTTATCATGCACTTCATGGCACAAACTTGGTCACAAAGTTATGGTTGATATGTAGGCTAACAAAAATTTTACGTCAAAAGGACGATATGCAGAGTTCTACAATGAACCTGTGAAATGCTTAATCAGGTTTCATTTTGATTTAGTTTATGTTTGATTTATTTCTGTTTCACTACAGTAGAAATAAATGGAACATGTTGAAAGAACATGTACATTTTTGGGTAAAGGCTATGTTTCAATTTGTGTTCAGAGGGGGCAGCAATGGAGAGGTTGAAGGTGTTGAGACTACCAAAAAGAGATTGTATGGCAAGAAGGCAATTATAGTTGCGACTGGCTGTTGGACTGGTTCTGTGATGCATGATTTGGTTAGAAACTGGGGAATGCAGTTAAATATTCCTGTAAGGCCCAGAAAGGTGTGTATATATCCATCATGAAATGACCTGTTCTTGCTAGTCATGGGATTCCTTTGTCCTTTTGCCATTTATGCTGCAATTTCGTACCTTTTTTGTTTAATGTAATACCAAAAGAAGTGCTACAAAACAACAAATGCGTTATTACTTTGGTTTCTGAATTAGCAACTATTCTTATTTTTTTGTTTATTATTTTTGTTATTGAAAGATGATTGCTTTTTAAGAAGTGTGATAGTTAATTTATTTACACTTTTTTCCTTTGAATATTTTCCCAAATAATAAATATATCAACAATAACAAATGATGATACAAGTGTAACTAAATCAAGAGAATCAAACTTTAGAAAATAAACTCAACAATCTTTTAATGACAAAAAATTAAAGTAATTTTGTATTTGTTATATTTTGGCCTTTTCTGGGCATTACATTAAACATATACTCCCTCTGGTCCTAATTATAAGACAGAGTTGACTTTTTTGGGGAAATTAAGGAAACCAATTAAATTACTTTAGAGTGCTTATATTTTTAGTATCTTTAGATTATATATTAGTTTATTAGTCAAATTAATTAGTTTGGAGAAAAAAATAAAAATATAAATAATAGTATCAGACTGTTTGAGCTCTGTTTATTCCACATGGTATCAGAGCCGGCAGATTCATGTTGTGATTCTTTTGCTTCAGCCGATCAGTCTGACATCGTCAATGCTGAGTCACACCCTCGTGGGTTCTACCACATCGATGGAGTCTCCTCATGTTGGGTCCTCTGTATTTGAATCGTGTAAGTCCGGTGGTCCCTTTGGGTTGATCGCAGGCCTCGAGAACTCTTCTGCTTCAATGTATCTGAGAAACTCATGAAGACCAACTTTCAAGATTGGTCCCAGGCGATTCGATTGGCCATTGGAGGACGTGGAAAGATGGGTTATATCACTGGTGCAACCAAAGCTCCCGAAGATGCTTCCTCTCCAGAGATGCAGCAGTGGGTCACCGAAAACTCTTTGGTGTCTTCTTGGTTGATTAATTCGATGTCTCCCAATCTGAAGCCCAGTTTCATGTACCTTCCCACCGCTCGAGATATATGGGAGGCTGTTCAAGAATGTTACTTGGATGGAGCAGATGTTTCACTCCTCTTCGATATTAAAAACAAAATCTGGAAACTGAAACAAGGTGATCTCGATGTTACTGACTATTGGTTGGAACTTAGTGCACTATGGCAGGAACTCAACCTCTTTGATGATGATGTACCTACCATACCAGCTGAGGCTGTCCATCACAAGACGTGTGTGGAACAGGAAAGAGTGTTCTATTTTCTCGCCGGCCTCAACTCCAAATTTGATGACCTTTAGAGCCGCATTCTTGGCCATTCACCTCTGTCATCTCCGCGTGAGGTATATTCTGAAGTTCACAGAGAGGCTTCCTGACGTCATGTCATGATGCCACCTGATTCCCCACCTATTCTCGAGACCTCTGTCTTCGTTAGCAGAGGAGCTGGAGCTAACTTTAAAGCAAAAAGACAGGTCACGCTCATGACTGTTGTTGGGAGCTTCACAGAAAGCCTACTGATTGGAAACCTTGGAAACCAAAATCAAGGGGTTATCATACACAACCAGAAACTGCAGCTTCTCCTCAAGACGTCCCAATTCCTCCTATCAGCATTGAACAACTTTCTCAAATGCTGGACTGGATGAAAACTCATTAGAATTCATCTAAGTCTCCCACTGCACTTGCTTCAGTTGTGACTCAAGGTAGTTCTTCTACTGCCTTACATACTACTTGCTTGCTTACATGAATTGTTGATACAGGTGCCTTTGATCACATGACTTTTGAGGCATGGATGTTTATATCTTACTGTCCTTGTGCTGGAAATAAAAAAATCCACGCTGCCAATTGCACATCATCAACTATTGCCGGCAAAGGCACTGTACATATTTTTGATTCACTTCATTTTGATTTTTTCTTACATGTTCCACATTTAGCCTATAGTTTCCTCTCCATTAGCAAGCTAACTAAACAAGCAAATTGTTCCGCTCATTTTTTTCCTACTTATTGTACATTTTAGGATCTCTCATTGGGGAGGACGATTGGCACTGCTAAGGAAATTGATGGGCTCTACTATCTTGCTGAACCTACTATGAAGGCTCTGTGTTGTAGAAATTTGAGTGGTTTACTTTCCAATTCTGATAATTCTGATATTTTGTTATGGCATAAAAGAATGGGTCATCCTAGTATTTCCTATTTGAACCATCTGTTTCCTAAACTCATTGAATAAAAATATTACGTTTCATTGTGAAGTCTGTGAACTTGCCAAGCACCATTGTGCCACTTTTTCCCCAACTCCCTGCAAATCTACCTGTCCGTTCTCGCTTATTCATAGTGATGTTTGGGGTCTTCCACGTATCCCTAATCGTACATGTGCCAACTGGTTTGTTACATTCATCGATGATCACACACGCATATGTTGGGTCTATTTACTAAAAGAAAAATCTGATGTCTCCGCTTTGTTTCTTGAATTTTTCAAATATGTCTCTACCCAATTTAACACCACCATTCAGGTTCTTTACACCAATAACGGCATTGAGTACTTTACTCAATCCCTGACAAACTTCCTTAAGTCACAGGGTGTTGTCCATAATAGCACATGTCCCTATAGCCTGCAACAAAATGGAGTTGCAGAATGTAGAAATAGACACCTTCTGGAAACAGCAAGGTCCCTCCTATTGACTAGTCACGTCCCCAAATATTTCTGGGGTGATGCTATTCTCACCGCCACCCACTTAATTAATCGGTTACCTAGTCGTGTACTGAACTATCTTTCCACAATTGACAAGCTTCAAGAAACTCACTCCATTTCTCATCTTGATCATAGGCTTTTGCTCCATGTCTTTGGTTGCTCTGCCTTTGTCCATTTACATCATCCCTCCTCGAAGTTTGACCCTCGTGCACTCAAGTGTATTTTGTTAGGCTACTCCAACTCACAAAAGGGGTATAGGTGCTATGATCCTCTCTCTAAATGCTTATTTACTAGCCGTGATGTCACGTTCTTTGAAGACACCCTTTATTTCACCCAGTCTTTAATTCAGGGGGAGAATTGGAATGAATTTCAGCCTATAACACCCATACCTCCATCTGTAGCCATCCGCACTCCTATGCCTACCATCACAAATAGAGGAAACCCTATGACAAATAATAAACCATCAGGGGGAAATGAAATCACTCAAAATCAACAATACAAAGCCTATTCCCGGAAGAACAAACAAGGTAAGGAGACTATCATATCTGAAGCAGTATTAGAATCTAACCTGGTGACAGATTCTGTTCCTGAGAAAACAAGGGATCAAACCAAGAAGGCTGATAATTTGGATCTGCCTATAGCCCTGAGAAAGAAGACTCAATCATGTACAATGCATCCCATTGAAAAGTATGTATCGTATGCAACTCTATCTCCAAATTTTTCCTCCTTCATGATCAATCTTGATAATATTTGAATACCTAGTAATGTTTATGAGGCACTTGAGATTCCTGAGTGGATAAATGAAGTATTAGAGGAAATGAGAGCCTAGAGAAAAATGGTACATGGGATGTTGTAGAGTTGCCACATGGAAAGAAACTAGTGTGATGTTAGTGGGTATTCACCCCAAAATATAACACAGATGGTACTTTGAATAAATACAAGGCACGGTTGGTTGCGAAGGGCTTCACTCAGACATACAGCATTGATTATAATGAAACATTACCCCGGTGGTGAAGGTAAATATCATCAGAGTTCTCCTCTCAGTTGTTGCCAATCTTGATTGGCCTCTTCAACAACTTGATATCAAAAATGCATTCCTAAATGGTGAATTACAAGAAGTATACATGTCACTACCACTAGGTTTCAATAATGACAAGCCCAATCAGGTATGCAAACTAAAAATATCTCTCTATGGTTTAAAACAATCGCCTCGAGCATGGTTTGATAGATTCTCTACTGCAATTAAAACTGAAGGATACAAGCAGAGTCTATTCGATCACACTATGTTTGTCTCTAAGAATGAAGAAGCAATGATAACCATCCTCATCGTATATGTAGACGATATTATTCTCACTGGAAATGATATCAAGGTGATGGAACAAATTAAGGCAGCACTAAATAAAGAATTCGAAGTCAAAGACCTTGGAAAATTAAAATACTTCCTAGGTATGGAAGTGGCAAGAACAAAGGAAGGGATTTGTGTGTCCCAACGAAAGTATGTCCTTGATTTACTCAAAGAAACTGGTATGCTTGGCTGTAAACCTAGTAAAGTTCCAATTAACACTACAAAGAAGGTCAAGAGGAACAATACACCTGTAAAGACAGAGAAAGAAGCTGCAAAAAGAAAAAGACAACAAAAAGATGAAATTGGCAACTGACAAAGGACAATATCAATGGTTGGTGGGGAAACTCATTTATCTCTCACATACTTGAACTAACATTGGATTCGCAATTAGTATAGCAAGCCAACACATGCACTATTCTCCAAAGAAGAAGCACATGGATGCAGCCTATAAGATTCTCAGGTATCTTAAAGGGACTCCTAGTCTAGGACTCTTCTTCAAGAAGAATGATCAGAGAACTATTGAGATCTATATAGATGCTGATTGGGCAGCCTCTCTGGAGGATAACAGATCTACATCAGGTTACTGTACCTTTGTTTGGGGGAACTTAGTTACCTGGCAAAGCCAAAAGCAAAGAGTTGTTGCTAAAAGCAGTGCAGAGTTAGAACTAAGAGCATTGTCCCAAGGTATCATGGAAGGATTATGGCTAAAGAGAGTGGTTGAAGAAGCTCAAATACGACTTAGTTCACCACTAAAACTCTATGGTGACAATAAAGCAGCCTTGAGCATAACTCTAAACCCTATACAACACAGCAGGACCAAACATGTCGAGGTTGATCGACACTTCATTAGAGAGAGTAGAAGCTGCAATTATCTGCTTATCCTTTGTACCTACAATGTCCCAACTTGTAGATATTCTCACAAAAGGTCTACCAGAAGGCAGCTTCAAAGGATTGGTAAGCAAGTTGGACATGATAAATATCTATGATCCAACTTGAGGGGGAGTTTGGTAAATACAGGAATAATAATAATTTGATTATTCCTATTTCTGCAGTTACGGGATCCTACAATTATGGGATTCAAACTTCCTAATATATTGATTCTGTTATTCTTTCGAATATGGCGCATCTCTACCTATAGCCTCATGTATATATAGAATACCTCAGGTGTAAATAATAGTATCGGAGTGTTTGAGCTCTGTTTATTCCACAGTTACATTTGATTTGACGGGCTTCCTTGCTTATTGTTTCATTATGTTTAACCAAGAAGCTCTTTCTTTTGATGTCAAGTAGTTCGTTTATCTTGAGGGACTGCTGAATGTTCTTATCTAAGATAATTGAATTGAATTATTCTTGGGGGGGAAATTAGTCTCTTGCTTTTTATTGCATTTTCTGGACTTTCAATGATCGAATTTGACACCAAGGAATCTGGAATGGCTTTGAAGCAAGGTCACTCTAGTTTGTCCTGTGCGAAACAAGAAACTTTTTGACAACAGAATTGATTTTTATTCATGTGAAGATAATGATGCCATTTCTTGAGTAAATTCCTTTACAATGCATGAGATGATTCAAACTGATTTTTCCTTTGATTGGTTGACTAATTTACATTCCTTTAATTCTTTTTTGTGATTCTTGTGAAGGGTCACTTGCTTGTGCTTGAAAATTTCAATTCCCTACGAGTGAATCACGGTCTGATGGAGGCAGGTTATGTTGATCATCAAACTGCTTCACCTCCTATGGTTTCAGGGTCGGAAAGATATGATCATGGGAGAACTTTATCTGTTTCAATGACGGCAACTGTTGATGCAGTGGGGAATATTCTTTTAGGTAATTTCTATTGCCTGTGATTGTCCCCGTGGGGTATTATATATGGTTAGTTTGAATGGCCAATATGTAATGTTGATAGCTGCATGTTAAGTGTTAGCTATAGTGACTGCATGTTACTGATTAAAATGAAGGCTCTTCCTTTGAAGAGGGTTTTCTAAAGACCAAGCAGTTATGGTGGTTTTATTTAATAAATTTATAATGATATTCACAGATCTTTTTGTAATGCAGACCTCCCAGTTGAGTTATAAATTATTTTATTTATTGGAACATGCTTGCTGCCTACACTATGTTTATCATTCAGTGTAATCTCACCCTTTATTGAGAAAATAACTTGAATGCATGAGGTGTTCCTAATTTGAGTAAACATGAGGTGAAATAAAAAGAGAAGAAAGAGAGAAAAACCACGTGATTTTGACATTGTTTTATAGTTGCGTGTGATGTGAAAATATTAGATGCTTAAAAAGAACTATATTAAATTGTTGTGTGATCATGATGCTTTTTAGTATATCTTTGGCTATCAAAACACTGGGAAAGGTTTTTGGATTGAAGTTATCTTCCATCCAGACTTTATTGAAAGTTTCATTCGTCATTATCTTTCTAGTCGTAAATAAATTTTGAGATAAATTAATATTGGCAGTGGTGCATATACATTGCTTTTTTGGGTTTTTCCTTGTTTGTTTTAACACTATTCTTATTATTTGGGGTGACAACCAAAATACCAACAATCAAGGAAGTAGCCGAGAATTTGTTGGGTTCAGCATTGATTTGGACGAGTCCATTGTCAATCACATATGGGAGCGAGCTGGAGATTTCTTTCCTACATTAAAAACACTTTCCCTTTCTGATCTCAGCACAAGTAGAAATATCAGAGTTGGATTACGACCCTATAGTGAGTTCTAATTTCTTTCAATTCTCCTACGGTTGAAAATTTATTTTGTTAGCTATTAAAGGTTATTTGCATATACTTTCTATTTCATAAAAAGAAGTTATCTGAATGTATTTTCCTCACTGCCTGGGAAGTATTTGACTTATAACGAATTTTACCACGTCAGTGCCTGATGGGAAGCCAGTGATTGGGCCTGTGCCTGGCTTGTCTAACCTGTACCTTGCAGCTGGGCATGAAGGGGAAGGGCTTGCGCTGGTGAGTTTGCGAAGACTCTCCTAGTGTTAGTTAAATTAAAGGACTTTGAAAATCAACATTGACTGTGTATTTTAAAATGGTAGTGAGCATGCGTTGACTCTTTACAATTATCTAGAAAATAAAATGCTTTCTTTTTAGTTAGAAATGGATTGAAAGATCCTTCCTAATTTTGGAGCGGTTTCCAGGCTTTAGGGACTGCTGAACTGGTCACTGATATGGTGTTGGGTGGTCCTACAAAAGTTGATGATGGACCCTTTTCTGTGCATCGGTTCTGTTGATGAAATGCATGGCACTAAGAAGAATTGTTATTCATGCATTTGAAAAAATCTTGGTTATGGTTTACAATTTTCAAGATATGAGGCCATCCTGTAACTTCCATAAATGACTGATTTTCAGGTACGATGATATGATATTGTAACGAAAGAAGTTAGGGGTTAGTTGGGCTAATTACAAGAGATGACCGCAGTAGCTAATGGCTATAAATAAGTGGCCTAGGGACTAGTTGTAATCATGCTTTTGATTAATGGAAATGTGATTCCACTGTTTCTCTTTCTCTGATCTCTCTTGTGTATCTCTCTTCCCTCTCTTCTCTCCCTTTTCATCTCCTTCCTCTTCATTATTCTATATCATATGGCTTCCCATATTGATTAAAATAGTTTAATTGTAGCCATAATCGTTTCCCTTTTACTTAAATATACTATTTTTTTAGGGAGAATTATGACTAAGAACCAAATCCACAGACTTTTTATTTCTAAATACCACTAATGGTAAATACTCATTGTTTCACTTGTAAATTTGTATTGGTTTAATGATAAATAGTGTTAAATATTTTTTAGTTGTAAATTTATGTTATTTAAATGGTAAATACTCGCAATCTAACTAGAATTTGCTTTATGTGAGTGGTAAATTTAAGAGCCTTCATAATAATTAATTTGTGAATAAAGTCCTTCATTATAATTCTCAATGGTTTTTATTGTTTTTATCCTACGAAAAGAATTGCTGAAATGGTGATTACTTTGATTAGTAAATAATTTACCTTTTCCTGTGATAGGCAGTAATTAATCTGATTCCTTGATTTCGTTTTCCATTTTGACATCTTAGCTAGTCTGCTGCTGCTACCGCTTCCAATTGTAGCTCTTTCTATGGTGACTATCAGGTAATATAACAAGTAACTTCCCCTTTATCCAACTCTTACTTATTGATGATTTATGAGACAAAATCAAGCATATACTGCTACTAGGCTTGTGTGATTTGAACTTTCTGCTACCAATGGTTTTTGCTGGGTGTAAATTTTATGAAAGAAGGGAAAAAAACAAATGAAAAGCACCATACAAGAAGGCAATAGTCAGTCATCCTGTCCTTGGGTACTTCTGTTGGGTATCTTGCATTTCCCAACTCCTTTTATTGCTTTTTCTAGCCGTTAGTCAATGAGGCACAATTGTTGTTCTACAGAAATTTACAAATAATCCAGACAGTTAAATTGATATGCTGTTAGGTATCCCTCTTCCCATGACTCCTTTTGATCCAGAACTTGTTGTATTAGGGTACAAAAGATTGTATGTCATTATTGCAGGGCCACGCCTGTTTTTTAGCCTGGGCTCATTATTTCTACTTAAGATCCTTGTCTGTATCCTCTTTAATTCTTCTCCGAATTGTGCAAATCTCTTCCGAACCTCTTCATTGTCTATCCACTCAGGAGAGGGTTGGCAACCCAAGTACACTTCATCACTTGTGTGTTGTGAAAGGACCTCTACTAATGCTACACCCAAACTCATTTCAAATCTTCCAGGCAACATCTCGAGGAAGAATTTATCTGGGTCCTTGAGAAACTCGCTGAATTCATATGTTCCTTCATGAGGAATAAATTGTCTGCATAGTGTTGGACGACCTGGTGGGTAACCAGAGTATGCATATTGCCCATAGTTAAGTGATGCGTGCATAGCTGAAGCTATCCAAATGAGTGTTGTCAATGCTTCTACAAGGTTTGAGAGAGTAGTCATTTGTTTCCACCAGGTTTCATTGCGCTTATCACCATGGCCGAGATTTTGAATCTCTGTCCACCAAGCTTGGAGTTCGACATCAGACTGGACAGCATCATCATCTTTGTAGAAGAAGGAACAGAAGTCCTTGACCCATTGCTTGATAGCGACCCATATTTCAAGTCCATCAGTGGCATAGGGATAATCCTCCAAGAGAAGTTGAATCCCCACAGGGTTATTCACATCTGGGTCTTCTATGGCCAAACCCCTGAAAAGCCACAATCAGAATAAAAAATGCCCAATGAAACTTCAGACTTTGTAGTCGAAAGAGTAAACTAACAATTTACTGTGAGTTTTGGAACCTTCTAGCTTTAGTTTTGAAAAGTTAGTGACAAGTTAATCCCTAAAAATAATAAACTTGAATGTTAGTTAATAAGGATCTTATTATCTTGGATGATTAACTGATATAGTTGAAAACTAAAATTTCATAGGTCTAATACTCACAGTTGAAATGCTTTTGTCTTTCTTGTTACTGAAGGTGCAATTTACCTTTTGAGTAGATCAGCAGGAAGTCCTTGTTCATTGAATCTCCACTGTTTGTAGAGCTCAGATGATATTTCCATGGATTTTTCGCCTGAAAATAATGTTTTTTCAAGTATTCCTTCTGCATTTACAAGTATACATCTTGCTAAAGCATTTATATGAATGGTGTCTCTAAAATGAGAGTTCAATATCCGGTGGATTGGATGCATAACACTTAGTTGTCTTCTGGTGGCAATGATAAATGGTTCAACAACTGCGTGTGTATGTAACCTGCAAAAAACTTTGTTGCAGATAGTTTAATAATATAACAATCATAATCAATGTTATTTATTGATATGTTACATCGTGTGCA
This sequence comes from Inga leiocalycina, assembly GCA_963242795.1. Lineage (NCBI taxonomy): Eukaryota > Viridiplantae > Streptophyta > Magnoliopsida > Fabales > Fabaceae > Inga > Inga leiocalycina. The sequence continues at coordinate 42,797,883 of OY725328.1, read as the reverse complement.
TGAAGAATTTCAGAAAAACTAGGACTTTTTGTGGGGTAGGGTGCTTGTTTACTGCAAAATGCTCATTCCTCTCCTTTTATTTTATTGGCTTGTTCTTTGTATTGCTTCTGAATTACTGAACTTAACAATAAGAATTAGTTTCTGTAATCTCTTATTCCTTCACCTTTTCACAGGAAGAATTTTCTATAACTAGATACATTTCCACATGCATTTCTATAACTACTCATGGTTTGTGAGTGCCACAACAACGACACTAACAAACCTTAAAATAAATTTTTAGATAGATTATTAACCAAAAGGTATTATTCAATAACTTTATCGAATAATCTCTTTGGTTTTTCTCTACTCCTTTTCAGAAAACTCCATACTATTTGATTTACCTTCTTCATTAGAGCCTCCCAACGACTTTCTTTATATATATTCAAATCACCTCAAACGATTTTCTAGTATTTTTCTTTCAATAGGCACCACTGAAAACCAACTAGTTTCTACCATTTAGTGCAACTTAAAATAAATTTTATATGGAAAGAACCTGATTGGTTTTTAGTAGTTCATATTCAAATAACCCTTGTATAAGTGTGTAATGTTCAATATGCTAAACTTCAATATACGTGCCTACTTAGTGCATGCTTGCTTTTGGTGGAAGCACTACTTACCTATTTCCACCAAAATCATGGTTGTAGTAGTTTCTTACGCGAAACCAAACATGTTTTTATTGAAAGATATTGAGCTCACCAATGGCTAATGAGCTGATGGTAAAGATTGTCATTAGCAGCAACATGTGCTTTAGCAAGTTGCCAAAGAGCAGCTTCTGCTTCTGCTTCTGCTGGAACAAAGACTCTGTGCTCTTCATTTCCCACAGGAAATGAAGGAAGGCTCAGTTCTATTGCTAATGGCTTCAACATGCCATCACTTCTCAGGAACAGAAGTGTTCTTGATGCATAGGCACACACTCCATTTGTGTTGATTCTGTTCAAATATGGAATGAGATAGTCATGGTGGTCCAGTATGAATATTCTCCCCTCTTGCAGTGCCTGACACACAAATCAATCAATTAGTACACTATAGTCTTTCTCTGGTGTAAAATGTAACAGCTATATAACTAACTTGCAGAGATTAAGAAAATTAGTTTAATTGTTGGTTTCCTTAAGGTACCTCTTTTAATTATTTGCAGTGAAAACTACTCACTTGACAGAAAGTGAATATGATAGAAAAAGTAAATTGTGATCTTACATTTAGCACCAAGGAAAATCTCTATATTAGCTCTTATATTTGGGACTTGGCAGAATACTAAAATATGTTATGAAAGATTGATGTTGTTTATGAGATTTTGTACAATACTTTTTCCAATTTTTAATATAAGACATTTTATTGACCAATTTCCTTATTAAAATGTGTTTTATATTAAGGATTAGAGGAGTATATGATTGTTTTTATAGTTGTAAATATTCTAAAATATGAAGAGTGCTTTTACATACCTGCAGAATTGTCAACCCTTCAAGGTTGTGTTCTATGTGTTCTGATTCTATAGAACTGTTCTCTCCATTTTGGCTTTGAGGTGGGAATCTCTGAAAATTTATCATGAAGTTTTTTTTTTAATCATTAAATAAAATAAAACATGAAATTTCATTTAAAATTTATAACAAGTGATCTTATGATTCTGAATTTGACAATAATGTTTAATATTTGAACTTGTAAAAAGTTTATTTTCTAATTTTAAAAATTAAATATAAAACTATCATTCTTATTTTCATCCACATTTAAAAAAAATTAAAATTATTAATCTAGAAATTATTCAATCATGGCATGATAAATAATTTGGAAAAGAGAGAAAATAAAAATTACCCTCAAGCGTTGGATTCTCAATGGGTGAATTCCTGCTATCATTTGTCTTGCAAATTCCATATCGTCCATCCATGCCCATTCATTTTCTGAAAAATATAAATAACCATTAGACTAGCCTAACACTATAATTTTTGAATTCAGATTTCAAAACACACCACTTAATTTTCTCCAATTATCAGAAATTATTAAAATATTAAATATCAGTTATATTAACGCCAAAAAGTCATAGGACAAGTACAGATCTTTTAGATTTTAATTTTAAAGGATAAAAAGATATATAAAAGCGCCCAAATTTTGTAAATTTTAGGTTAAATTGGCATTATAACTACCTTTAAAAACTAAAAATAGCACTAAAATCATCATTATTGATAAATCTCTTAAATTTAAGAGACTCCATGTAATTTTCTAACAAAATTCAAATCTCTCAATTGAAGTTAGTTCTCTTAATGCGCTTCCCATATTCACACATATTCGAAACAGAGACTTTGTACTTAAGCAACTAGAGCGCCTTCTTCTAGGATCAACTATTGTTAGTTAAATTTAATTTTCTAACAGTAAGTGATAAGTGAGATTACCAGATAATTTAAGAGAGTGAATTCAATTTTCTGACAAAATTCAAATCTTTAAATTTGATTGCATTTTTCTTCTTTTTCACATGGTTACATATCTATGTCAAATTTGAGTATATTATCGGGTCCAATTGGGTAACTCTCAAATATATTTTCTGCCTTTACATAAAGTTAAACTTGAGATTTCATGCTTTAGCAACCATAACTAATTTCATTAGGACCAACTCTAGTCGGTTAAATTTAATTTTCTAACAGAAAGTGAAGTGAGAACTGACGAGATTACCAGATATGATTTGAGGAAGAGGATAATGCAGAGAAATCTTGAGGGAAGCATGGTGAGTGATTGCATTGGCAAGCTGGGGCACAAGTGTATTCTTTATTGTGTCTTTGAAGCTTCCTGTGATTTTGCGATCTCTATTAGGAGAGAACAAGTTAAGTATCTCTTGGAAAGAGTGAAAGGTATCATTATCTGATGAATCTGATTCAAGTAGTGACTTTAATTCTGGAATCACAAAGTACACAAAAGCTTGCACTGCTTTTGATTGCAACTCATTTAGTTTCTTGGGGCTGCATCTTTCATCTGCAGGAACATATATACTCCAAAGCATTGATTCTGGTCTGCTCTCACTTGACATTCCTATCATTATTCATATCAAGGTTTTAGGTCTTTAGAATAGTAATACTTGAGGTGTATGGATTTGATGATATGCATTTCATGGGGTTTAATCAAATCATGTTCAAATTATGCAAAAATTGCCGAAAAATCCTTCATGACAAAATTTATTAAATTTAGGGGTCTCTAAAGATCAAGGTTGTTGAGTGGATGTAACTCTTCTTCAGTGAGTGTAATTCTTTTTCAGTTATGTGCAACCTATTTTCAATTATGTGTAACTGTTGCACACAACTAAAAAAGGGTTGTACCAATTGAAGATAGGTTGCATATAAATCCTTAAACAAATTTTAAATAATAAATTTTGCAATGAGGGATTTTTGAAAGTTTTTCTACAAAAGATTATGGCTATAAATTTTGATCTGTTCATTCAAAGTGTCACATCATTTGTTATATTAAGTGAAGTGATATCACTAAAGAAACTTAGGTCGAATGATGTGGGTTAAATTGCATTTAGCTCCTTGATTTTTTTTTTCAGAAGAACTTAATATCCTAATCTAATTTTTTGTCATCATCCTAAATTATTTTTTCAGTAACACTCAATATCTTAAAGTAATTTTTTATGCATAAAATACCCAATAGTATTTTTTTAGTTGCACTTAATATTCTAAGTTTAAGGTGCTTATTGATACTTCAAAAAATACTTTAAGAACAAAATTACACCAAAAATCAGTTTAGGATGCTAGAGGGTGGTGATGCAACTTAACCCAACAATGTGACATGATAATATGTGAAGAATCAAATCAAAATTACATTCAAAACAGATTAAGATTAAAATAAAAGGAAGAAACTATAATAATTAATGACATACTTGAAGAAGAAACTTTTCGTCCAGTTCTGAGTCTGCGAGGATATGGATACCACCTGGAACTACCCAACACAGGTCTAGGGTTTTGAGGAGCACTAAGATCATTGTACACTTCATATTCATATATTCTCTCCCATTCCTTTCTCTCTCCTGATTCTCCATTCCCTCTCATCCTTTCAATTTCTTCATTCCTTAGCCCTGCCAATCCTCTTGGTGTTTCCCTTGGAATATAACACTATATATCTCCGCAACATATATGATTGTTATGTAATTGTATTCAAAAGTACTACCACCAGTTATTAATATAAGAGCTTATTGGAGATTAAATTTGATTCTAAATACTTGTAAGTACTACCACCAGTATTTTAAGGATTGGATGTAGTATACTTGTAAGTATTAAAGTTAGAGAAAGAGGTAAAAAGAAATAGGTTAGCCTCACTCGATCGTGTAAGACTCACATGTATATAAATAGGGCTTACCATTTTATTCTTAGCTCTTTCTAATTCTATTCTTCTAAAGTAATTCTGGGGATCCAAATTCATACTTTTATAGATGAAAAAAAAAATACTATAGATGATGAAGAAAAATAATAAACTACATAAATTAAAGACTTCCAAGTTTGAAGTTTTATTAAAGAGTAGCATGTAAATATTTTGAAAAAATAAAAAATAAATCTGTATAACTATAGCATGAATTAAGGGAGGAAAAAAAAAATCAGTATCACTACTCTTGAACTAATTACATGGCGTTTTAACAGTAGATTAATTAAAAGATTTAGTTAGTAGTTACTTGGTATGGAACTTTTTTAATGCCTATAATATTTTTTTCTAGTTAATTACTTATGTTCTTATAAAAAAGAAAAAGTCAAACAGTGGATTAAAATGATGGGGTTCTGAAACTTACAGTGTTGGAGAAGAAAATGCGGGGAGATTTGATGTTCTTGATAGGATATATCCAAGAATTACAAGGGAAGTGAATAATCTGTTTGGTTGGGGTTTCAATGGAGGCATGTTGAAGATAGAATCTGTTCTTGTTGTGTTGGTTTTTTATCAGAAAAGCTAATGGAATCCCAAAATTTAAGTCTACACGTATTCTGATTCTGTATGTTATTAGGGTTTCTGTTGTGCCTTCTTGTTTCTTCCTCTTTCCTCCTTTAAAATGAGCCACGTCACTTAGCTTCCCTTCGCCTGTTTCTGTTCAGTGCAATTCATCAAAGTTAAAAACCGTTAATTTATTAATATAACTGTTTAATTAATAAACCCTAGTTCTTGATTACAAATAACTTAAGGAACAAAAAACAAAAAGGGAAAAAAAGATAATCTTTGTGTTAAAAATCGAACCAGATCAGTTGGTTGGAATGGAAAACCAGCTTATCAATCACTTACTTGGCTTAATTCGGAGTACACAATCAACCACACAATCAGGAAAATTTATGGTTCAACCGTTTCATAAAAACCAATTAATTTATTTTATTCTATTAGTTTTAATCATGTATAAGTATGACCTTAAGTTGTGATTTGTATAGAACAATATATAATAATAAATATTCTCAGATGAAACATCTAGACCAAATATTCTCAGAAATCATTAGTAACATTTCAAGTTTTTGCCCCTTTGTATCTGAAATATTTACTAACATGTCACATATTACTCATCAAATAAAAAGCATGAGAGAATTTTATTCAGATTCAACCGGTAGAGGAACGACTCATTTTCTTTTTCCTCTTCTTTTCTGATCCTAACTATTGGATCAAAATTTCAACAGAATTTTGTTCTTAAAAATATTATTAAATCCCAACCATTTTGACTGGCCAACACATGCACAAACTTGTAAATTGTAATTACAAATATTACAGAACTTGTCTTAACACATTAATGGTGAGGAAAAGGAGCTTACTATACTGCATGAAGCCAGAGAAAGGAAAGCAACTTACTTGGATCTAATTCAGTGCCACTATAAATCTGAACACAAGCTGATTTTCCTGCTGCTCCTCCTGATTGGCCTTCATGTTGAACCACTTCAAACGTTCCCTTCAGTATCATTGCTTTCTGATGATTATGACCAGAAACATCAGTACGTTTTCGAGACAAACGACTTGAAATCATGCGTTTCAAACGCACTGTTGCTCTGCCAGGAGCCTCCTCCGTTAATATTTTCCTTTCCTAATATGTTTTCCTTTTAATTTATTTGTCTCTCTCCTTCCCTCATCAACATTAATCAAATCTGTATACAGTGATTGCTTTATATATATATCAGCTATGGATGCTAGCTCAAATGTTGCTGAGGCGTATTTATGAATCCTAATCAATGATCGATAAGAGAACTTCATTACCTTGCTTTGTTTGCTTTGCATCTGATACCTTGCTTGCCTTGAGGTTTTGATCATCTTCTCTGCACGTGGTTGTAGTATATATGTTGCAATATTCTTACCCTTTGGTTATTCCATAGTGGAGTAATGTAATTAACTATTGCAAAAAGGTTAAATGAAGAAAGAAAAAGAATGAAACAGCTTGGTTTTTTGTCATGTTCTTTCCTGTCTTTTAAACCAATCCCCATGAACTGATGTATACATCTATCTATGATCACTTGATCAACCTTTTATTTCCTTTTTTTTTTGTTTTGAAGGAACTTTTTATTTCTTCTTATATACAGTAATGGAGCTTGAACTATATTAATACACACACACACACACTAGAGGCAAGCCTTTTTCTTGTGGGAGAATACCTAATCTATGCTTTTGACATATTTATAACGAGAGCTTCATATAACACATGATTTTAGCATTCATGAAGTACTTTGCGTGTATGGACATGTGTTTTTCTATATAATTACTGTGAATATACAAAATTAGATGGGCTTATGTATATAACATGAAATTTAAGAATGTGCTACAATAATAATGTTCATATCTTCATTATCAACAATTTTATTACTTGCTACAAGTTTGACCTTTGGAAGTGATTCAACATACCTTTGAGCGCATCATCAAAATTAAGGAGAGGGTCTTCATTAACTTTATCTAAAAATTTTAAAAAAAATGTAAATTGATTCGTATTTGATACCGAGCTAGCAAAACAGCTGATTTGTATATGTTTTGTATATGTCATCTTCTGTAATATATATGATATACAATGTCTTCGGGCACACTGATTTGCCCAGCTGTGGTACGGAATGTGTAGGGGTTGCAATAGTGGTTAACTCTGAACACATTTTTGACTGAACTAAGTTATGTGTTAGTATACTATTGCATTATTTGATATTTGACATATTTATTTTTCGCATCTTCTATGAATCACTAGTAGAAAAATGACTTTTAAGACCGGTTAAAAATGACTTTTTAGACCGGTTCTGTATTAGGTCTTGATACAGCCGGTCTAAAAAGTCTGTTATTTTTTAGACCGGTTGTTAGAACCGGTCTTAAATGTCTAAGCCTTTAAGACCGGTTGTACCCACAACCGGTCTAAAAACTCCACATTTAAGACCGGTTGTGGCACAACCGGTCTTAAATGTTTAAGCCTTTAAGACCGGTTGTACCCACAACCGGTCTAAAAACTCCACCTTTAAGACCGGTTGTGGCACAACCGGTCTTAAATGTCTCACCTTTAAGACCGGTTGTGCCACAACCGGTCTTAAATGTCTCACCTTTAAGACCGGTTGTGCCACAACCGGTCTTAAAGGTGGAGTTTTTAGATCGGTTGTGGGTACAACCGGTCTTAAAGGCTTAGACATTTAAGACCGGTTGTGCCACAACCGGTCTTAAAGTACTTTTTAAGACCGGTTGTTACTACAACCGGTCTTAAAGTTTAATTTTTTTTTTAAAAAACACCCTTTTATTATATGTACACGCACAGAAAATGCTCCAATTTTAAACAGCAGTAATAATTAACCTTCAATCAATGACAACACAGATGTCCAAGCTCAGCAACAATATATTCAAAATTACAATGAATGTCAAGCAATCAAATTTCCCAAGCTATTATTCACATGAATAGTCATTATATCAAAAAAGAAAATCAACAATTAACAATGTAGCAAGTATCACACAATTTCCAGGAGCAAGATGAAACTCTGAATGCAATGAACTCTCATGCACTTGGAAAACCAATTTTATGACAGAAATTAATATTAGGACATCAAAAGTTTTCTCAAATGATAGCAATCCAAGTTCAATAATTTCCAAATACGTAACAGCGCAAAATGACAACAAAATGCAATTTTAGATGCAGGGCAACTTCAGAGCAAGTACTTCAAAATCCCAATATGAAAACAACACTAGAAGTTATTTAGTATAGCTCCAATCAACAACGCTAAAAGGAGATCAAACTGTTCCTTAGTCAATTTTTAGTTCCCCAATGTTCATAGCAATTCAAAATTTAGCAACAAGAGACCAATCCAAATCCACCAACAACTTCACACAATCCAATTTTACCTTTCAGCAGCTAATTAATGACTAAGCTTTCACGCCTATTACAGACAAAATCCAATTAACAGCAATAAACCCCAAGATCACAACCCACAATTCAATGTTTCTAAGATAAGACGCAAGTGCTAGCGAGAACGCACAAAATTAACAGGAATTATGTGTAACTCAATCTCAGTTTTCAGCAGCAAAAAATGAATCCAATTTGCTAACAATTTCAAATTTTCAATCTCTATTTTTTCAAAGCTGAATGCAAATTACAGCAGCAATTTCCAACACCAGCCAACAATCTGAAGTCTTCCAAAAATTTTAAATTGGCAAAACAGAAGCAATTAATTTCACAGGTTCAGCAGTTCACAAGAGCCACTATTTCACCTTTCTAATTGCCAAATCCCTTTCCAACACACAGTCCAAATGCAACCATTAATTCGGCACATTCAAAGTTCAGTATGGCAGCAACAACAGTTCAAGGCAGCATCAAAATCTTCACAATCCTGCAACAATTTTCTAATTCCAATAACAGCAAGACAGTTACAGATGCTCAGACTTATTAATCCAACAATATCATTTCATGTATGTATATATATATATTAGTATATATGTGTGTGTGTATCTACATACATGTAATAATAAATTGTTAGCATAACTTGTTTCTCTGGTGCCTCCATTCATATGCAATACTTGAGCTGTGATGTTACTAAATTTTAAGTGAGCACCATAAGTGTGGGAGCCGTGAAAATACAGTATAATAGTTAATCAAGGTCGTCCCACAGAAACTCAAGGTAATTGAAATAATGCTTATATGCGATTTGATCCATTGACATCCATCTTGTAAACAAAAAAAGGGACAAACTAACAAATGCCAAATACAGCTAGAAACGCTGTCATTAAATATCTACATTCATATTCATAATTAGAGATAAAACATCTCATAAAGGTCTTCAAGCTTCACAAAGGACATAATAATCTAACCTAATATGGGTACATTTTTACAATGAACTTTGGATTCAAAAACTCACTAATTTTGTAATAGCTCATGGATGAATTCAGCACAAGATGTGCGAATGAAATCAATATCTTCTTCAGGAAAGGGATCAGCAAGATCAAACATCTGTAACACCAAAACCAGACGAAACATTGACTTAGTAACTTAAAAACAATAAAGTAAAACAAAAGTTCTGAAATATAAATTTACCTCTTGAGTAAAATCAGTCGTGCCTAGAGTGATAATATTGTAAATGTGTCTCAAAACATAAAAACCACATAAGTTGGACCCCTTTGGTTGCCGACGGCTCTGAGAAAAAACATGATATCATTAAAACAAATATAAAGGCATGTCTTATTACATTCTTTAAACAAATCCATATGTACTAACCTTTGGCATGATCCATGTAGGGTCCTTTAAGTCACGAACATGCTTACCACAAGCACTGTGTAGGAATGTCCGCATAGCTCTATGATCATCACAATGACAAATGTTATTGGTTTTACACAAATTCCATAAACATTACATAGAAAAGGTAATAATGCAAGAAAACTAACGAATTAATGGTCTTTTTCAAATCATTCCCTGGTTTGAAGTGGAGGGAACATAAGAGGATGACAGTGTAACTACTCTTGCATAGAAGAAGCAACTGCCAATGATCACTGAAAAAAACAGAAGAATATTAATAAGCAAACATAAAACATTATATAAATTATAAAATATCAATATGTTTCTTACCTATGCACATATGGAGCCAAGAAACACTCGGTTGCAGTTTCACTAAGCCTCTGTGACAAGTATGTATGTCTAGTAGCAGCAGTGGTCCCTTTCTCTTGGATGTGATGGGGGCATAAGAATCCAAATTTTTCGCTTTTGCCAGAGGAGACCAACCTACGATGCATGTACCTACAATAACGCAAGCACATAAATAAAAGGTAAACGGTGAAACTTTTAAAATATTTACTTTGAATTGCAGAAGCTACTTACATTAAGAACAGTTGGACAATCGCAATCGTAAGATTTTGTCCAGGAGCTACCAGGGACAGCAAATCATCCCTCTCAAGATAGCATGTCACTCCTAACTGTCCAACAAATGAATTCGTAGGCCACTCTCTTGTTTTGAATGATGTATCAAAAGCCATCAGAATCACTTGCTGCATGATATTCAATGGAGGCTGTGAAACTTCTTGCTGATCAGTGAAGGGAGCTGGACTTGGTGGGGCTTTGATCGGACTTGGGGGGGCTTTGATCGGACTATCAAGATGCTCGGCTCGACCAGAAACAAGGTTCGTTGGCCACAAGATGAATGTGCCCAAGACATCGCTAACGACCTTGAATTCATCAGAAGGGATAGGGACAGGTGCATCCGCAATAATCACCTCGTCAACTGACACCCGGACTTGATCACCTTCCATTTGTCGGTGGTGGACAGTTGATCCCAGGTTATACACACTACCCCGTGCAACTAACCGTCTCAGAGGATCCTCGACAAAAAGATCACAAAGCCCAGTAATTTGCGGGTTAGGACCCTCTGATGACTGCCCGATGTTGCAACAACTACCTTTAGTGCTCTGCTTATTAGGATCAATCGATTGTGGCTGGGGAGCACTGGTATCTTGTCTTGAGCTCATAAACACTATCATTTCCTCTTTCATCTTGCTCAACCGGGTCTCTAAAAGTGCATCAAAAGATGCTTCAGCCTCGGCCTTTGCTTCTGCTCTTGCAATGGCCAACATATTCTCCAATTCCTCCCTAGTCACGATGTTTGAGGAATAGTGTACGGGGACTCCAAAGTAATCCCGTATCCCTACCCCTCCTCCAACTCCCCTGACACGGCCTGGATGCTCGTGTTTGCCAGTAGCAACTGTGAGGATGTCATTCCTGCCCTCCGACTTAAAAGATCCCTCAGCTTGTTGTTTTCTAAGTTCATCCTGTAACATAATACAAAATAACAAACGTAAGTAATAATGTACGTTTCTTATGTAATTAATTACAATAACGTTAAATACTTACAATTCTTTCACCAACTATACGAGATTGTTCACTCGTATAAGTCCCACTCCTCTTTTGGTGGGCAAATTGCCATTTTTCTTCTCGACGAATCGGAGATGGCGGAGAAAGAAGAACAGAAGGATCGGATTGAGATGCTTCTTCCAATCTCTTCCGTTTGGCCGCCAACAAGTCTCTTTCAGCCTTTGCATAACCCCCACGAGACATTGTATGAGGGCAATCATTCTTTCTACCACTCTCTTGTGCTTTTTGCCTTTTTGCCTGCGAATAAGAAATGATACAAAAGGAAAGTGTTATAATCAATTAAGATAATTACTAAGTAAATAAAATAAAAAATAAGTCAACTAACCAAAGATTCAGGAGTAGTCCGAAGCCTAACAAATTCTTCCCAAGTCGCTTGATCAAGAAATGTATACGTGCTGCACGGATTAGGACGAGGCTGACCATCTTGCACCTCAATATGAATGTAATTGTTGGTCAGACTTGTCTTAAACTTGCTCCAGCGCTCATAACAATACGTCATCGTCTTGTCGTACAAGATCTCACTCTGAGGAACGTCGTAGGTGAGCTGAAATGCAATAATCACCGGAGTAAGTGACAAATGAAGTGACATTTGTTGATAATTATTAATTACATACAGAAGATAATTGTATACCTGAATAGTGTCCCAAATATGCTGCTTCACCTTTGGATCGACATTTCTCCACTCCTCTATCAAGATGCTCGGCTTGTTACGTGCAAGGAGGCCGACGAAACTCCTATATCGTTGTGCATTAGGCCCGATTGGTTTCCAATGTCTATCAAACTCAATCGGTATCTTTTGGCCTGCACTCCGACTGAGGGAAACATTTGTCAACCGTGTGGCACGTCTACCCCTCCGTACAGACTGGCTACTGCGCTCACTACGACCCTGGCTCGGAGCATTGCTAGGCTCGCCCTGGTTAACACTATCTGGCTGACTCTGCTGAGCACTAGGTGACTGACCCAGAGGTGGAGGAGGTGGCTGATCCTCTGCACTAGGACGCTGGGGATCCGTCATTTTCCTGTAACGACAACAAAGAAAGATAAATCCTAAGCTATGACATGTGAAGACTATATCGATAAAATAACTAAACATATTCTTCAGATAATAATCATAATCATAATTACTTTAGTTAGTTAAGGTCAAAGTAGTATCATAAAGAGATATCCTCCCATATTCCCTCGTGATGATCATTTCTTGTGCCGTGCGCATTATCTGCTTCATCTTCTTCGTTCAGTTCTGGTAGACCCCTGGAAAAAGAAGGAGTCTCAAGAAGATCATAATTTGAGTGACTTTTCTCGTCAATATCAACGACCCTTTTTCCTTGGAGAGCTACAGACCACATTTTATTTGCCTGATCAGTGATATAGAACACTTGTTGCGCCTGATCTGCCATAATGAAAGGTTCATCTCCAAAACTTCTACTATTCAGATCTACTAATGTCAATCCTAACCTATCGATCTTCACACCATTATTGACATCAACCCACTTGCATTTGAAAATGGGAAATCTAATTTTAACATAGTCAACCACCCAAATCTCTTCAATCACCCCATAATAAGGTATGGCAGCCAACGTAGGGTTCTTATCTTTCGAACTAGAGAAGTGCATAGATTCAGCCACTAATACAACACCACTGTTCTGGACGGTGCTCTTATCATCTAGGGACCTCGTGTAAAAGGTATAACCATTGATCACAAATGAAGTCCAACTTATGACATCAACTTCAGGACCACGTGCTAACCAATTTATTGTATCAGAAACACATTCTTCTCCGTCAACCTTTTGTTTGAACCAATGTGCGAAAGTTCTGTTATGCTCCCTGATTAACCTTTGTTCGCTCATTCGACTATTTTGTTTCCGTACAATTTCTTTATGGGCATTCATGTAATATTGAACTTCATCAACATTGTTCAAGATGTACAGGTGGACTTGTTGCAATTCATCAGCATCTATGCTCTTTACTGTTGCCCCGCGTCTACCCCCTTCTTGATCATGACGCTTAGGAAGGCCAATATGTCGTACATTTGACAAATACTGTTGACAAAATTCCATAGCTTCTTCAGAAACATATTTTTGAACAATAGACGCTTCAGGCCGATTGGGGTTCTTCACATACCCTTTTAGTATTTTCATAGTTCTTTCGATCGGGTACATCCACCGGAAATAGATAGGGCCACACAACTTTATCTCCCTCACTAGATGAACAACCAAGTGTGCCATGATATCAAAAAAGGACGGAAGAAAAAGCTTCTCAAGCTGGCATAAGATAATGTATCCTTCATTTTCCAATTCCTCCAATCTTTCCGTGTCAATGACTTTACAACAAATGGCATTGAAGAAGAAACAAAGTCTAGTCAATATGTGTTGAAGATCATATTCGGCAATGCCTCGAATAGCTACTGGGAGTAGTTGTTGCATTAAGACATGACAATCATGAGACTTTAGCCCTATTAACTTCAAGTCTTTCATCGATACAAGCTTTTTCAAATTTGAACAATACCCTGAGGGAACTTTAGCGCCATGTAAACACTCACAAAAGCTTCTTTTCTCAACCTTAGACAAAGTATGAGCAGCTGGAGGACAAAATGTTCTATTACCGTATGGCCTTGGATGTAAATCTTCTCGTATTCCCATTTCTTGCAAGTCTAATCTTGCCTTCACGCCATCCTTAGAACTTCCCTGTATGTTGAGAAGTGTCCCAACGATACTATCACATACGTTCTTCTCCACATGCATGAAATCAATACAGTGTCTGACGTCAAGATTGCACCAATATGGAAGATCGAAGAAGACGGACCTTTTTTTCCATATATTTTTCTCATTTCTACTCTTTGATGACTTACCAAACATAGTATTGATATTTTTCACCTTTTCATAAATTTGCTCCCCAGTCAATGTCTCTGGAGCATCTTCAAACTCTTGGCCACCGAAAAAAGCTTTTTTTAATCTACGATAAGGGTGGCTTCGTCTTAGAAATCGCCTATGCCCAAGGTAAACCGTCTTTCTTCCATGTTGAAGTTGATGGTAGCATGTGCCTTCTTCACATATCGGACAAGCTTTGTGGCCTTTAACGCTATATCCTGACAAGTTCCCATATGCAGGGAAGTCATTTATAGTACAAAAGATCATTGCTCGCATATTAAAAGTCTCCTTCTTGTTCGCATCAAAAACATCGACACCTTTATCCCACAACTCTTTCAAGTCTTCGATCAAGGGTTGTAGGTAAACATCTATGTCATTTCCGGGTTGCTTTGGTCCCGAAATCAACATAGACAACATTATGTACTTTCGTTTCATACATAACAAAGGAGATAAGTTGTAAATTACCAACAGAACAGGCCATGAACTATGTATACTGCTTAGGCTACCATAAGGATTCATACCATCTGTGCTAAGCCCAAGCCTGAGATTCCTAGGTTCTTCACCGAAGCTAGGAAATAATTGATCGATTTTCTGCCATTGAGAAGAATCAGCTGGATGCCGAAGCTTTCCATCAGAAATCCGCTCATCTGCGTGCCATCTCAAATTTTTGGCATCAATTTCATTAGCAAACAAGCGTTTGAACCTTGGAATGATTGGAAGATACCACAACACTTTTGCAGGGCCCTTATTTGATTTATACCTCGGAGTTTCACATATCGGACATTGCTCCTTCTCTTCATGATCTTTTCTATACAATATGCAATCATTAGGGCAAGCATGGATCTTTTTATACTGCATCCCTAGTGGACATAGTATTTTCTTAGCATCATAGTATCGACAAGGCAACACATTATCATCAGGAAGCATATCTTTAAAGGCCTCAAGCGTTTCTGAAAAACTCTTGTCGCTCCATCCATGCCGTGCTTTCAAGCTTACCAATTTCAATACTGCATTCAGCAATTGGTATTTTTTACACCCCGGGTACAACGGCTTCTCAGCATCACTGCACATATTACCATATGCATGTGATTGTTCAAAAGCCTCTTCTCCTACATCACGAATAATGTCCTCTATCCGATCATCCATATCCGTGTCATTATCATCACAAGTCACTTCCCCCTGTTGAGATGCACTTGGCATTTCTAATTGTTCACCATGCCATACCCATACTACATACGTCTTACAAAACCCTTCACAAATTAAATGTGTATATATATCTGCAGCACTTAATCGCTTCTCATTCAAACATTTTACACAAGGGCAATAAAACATTCCACTATCATCATCGGCATTTCTTTTTGCAAAGTCTAAAAAACCCTTGACCCCATCATCATATTCAACACTCGTCCGTTTAGCTTGTATCCAACTACGATCCATATATTCTAACACCTTTTATTTGTTTTGTACTTTGTCCCTGGAAAAGGTAGGACAATGATGAGAGCATGTAATCATTACACCCAAGTACATAGTGTAACTAGAAGTAAACAAAGAATATCGTGATTTAGAGTAGCGTGTGAGGAAAAAATGGAATGAGGGAAAGTGGAATGGAGAAGGAGTGAGGGAATGAGGAATGGAGGTGGAAAGAGGAAGGAAAGAATGCGCTTTCGTCAGAGAAAGTGACTTGGATATATATATATTCTTTTAATGTCTTTTTGAGAGAAAAGTGTGGGGAGTGGTGGGTATAGTCATTAGAAGGGTACTAAAGAAGAAGGACAATTTCTTCTTGGCATCGTACTACCAAGGGTGTGTATACTACTTAACTAAATTGTTTGTTGATATATGGTATTGAATTAATTATGTTTATTGTACATATGGGACATTGGCTCCTCATTGTGCAAAATCCCTTCAAACAAAGGATTTTGTACATTGATTCTCTTCATAGGGATGCGGACA
This sequence comes from Inga leiocalycina, assembly GCA_963242795.1. Classification (NCBI taxonomy): domain Eukaryota; kingdom Viridiplantae; phylum Streptophyta; class Magnoliopsida; order Fabales; family Fabaceae; genus Inga; species Inga leiocalycina. The sequence goes on along the minus strand of OY725328.1, from coordinate 42,781,734 downwards.
ACTTATTACAGATGGTCGATCTTTTCAATATGTAATAAGTTGATGAATATGTTTGTTTATATCTTTACTATGATGTGTTCCTTTATAACTTTTAGCAGTCATTAATTTCTTATCGTCTTATTATATTTGTTTATTGGTATGCCACAAATGAAGGCCTCATCTGCCCCCTGTACTTGGCCGTGGCTATTATCCATTTACACATGGAAGAGAGCAGAGGAAATTTACCAACACACACACACACACACATTGTTTATTTGTGTTCCTTTTACACAAATGAAAGCAAGGACTAGCAAATTTCATTTGTTTCTTTATAGTGTCTACGGCAATTAGATAAAAAGCTCTGATTATGGGTACTATGTCATGAAATTCATGTAGGACATAGTCATCCACAATCATGCCTCAATTACGGCTAGATTAAACGAATCTCATTATCTAATTGTATTTTGATGATTGTATAATAAAGGTGCGCTCACATGCGCCCAATAATTGGAATTCTTATAGCTAATATATTACAGATATAAATGTAATTTTTTCAACTATCTTATCAACCTATTACAGATGACTGCATTGATATTTGATTAACAAATATTTTAATTAACATTAACTCTTTAAAAAATATCGATTTTTGGGATGCCAAAAATTCCACCGATTTTGAGATTAACTTAAATCAATTATTGTGGAGGTTGATTATTTAAATAATAAAAATTATCAATATTAAAAATGAATTTGTTAATTACGCTATTCATATTATAGAATTCAAAATATCAATTAAAGGACCACACTAACTTAATTCATGAGAGGATGGGCAAGAGGAAAGTAGAAGGTGATTGGCATTAAGAGCGGCTAAGTTCCCCTCCCCCTTCCTAAAACCAAACACGCCCAAGAAGATGATGGGTATACTAATTGAGAAGCTATTGGAGTCATGAAAAAATCTATATACAATAATAAATCTAATCACTGTTGAGTCAAGCCAACTGCAAATATCTGGGTTCCTCCCTACTTTTATTGTTTAAAGTGCAGGCTCCAATATGTGCGTGACTTTACGTTGTGTGAAGTTAGTCAAATGTTTTTAATATTAGTAAGAATTCACATCCTTCTCATTTTCAAGTAAATACAAGCTCTCCATGTGATAATAAACAAAAATTCCATTTTCCAAAGCTCCTGCTTGGGCATGTATTGGAGTTGTTGGATTGTACCTATGAATCTCCCCTCTCATGTCTAATATGAGGTCGCCATTCCTTCTTGCCCCCAGTATCCAATCAGGATCTATTTTTGTACCTCGCTGAAGAGATATTTATCCATGACTCATGGTTTCCATATGGTTTCATACACCAAATGGAAATAAAATTAAATACTAACTCACCTTCATCTATTTCACCATCATCTATATGCTTCTCTTTATCAAGAGAAGCAAATCTCCTGTTGTCACAATAGAAATCAAACCACTATGAACTAGATCTTTAGGAAACAATATTTATCGAAACACTTCACGTGTCAGATGAAACATAAGTATAAAGTTATAGTCAAGTCTATAGTCTTCTTGTCTTTGCCAAACAATCCAATGAAGCACCCCATTAAAGAGTACATGGGGCATGCCATTAATGTACCATGAAGAAGAGAAGCTACATGTGAGACGTTTTGATGATCATGTGGCATATGAGAAAACCCAAGTTGAGTCAAACTCAATATGTCTCTTGTGTTTATTAAGATAACGATGAACTATGGTGACCAAAAAGAAACGATGAACAATATTTACTACCTTAAAGTCATTGCTGCTGCAATTAAAACCAAAGCCTACCCTAGATAGTTTTTCCTCCAAAGTCATGGGGAGGGGAAGTCATGCATATTTTTGATAATCGCATGCCAACGACAATGAAGGTATCAAGTTAATTCGCCTAGACCTGAAATCAGGATTAAAGACATGAAGACAGTAAAACAGGGGAAATTACCAACTGCGTGCTTCTAAGTTGTGATGACAGTTGCTGGCGGTGCTGGAAATAGAGCCAGATCTGTGATGGTGCCGGCCCGGAAAGAGATTGACGGAGGCGGAGGGATAGAGAAAGAGGGCGTCGGTGATGGTGGCGGCCCAGAAAGAGATTGACGGAGGCGGAGAGTGCGTCGGTGACGGAATGGAAGACGGATTTGGGAGAGTGCGTCGGTGATGGAAGACGGATTTGGGAGGTGGAAGACGGATTTGACGGAGGAGGAGAGTGCGTCGGAGTGAGTTGATTTCAGAAATTTGGGGAAAGTTTGGGGAAAGATGGCGCGCAAGAGCTGGTGTTGAAATTTGGGGACAGTTTTAAGACCGGTTGTGTCACAACCGGTCTTAAAACTCCACTTTTAAGACCGGTTGTCACACAACCGGTCTTAAAAGTGGAGTTTTAAGACCGGTTGTGACACAACCGGTCTTAAAAATCCACTTTTAAGACCGGTTCTCTCACAACCGGTCTTAAAAATATTAATTTTTAGACCGGTTATTAGAATAACCGGTCTAAAAATTAATCTTTTAAGACCGGTTAGTGTACAACCGGTCTAAATTTTATTTTTTAAACCGGTTATTACCATAACCGGTCTCCCAAATTCTTTATAATTACGTAAATGCCACCGCGCATTTCTTTTAGACCTCATTTACTATAACCGGTTTAAATGCGCCGGTCTAAATAACCTTTTTTGTACTAGTGAATGATTGTCTGTTACTACTAAGATTCCTGTAAATCTCACCCTTTTTCAAATAAAAACAAACATTCCAGCAAAAGTTAGTGGCTCCAAGGGCAAAACAACGAATACGGGCAGTTGAGGTGTGCGGATCCCAAGGCAGGAGCTGTTTGGTTATATTAGTTTAATTTGTATATATTATGAAACCCCGAGGGGAAAACCGATAATGTAATCAAGTACATTGTATCAATCTATCAATATGTTTATGCTATTCCTGTGTTGTTCACTGTACTGCGCGCAAGCACTCTAAAAAATTTGAAAATAAGACAAGGGTCTTACAACTTACCAACGGTGGCATAACCTTATCAGATTGTCATACTCATCTTCTCAACTCGGTGGCCTCAATAGCGACTTGTCATTTACTTCTAATGCTTGTTGAAGATGAGACTGACGCCATTTATATTGCTCGGTCTCCCTTCTTGTCTTGTTGACTATCCCTTCCTCCAAGCTCTCCCTCAGGTTTCAAGGTTGAAGAAGCAAAGTCGGGTTTGGGTTTTAATGGCAAACAAATGGGTTGGTGTCATGTTGGTGTTGGTATTAGAGGATGGGAGATGGATGTTCATTTAGTGAGGAACGTGTGGGTCTTTAATTCATCCACATCAAAGTCCTACTCAGCTAAATGGGGTCAAACAATGGTTAATATAGACATGATGGATGACACGTGTACCAAAAAAATGGGGCCCACAATTCAAAATGGATCGATGTTTGGGGGAACTAACGGACCTGGCATTTTTGTACCTTTTTACAATGATGATAGGTAGTTTTGCACCCAAGGAATGTATATAGTGCTAGGCGCACATGTGACATATGTAGATAGGTATTTTTGCTCTTTCACCCTATTTTTTATTATATATAGTTATTTTTATTATTTGTTCTTATTTATTTATACTATTAATATTTATTATATAAAATGAAACTAAAAACGTTAACTGAAAACAATGAAAGCTTATACAAGGAAGAATCATAAGAGGAAGGAGCCATAGAGTGAAGACCCATGGTAGTGGATGGTGGAGGAGAAAACTTGCAGTTCCAGAACAAAATCTATGGAAAAGAGTGTGAGACCCACTAGGAAAGCTTAAAAAATGTTTGAGAAGAAGTTGAAAGAGTTGCATCAAATAAAATTTTTCAGAGTCCGGCCTCCCTATAATTGATATTTTTTAGAATCCCATCTTTTTATATTAAAAAATACTTAATGGTTCTTAGGGAAGAACCGTAACATATTGTCAGATAATTTTTTTTTAGAATCCCGTCCTTCTATATTTGATATATTTCAGAATCCCCTCTTTATTTATATTTATAGAATACTTAACAGTTCTTAGTGAAAAACTGTAATGTACTGTTAAATAATTTTTTTTACATCTTGCTTTCTTATATTTGATATCTTTCATAATCTCACCTTTATTTTATTAAAAAATACTTAACGTTCTTTGTAAAGAAGCGTCACTACGTTTTCGAGACAAACGACTTGAAATCATGCGTTTCAAATGGACTGTTGCTCTACCAGGAACCTCCTCCATTAATATTTTCCTTTCTTAATAAGTCTTCCTTCTAATTCATTTGTCTCTCTCCTTCCCTCGTCAACATTAATCAAAATCTATATACAGTGATTTCTTTATATATATATATATCAGCTATGGATGCTAGCTCAATGTTGCCGATGCATATTTATGAATCCTATAATTAATGATCGATAAGAGAACTTCATTACCTTGCTTTGTTTGTTTTGCATCTGATACCTTGCTTGCCTTGAGGTTTTTGATCATCTTCTCTGTCCGTAATTGTAGTGCATATGTTGCAATATTCTTACCCTTTGGTTATTCCAAAGTGGAGTAATGTAATTAACTATTGCAAAAGGGTGAAATGAAGAAAGAAAAAGAATTAAACAGCTTGGTTTTTTATCATGCTCTTTCCTGTCTTTTAAACCAATCCCCATGAACTGATGTATACATCTATATGTGATCTGCTAACTATTTGATCAACCTTTTGTTTCTTTTTTTGTTTGTTTGTTTGTTTGAAGGAACCTTTTATTTCTTCATTTATACAGTAATGGAGCTTGAACTATATATATTAATACATACACACTCTAGAGGCAAGCCTCTTATTCTTGTGGGAGAATACCTAATCTATGCTTTTGACATATTTATAACGCGAGCTCCATATTTAGCATTCATGAAGCACTTTGCGTGTATGGACATGTGTTCTTCTATATAATTACTGTGAAGATACAAAATTAGGTGGGCTTGTATAACATGAAATTTAAGAATGTGCTACAATAATAATGTTCATATTTCATTATCAACAATTTTATTACTTGCGCATCATCAAAAATTAAGGAGAGGGACTTCATTAGCTTTATCTAAAAAGAAAAATCTAAATTGATTCAAATTTGATACTGAGCTAGCAAAACAAGTCAAGCCTATTGGGCTAGGGAGAGGGGTGTCTCCATTGATTTCCATTTCTATTTACTCTCTATTGAGTATATTTATCATTAAATCAATTTTCAATGGTTGAGATTTAATAATATATAAAGAATAATATTATAATAAAAATCTACCATAAACAATCTCAATAACTGAAAGTTGATCTAATGATAGATATATTCAATAAAGAGTAAATGGAGAGAAAAATCAATGGACACACCCCTCTCCCATTGGGCCAACCCATTTAAGATGACGTTTATAAAATGGCGAAACTTGGTGGAATTGTTATAAACTTATAAATGCTGCTGATAGTGTAGTACATTATTTTAAAAACATCACCCTCTTATATTTTTTTTTCAAATGTAGAAATTGTGAAAAAGTGATTGTAAGGGCCCGTTTGGTATAATGGAATTGATTTTGATGGAAATGGAAAGGGATATAGAAATGGATATAAATATGGAAATGGAAATGGAAATGAGGTTTAAAAATATGTCATGGAAATGAGTCATAATTTTTATGTGAAAAGACCAAAATGCCCTTATAATTAAAAAATAAAAAATCCGCTCATTCTCTTCGGAGCTGGATATCGTCTTGTCTCTTGTCGCCTCTCTTCTTCCCCTCCCTCTCCTTCTTCCACTCCTCCGACCATACCTCTCTGTCCGGCGTCCAGTCCTTCTCCATTATCCTCATCTCTTCTTCCTCCTTTTCAAACAGATTTGGTAATTGATTGGTTCCAGAAAGGTCGCCGAAATTGGAATCGAAGGAGGTGTAGAACTCGAACTCTGGCGAAGAGCCACCACTGGTGCAAACAGATCTCATAGTCGCCATCATTCTCATCGTCGAGCACAGTGGAGGGCACAGGTGATCGAGCACAGTGGAGTGCACAGTCGTCATTGTTCACCTAGATCAGTGGAAGCTGCCTGTTGCTATCGTCGTCGGCTGTGGGATGAGGCGATGTGAGCTCGTGAGTCGTTGGTGGTGGGTGAGGTGACATGAGGGTTGAAAGCAAAGAGGGTAAGGTGGGAAATGGGACCTGGAATTGGCAAATCTCATCTTTTCTGATGGAATTGATTTAGGTGGAATTAACCTCAATAGGATTCCATGTGAAAATGGAATTTTGTCAAATTCCATCATACTAAACATCTTCAAGACATGGAATTGGCCTCCATTTCCATTTCCATGAGGTCAATTCCAACATACCAAACAAGGCCTAAATGACGTTGATGAAATAATGAAACTCGGTAGAAGTGTTGTAAATGCGGTTGGTAGTGCAGTAAATAATTTAAAGTATAACCCTCTTATTTGTGGGAACTTTTCCCAAGTGTTGAAATCGTGAAAAAGTTATTATAAATGTCTTTGATAAAATGGTGAAACTCGGTAAAAGTTTTGTCAATGCGGCTAATAGTATAGTAAATGATTTAAAATAGAGCATTTTACTCGATTATATATGACAGTTTGGAACCGTCGTATATACATGCGTTTTATATGTTCCGTATAGATAAATAACAGTTCCGAACCGCATATAATATATTAAGGGCAAATATAAAGATTTTTTTGTTAGTAACCGTAATGTATTGTCTTTATTTTTTTATTATTCTATAGTTATGTTTTATTATTATTTTTTATTTATTTATACTATTAATACTTATTATATAAAATGAAACTAAAAATGTTAATTGAAAAAAAAAATGAAAGCTTATACGAGGAAGGAACAGAAGAGGAAAGAGCTACAGAGTGAAGACTCATAGTAATAGTGGAGGACAAGACCTAAAGCGCCAGAACAAAATCTTTGTGAAAAAGACTGTGGGACTCCCTAAGGAAACTCAAAATACGTTTGAGAAGGAGTTGGAAGAGTTACGTCAAATAAAATTTTTCAAAATCTTGCCTCCTTATATTTGATATTTTTCAGAATCCCTCCTTTTTATATTAAAGAATATTTAATGGTTATTAGGGAAGAACCGCAATGTATTGTCACATATTTTATTTTTCAGAAGCCCGTCTTTCTATATTTGATATATTTTAGAATCCTGTCTCTTTTTATATTTTTGGAATATTTAATGGTTCTTAGTGAATGATAGTAATGTACTGTTAAATAATTTTTTTCATATACCTCCTTCTTGTATTTAATATCTTTTAGAATCTCACCTTTATTTATAGGATTAAAGTGCAAATTTAACAACGAAATTTTGTTCGAGGGGCGTTTGAAACAAATAAGTTTTAGAAGAGACAAAAATAATAATGAATAATTAAAACTGGTGCAAATTTAACAAAACTGTTAAATTTGACCTAATGCCATTATGAGTTTTCTTGTCTTATAATTTAGCGCCATTAGGTGAAATTTAACTGTTTTGTTAAATTTGTACCCTTTTTAATTATTCATTGTTATTTTGCCTTTTCTAAAACTTGTTTGTGCAAGACGTCTCTCGGACAAAATTGTATTGCCAAATTTACACCTTAACCCTTATTTATAATAAAAAATACTTAATGGTTCTTTGTAAAGAACCGTAATGTAATATCAATTTTTTTAGAATCCTGCTTCTTTATATATGTTATCTTTCAGAATTGGACTTTTATTTATTTTAAAAAATACTTAACGGTTCTTTGTGAAAAACCGTAATATATTGTCAAATTATATTTTTTAGGATCATGTTCCCTTATATATGATATCTTTTAGAATCATACTTTTATTTATGGTAAATAATACTTAACATTTATTTGTGAAGATACGTAATATATTGTCAAATAATTTTTTTTTATTGTTAAGTATTATTGAGGAATATGTGACGGTTCATTGTGAAGAATTGTCAAATATTATCAAATAATGTTTTTTTTTTCAAAATCTTGCCTTTCTATATATGAAGGTTATTTCATAAGAACTGTTATTTTTGTCAGGAAATACATAATGGTTAATAATTACAACTGTTATATTTTCGTTTTCATGAATTCCGCCTCTTAATACATGATAATGTACACATTTAACCGTTAGGTTTTAACATTATATATTATTGCTCGATCTCCGCCTCGACATATATAATGTTTATTTGTTATAACTATTATTTATTAAGTGTTACATATATGCGAATATGTACTCGTGCAATTTGGTGAAATTCAACTATGTCCTTGACTTGGGAATTGGAAGCTGATCGAAGAGAGAAGCCGAAACGTTATGAAGATGAAGTGTGAGATTTCCATTAGAGCCAAGAAAACGGGCCGGCCCGTTTAGGCCTGTTTTCTAAAAAGTACCATATTTTTTAAGTCTGTTGCCCTATAGGGCTAGCCCTTTACGGGCTCAGGCCTAAACGGGCTTAAACTCATTTTAATTCAAATTTTTTTTTTCAAGTTTTACAACTTATTTATTATTTTGCTTTAAATTGGTATACATTATTTTTAAAACTCATAAATTTTTAGTTAAAATAATTATCTAATGTTAGCCTTTTTTTTAAAGTTTAAATGAATAAACTATTATAGAAAATAAAATAAATCAAATCAATTAATAAGTGTTTGCCTGTTATTAATACTCTATTAGGAACTTAGGTGTCTCTCATATTGATAATTTGATATAATGATATTATATTTATTAATTTATTTTAAAAAAAATTAAACGGGCCTAAAAGGGCCGGCCCGCAGGGTTACAGGGCTTATGGCCCTACAGGGCCGACCTTTTTAGGCCCACTTCCATTTTCAGCCTCTAAATCATAGGCTCGGCCCTTGACGGGCTCGGGCTTAAACGGGCCGGCCCGAATTCCCGGCTCTAATTTCCATGGGATATATTAAGAGAAAATTCATTTTTAATCGCTTGATGATGAGGTGTAGCGCGAATTTTTGCATCATTTGCACAGAAATGATTAAGGCCCAAAAAAGAAAGAAAGAAAAAAGATACCCAAAGGATCTGATTCCAATAAGAGCCTTTTGTTTCTTAAATATATAAGTACAATTTAATCTTTTAATAATATTTATAAATCCTTAATTAGATTAGGAATTAATTGAAATTGTAAACTTCCATTTAGATTTTGTCATTTCAACTGAATTTATTTAGGATTTTTATTTTAAAATTTTAAATGGTATTTTCAACAATGTTATTAATATAAAATTCTTAAAAAAATTAAATTAAATTATTTTTTAAAATAAAAAATATTGAACTAATTAAACTAGTTATCTAGTTTGACCGGACCGAACCAGTTATGTGATCGATTTAGTGCATGTTTGGCTGAGCTTTTTGTACAGGAAATAAGCCCTTATTACGCAAGCCGAAAAAAAACTCCTCTCACATACTTACCTCGTATACCGTGAATCACGAATTATAAGCACTTATTGCCCAAAAATAAGCTATTCCAAAGACGCACTTACCAGTTTCTGGATTGAACTTACAGCACCTTCAATCTGAATTTAATAACCTTTATTTTTAGGGGAAATTTCCATTATTATTATTATTGTCGTCGTCAACTCGTCATGGTCGTGGGCAGCTTGAAAATTGGCATAGCACGTGTGAGGGGTTTTTGTGGCACGTGCCAGGATGGTGGGGCTGCCACTTTCAATTTCGTTCCAGAACCTCCGGCGCGTCCCACAGTTTCACAACAATGGCCGTATCGAATCTCCAGAGGCTCTCCTCTCAAATCCATCGTCTTCCTTCTCTGTCTTTCTTCTCCAAATCCGTAATTTCCAGATCTTCTGCTTCGTCTGCCTCCCCCTCCTCGTCCTCCTCCTCCAAGAAGGTTTCCGATCGCATCGTCAAGCTCTTCGCCATCGATCCCTTCGGCCAGAAGCGCGAGATCGTCGGTCTTACCGGTCAGACCCTCCTCAAGGCCTTGACCAACACTGGCCTCATTGATCCCGAGTCTCACCGCCTTGAAGAGATCGAAGCTTGTTCTGCTGAGTGTGAGGTCAACATCGCTCAAGAGTGGCTGGAGAAGCTGCCTCCTCGATCCTACGATGAGGAGTATGTGCTCAAACGGAACGCCAGGTCTAGGGTTTTGAACAAGCATTCTCGCCTTGGTTGCCAGGTTGTGCTCACTCCGGAGCTTCAAGGTATGGTCGTTGCAGTCCCTGAACCAAGACCCTGGGATATTCCATAGGAGTTTTGCGAAATTAGGCTTGTTGGGAGGTTTTTCTTTCTCGGTTTCAATAATGTCTATCCAATTTGGTGAAATTAGAAAGGCAGAAACTTGTTGAGTTTAATGGTTGTTTTTGTGGAATTTAGCCCCTTTAAGTTTATCATGTGGGCATGTTGGAATTTGTGTTTAATATATTGGACTTCAATTCGAGCAATAGGCCTGATGTGAATAACTATTGCATTGTCTTTGGCCTTGTTTTCCTGGTGAGAACAATTATTTGCCTACGAAGAACTTTGTAGAAGTACTTGACGCTGTGGCAGGGATTGTTTCTATGTTTGTGAATTGGTTTGGGCTCTTGGCATAAGTTATGTGATAAATTCTTTTTATTGATAATAGTTTGCTAAGGGTATTATTGGGGGCAACATGTCAAAGCGGGTTTAGAACATTGTAAATATATTCATATCTAGGTGTAGGATCATATCTTACATCGTTCACTATTATTGTTGACCTATAGGAAATTAGGAAGGCTTATGTGAAGGTCCTTTCTTGATGGTTTTATAATAGGTGTGGAAAGTCCCTCTTTTTGTCCATACTCCTACAAAACAACACCAACATCTGAGCTATGCACTGCAGAATAGGCAGAAGCTAGCTAAGTACTTGCACCCAAAATACTCCAAAAAGGAATACAATTCAGACTTATTCCTGAAGAGTAATTTTCTGGTCTACTTTTGTGACTGAGTTGCAGAAATTCCGGAAGATGCTGGAAAATCATCATCATACCGTGCCTGCCTTGCCCTGGCAATCAGGCTAAAGCTTGATCATCCAAAGTGCTGAAAGAGAAGTTTGGTTTAAAAGCCTCCTTTCTGAGACTCATATCAGAGGCAATTCACATTCCTTTCTGCCTTGGATCACCTGATGGCATGGCACGTTTAGAAGAATAGCCATGCCAAGCAAACCTTTGATCTAATTTCTCATTCCATCTCTAGAAGGTAGCATATGCAATCCAATGCAACCCCTAGCGACAATGGGCGGGTGTTGAGGAATCTTATTTGATTGCGTCCTAATTGTTAGGTGTTATAAGAGTCTCCATCAAGAACCTTTTAAAAATTAAAATATCTGACTCAATGGACAGAGACAGATAAACTGGAAAATTAGCTAAAGGATTGTCTCCTAACTGAACCTCTTTACAAGCTCTAAGAAGTCTAGACCAACTGGTGTTTCCTTTTCCTCATTACGAACCTACCTCTTTATCCCACACTTAATAGATTGCCTACACAGTCTGCTTGAGGCAGATAGCAACTTTGGGTCTCAATTTTGGTGGTGGGAACTTCTCTGAATTTCTTGAAAGTCACCCTTGACATTCTTGACAACCCAACCTCAAATCTTCATTTTTGCCAGTTACGAGCCCAGAACTCAATCCACAACTAATTTAAGAGCTGGCAATATGTGAGAACCCTATAAATATCATTAGAGTCGGAAAGCAGGGTCTCCTTGACAATGTTTTGGAGAACTTGAAATCAGCCAGCAACTGTGGAATCAAGGCAACGACTCAGATTTGCTGGACGGGATAGACCAAATTCCCAGGTTGGTAGGACCAGATTCTTCACTACCACCACTGCTTTCATACGATTTACGATGTTGGTCCAGCTGTTGGGAAAGCTCAACTTCATCCTTAACCTAGAAAATGGCATCCTACATAGAATTTGAGCTGGAACGTGTTTCATTTCACTGTGACTGCATAAATATTCTTACATTTGAGCTGGAACGTGTTTCAGGCGTACTTTGAGAAGTCTTCTTATTCCTTTTTCTCAGCTTGTGCAATGAGTTTCAGGAATTCGAATCAAATTCTTTTTACCTCCCAAAAGATAAAGCTTATGATAATAACAAGAATGTTAAATGCATTATGATATTAATCTGTTAAAAGTTTCTTTTTATGGCGATTTTTTTTATACATTGAAAATGTTTGAAACCTTAACATTTATCTACACCTCGCCCCATCTTCATTATAGTGGCAATTTATTGGAAGTTTTTTTTTTGTTGCGATAAATCGGAAATGGAAAACATGTTAGTAGGATTTAATCTCACATGGATGTAGATTTTAACCAATTTATTAATTGGACAGTTTGATAAAACAAAATTTATTAATTGGACAGACGAATAGCAGGCCACGCATATGATCATCGCTATGAGGATATCTTCTTTTTTTTGGGAAAATCACTGTCAGGTCCCAAGGAAGCAAAATATTATCAGAAAAGTCTTAAGAAAAACTGAAATATCTGAAAAGTCCATAGGGACTTTTCTGATATTATTTTCTAAAGTCCAATTACACACATGCCCCTCTTCTATTTCTCTCTCTCACACATTTTCAGCACACTCTCTCTAACGTTTTCAGATCGCAAATCTCTTAATATCTGCAGATTCAATTTTTGCAATGGTGGAGGGTGAAGCTTTGAGGTGGTGAAAGATTTGTGGGATGAGAAGTAAGATAGAAGGAAGAAGAAGATGGAAGGAAGGTGGTGAGATTTTTTTGATCTCAAGCTTCCGCCATTTTTAAAGAAGGAAGGGATGAAGGTGATGATGATGATGAATAGTCCAACCTCATTGTGCTGTTAAAACGCTGAAATGGGAAAAAAATTAAGTTGTTAATTTCCGCAGTAGTAGTTAATATAACTCTAGTAGTTGTTAATACGAAAAATGAAGTTTGAGCGCCATTTTGCTCTGTTGTTGGGAAAGAAAACAGAGGAAGTTGTGTGTTTTAAGTGGTTGGGTGCTATGAAAACGCTGATATGGAAGAAAAATAAGTTGTTGTTAATTCGCACAGTAGTAGTTGTTAATATAACAGTAGTAGTTGTTAATACGGAAAATGACGTTGGATGCCATGGTGCTCTGTTTTTGGGAGAGGAAACAGAGGAAGTGGTGTGTTTGAGGTGGTGGGGTGCTATGAAAATGATGATATGGAAAAAAAATAAATTGTTAATTCGTGCAGTGGAGGTTGTTAATATAACAGTAGTAGTTGTTAATACGGAAAACGGGGTTGGACGCCATGGTGCTCAGTTTTTGGGAGAGGAAACAGAGGAAGTGGTGTGTTTGAGGTGGTGGGGTGCTATGAAAATGCTATTATGGAAAAAAAATAAATTGCTCAATTGAGGTTGAGTGTTAGTGGGTGCTCTGTTTTTGGGGAATATAACAGAGGAAGTGCTCTGTAAATTGCTCAATTGGTCATATTTAACGTAAGGCAATATAGTGCCAGAGAGAAAGTCATTGGAAGTTGTGAAAACAACTCAAAAGGTTGTTAATACACGTTTTATGAGTTGTAAATTGAGGAACAATAGTGTAAGATAGAACCTTTTGAAAAAGTTCCTCAATTTACAACTCATAAAGCATGTATTAACAACCTTTTAAGTTGTTTTCACAACCTCCAATGACTTTCTCTCTTGCACTATATTGCCTTACATTAAATATGACCAATTGAGCAATTTACAGAGCACTTCCTCTGTTATATTCCCTAAAAAAAGAGCACCCACTAACACTCAACCTCAATTGAGCAATTTATTTTTTTTCCATAATAGCATTTTCATAGCACCCCACCACCTCAAACACACCACTTCCTCTGTTTCCTCTCCAAAAAATAGAGCACCATGGCGTCCAACCCCGTTTTCCGTATTAACAACTACTACTGTTATATTAACAACCTCCACTGCATGAATTAACAACAATTTATTTTTTTTCCATATCATCATTTTCATAGCATCCCACCACCTTAAACACACCACTTCCTCTGTTTCCTCTCCAAAAAACAGAGCACCATGGCGTCCAACCCCGTTTTCTGTATTAACAACTACTACTGTTATATTAACAACCTCCATTGAACGAATTAACAACAATTTATTTTTTTCCATATCATCATTTTCATAGCACCCCACCACGTCAAACACACCACTTCCTCTGTTTCCTCTCCCAAAAACATAGCACCATGGCGTCCAACCCCGTTTTCCGTATTAACAACTACTACTGTTATATTAACAACCTCCACTGAACGAATTAACAACAATTTATTTTTTTTCCATATCATCATTTTCATAGCACCCCACCACGTTAAACACACCACTTCCTCTGTTTCCTCTCCCAAAAACGTAGCACCATGGCGTCCAACCCCGTTTTCTGTATTAACAACTACTACTGTTATATTAACAACCTCCACTGCACGAATTAACAACAATTTATTTTTTTCCATATCATCATTTTCATAGCACCCCACCACGTCAAACACACCACTTCCTCTGTTTCCTCTTCCAAAAACAGAGCACCATGGCGTCCAACGTCATTTTCCGTATTAACAACTACTACTGTGCGAATTAACAACAACTTATTTTTCTTCCATATCAGCATTTTCATAACACCCAACCATTTAAAACACACCACTTCCTCTGTTTTCTTTCCCAAAAACAGAGCAAAATGGCGCTCAAACCTCATTTTTCGTATTAACAACTACTAGAGTTATATTAACAACTACTACTGCGGGAATTAACAACAACTTAATTTTTTTCCCATTTCAGCGTTTTAACAGCACAATGAGGTTGGACTATTCATCATCATCATCACCTTCATCCCTTCCTTCTTTAAAAATGGCGGAAGCTTGAGATCAAAAAAATCTCACCATCTTCCTTCCATCTTCTTCTTCCTTCTATCTTACTTCTCATCCCACAAATCTTTCACCACCTCAAAGCTTCACCCTCCACCATTGCAAAAACTGAATCTACAGATATTAAAAAGAGATTTGCGATCTGAAAACGTTAGAGAGAGTGAGCTGAAAACGTGAGAGAGAGAAAAATAGAAGAGGGGCATGTGTGTAATTAAACTTTAGAAAATAATATCAGAAAAGTCCCTAGGGACTTTTCAGATATTTCAGTTTTTCTTGAGACTTTTCTGACAATATTTTGCTTCCTTGGGACTTGACAGTGATTTTCCCTTTTTTTTTTTTTTATATTTCGGTTTATTTGGGTTAACTTGTATTTAGAATCTTGAAGTATTTTTTCAGTATTCCAAATTAATTATTTTTTTTTCCATATTTAGCACTATGGAGCGAATTTTGGTTTTAAATGTAGGATTTGGTTTAATAGTGAATTTTGGTTGTAAATGTAAGATATTTTTTTGTTTTATCTCTTATGTGTATTATTTTTCTCTAAACTAATTTATCTAAAACGATAGGGATAGTTGGCAAAATAAAGGATAGATATTAATTATAATTTTAATTTAAGATAAGAGTGGATGTATAAAATCTATAAATCACATCGTATACTTATAAATAATGTTTTTTTTTATTTTAAATCATCTGAAAAAATGAATTAATTTAGAGTTTAGGTTCTAAAATGCTTCTTGGATTTAAGGCTTTCTTCTCATATCGTGAAAGAGATACGTTTTTGTTGTCGGTGGATTATAGTTCCTATGTTGGGCCAAAAAAGAAATATGTTGTTATTGTTGAAACCAAATTTTTTAATAATTTAAGTTTTATTTTTGAATAAGATTAAATCAAAATATCTTTTTTGTGAGCGTCACACATACAAAAGTGGGGATTTATTGACATGCTGCTTTTACTATCAGCCTCTTGTCCTCCTAATCTTCATCGTCTGTTTAGCTCCCATCGTCAACCTCAGTCCCCTCGCTATTAGCCTCTTGTCATGCTAATTCGCAACGTGGAATAAGTTCTTCAGAATTCTCTGCTCATAAATAATGAATTCCCTTGCTTTGATTTAATTTTCACAAAAACTGCTCAACAATCCCGTGTGTCTGAAGGGAAATATGTTTTTCCTGATTCGTGAACTTGTGGAAAGTAGAAATTTTCTTTTGGGTGTCTGTTTGGTTGGCAAGAAAATATGGGGAAAATACTTCACTCGGGTTATTCTCCAATCCTTCCCGTGCTAACGCAGAAATAGTATGAGAAAAATTTTCTTTTGGCCTCCGAGGGTGTGTTTGTTTCGAGGGGAGGGGAGAGGGGGGGTTAAATTATTTTTTTGGATTGAAGATGTTTAAATTTTGGACGAGAATCCAAAATTTAAAAAATGAAAAGGTAAATTTTAAATTTTTTAAACTCAAAATTGTAATTTGCACCCCCTCCCCTCCCCTCCCCTCGAACTAAACACACCCTGAATGTGTTTGTAGGACTAAAAAAAAATAAAAAAGAAAAATAAATGAAGCCCCAGCAAAAAAGAGTGAAGAAAACCAGCGGCCTTTCTTTAACGATCTATTCCACGAACCAGGCACTCCCAATAACGTTGTTTTGGGGGCAAAAGATGAATTTCCTCCTCGGCGCCGTCAGGCACAAGGGTCTGAAACAAGTAAGAAGTAACATGTCTCGGGTTTTGTCTGTTATACAAACGGCGTCACTTTATTGCAGTGGAGGCGAAGTGGGGACATTGCGTAGTGGTCTAGTGGAGAGGACCCTGGCCGTATAATCCAATGCGAACCATTCTTTCACATATAAACATTGTTTTGGTTCAAGTTTTAGAATTTCGTTCTGTGCGATCTTGCTAGCTGTTACAAGTAAAATGACAAACACTCTAACATATCTTGCTTGCAAGAGAATTCATATTAGTACGAGGATTCAAATTATTTTGAAAACTTAAATTTTGTTTTTGTTACTTGTATTGGTCAAATTTCCATTCCCTCACACTTGAGGTTTGAGTGATTTGAAAGGCTGAGAAAGAGAGGAGTGAGGAAAAATTAAATATATTTTTTAAATGAATAGTTCAAAGTAATCTCGCTCACAGATACAACTATTTAAACTTAGAAGATAAACCTGAGCTGTTGTACAATAATGAAATTAACTCATAATATAATCTTTTTTATTCCATTTAAGGCATGTTTTAACCATATTAACAATAAATTAATGACATTTAAAATAAAAATGCTGGTTGATGGAATAAAAAAACAAAAGATGAGGATAGGCAACTTTTTTAGGATGTGGAAAACGCCTCTTCCTTTTTCCTTCCCCCTCCTCTTAACGCCTTGGGTGGTGAGAGCTTTTCTCTCATCTTTGGGTGACATTTTTTCATGGCGTCTCCCTCTCCGGGTTAAGTCGAGGGTAGAGAAGTGCGTATTTTATGTTGGTCTTCGTTTATTTTCCTATTTCTTCTTGCTTGTTATGATGATGTTGATTTTCTTTACATCAATAATTCGAGTTGGGAGTTTCAATAGCAACAAACCTAACCTAGTGGCTATGTTTCATGGTTTTTGGGGTTAGGATTTGATAACTATAGGCTTATATCTTATTGGCTCAATTTTTCAAAAGATTATTATAGGTTGTTGGCAATGACAAATCTGAAGTGTATGTTGTGGTTGAGACTATGCAGTTCATTGTGTAGTTGATGGCTTCTCAGTTTTCATCTTTCTTACTGGTGTTTATGGGTGCTTTTCCTTCTATGAAATCGTCTCATGGATTTTCTTCAACAGCTAGTCTGGTTGCTTTATTGCCAATAAAAATGGTGGTGGATCTTTTAAGATAGTTCTTCGAATAACGATTTCTTACAATGACTTTGTTGCCGGTGATAACATTTTTCTACTAGCAAATTCTAGTAGGTTTCTTGGCTATGACGACGACTTCCTCTTACCTATCCTAGGGTTAGGGTATTTTTAGAGTTTCTTTACACTATTATGTTTTTGGGCATTCATTTTGCAAACCTTTTCATTTTGAGATTTGTATCTCTCGTCAGATTAATTTTAGTGAAGTACTATTTTCTGGCCAAAAAAAAAAAAAAAAGATAGGCAATTTTTTTCCCATTACATTGAATAGAATAATAAGTAAAGTAAATGAGAAAGTATTCTATTATTACTTTTGTTGTTGTTTTTAATCCCTTGGACAAATATTTCCATACTTAAAAACAATACTTATAAGGTTTAATAATGAACATATATTTGGCGGATATACATATATAATTTTTTTTATTTCATTAAAAATATGTTGATTAAAATAAATTAAAGTTTTATAGAATAGTTTCAGCATAAAAGCGGATTAATTTGAGATCAAGACTTTATGTTTAAATAGATGGGAGAATTTTATTATGGTCCCACAAAAGGGACTTAACAACAAATCATATTCGATACAATATGAAATAAATCTGCAGGACCAAGTTTCAACGGAAATAAAATAGCACTATGACTCCGAATGAAATGAAAATATGTTTTGGTAAAAAAAGGAAATGAAAATATGTTGAACTTTTTGAATGGATATATTTTTTTACAGATGTTTGTTGAATTTGTCAGCCTTTTCTTTTGTCAAGCCCAAATCTGTTTGGCGCACTAACAACTGTTCAAGTCCCAGGTTTAATTTCAGGTTTTGACTAATTGGCATTTCAATATTATAGCCTAGTCGGACAAAATTTCACCATATAATATTTTAAGGTGTTAGATATACTTATAAAAATTTTTCAGAGTGACAGATGCACCTTAACCCTAAATTAAAAGGAATTTAACACACTGAAAATTCAATAAAAAGTTCCTTTAAAATTTTATTGGGTAGAAAGTTTGAGTACCCATACCCTTCATATATGAAATTTTACCAAGTATTTGTGCGTTCTGCGTGTAAAAAAAAAAAAAATCATATGCCTTAAGATAAGTGATAAGAATATGAAAATAATTTTGTTTCGATATACGTAAATAAACATTTTTTGAGGTCGCATAGATGATCCCAAACAAGCACAAAATTTGTAAAGGAGTGCTTTTCCTAATTCCTCTTTACACACTTGTCTATTTTCTGGAATCAGTTTCGGTGCTTATCTAAAGGATAGGGATCAAGAGTTTGTCCATATTTGATTTTTTTTTGTTTTAGATTATATACCTATTAAAATAATTTTTTTTAAAAAAAATAAATTTAAACCGTCTAAATCATATCAAACGGTACAAATTTTGATGCCGATCCTTTAATTCATTCCTCTATTTTTCCGTTCATAATAAAAAATAGGGAAAAAAAGCGACAAGCTGAGAAAAATAGGAAAAAGGGCCATCTTCTCATCCTTGACTTTTCTTAGAGACTTCGCATTCTTTAAAGTTTAAAAACAGTCCGAAAAGCAATATACACAGCAAAGCAAAGCTTCTCCTTCCCTCCCAAGGAAGCAGAGCAAAACCCACTCTAAGCAATTCAAGTCCAGACCCCAAAAACATTAAATAAATAAATATTCAATCCTCAGAATTCCAAACCCAATATATCTACGTTAATTCCTCCATGGAAGAAGAGTCTCTCTCTCCCCCTCTCCCCCTCTCTCTTTACTCTACATTTCTTAATCTGATCTTCAAGAAGAGTCTGATATTTTGTGTTTCCTTTTGTTATTTCAGATTAGATCAATACCCAAAAGTGTATGATTACAACCAACAAGGTCAAAACTCAAGAAGGGTCCCTCCTTCTTCGTCTTCTTCTTCTCCGGCAAATATTCAGGTCACCGCTCTCGACGGCATCGTCAACGTTAACTCCCTCTTCACCATCGCCGTCTTCGTTGGCCTCTCTCTTACCACTCCAGGTGATGATGAGACCACAAAAATTAAAACTTCAATACCTTTGCCAATTTCTCATTCACCATCTCAATAAGATATCAATGATCCATTCAGGTCAGCGAAGCCTGGAGAACCGGTCTTCATGTGACGCCGGAACCGACGTGGCTAGGAAGCTTCTGGTGTTCGAGGTGGTGTCATTCAGCTTCTTTTTGTTCTCGTCGCTGGTGGCTCAGGGGCTGAAGCTGGCGATCAATCTGCTGAACAGCAAGGACGTGGACGAGGAGTTCAGATCGCACCTGAACGTGAAGATGTTGAGACTGGGAATGTTGGCCTCCGCCGTGGGCTCCGTCTTGGGCTGCTTGTTCTTGATGCTGTCGATGATCAATGTGATTCAGATCAGATTGGGATTGTTGTCTTGTGGAAGTAAATCGGCGATTCATTCCGTTATTGCCCTCGTCGTGCTCGTTTCTTCGGCTCTTTTGAGTTATATTTCAACTGCTGTATATGCTTTTACACATTAATTTAGTTGTGAGCTCATTATTAAGACCCTTGTTTTGATCATCATTTTCATTGTTCTTGTGTGTGTTTTGTTTTTTGTTTTATTTTGTTCTGGGTTATGGTACTATGGCAAAGAGGTGTTTGTTTGTATCTAAATGCATAAGTGTACTGTAATGGACATAAGTTTTTGGGAGAATCACACTCCAAAAGTTAGCTATTAAAGTTGGGAAACTCAAGGCTTTTTAAGGCCCTTCTTTTAAGAAAACCCACCTGATGTCGTCCGGGCTCCACTCTACGGTCCGGTCAGCTGTCCTTTGGAGAACCACGCCAATGCCATCACCAACGCTATTGTAAAGGGCACAAATCCTTAAGAGAATCACACCCCAAAACCCAAAAGCACTTGTTATAATGCACCCCTGTTGAGAGCCAATGGCTTTACATTAAAGTACTTCACTTGGTGCTTTATTCTACCTTCCGTTGGTCAGCCTCTCCAACCAGAAACCTCCGCAGGTAACCATCTTCAGTCAATCATCTCTCAATGAAAGTACTATTGTATTGTAATTGGCATAAGTCTTTGGGAGAATCATTTTAAAAGTTTGCTATTGGAGTTGGGGAACCTAAGGCTTTTTAAAACCCCTATTTCAAGGAAACATTCCCAATATGGGACTCGTTACATGTACATGTTGTTGCACTCAATTATAGATTTATTTTCTTGGTTTTTTTATTTGCAAAATTTGAATTTTTAAAAAATTCTTTTCATTTCATCCAATCTAACCACTGTTTGTAGCATATAAAACATTGTTAAACATGCACCTTTGATCCTTTAACTCCGCACAATGTTTATTTTAGTTGTTTAATTTTATAACTTTTTTTTTTGAATAATGGTTTAGCTTAATTTTGAAATTTTTGTCAAAAAAATATGAATTTTCATTTTTTAGAAAATTCCACGCCGTAAAATTTGATTAAAAAATTGGAGTTCATAAATATAAGCAAATCAACCTAACTTTCATGATTTCATCCATATTTTTCTGCGTCTTAAGTTAAATATCAGAAGTGGACTATTTCAGTCCCAAATAAATAATTAGAAACAGCTCTTCTAGCATATATGTTTTCAATGACAAAATTTGAAGTCAAAATGTTCTTCCTTGAATATCTAGTAAAAAAAACATAGCCTCGTACGTAAGTTATGCAATACTTTGCGTTTTGAAATTGTCATGCTTTAATAAAAATATTTAAATAAAAAATATATAAAAATTTTGTACCTTGATAAATAATAGTATTAACATTTTTTTTGAAAATATTTTTAAAAAGCTCGATTCATTTTACTTTTTTTGAACATATACACCATATAAAACCACTTTCATATATTATCTGTTTTTTTAATGCAAGAGTTTGATATATTATCTTAAACACCGATCTCTTGTGCTTTTTGTGTGTGGTAGCTACCGTTCAAAGTAGGTTCAATTTAACTTGTCAGATGAGTGAATAAAATTTTAAACAGAAGTGTCTAGACAAAAAGGTTACACCTCATGGTTGTTTTAGAAATTTCCCATATGATATTGTTGTTATGTTTCTTTGATTTTTCATTAAAAAAAAAACTTTAGCAGTTTTTGTTCAAATTTAATAACAATATATGTTAAATTTTGATCTTAATTTTATTTTCTAGCTTCAATAGTAATCTTTTTTACTGGAAAATTAACATCAAATTTACTTTTTCAATTTTTGTGTCCTTTAAAGTAAAGAGGTGATTTAGGTGAATTATTTTTTAGGTTTGAGGCAGTTGCGTGGAACATGTGGTGTCCGGTTAGGCCATATTTTATTGGTGTTAATTAGTCCAAATTTGATGTCTCTTGGTTAATTAATTTCTTTAGACTAAGCTATCACTTTAGTTCGTATGAAAGTCTCCATTTAGCTTATACTTAGGCGAGCTTCTAGAAGAATTATGACTTCAGTACAACCAAGCCTATGATCATATTCATACATGCATAAATCTTATGAAATGTTGGGGTTTCATAATTAATTTGTATTGACTAAAACTAGTTGTTAAGTTTTTGCCTGAAAAATATTATTTAAGTTAATTATCTATAAAAATATATTTATATATGTAATCAGCAAAGATAGTTTAGGAAAAAAATAATAAATATAATACAAATTAAGATCTTACACTCACTACTAAATCAAACTTTTTAACTAATTTTGTATTTAGAAAAAAAGGGAGCATATGGATAAAGTTGCGCAAAAGTTCAATACAAGTATAGTAATTTTTTTAATCAAAATATAAACACAGTAATTTCAAGTACTTTGTTTGTACAAAATTTTAGCCCATATAATATGAACTGAACCCTATGAGCTTGTTAGACACAGATTCATTGTGTCCCATAACGTCATACATTACACTTGGCCCTAATATAAGATTTAAACAAGGGGTTTATTTTGATCATAAATAAAATACCTCTTTGTCTCTTGAATTCATAATTTTTACCTCAAAATATACTTATTAATTGAGTATATTAATGGGATTTTAATCAATGGGCAGTTCCAACAATTAAAGAACCAACCCCCATTTATTACAAATGACTAACTTAATGTCCTTTAATATGTGTAAATTAGTTATTTAAGTATTATATCAAGCTAGTATACTAGTATTATCATGCATGTTTCGGTTAAAAACCTCATACTTATAGTACTGGTCTTTTTGAGCCTCTGGTCTTCACTCAAGTTATCTTCAAATAACCTCTCATATATATAGAGGGATAACTCTACCTCAAGTTATTTGAAGCCGGAGGTGATGGAAAATTTTGATCTCTCTCAAGTTAGCTTCGTTTTGCCACTCCTTCACGCCACTCTGGATTGTCCGATTGTCCTATAGTATAGACTTTATTATTCAGCAAGTCCTCTTTTCCTTTTTTGAGTAACCAAGCCTGAACAGCCAAAATAATGTTCTGTTCTTGGCATGAGATTCCATGGCCTTTAAACAGCCAATATTGTTTTATTGGGTTTGTAAAAAGATGTGAATTACAAAAGATAGCCCGTGCTTTTTAGAACAGATATGCTCACAACATATGTAGGAAGTAACATTTGTTTAAAATAAAAAATAGGGACATTTTTTTTTTAATTGGGGGTGATTTATAATTACAATCCATATGTTAATGGCTGTCGCACTAAGCCAATCAAGACTAAGCACTTTGTTTAGCACACTACCATTGATATGATCATCTATATCTACATGATATATGTCGATATCAATACATATTGACTGCCCTTCTTGACGGATTAAAGTTGGTGCCATTGAAAACAACTATTGGCAATATGAGGCCATTTCTTTGTTGCTTTAGTTGTTGGTTGAGGGTTGGGCCTTCTATTTGGTTGATGAATACTGAGTTCTTCCCATGCCCTTCAATTTGATTTAGTTTAGGATGAGCAGCAACCTACAACAATCAAGAAATTAATTCATGTGGTTTTAGATGGAAGTTCTTAGAAAATGACAAAATGTAAAAGGAATTGTAAATTAACTACCTTTTCAAATTGCTCAATTAGACTTATTGGCCATGGAACATAACCACCAACAATATCTTTTACCATTGTTTCTTCATCCTGAGAAAGGATTGGTAAGAGGGCATCTTCATTTGTGCATATGTCAACCCTTACTCAGAATGTGTTTAGGGGCAATGGTGAATTATGTAGTGTATAATTGTTGGTGTTATAGGCCACGCCAATAGCAACTACGTGCTTTAAATATTCATCGACGTGCAACTTGCACGCCGATTCTACTTATAAAAAATAGAGTTAATATATTAAGGTGCAGTAATTTATAACATAACAAAAATTTAACTAGAGAAGAAATTAATTACCAAAGGAATGGGGACTTTAGGCATGGAGGGGCAACTATCCCTCGCACTTGTGCTATCACACACTGGACTTGGTGCTAGCCTAGCTTGTAGTAAGGCATCAATTTGAGCATTCAATAACGTAATTTGCTCTAGCATCAAATGTATATGATCGTTAAATGGTTCTACTTGATGCTTGTAGCCACTAATCTCCTGTTCTACATGATGCTTGTAGTCACAAATCTCCTCCTTTAGTTGCAGAAAGTCATTTTTGTGGGGTTGTTTTTGAGGTCAGAAGTACGATGGTTGGGTCACTACAAAACCAGTACCCTGAACATGACCATCATACTTAGGAACTCCAAGCTCTTTGCTAAGCAAATTGTCGCGACCAACATAATGCACCAAGTCTGCTGCTCCTGCATCATTGAGCACTATCACAAAAAGAATTACAATAATATTACTTATTATAAAATAGAATTAGTTAAGTAAAGCTAAATCTTTATTGTATGTATAATCCACTACTTACACAATATTCCAAAACTTTTCTAGCTTGTTTGCTAGGAATTTCGCCTTTTTTGTTCATGCAACTAGCAAGCCACAAATCATGCCGAGGTATATGTGTGACATTATCAGAATGCGATTGTAATATCCTGAATTGTGATTAAGGGCTAATAATTTCAAAGTGATGTAATTAATGTTAATTAAACACTTGTGTAGTAAATAATGTGAGTTGTGATGTAAAATGTATTTGATAATGATGATATATGTGTCATGACAATCAGGGGTAAAATGGAAAATTTACCGACCGATTGGACTGTTACCAAAGAGAAAACTTATAGGTAAATTGAGATCAATGGCTAGGATTTGTTAAGCAAGAGGTGGAATCAAGTGTGCATGGGTTATATGGATTCATGAAAGGAGACATGAGATCATGAAAAGTGTCATCATAAGGACCCTTGGATCAAAGTCAAAATTTCAAACTCATCTTCTCTTCCCTCTCTCCTCTAAGTCGGTTTCTGCATGGGAAAAGGGAAGGAATTAGATCATCATCCTCTCATCTCATTTCTCTCTCATCATTCTTCATTTTCGCTAAAGTTCAAGCAAGAAAAAGAAAGAGAAAAGCTTGATTTTGAGTAGGTAATTGTCTCCTTATACTTAAAGCCTCTTTATTAAACTTGGTCAAGAGGTTGAGAGCTTCTTTACTATGTTTTCAGAATTTTGAAAAGTGGTGATTTGGTGTTTGCACAAATTTAAAAGTTGGGAAAATAGGGATTTGATCTTACCAAGTTGAAGAGGTAAGAATTTGATGCAATTTGGTATACTTATAGTGATTTTTGGTTGAGCTTTGTAAATTCTAGAATTTTACCCTAAATATGATGATAAGTGAAATGTAGGAATTGGATAGTGTTACTGTTGTATTGGTAGCCTATTGTGTCTTTGAGTCATTGTGATTAATTTGGGGGAATTGGAAATGAAAATGTTGGTGATTGAGTATTTGAAAGTAAAGTGGATACCTAAGAGCGAAATGGTTGTTGGGATGTGATTTTAGGTGTTACCAAGAGGTTCCTTGTGTCAAAATGAGTGAGAATGAGCTTTGGCACAAGTTTTAGGACCATTGGTAGTAAAATGGGTAAATCTGGAAAACCTTATCAGTTGTTGCGATTTTGGCTTCTGATGAATAACATCGAGTGAGGGAAGGGTTCACTCGAGTGCTACGAGACATTTTCCTTTTTTCCCTTAAGTTTCGCTTGGATTCTCTAACATAGCCCAAGAGTGCACTTTTATTCCCGCGAGTGATATAGGACATCACTCAAGTGATCTTGGTTTCACTCGAGTGAGAGAGTGAGTTAAGCTTTTGGGATTTATGGTTGCTTTCGGGTAGTCACTCACTGTGTCTTACTTTTTGGTGCTCGAGTGCATTTGAGATCATTACTCGAGTGCAGCTTCCTGTGCTCAAGTGAGGGTGTAAGACATATTGAGGTTTGCTCTTGGGCAAACACTTCCGGTATGGCACTTTTGGGGACTCGAGTGAATTTGGGGGTCATCACTCGAGTGAGGTCATCTTCACTCAAGTGAGACGACAAAAAATAAGTGCTTTTGCTTCCAAAAAGGCATCTTCGGGGTAGTTTCTTCTAACCCTTTAGGCATATGTTTAGGCATTTAATAGCCACCTAAAGAGTTTATATGAATACCGACTTAAAGTATTATGGAATTAAGACCTTGGAAATGAGATTGATCTATTGTCCCTAATTTGATTTATAGGATTTGACATCTGCCGTACTCGTGAGCCCACTGTGCTAGCGAACGTCAGAAAGGAACAAGGTAGTGACTCTTTCTCTTATACCATATGTGATGCATTGTATGTGTGTTATATCATTGATTTGTGACAGATTCGAATGTTGCAATGTTTGTGGAAATGTGTAAGCACCGCCATACCAATAGTCCCTGAGTCGCTAATAACGATTCGGGTTAGGACGGTGTGCCTTCCTGGCAGTAAAATGGAATGAGGATGGGGTATGATATGTGTGATTATGTGAAAATTCAAAAGGCTATTTGTGAAGGTCGATGGGCCAATTGTGAAAGCCAGATGGCTATATGAGCTATAAGGCTATGGGTATGCACTGCCACGCCAACAGTCCTTGAGTCGTTAACAACGGTTTGGGTTAGGACGGTGTGCCTTCCCGGCGGTAAAAGGGGATGAGGGTGGAGTGTGATTTGTGCTGCTGCTGCTGTATGATGATTTGCTTACATATTGTGTGCTTATGTGTGGTATGAATGATTTGTTACTACTGGTATTCTCTTGAATCTCATTCTTTCCTTTGACTAACATTTCAGATAGGGCAAGTGGCTCCAAGGAGAAGCGAACGACCCGGAGCGGTTAGAACCTTGTAGGGACATTTGAGTCGAGTCACGTTGGTTATTCATTTTGGATAGGGATTACTATATGATATTTCTGAGTTGTGAATAGTTTTTGAATACATGGTGGTGTAATCCCCTAATTAGGAACTGGAACCCTATAGTTATATATATAGATGAAACTGGGGGTTGTCGGGGATTAAGTTATACACTTTGATATGTTTGAATGTGATATAATTGCACAAGTAATTATATTCCTGCATCTGCATATCAAAGTTAGTTGTAGTTAAAAATTAGTCATAGAAGTTATATTCATATGAAATAATGATTAGTTCTTACTAATTGTTCTTTTATGTACCAGTATAGCATGTTGGATGCGTTTTCGTGATTTCACTTACTTCTTTCCTATTTAGATCTAAATGATTCATATAAGTAAATATTAATTACAACTACATTACAAGTAGTCCATAAAGGCTAATATTATGTTACCGTAAATTTCACAGTAGTATGTGAGTTCACAAACTCATCCTACTGCTCTTGAATTATTATTCCACTAAAGCTCTAACCTAATGCCCTTACTCCTTAGTTTGATCAGTCTAGACATTACGGTCCTACGGGGGTATGTGCCTCAAATGCTTCCTGATCATCATGTTCATTGGGAACAACTTCATCTTCGGTGTGGGTATCCATTTTCCTATAAGTTAAATAAACCAAACAAAACATTAGAGCATGCACAGTGACAATTATGGCAATGAAAGTAAATTATGTTGAAATATATGAACACATGTAATAAAACATACAAGGTAAAAAATCAAGGCACTCATTATCATCTTTTCCTCTTTCTTGTTGAATTTAAAAACCAAGTCCCCTTTTCATGATCATGTCTCATGTATAAGGGTAGGGGTGTTTAAATCCAGGACTAGGACTGGGATCCCCCAATCTTGGTCCCGATCCCTGTTTTTGGTCGGGATGCAAATTGTATCCTGGTACTGGTCCTGGTCCCGGTAATCCTAGGATCGGGACTGGGACCAAGCCAGGAAATCCAGGTTTTTTTAAAAAAAAATTAAATTTAAAATGTATTATTATATTAGTTAATTGTTTTATAATTTAGTATTTAAAGTGATTATTTAACACCTAATAAGGCCATAATAATCACATAAATTTATCTAGAATTGAAGAATAATATTTTATTATTATTATTATTATTATTATTATTATCATCACTTTCATAATTTTCGTTATTATTTTTATACATTATATAATTAGGGTTAATATCACGATATATATAGTTTAACTCAAAATAATATGTGATACATATTTTATCAAATGATAACTTAATTTATTGGGTAAAAAAAAAGAATAACTTAGTTTTTAAGGAAAAAATTTAAAACAAGAATAAAAAAAAATAGAGACCGGGACGGAACCGAGATCACAAGGTGTGCGCCCGGTCCCGATTTCAGTCTTGTCTAGGACGGGAAATTCTTGGGATCAAAATGTCCAAGATTAAGCCTGAACAACTGGGATCGGGACAATTTGGACAACCATATATAAAGGTTCGTCTTCATTTTCATCTTCATCTATATCAATATATTTTGACCACAACATCTCAAAGGAGAGATCGTCCTCAGAAATATTCAAATATTCATTATTTTTAGCATCAACTTGTTCTTGATGATTCTTGTTCGATGGAGGCACAATGGACTAATTCTTCTTAGTAGGATCTAGAATGAAAAACACTTGTTCTGCCTGTAACGCTAAAATAAAAGGATCATCTTTATACCAAACTTTAGAAAGGTCCACTTGAACAAACCCTAACTCATTTGTCTGCAATCCACTATTGTTGTTAATCAACGTATATCTGAAGATAGGGACCCTCAACATAGTGTAATCTAACTCCCATATTTGTTCATGACACCAAAGTATGACAGTGTTGCATATATAGGGAGTATGTCTTTGGCACTGGATCTATGCCAAGAATCAGCAACAAGTGTTATCCTACTATTCTGCATTGTGCTCCTTGTATCATGTACTTGTGTGTAGAATGTGTAACCATTAATTGCATAACTATTGTAAGATAATACATTTAAGCTTGGTCCATTCGATAGCCATCTTAAGTTTTCAAAAACTGAATCAGGATTCCTCTCCACCTTATCATTAATGCGCCTTTTTAACCAACTTGGAATCGGTTGTGCTCTTTTGTTATCAAATTTTCATTCCTATCATCATATACCAATCGAAGAGCATCCTTGTGTTCTTCAAAATACGGTTCAACCTCATTAGTGTTATGTTGCACATACAAGTAAGCTTGCTCCTATTCAATGCCTGATATCCTTATTACATCCTTCCCACTTATTCCTTTCCTTGATCTTTTCCCATTATGATGAGACTTTGGGATCTTTACAGTGTCAACATTTGAAAGAAAATCAGAACAAAAGTCACTTGGTTCTTCAACCATGTAACGCTTAGACTATCAAATGATTAACATAGCTAGGGGTGTTCAAATTGTCCTGGTCCTGGACATTTTGATCTCGGGAATTTCCCATCTTGGCCAGGACCGGGATCGGGATCTATTGGACCCGAGATCAAGACCGGGACCGGGAGCACACCTTGTGATCCTGTTCCGTCCTGGTCCTGGTTTTTTTAAAAAAAATTTTCCTTAAAAAATAAGTTATTCTTTTATTTTTGTATTTTTTACCCCATAAATTAAGTTATCATTTGATAAAATGTGTATCACATATTTATTTGGAGTTAAACCACATATATCGTGATACTAATCCTAACTATATAATGTATAAAAATAATAAAGAAAATGATAAGTGATAATAATAATAATAATAATAATAATAATGTTATTCTTCAATTCTAGATAAATTTGTGTGATTATTATGGCCTTATTATGTGTTAAATAATTACTTTAAACACTAGATTATAAAAAATTTAACAAATATAATAATATATTTTAAATTTAATTTTTTTAAGAAATTGGGATTTTCCAACTTGGTCCCGATCCCGATCCCGGGATTATCGGGACCGGGACCAGTACCAGGATGCAATTTGCATCCGACCAAAAACTGGGACTGAGACGGGGATTGGGGGATCTCGGTCCCGGTCCTAGATTTGAGCACTTGTACGCTTAGCTAAACAACGCTCTGGTCAATATCTATTTTTCACATACCCTTTTAAAATTTTCATAAATCACTCATTCGGGTATGTCTATCTCAGGTACATTAGACTGCACAATTGAACCTCTTTCACCAAGTATATGGTTAGATGGACCATAATGTCAAAAAATGAAGGTGGGAAATATATTTCAAGTTCACATAGAGTACAAACAATCAACCTTTGTAAATCTGGTAACTTTGTTGAATCAACCACTTTACTGCAAATCAAACTTAGAGAATATGCAAAGTTTAGTGATGGTATTCCTTACTTTTTTTGGGTAAGATTGACTGTATACCAACCAATATAAAATTTTGCATGAGCACATGATAGTTATGAGATTTAAGGCTCTTTAGCTTCAACTCTTTCATTGATACAAGGTTCTTTATATTTGAAAATTTTCTCTCTAGAACTTTGATTCCTTGCAGAAACTCACAAAACAACTTTTTCTCTTTCCTTGACAGAGTGTTAGCCGCTGGAGGTAGATAAATATGGTGCCCCTGCTCAACCGGTGCCAACTCTTCTCTTATTTCGAAGTTAACCAAATCCAACCTTGCATTCACACTGTCTTTACTTTTCCTTGCATACTGAGTAACGTGCCAATTAGACTATCACAGATATTTTTTTCTATGTGCATCACATCAAGAAAATGTCTCACATATAAAGACTTCTAATATGGAAGTTCAAAGAAAATAAACTTCTTCTTCCAGCCGCTTGTCTTGATCTATTTTGTAAAAGGCTTGCTAAAATTGTTATCCAAGTATTTGACCTTCTCAAAAACTTGAGCATTGGTCAACATCTTTGGTTGGCTACTATAACACCCCAACTTTTATTCACTAAAATGTGTCATAATTATTTTAAATATTTGATAAAAAGGTAAATATTCATGAAATTGGAGTGTGAATAGTGTTGGAAATGTAATTTCTGATAAGGCATTGAAATTGTCATGTGGTTTTGGATGACCAAATGATGATAAAACATTATGAAAGTTTACAAGTTGAAATTAGACGTCCTAAACTTTAATTTGATGTCATGGGCAATTTTTGAAGCTGTATACAAAAAAGTTATGGATTTTTAATTTAAACTAGCAAAACTGTTGATTTTCTGGAACAACATTCAAAAACTTAAATTCTGGAAATTTTTAGCTTTCAATTGGCTAAATAATATATTTTTCCTTGAAACTAGACTCAATGAGTTTTTCATAGCCTTTGGAATCACTCCAATATGATGTCTACAAATTTAGTTATGATTTTTCAAAGTTTGGGCATAAAATCTGCAGGAATTTCCAATAAATCCGAAAATAGAAGAAAGTTGTGATGGCAGTTTTGTAATTATGAGATAATTGATATCAGCCTATTTTGGCACTACTAAGGACCTTGGAACATTATTTGCATGGGCCAAGAAGAGGGAAACATTATGTACATGTTATTGGGCTTAGGACATCAATTGTGTGTACATAGAAGTTAAAGTTTGGTATTTTGGTAAATTAAATAATTAGAGAAAAATAAGAGATAAAGGCAAATAATATAAAAAAACATTTCTCTTCCCTTCTAAGCTTCAAAACTTTCAGCCATGTGCTCAAAGAAAAGAGAAAGCGAGTTATAGAAATTTTAGAGAGAAGGAATGAGAAAACTTGCAAAGGTAAGTGACTTCTTCGATGAATTAGTTCCTAGCTTGTGTAATCCTTCCTCTAAGCTTCTCTTCTATGTGATTCAAGGTGTTTGAAGCAAGAATTTTAGTGTTGTTGGAGCTAGGGCTTTGACTAACAAGGGAAAAGCCAAAAGGAAGTTGTGATTTCCTAAACTTCAATCTTTGGTTATTCTGGCTGTAGTGGTTAATTTAATCGGTGAATTTTTGTTGGATTTGCTGTGATTGTAAATTTGGGAAAATGTTGAACCCTAGGAGTTATGCTGCCAAAATTGGATCTAAATGGTAGTTATAATATAATTAAATAGTTAATAAAGTGTTTAAGAGTAGAAAGGAGCTAGGATTTGACGTTAGAATTCAAAAACCTTAATTTTTCCCTAGGAATTGTAGGTTTTGACTAGCTCTAGTTCAGGGGGTTAGAGTTGGTTTTTTGATAATATGATGATTCCATTATGTTCAGGAGGGAAAATTAGGGGGGCTACAGTTGATTACTTTTCTAAAATAGCCTTAAAAAGTATAATGACCAAAACGCCCTTGAAACCCTAAATTAGGGGTTGCCAAGGGAATTTTTGTCTTTTGACAGTGAATTTGATAATTTTGAGGCTAGAAATTGATTCCTTGGGTAAAACTAAGTCAGAATAGCCTAGGTCAAAATTTTGGGAAAAGTAAGGTCGGACCGGGTACGGTGGGGCCGGCCCAAGTCCCTAGGGACATATTTGTAATTTTTCACTATAGACTCATATAACCACCAGAAACACTATGAAGTACCTGAAATGGTACATGAATGAGTTTTAACCCAATTCTTGTACATTTGGAATTTTAGGACCGAAGTAAGTACCGAGCTGCGACACGAAGTTTGAGGAGCGTATTAACAAGTTGAAAGGGGTTAAAGTAGTAACTTTATCTTTCATACATCATGTCAATTTGTATATGCTTTAAGTATGCCATCTTCTGTAATATGTATGATACACTGAGTATGACCGAGCATAGTGCTTACGGGTACACTGAACACGACCAAACATAGTACCTATAGGTATATTGAACATGATCGAACATAGTGCCTATGGGCACACTGTTCATGAGCGAATATAGTACCTGGGTACACCGATATGCCTAGTTGGTGGTCATGAGCTAGTTGAGGTATGGAATGAGTAGGGGTTGCAACAGTGGTTAGCTTTGAATGTTCCCGACTGAACCAAATTATGTATTATTATAATATTATTGTATGTTGTATTTGACATATTTATTATTACATTTTCTATGATTGACTATCTATTACTACTGAGATTCATTTAAATCGCACCCTTTTTCATAAATAACCAATATGCCAGCAGAAATTAGCGGCTCCTAGGGCAAAGTAGAAGTACAAGTAATTGAAGGGTAGGGATTGTGAGATGGAAGCCAGTGGTTATATGTAGTCCATTTTTGGATATTTTGGGATAATTTTTATATATTATTAGACCTTGTAGGGAAAACTTGTATGTAATCAAGTACCTTGTTTCAATATATCAATATATTTACGTAATTCCTGTGTTCCTCATTGAACTGCGTGCAAGCACTCTGAAAAATGTTAAAATAAGATAAGAGTCTTACATCTACCTTCTTCTGACTCACCATTGAAAGCCCTTTTCTACTTCCTCCAATGATGTTTCGATGGTAAGAATCTTCAATAACCCATGTAGGCATTTTTATTACACTTATCTAGTTACACTGAATGAGTGTCATCTTCACTTATAGGGCATGCACAATATCTTTTGAAGCTGTATCCGTACAAATTATCATAAATGGGGAAAATCATTAATTGTTCCAAACAACATTGATGCCTTCTTCCTAAAGCAGCTTCAGGCAATCAATTAAAGGAGCCAAGTATACATCTATATCATTCCCAGGTTGCCTTGGACCATAAAGTAATATGGGCAACATCATAAACTTATATTTCATGATCAAGTGCGGAGGAAGGTTATAAATCATCAATATCACTGGCAATGTACTGTGTGTGCTACTTTGAACCTCATGTGGATTGATTCTAGCAGTTGAAAGTGCAAGGCATAAGTTCCTTGCTTCATTCGTGAAGTCAGGGTGGTCATGATAAACTTTTTTCCATTGAGGCGCATCTGTAGGGTGCCTAAGGTTCGTGTCTTGAATCCTTTCATCTGCATGCCACATCAATAGCTTAGCAATCTTTGCATTACTGTATAGTTGCTTGAATCTCAAAATAATGGGAAAATACCATACGACCTTCAAAGGACTTTTCCCTTTCTTCTTCATATATCGAGATGTATTGCATTTAGGGCACTTCTTTAACGTTGCATGTTGATTTTGAAATAATATGCAATCGTTAGAGCATGCATGTATCTTCTTATAACCTATGCTAGTTGTAGAGCAAAGTATTCGCTTTGCCTCGCATATCTTGGTTGGAAATACATTTTCTTCTGGGAGTATATCTTGCACAAGTTCAAGTAGTGCAGTGAACCTGAACCACTCAATCCATAATGTGCTTTAAAGTTTTACAATTTCAACATTGCTAGCAATCTCATGTATTTAGTACTACTGGCATATAATGGTTTCTCTGCATCACCTTTCTACTTCTCAAATTCTTGAGGACAGTTATAAAGCACCCTTTCGACCGCATTTAGCATTTCTTGAAGTCTATTATCCTTATCACACATGCTTAGGTCAAACTCATTCAAAGCACTGATTGTGGTGTGCACCCGTTCACTATGTGCATCATCCATCTTATCATGCCTTGTCATCATGTATATGATTGATCAATTCTAGGACACACTAAATGATCTAGAAAATCAAGTAGACTAATCCGCTTCCTATAACAACAAGATAAGCAAGGACACAAGATTTTGTAAGGAGAATTTGTATACTTGCTTACAAATCTAATAAACTCTTTCACCCCATCTCTATATTCCCTTGAGTACCGATCAAATAACATCCATTTTTGATCCATCTATAACTTAAACATATTTTTAAAAGTGGTTAGTTGCTTGCCCTTGCAATTACTAATACCTTTTATCTTATGTTATTTATTTTAAAGACAATTTGGCAACATAACGTCCTAAAATTTGAAGTTTTCCAAATATTACACACTTTCTTTTCATAACAAATTCCTGTATAAATGACATTTTTCAACTTCTTAAAATACTTCATTCACTATCATATCCTCCATGAGAAATAATTTGTTATGAGATATTTTTTTATTAAAATCTAAGGAATATTACTTAGTTCAATTATATTTAATGCTCAGCCTAGTTCAATACTCCTTTAATGATTGGTAAATAGGACACATAGGAAATCTTTAGGCACTAAACTATTCTAAATTGATAAGAAATCTTCAAGCACCCAATTTTTAAAAAAAGAACAAGAAAATGTATGACAAAAGCTTCTGTAAAAAAAAAAAGGACTTGCAAGTTTAGAAAATTCTATAGGAGGCTGAGACAGAGACCAAGCTTTAGGAAAATAGTTGAAACTTCAAATAAATACCTGGAAAAAAATATTATGAGCACACATATAAGATTCATGATAGTTTTTTACCAAAAAAAAGAGGGTCAGAAAACATAAGGACTTAAGCTTCTGTAAAAAAACACTTACAAGCCAGGGAATTTCCTATAGGAGTCTGAGAAAAAGAAAAAAACACATGGGAGACCAAGCTTTATATTGCAATGGAACTGGCGACAAAAAATTTTTCAACAAATGTGTACGAGGAGGAGACAAGAAAAAAGAAAACGTGGGGTGTAATACCTTGAATTTTGAGACTCGAGGTTAGAGAATAAGCCTGAAATAAGTGGATTGCTAAGACCTGGTTTAGCAAGATCCCAAATTGTGATTAAGGGATGATGACTCCAAAAGCGGATGTGATTAGTGATAAATGGACCCTTTTCGAGATTATGATGTGAACTGTGATTCATATGCGTTATGAGCAGTGCCAAAACCCAAATTTAAGTTCAATTATGGATTAATATCTAAATTGACTTAAAATAGAGGGAGGGCACATACAGTGGCTAAATGGAAAAGTATGATGTGTTTTGTGGTGATTCAGTGAGAATTATCGTAACAAGGGCAAAACGGTAAAGTTACCGACCAATTGGTCAGTTACTAAAGAGAAAACTTATTGGTAACTTCAAGATTAATGGTTAGGGTTGATTTGTTGTGAGATTTAGTGGGTGGAATCCCATGTGTATGAGTTCATGTGAGTTCATTGGAGATGGAACAATATCACGACACTTGGCAAGTTTTGGACATTTGGATCTTGGTCAATTTGTCAACACTCATCCTCTCTCCTCTCTTCCTTTTTGGTCAGCCTAATGAGGCTTTTAGTACCCAAAAACTGACCCTCCTTCTTCATCATCTCATCTTTCTCTCTCCAAAGCTCCCATGGACGTCCAAATTCAAGGAAGAAAGAGAAAGCTTGAGGTGAGTTTTTGGCTTGCTTAATGGCCTCTAATGCTTAAATCCTCTTCATTAATCTTGTTCATAGTGATGAGAGTTTCATTGCTATGGTTTTAGATTGGTGAAAGGAGGTGTTTGGGAGCTTGAGAAAAATTGGAAAGATGAAGAATCAAGGAATTGGTTTGGGAAAGAGGAAGAGGTGAGTATTTGAAGCATTTTGATCTAAGTTTTGTGAGTTATGGATGAGTTTTGTGAATTTTGAATTTTTCCCTGATTTTGTGGTAATTTTGAAATGCATGAATTGTCATGTCTTTTGAGGTGCAATTGGTGTTTTATTATGGTATATGTTCATTGGAATTGGTTTGAATTGGTTTGGAACTTTGGAAAGTAAAGAATTGCAATGTGAGTTTAGGTTGTGACATTGTCTTGACATGTTGTGATTATTGATGAAACATGTCAATGTGATGTGAATTTGGTTGATTTGGTGTTTCCAATGGATTCCTTGTGAAAATTTGTTTGGGAATGATGTTTGGTATGAAAATGGGACTATTGGAAGTAAAGATGCAAAATGTGGAATTCTGTCTTTTGAAACTCTGTTCTGGACAGTCTGTTTGTGTTGCCGTTTTGAATGGACAAATGATGTCATAAAATTATGAAACTTTCCAGTCTTGAATTTCACATTCCAAGCTTCAGAATGGACATATAATTTGTGTCATTACGTTTTGTGAACTGGGAGTTATGGTTTTCCAAAATTTGAAGTTAAAACTGGGTGCAAATCTGGAACAGCAAGGGAATTTCGTATAATTCTGGAATTGTGTGATGATTTCTGGTAATGGATCATATTTTTCCTATGAAGAAGACTTAAATATATTTCAATGGGCTTTGAGATCAACTCATTTCAATTTTTCTGGAATTAGTTATGAATTTCCGAAGTTTCCTTGGCTGCAGCGCAAAAGTTTCTGTGTGTGTTTTGGCCGCAGCCAGAAATTCTTGGCTGCAGCCAAAAACCTTCTGTGCGCATTTTGGCTGCAACCAACCCCCATTTTCATTTTTTTGTGATTTTGAAAGGTGATTTCCAACCTAGTACGTCCCAATCCTTTCAAGCTTTTGTTGAGCTTATTATTAGACACTTAAGGGACTCAAATGACAACCAACCTTAAGTGATATGAAAGTAAGGATTTGGAATTGAGATTGACCCTATGTCCTTGATTTGGTTATAGGGTTGGATATTTGCTTAGATCGTGAGTAGCCGATGCTGGAGCATACGTGGAAAGAATAAGGGTAGGGAACTTACCTCTCTTGCATGTATATGATATTTGTTTTGGTATTGATGCATGTTATTGCTTTGCTTGATTATGTGAAACATGTATGAATGATTTGAAGCTATGTTTCAATTTATGCTATGACCATATGTAGTTCGAAGCATTGAGCTTACAGATTTTTCATTGTGTGTAAGCATGAGTTATGCAAGCATGTCATGCATTCAACATCTATCTTGCATGCATATTGGTAATGTTTACCTACTGAGATTCTCTTGAATCTCACCCTCCCTTACGAACATTTTAGACAGGGTAGGTGGATCGAGGATAGAGCATCCAACCAAAGGTGGCAAGGACTCCTTCGGGTTGTCAATTTGGTAGTTGGTTATCATTATGGTTGGGATTATGTATATTTGGATATGTACATGTTTCAGATGTATATTTGGTTATTTGGGATGGGTATTTGGATATGTATTTGAGATGACTTTGTGTAATCCCCGTTTGAGAAATTGTAAAGGGCGAATGTGCCCTATAAATCCTATGTATAGGTATGAACCCAGGAGTTGCCGAGATTATAATGTTGTGCACTCTGATATTTGTATAAATGTGATATTCCGTGTGATGTAATTGGTCTCTATTTCACTTTAATCATGTATTTCAGATATAATTACGGAGGGGGTTACATGGGGGACCAAGGAAGCTTCTAATTCCTACTGTCAAAGAGAGAAGGGAGTGGGGGGACAATGGATAAGGAAGGGTGGTGGAATAATAGAGTGGGGACCGAATGGATACATGATGGTGGAATAATCAAGCTCTAGGAAATGGAGAGCTGGAGGGCGTACGAGAAGACGATAATGGTGTAAAGGTGAAAAATTTTATAGCACCTTGTGTGATACTTTCTATGAAAGCGCCATACAAGGTATAATCAAATGGTTGCTTTGGCACTTGTACACCAAGCGCCATTACATCCATATATTAAAAAAAAAAATTCAAAAACATGGTAATAGGCAAGCTTTTCCTTCAAAGATTATTGTGGGCATCATATTTTTTTATTTTTTATATTAATAATAAATAAATTTATTTCATCATTTTATTATTTAAGAACCTCTTTAGTTTTTATTTTTATGTAAGGGGGTTAATCTTTACCATTCATAATTAAAAATTTCACTAACACTTCTAAATATCGTATAGCTTCAGACAACTTTACCTTCACTGAAAGTGGCCAGTCATTTATGCTTAGGGGCATTTTTATGTTTCCAAAAAAAATGATATTCTTACTGATTAGTAGCAAATTTAGGTTAAGAATCAATATGCTTGTCTTTTTCCATTATTGTTCTATTGTTAAGCATATAGCGCACACTCCTATGTTCTAACTTTTCTCTAATTGATTATTGATTCATAGCTAGAAATATTATAGACAGAAGACACATCACAAGAAAAATTATAATCAAAGAACCATAAACTTCCTGTCTTGTTCACCTAAACTCAATGGGCAAAAATTCGGAGGATATTGATATGAAGTCAAATCTATATTATAAAACATTAACATTGAATAACATTTTGATGATATGTATCAAGTTTAGCACTAGATGATTGAAACAAGCTACCTATTGGTCTCTTTAGCTTCAATGCATTAATTTGTTGTCATCTCTAGTTAGTTAAGTATTTATTTGGAATATAAGCAACTAGGAGAGAGTTGGTGAAAGAGAAGAGATAGGCATAGCTGTTGACTTACAGAAGTTGCTAGTCGATCTCTCTCTTATTGGAAGTTAGTTGGGCATTCTAAACTATATATAAATTACATCCAACTTGATGGCTAGAATCTTCAAAATTAATTATTAGGTATACGCAATTTATTATATAACCATTTGATGAAGAATATATTCAATAAAAAAAATCATTTTTCCATACTCAACAGATGTTGATAAAAAAATAGGGAAGAGAAAAGACTTATGAACTTATATATCATCCTTATGAAAGACCAAGAAGTTTAGTCAAGAAAATATAAAATAAATGAGAAAAATAACAACTCAGTATTATTTATACCAAATGAAAGTTTTCAAATATTAACAAACCTTGCCAAGAATCAATGTGGGACATCTTATTCACCTTCTCCGTTGTGACTGTGTCTTATGCATAAGCAATTTTTCCAGTCAACTTGTTGTTTGCTCTGTTTTGGATAGGGAAAAAAAACCTCAAGTATATGTGAAGCCAACAAGGTATGTACGTAGGAGCTGAGCATCAGTAATTATAGGGGCCTTGACCTTGGCACCTGCTAAGGTCAAAGCCACTATAGCAAGACCATTGTGGCCTTGCTTGCGCTTGCTAAGGTTAGCCTTAGCAGGCATATGCACCAAGGCCACGCAGTGCGCAAGGCCACTGTGTCACAACTATCGCCTTCATATTATTTTTTTTTAAAAATATATATACATTGAATAGAAGATTGAATGTCCATACAACTCTTGATATGACTTGGTTAAATAAAAATGTTACTAAATATATGACTTTAGTCATCCAATAAGATTGGGAATAATATTTTATAACCTTATTAGAAAATATTTGAAATTCAAAAAAGCATTAAAAAATTTATTTATATTACTAACCAATTAATCCCACATAAGATTCATTCATTGTAAAAAGAAAGCACAAAGATTCATTGAATCTTGAGAGATTCTTGCCGTAACCCTTTGTTAAGCACATTTGGAGAATCTCAGCTGGTAACCCATTAAAGTTATTGAAATGGTAGATTTTGATTTATGTATATAAGTAATAAAAAAGACTAATCTCTTAACATTTATTCGTAGTTATTGAAATTTGGGAAACTTAATTACGATTAATTTTTATAAAGGTGACTTATTTTGTTAGGGTGCCAACTTGCAATGCTCTGACATAGATACAATAGGTTCCAAGGCAATAACCCTTTCTCTCTCTTTTTTTTAAAAACTACAGCCTTGGAAGGTGCTTGACAAGCAAATGCCTTCCAAGGTGCTTTCAATTAAACCTTGGAAGGCAATTACTTGTGAAGTGCCTTACAAGGTGCTTTTAATTTTTTAAAAAAACTTTGTTAAGCACACTAGTACAAAATTCCCTTTTTAGACCGCCATGTTTAGACTGGTTATAGCGGATAAGGTTTAAAAAATTTAACCGGTGGCAGTTTTGTAATTATATAGAATTTCTAAGACTAGTTTTCCAAAAAACCGGTCTTAAAAAAATTATTTAGACCGGTTATAAATAAAACCGGTCTAAAAATATCAAAATATTTAAAAAATTAAAAATTTGAAAATTTTAAAACCGGTTATTAATAATAACCGGTCTTAAAGATAAAAACTTTAAGACCGGTTTTCATAAAAACCGGTTTTAAAGATGAAAAATTTATAAATTATTTTTTTTCACCCTTTTAAGATCGGTTTTTATGGAAAATCGGTCTAAAAGGTAAGCGTTTTGCCTGTATTTTTACTCCCATGCTCTGAACCCTTTCTTCTCTTGTCGCCATTTCTCTCTGAGCTCTATCTCTGCTTATTTTGAACTCCTCCATCACTCCCCGTTCCTTATTTGTTCAACTCTCCTCCGTCATTACCACTGCCGTTGCTGTGTTCCTTATTGCTGTTCTTTGATAATCATTACTCTCCTTTGTGGCCACCTCTATTCTCTATAGTGACTCTTCTCCTCTGCCATGACTTCCCTTTGTTAGTACTATGAATTTGAGGACTTCATTTTAAACTCAGTTGATGCCACTGTGACTTTAGGTAGAAGCTCACTCCTTGGTCTTCAATTGGGTTAGTGTTCTGTTAATTAAAGCCCTAAACTTTCATCTTGTATTTGCTTATTCTCAACAATATTAACTCTGACAAAATAGTTAGACACAAAATAATTGCAGAGAAAAGCAATTAAGGTGAAAGGAAAAAATGTGTGATGACTTTATTACTATATACGTTTTTCTTGTTTTGGACCAAAAGAAAATAAGATGCTCTGACTTGTGATATTTGGCATGGAATAATACCATTCTAAGTTCTGTTTTAATTTAGTGTGATTGTTTGATTGTCAGTGTTATTGGTTTGTTGAAACAATACTAGTTTCAAATGATGCATGTTAAAATTCATTGAAATCTTTAAAACTCTATGGTTGTTGTTTTTTTGTCTATCTTTTTGCTGTTGGATAAGGGTGTTACAAGTGTTGAGATATAGATGGATCATAGTTGGATAAATGCTAAACGAATGAGTGTTGAATATGATAATGGGGTGAGGGGTGTTTTAGACTTCGCTAGAAGAAATGCCGATGATAGTAGCGGGAAGTTTTATGGCCCTTGTGTAGTATGTTTGAATAAGAAGTGACTAAGTGTTGCAGATATATATATATATATATATATATTTAACTTGTGAAGGATTTTATATGAGTTTACAGTATGGGTATGGCATGGTAAAGAATTAGAAATGCCAAGTTCATCTTAACAGGGGGAGTGGCCTTTGATGATAATGACATGGATACAGATGATCGGATAGTGGATATTATTCATGATATAGGAGAAGAGGCTTTTGAGCAATCACATGCATATGGTAATCTGTGCAGTGATGCTGAGATATCGCTGTACCCGGGATGTCAAAAATACCAATTGTTGAAAGTAGTATTGAAATTGGTAAGCTTGAAAGCACGACATAGATGGAGCAACAAGAGTTTTTCAGAAATACTTGAGGCTTTTAAGGACATGCTTTTAGATGATAATGTGTTGCCTTCTCGATACGATGATGCTAAGAAAATACTGTGTTCACTAGGGATGAAGTATAAAAAAATCCATGCATGCGCTAATGATTGTATATTGTATAGAAAAGAGTATGAAGAGGAACAATAGTGTCTGATATGTGAAACCTTGCGGTACAAATCAAATAACGCCCCTGCAAAAGTGTTATGGTATCTTCCAATCATATCAAGGTTTAAGAGCTTGTTTGCTAATGAAAACGAAGCCGAAAATTTGAGATGGCATGTGGATCAGAGGATATTCGATGGAAAGCTTTGACATCTGGCTGATTCTTCTCAATGGAAGAAAATCGATCAATTATTTCCTATCTTCAGTAAAGAACTTAGGAACCTTAGGCTTGGGCTTAGCACGGATGTCATGAATCTTTTTGGTAGCTTGAGCAGTATACATTGTTCATGGCCTGTTCTGTTGGTAATTTACAACTTATCTCCTATGTTATGCATGAAACAAAAGTACATCATGTTGTCTATATTGATTTTGGGACCAAAATAACCCAAAAATGACATAGATGTTTACCTAGAACCCTTGATCGAAGACTTCAAAGAGTTGTGGGATGAAGGTGTTGATGTTTTTGACGCGAACAAGAAGGAGGTTTTTAAAATACGAGACATGATCTTTTGTACTATAAATGACTTCCCTGCATATAGAAACTTGTCAGGATATAGTGTTAA
This sequence comes from Inga leiocalycina, assembly GCA_963242795.1. Classification (NCBI taxonomy): domain Eukaryota; kingdom Viridiplantae; phylum Streptophyta; class Magnoliopsida; order Fabales; family Fabaceae; genus Inga; species Inga leiocalycina. The sequence goes on along the minus strand of OY725328.1, from coordinate 42,738,997 downwards.
AGGCCATAAAGCATGTCTAATTTGTGAAGAAGGAACATGCTACCATCAACTTCAACATAGAAGAAAGATAATTTATCTTGGCCATAGGAGGTTTCTTAGATGAGGCCACTTGTATCGTAGATTAAAGAAAGCTTTTTTTGGTGGAAAAGAGTTTGAAGATGCTCTGAAGGTATTGACTGGGGAGCAAGTTTATGAAAAGGTGAAAATATGAATGTTATCTTTGGTAAGACTACAAAGAATAGTAATGAAAAAAATAAATGGAAAAAGAGGTTTTTCTTCTTCAATCTTCCATATTGGTTCAAATAAAGGTTGACAGAGAAGAATGTGTTTTTGATACAATTAAATGGTTAGCACATGGTTCTGAAGTCGATGTCATAACTTGGACTTCATTTGTGATAAATGGTTATATGTTTTACATGAAGTCCCTTGATGATAGGAGTACCGTCCAGAATAGTGGGGTTATGTTAGTGGCTGAATCTATGCACTTCTCTAGTTTGAAAGATAAGAACTCTAGATTGGTAGCAATACCTTATTATGGGGTTATTGAAGAGATTTAGGTGGTTGATTATGTTAAAATTAAATTTCCCATTTTCAAATGCAAGTGGGTTGATGTCAATGATGGTGTGATGATTGATTAGTTAGGATTTACATTGGTTGATCTAATTAGTAGAAGTTTTGGAGATAAACTTTTTATTATGGCATATCAAGTGAAACAAGTGTTCTATATTACCGATCAGGCAAATAAAATGTGGTCTATAGCTCTCCAAAGAAAAAAGGTCGTTGACATTAATCAGGAAAGTCGTTCAATGGATGATCTTCTTGAGACTCCTTCTTTTTCTAGGGGTCTACTAGAATTGAATGAAGAAGATGAAGCAGACAATGAACACGTCACAAGAAACGATCATCATGAAGGGATATGGGAGGATATCCCTTTATAAAACTACTTTAAAGGATAGTTAGCTAAAATAATTATCATGAACTATATTTGAATTATGTATATTGTTATTGGTATATAAAAAAAATACTTTTTTTTGATGTCATCACAGGAAAATGAAGGATATGAGGTGTCTTAGTGTAGATGCTTCGAAGCCAGCTAGTGATCATTAGGTTGAGAAGAGTGTGTATAAAGTATTTTGGCCATAATGAATAAGTGTTGATGAACTTTGTTTCCATTTCAATTAGTTTGGGTCGCTTGAGAAGAGTTTGTATAAAGTATTTAATTTTGGCCAAAATTTTATGATTCTATATGTGATTGTGAGTTTATTCATGGTTGCTGTAACACCCTGCCTTTAATCACGTAATTATAATTCAATATTTGGTAATTAAATTAGATTAGAGACCGTCGAATAGTTTAAAACTCATTTAAAATTCCCTTTAATAGTAGGGACGTTATGAAATTTTCAAAACTTCATTCCTCTCTCGGTCTCAGGTTCAATTATCGAATATAATCACTTGTGCAGTTTAACTACATTTACGTATGACAGAGTGTATAACCAAAATCCCGGTAAACCCCGGGTTCAACTATAGATATATAGTTTCAAATTCTGCTAAAGGGATTACAGGTTTAAGTATTTAAACTATTTACAACCCAACAATATACAGTAATCCCTATCCAAACAGTCTAACCAACATTTCCAAAATAAATGTCCCTATGCAACTCTACCCGCTCCGGGTCACGCGCTTCTCCTTGGAGCCACTCGCCCTGTCTGAAAGGTTAGTTCAAAGGAAAGAATGAGATTCAAAAGAATCCCAGTAGTAACTAAACATTTATACCACATACAAGCACACAACATGTAAGCAAATCATCATACAGCAGCAGCACATATATCAAACTCCACCCTCATCCCCTTTCTCCACCGGGAAGGCACACTGCCCTAACCCGAACCGTTGTTAGCTACTCAGGGACTATTGGCGTGGCACATCACACTCCACCCTCATCCCCTTTCTCCGCCGGGAAGGCACACTGCCCTAACCCGAACCGTTGTTAGCTACTCAGGGACTATTGGCGTGGCACATCACACTCCACCCTCATCCCCTTTCTCCGCCGGGAAGGCACACTGCCCTAACTCGAACCGTTGTTAGCTACTCAGGGACTGTTGGCGTGGCCGTGCATACATATAGCCTTATAGCTCATACAGCTAACCGGCTTTCACAAATGGCCCGTCGGCCTCACAATCAGCCTATCGGCCTCATGTCACATAATCACACCTCATCCTCATCCCCTTTCTCCGCCGGGAAGGCACACTGCCCTAACCCGAACCGTTGTTAGTTACTCAGGGACTATTGGACTGACGGTGCTAACACATATCCACATAAGTCGCAATATCCGAATTTATCACAAATCACTGATCATACACACATACAATGCATCATAAATGGTACGAAAGAAAAGTCACTACCTCGCTCTTTCCTGAAGTTAACTGGCTCAGTGGGCTCCCGAGGACGGCAGATGTCAAATCCTATAATCAAGTTAGGGACAATAGGTCAATCTCTTTTCCAAGTTCTTAATTCTATAATACTTTATGTTGGTTATTATTTGGACTCTTTAGATGGCCATTATATGCCTAAACACATGCCTAAAGGGTTGGAATAACTATCCCCAAAGATCCCTCACAAGAAAACTAAACACTAATTTTTGGTCCTCTCACTCGAGCACAGAAGACCGTGCTCGAGCATGACTCCTGCTTTCACTCGAGCACGCATGCGAGTGACCTCAGCGAGTACTTGCCCGAGAGCACACTTCACTACAATTCCACACCCTCACTCGAGCACAAGAGGCTGTGCTCGAGCAGGGACCCTGAGAACACTCGAGCATCACAGAAGTGAGGCCCTGCGAGTGACAACCCGAGAGCAATCCCAACTCTCTAACCACAAGCGCACTCGAGCACAGAGGGCTCACTCGAGCACGACCCCAGTGCTCGAGTGATTCCTCAACACTCGCGAGAGCTCACTCTCACCCTCCACCATCACTCTCGAGCAATGCCCTGAGATACTCTCCCAAAACACAAAAGTGCACTCTCACTCGAGCACAAGCACCTGTGCTCGAGCACTGGCCCTCAGCGCACTCGAGCACAATCCCAGTGCTCGCGAGTGCTGGGCGCACTCTTGGCATTCACCCGCGAGTGAACACCAAAACCGCTCACCCCCAGTGCACTTATGCACCCTCACTCGAGCACAAACATGCTCACTCGAGCACGTTCATCCTGTGCTCGAGTGAGTTCTTCCTCACTCGAGAAATCATCTCAGAAACCAGATAGCAGCAACTGGTAAACTTCTCCAAAATCCATCAAATGAACTCCAATGGTTCTTAAACTTGTGTCAAAGCTCATTATCACTTATTTCAACACAAGGAACCCATTGGCAACAAAAAACAACTCAAATTCAACCCATTCAACACATTCTCTCTCTAAATCATCAAACCACTCAAAACCTCATTCTAACACTTTCCCTTATTCAACTCCAAATCAATTCCTAATCACTCTCAAATGTCAAAACTGACCAAATGAACAGTGACACTCTCACCAAAGTCTACCCTTCATTTAACATCATAATTAGGTCAAATTTCCAGAATTTCCATTGGTTATGCAAACATCCTAATATATATACCACAATTCATCAAAAACCTACCTCTTTCACTTGCTGAATTCAGAACTTGGATTCCTCAACTTTCAATTTCCCTCAAGTTGCCACACACCACAAATCCAAAGTCTGAAAACATGGAAATAAAGCTCTTGACCATTGGAACAATATCAATGAAGGGTGGTTAAACATATAAGATCATTTACCTTCACAAATTTCAAACCCTTCCTTTCTCTTTCTAGCTTGGTTCGCCGGAAATGGAGGTGAGAGGAGAGATGAAGAGATATTGATGAAGATGAACTTCACTCACTCCCAAGCTCATCATCGGTTTTGAGAGAGAAAAGAGAAGTAACAATGGTTGAAACTTTGACTTCATCCAAGGGTCCTCATTTGGCCACTTGTCAACATCCCATTCTCCCTATCATGATTTCACATATTCTCTTCCACACTTGATTCCACCCCTTGATCTTTCAATCTCAACCATTGATCTTAATTACTAAGGGGTTTTTCTCATCCGTGGCTAGCCAAACAGTTGGTAAATTTACCGTTTTACCCTTGATTAGTACAATACTCATTAAATTATGAATAATTGCCTTCATTTCACATTGCACAACATACACTTCAAATATGCTTAATTAACATTAATTACATCATTTGAAGTTATTATCCCTTAATTAAAATCCAGGATGTTACAGTTGCTTTCCTTGCTCCTATTTTAGCCAGCACTTATAAGGGAGTTGAGTTTTGTTCCAATGAGTTTTTAGTCTCTCACATGTGGAGCTTAGGTTGATTACTATTCCTTCTGTCTCTTAAGAATCTTTCATCTAATTGGAAAATGGAGGAAAATGCTTATTTGTATAAGATGTTTGTTATAATGTGTAAGAGAAGAATTTATTTGGATGTTGTTGAAATGGCTGCTTATTGAGTGAAATGTTTTAATAGGGGAAATGACTTGCTTGGTAAATATTTTAAAACAAAACAATTTTTTTTAAAAAAATCACCTTTCTAGATCGGTTATTTCCACAACTGGTTTAAAAAGTACATTTAAGACCGGTCATCTAAAAAAACGGTCTTAAAAGTATTACTTTAAGATTGGTTTTTTAGACAACAGGTCTAAAAATTCGAACGTTTTAGACTAGTTGTTTTGAAAATCGGTCTAAAAATATTTATTTTTAGATTGGTTTTATAAATAACTGGTTTTAAAATTTTTTTAAAGACCGGTTCCTTAACCGGCCTAATAAGTAATAGACTTTTAAGACTGGTTGTATCAAGATCTCATCCAGAATGGGTTTAAAATGTCATTTTTAACCGGTCTTAAAAGTGATTTTTCCATTAGTGGCATATCTCCTAGATTTGTAAAGAATATTCATAGCACAAATGAATTCCATAGTGTGGGTTTTATTTAGAGTGGTAATATATCTAAAAAATTGAAGAAAAAATATGGGTTGGCCCACCCAACCCGCCAACCCAGCGGTTATGGGTTGCGTTGGCTAAATGCCGACCCATATTGATGCCGTCCTTTTAGGCCCGAACCCATATGGTCCCAACCCGTTGTGGGTTAGCCTGAACCCACCAGGCCGCACCATATTACCACCACTTTTATTAATTCATTTATATTGGACAAAATGAATAGAAAGAACTTGTTCATCGTGTCATGGCCATCAAAACTGCCCCCTTTATTCTCCAACTTGTAATGCTTTGACATAGACACCATAGGTTCCATTTTCTTTTTTAAATTAACATATCTCCCCAAATAATAGAATCACTACACTAAGCTACATAGCATGGGTGCCAACTTGCAATGATCTGACATAGACACCATAGGTTCTAAAGCAATAACTTTTTTTTAAAAACAATACAGTCTTGGAAGGTGCTTGACAAGCAAGCACTTCCAAGGTGCTTTAAATTAAACCTTGGAAGGAGCTTGCTTGTGAAGAGCCTTCCAAGGTGCTTTTAATTTAAAAAAAAACTTAATTAAGCATATCTCCTAGATTTGTGAAGAATATTCATAGCGTAAACGAATTCCATAGTATGGGTTTTACTAATTCATTTAGATTAGACAAAATAAATAAAAAGAACTTATTCATCATGTCATGGCCATCAAAACTGCTCGCTTTATCTCCAACTTGCAATGCTCTAACATAGACACTATAGGTTCCATTTGCATTTTTGAATTCACATATCTCCCTAAATAACAGAATTACTACACTAAGCTATATAGCATAGGAGCCAACTTGTAATGCTTTGACATAAACACCATAGGTTACAAGGCAACAACTGTTTTAAAAAAAATCTTTGGAAGGCGAATGACAAGCAAGCGTGTTCCAAGGTGCTTTTTTTTAAAAAATTAAACCTTGGATGACCCTTTCTTGGAAAGCGTCTTCCAAGGTGCTTTTAATTAAAACAAAATTAAACCTAAACGCCTTCCAAGTCACAGTTGTTTTTTTTAAAAAATAAGCCCAGCTATGGCGCTTGCTTAAAAAGTGACATAGCTGTCACTTTCATTTAAATTAAATGTCTTATATGGTGCTTGTTTAGGAAAGTGCCGCACAAGCCTAACACTAACTGTAATACTTATAATAGGAAGAGCCATAGCTTCTACACATTTTTTTATAAAAAAAAATTATCTATGGCACTTCTTTAAAAAAGTGCCATCAGAGGGGCGCCACGAAATCCATCTTTTGTAGTTGTGCAAATTGAAACTTTTGTTAAATCATGATTTAAATGCATATAGTTGTGATTATTGGTGAAATTTAAAGAGCTCATGAATTCCTCCTCCTTATAGGTGGAAGATGACAAGTTGTAAGAGCTCTTAATGATCATGGGAAGTTATAAAGGGAAGGAAAGAATATAAGAAGAAGATAAAAAAGAACACTATGGAAGAGAAACCTGCATTTACTGTGGAAGTGTTGTAGCTAAGCCATTACAAAACCGCCTCAAAAGATGACCTCTCTATTTACCCTTTGCCCGTGTATTTGCTATAGCCAAAGTCACAGTGAAATCAACTAAAAACGCACTACTTCTGTCTGTTTCTGTCTTACAATTCACTATGGGTTTACTATAGTGAACCGATGGCGAATGTGCAAAAATGATACCGTGTTTTGAAAATTGAATCACAAAAACAAGTATAAAAGCTAGGGATAGGCTAAAAATCACTCATTCTGGACTTCTTGGACATTTTGGGTACTAGGGTTTTGCATTTGGAAGAGCTTGGAGCTTTGGGGTTAAAGTTAGAAGAGATTTGAAGCTTTAATTCTTGGTTTTTCTCATTCATCTTCCCTTTCTTTGCTAGTTTATCAATATGGCTGTAATTATTTTGGATAGTTGTGGCTACTTTATAAATATGTGTAGCTAAACTCTTCATTCTAAGATTATTTTGAACCTTGTAAGATTAAGACTTGAATATTCCTCTCTTTTAGTAGGTAATGATGTGTGTGTGTGTGTGTTGATTTTATCCTTTACTTAATGCTTCTAAATGTTTGGCAAACATTTAGATTGATTTGTTCATTTGGATTTGACTTGAGAGAGCTAATCTAGGTGTAGAACTTGGTTAAAATCATCCTTGACTTGAAATTTACTTGATAAATGGGTAGTTTGTTGGTAAAATAGAGATATAGTTACTAACCTTTCACTGTCACATTAAGGTTCTTGCTTAGAGTTTATTTTCATTAATTGTGGCAAGAGGTTGTGCATTTTAATGAAAAGAGAAACTTGATTTTGACTTGAGAGAGCTTTGTCAAGTGATTTTGAACCTTAGATTAACATATATATTCATTGAAATAGTATTGAGAGAGGAAATTAATCCAGTTTTATGAAAGGCAAAGGGGAGAAACAACCCTATATTCCATTTAAACTTTGAAGTTAACGAATCATTTGTTTTTATCAATTATTAGTCTTAAAAGTAGTTTTCTATTTCTTTTTCCATGTCAAAAACTTGTTTTAGCTCAACTTTATTGAATTACTAAGCCTATTGCTTGAATAATTTATTGACCCAATCTCTATGGGAACAATATCTACTTATTACTTTATTACTTGGTGCACTTGCAATTGTGAACAACGGCACAACACAGTCAGTCTTGCAATCCCTTCTCCTTTCCTCCGTGAACATCATGGTGTATGTTTATGGCAAACTAACAGTCACCTCGACGGCTCTAATTGTGTGAACTGTAACTAGTTGATCTCACCAGTATCCCTTCCCCTTTTTCCTTTGTCTCTCCATCTATCATCCTTAGTTGCTTCATTTGAAAACTGTGACTTTGTGAACAATTTAGTTAAGCAGTCATATTTGATTTATGATTTAATCTCATTCAAAAATTGTGAGCAATTTCTTCAAGCTACTTTGCCTTCATATTAAGATCCATTAGCTTTTTTTTTTCAAATCTTAATTGTGCTTTTTAAATAAATTGCTTTTACTCTGAACCCCACGTAAACTAGCTTTTATCTTCTACAATGTCAGAGTTATGGTTACAAAGAAGGAGCAGACCCTAAACTTGGGAGGAAATAGTTTAATGTTTGGTCTTCGCTTTTATTTTTCTCTGAGGGCATTGATGGGAATATCACAAAATTGATGGTGGTAAGTTAGTCAATATTTTTGGCTTTCCTCCAAAACACCCTAATTTGGAGGAGCCAAAATAAGGGGAGGGAAGGGGAGAGAGGGCCAAATTTTGGCTCCCATCCCCTACAAATTTTCAAGCCAAACAAGGGGAAGGGCTTATTTTCCATTCCTCTCCTTCCCCTCCCATTTAACCAAATAAGCCCCTAGTGTTTTGTCAATCTTTAGGGGTACTTTAGGTATATTAAGTGATATATCATGCATAGCGGTTAGTATGGACATTTGAGGTTTTAGTTCCTTTTTATGTGTTGTATGGTTTTATATCATTGTGCCATTATTGCATGATTAAGAACTAATTTGAGTTAGGGACATTTGTATTGAATTAAGTAATTAAGGGTAAAATAGTCATAATTTGTTAATTATTCACGCAAATGATTTCTTGGACTTTTGATGCTATTTTGTGCTTAATCTTGCATTGTAGGTGTTTTAGGAGAAAATTTGAGAGTTTGAAAAAATGTCAATTCAAGCCAGAAATAATATTTTTTGGGACCAAGAAAAATTATAGAAAGGCCCAGAGTCTTTAAAAATTATAGTTTAATCCCATAAACATTTTAAAATTTATAGTTTAATCCCTTCCACAAACTTCTATATTTTATGTAACACCATAGTTTTCAAAGCACTTAGATGGGTGTAAACAGTTAAAAACTTCAAACCAGAGATTGGAAATCATTATAAACCATAGCGATCTCCACTCCAAGATAGGGTTCGATCCTTCACTTGAGTGGGTTTTCTAAAACTTTTCAAAATATTTTCATTTTGATCTCAACTAGTTTGCATTTTCATTACATCCCATCATTTGTAGTTTCATTTATTAATATCAGAGTGTTTACCAAAAGTATTCCCTACGGAAACCCATATTCTTGCTCTTATACTAATAGGCCCTACACGTACGTCTACCCGATTTCAACTTGATTATCATAAATAATTACTAGCGTCCGGGCTCTAAATATCGCAACTACTACTACAGCTAATACTAGTATTGTCATATAATATTTACATCATGTACAACCCAAAACAGATAACCAATAGTAAACTAAATCTTTCTGCTCTATCTCTAGCTGTCCATATTTACCTTCTTACCCTGTGAGCTGCTAGCCTATACTATAGAATTGTTTATAGAAAAGAGTGAGATTCAAAAGAATCTCAGTAGTAACATATAGTCAATCATATAGATACCAAATCATAGAGCATGGCATATAGTTTTCATATAATAGAATTATCATAACAACATTTAGTGCACAACATGCAGCTCAACATATCACCATAGTACTAGATATATCACATGGCCCTGAGTGTAACTCGTGCAATAGGCCCCAAGCATCCACTCATGTCTCACAGAACATTATATTGGCCTGAGTGTCCACCTTGCAATAGGCCTCGGGTGACCATTCCGCATAATGAAAATGTGTCAGATAATTCATGATGAATTAACAAAATATGCGGTGTATCTTATAGTATATGAAAGATAAGGTTATTACCTGGTTGCTTCCTGAAGGGTGTCCAAATGTTTCTCCTTGCTCGGGTAGGTCTTAGATCCCGGATAGCTAGCAAGTCCTATAATCAAAATTTATGGATGGCATCTTATTGCTTAGTCCAACACTTTAGGAATAATGTAAACTAATTTTTTCTTGACCTATCCTCATGTTTATCCTTTGTTTTGAACTTGTTGGTTATCATTTAGGTCACTTAGGTAGCCATTGGAGGCTCAAACAAATGCTTATGGGGTTGGGAAAGGCTAGAACAATCAATATTATTTAGAAACTTTAAAGTGATGAAAAAGGGTCTTGATTGAGGCCAAGGAATCCTCTGGCTGCAGTATCCAGAAACATTTGGCTTGCGGCAAAGAAATCTTCTGGCTGTGGCCAAACACTGCCTTATTTCTTGGCTAAATTTTCAAAAATACTTAATCTAAAAAACTCCAAATGGAGTGGTTCAATATCCTATTTGAAGCTTTATAATTCCTCTATATAGAAAACATATTAACCATTACCATCTATAGTCGCAAAAATACAGAATTCCTCGAATTACCACACTGTTCCAGAATCAATTCCATTTTCAACCTTAAACTTCAACAATTAATATCTTCTAATATACAGACCCAAATTGAGCATAATATATATCAAATTAAAGATTTTAATGTCTAGTATTGTTTTGGAAAATATCACAACCATTAGACCAGATTTGGACAATCAAATTCATCACACAACCAGACTACCTCACAGGAAAATCTCATTGGCAGAAATTAGCAATGTTACAAACTATGTTCCAATAATCTAAAATTCATAACCAAGACTATTCCCATACATTTTTACATTTTAAACACAATGGTAATGTAAAAATCATCAAAATCATAAAGTTTCAGCCCCCTATATGACCCTTTGCAAGACAAAATTACCAAAACAGAATTTTGTCCAACAACTAAGTTCGATATCATCATAAATCATCATCTAACTATAAATACATGATTAAACCTTAAAAACACCCCATGGCCAGAAAATTAATAGTTCCCTAACACTCATGAAAAATCATCCAAATAATAAACCAATCAGTTTAAAATGAATCTTACGCTTACTTCTACGCGTTTCTGTAACCAGTTCAGAAATTTGGTAGTACTTCGTCAGGCGAGAAGTCACCAAACTCCTTCAAATGAAAATATGAAATCATAGAAATGAAGCTTGGGTTAGTAGAAGAAGGTTTGTGAAGTGTATTTTGAGATGAAATGCTGATTCAGTAATGTTTTGGTGGATCAAAGTTAGGAAATATTACTACTCACCTTCTATCTCTCCTCTACCATTTTTCTATGATTTTCCTTATTTTTCTTTGATTTTTGGGGCAGTTGGCCAAAATATATGGCTAGAAGGAGTCTTGAAAAGTTATGTTGCGTGTCAGATTCCTATGGTGCCATTTGTTCGGTGATATAATGATTCAGTGACATGTGTCACTTGCTTTAATAAAGTGGGTCCCGCTTATCTTCTTGGGTTTTTAGCGTCCTTTTTGTTAGGTAAGGTAGGGGTCTAATGATTTTCCTTGGCTTTCGGGCTCGATGTTTAGAAAAGTTCGTTGGTACCGGACTAAGGACCGGTGGATTCCCCGGAGTCAGGGGCTGGGTGGCACCTTTATGGAGTGCCACCTTAAAGGGCAAAGAGCATGTGTCATCATGAAGGACACGTGTCACCATCTTAACATGCCAACATAAAATTCAAGTTGTACTTTTTCATGATTAGATGACACTTGAGACTTATTTGTTTTTCTAACACAAAAGTTGTATAATGATTGCTTCCTTTATTAAAGTTACTTTATTAGTGTCTACTCGGGTTTCACTCGGGATTTTGGCATGCGTATCAGAGCCCGTAAGATGGTGCTGGGTCAAAGTGTGTGTGTGGGCCCCATGTGGGGCCACATATCGGTGTCTTTTCCAATAATGAAGGGTACACATGTCTTCCTTAAAAATGCCGTGTTCACACCTATGCTGGCCTATTTCTCTCGGTTAATTAGTCCTTACCTCATAGCATAGCTGGGTGGTGTCTTTTTGTCAACTTAATAGCACCGTATATGTGTCTTGTATACATCTGCAGTGACACTTTGATCTTATTGCCTATGCATACTGGGCCCTCTGCCCGATAGGGCCAGATTATATAGTCCTCGAGAGTTTTTCTATCCCTGGATATCCTTAGGACTCTTCAGAATTGGGCTCAATCGTTTGCCTAATACAGGCTTATACTTAAGTATTTAGGTGTAAAATTCAGGATATTACAATTCTGCCCCCGTTCAATAAATTTCATCCTCAAAATTTGAACATATATACCTCGGGGATCATTCTAAATACTCTGTCTATCTATTTTGTAGGCAGCTTAATAAGCATGCCACACAAGTAATTTTTTTCAATCTACCTCTTTTATATGCAGGCTCATTGAGCATGCAACACAAATGTCACATTATAAACATGGATCTCAAATAGTATTCAGCAAATATCACACAGCATCCTTATTCATTCTATACCTAGTATGTAGCATTCAACACATGACCTACTGGTCCTTTCTCACAACACTTGGGTTCTCAGGCCACACAGCCTCTTTTGGACTCTATCTGGATTACACTGTGTGCATACCAAGCCTTACAGCTTCTTCGGGACTCCGCCTAGGTCACAATATCAAGCCTTACAGTTTCTTTGGGACTTCACCTAGATAACACAATATGCATATTAAGCCTAACGACTTATTCTACTCCTACAGCACTAGGTATGATGATCTTACTGCCCAGGGAATCACCCCCATGCCATTGGCATCACGAGACTTATTGCTTTAGCCACCACATAGTATGGTTTAAATAATTTGCTAGCCTCAAGGTGTAATCTAGACATACTGGTCCAATGTTAAGATGCTAGGCAACAACCATAATGCTAAGAACAAAGGTCTTATAGCCCAGGGACACTACCTTATACAAACTTATATATCGGGTCTTATCCCTTAAAGCCTCTGCTCGGCTCAATTCTTAAACACATTACATTCTGTCAGCCTAAGGACATACTAGTCCATCAGGCCTTAAGGCCCCAGGATATATATACAGTGCATCATCTTTGTTGCATACATATCGAGTTTAGCTACCTAGGACATATAGTCCATCATCTTTTTTTTCTACAAATGGCACTAGAGCATCCCATGGTGATTTATTGGGTCATATAAACCCTTCTCTCATAGAAACCTATTCGATGGGAGATTCATTACAATACACCACCTTTGAGAGCCAACATCCCGTAGCTCTACTTTATAGTTCATCGTCAGGGTGGCTTTACTCTATAGTTTGACATCATGGTGGCTTCACATTATGGTTCATAATCATGGTAGCTTTATACTATGGTATTGAACACGGTAATTTACTCAGTCTACTTTGACTGGTTAGCCCCTCTGTCAGAACTCTTTGTAATAGCCCTCTCTGATCAAGACTCTCCCCATAGGTAACCCTCTTGGATTAGAATCCTCTATAGGTAGCCCTCTCCGATCAAAACCCTCTGTAGGTAGCCCTTTTTGATCAGAAATCTTCATAGGTAGCTCTTTCTGATTGGTCGTCTCTGAATAGAAGTACTATTGTAGTGGGAACCCAGATCTCATAAGGTCTTCTTTTTCTAGAAATTTTGTAATATGCTTTCTTTAATTCTGCCATCTCATCAAGGGTCATTTTATATGGACTTTTGTTATCAGTCCAGCTTCAGGTATAATCACAAACTCTACCTCCCTTACTAGGAGTATTCTACTTATACCTATCAACACATTATCTGCTACCCACCAATTGACTCCTAATATAGCCTCAAGTTAGTAGAATGGTAGGCTGATCAATTATTTCTCTCATTTCATCAGAGAGTGATTACCTCAATCAATCCTTGAAGGAAATATTTTATAATCATAATCATTCCTTATGCTAGACTTAGCAGTTAGCAACCTTTCAAAATCCCTTCATGTAAGGATTCTTATCCGTAAGAATCTTGTTCGTAGATTCCATAGATCATCACTAGCCCAAATACTCTGATCAAGCACCTCAAGGATATCACGGGTACCTTAACTAGCCCTAAATTCTATTAATTATATCATTAGGAGTACTCTGTCTCTATTCTAACTTTTAGGTTCATCATGAAATCTAGAACCTTGACATCATACAGATTAGAAATAATCTTTCTCAATCATACCCAATAGGTATACTAAAAATCAGGATCAATAACACCTATTCTAACCTTCACGGTATGTGGTTAATATCCTTAAAACATTACTGAAGGTTGAAAACTATCCACAAGGTTCAAACTTTCATCATGAAACATAACCATATTGCAACCTGATTCACATTTCGAACTAAGCACTATTTCAGCTTAGATTTGATTCAAGCCTATCCTCAACCTTCAGTACTATTAGATCGGATCTTCTAGGATCATTATACTATATAATCACCACTAATCATGCATAACTATATATCGTACCAATATACCTTTAACACCACGTTGTTACTAAGGATCATTACTTAGTACGGAGAAATTTCAAAACAATTAAAGGCCTCGAGTTTCTATAGCCCCATCAAATAAACTTTTCTAAGCAGTACTCACTGTAATAGAAATTGTTAGGGTTAAAGATCAATACTTACCTCATCATCTCCATGCCTCTAATCATTCTTTATGTCATCTAAGAACTTCTAATCCAAAATCCCATACCTTTAATCAAAACGTTTCAAATTTCAAAAGTACTTCCCAGGGAGTCACCCATCTCGAGATTTCTCTTTCCTGAGCACAATTAACTGTGAAATTCTGATAAGATCTAGGGCATCAATATTAGTATAATGCCATTTGTCAATAAGTATTGGTAGTCCATACAACCTTAATCCCAATATGACATGTTAGCCTCCCCAGTAATGCTTGGTACTATCCCCACGGGGAAATATAAATAGTACCAACTTCTTGGTATAGTCCCACTATATGTTGTCATAACATAGGGAAAAAAATCTGCATCATACTCTAACTCAATATCAGGAGCCCTAAAGTTAGTAATAGAATCTGAATCCCATACTTCCTCTTCTATCTTTAGGGTCTCATTGTCATTATCACCAGTAGAGGAATCCTCATTGGGACTGGGCACCATTAACATCATTATCAAGCAGAGCCACTTCCTTTATACAGACCTTTCCCACTTCCTTTTACAGGCTGATTAACAGACAGAGGTGGCCTAATTCCTTGGTATCTTCTATTCCTCACTATTTTTAAGGTATCCATATACCTATTCACAACAGTAGAGAACTAGCCAATGCCAAAATTTTTACTCTGGTACCAAAATGTAATACCATAGTTTTTAAAGCACTTAAATGGGTGTATACAGTTAAAAACTTTAAACCAGAGACTAGAAATCATTATAAACCATAGTGATCCCAACTCCAAGACACGGTTCGATCCTACGCTTGAGTAGATTTTCTAAAACTTTTCAAAATATTTTCATTTTGATCTCAACTAGTTTGCATTTTCATTACATCCCATCCATTTGTCATTTCATTTGTTAATGTTGAAGTGTTTACCTAAAGTCTTCGTTGTGGAAACCTACATTCTTGCACTTATACAAATAGGCCCTATGCGTACATCTGCTCGATTTCAACTTGATTATCATATATAATTACTAGCGTTAAGGCTTTGAATATCGCAACTACTACTACACTAATAGTAGTGTTGTCATATATTATTTACATCATGTACAACCCAAAACAGATAACCAATGGTAAACTAAAGTCTTTCTGCTATATTCTCTAGCTGTCCATATTTACCTTCTTACTTGGTGAGATGCTAGCATGTACTATAGATTTGTTTATAGAAAAGAGTGAGATTCAAAAGAATTTCAGTAGTAACACATAGTCAATCATATAGAAACCAAATCATAGAGTATGCCATAGAGTTTTCATATAACATAATTATCACAATAGCTTCAGTACACAACATGCAGTTCAACATATCACCATAGTGCTAGGTATATCACATGGCCCTAAGTGTAACCCGTGCAATAGGACCCGGGCATCCACTCATGCATCACAGAATATTATATTGGCCTGAGTGTCCACCCATGCAATAGGCCCCGGGTGACCACCCTGTATAATCAAAATGTATTAGACAATTCATGATGAATCCACAAAACATGTAGTGCATCTTATAGCATATGAAAAAAAGGTTACTACTTGGTCACTTTTCCTTAAGGGTGTCCAAATGTTTCTCCTTACTCGGGTAGGTCTTGGACCTCAGACAAGCAGCAGGTCTTATAATTAGAATTTATGAATGGCATATTATTACTTAGTCCGTCACTTTAGGCATAATTTAAACTAAGATATTCTTGACCTATTCTCGTGTTTATCCTTTGTTTTGAACTTTTTGGTTATCATTTGGGTCACTTGGGTAGCCATTAGAAGCTTAAACAAATACTTATAGGATTGGGAAAGCTAAAACAATCAATATTATTCAGAAAGTTTAAAGTATTGAAAAAGGGACTTGGTTACGGCCAATGAATCCTTTGGCCATGGCCAAAGGTGTATAAAAACATTTAGGCTGTGGTAAAGAAATCTTCTGGTCGTGGCCAAAAACTGCCCTGTTTCTTAACTGAACTTCCAAAAATTATAACTTAATCTACACAAATCCAAATAGAGTGGTTTAAAGTCCTAATTGAACCTTTCTAAGTCCTATGTATAGGAAAAATGTTAACCACTACCATCTACAGCCACAAAAATATAGAATTCCATGAATTACCAAATTGTTCCAAAATCAATTCCAGTTTCAACCTCAAACTTTAACAATTAATAATTTCTAATGTATAGACCCAAATTGGTCATACTATATATCAAATTAAAGCTTGTAATGTTTAGCATTATTTTGGAAAATATCAGCCGTCAGGCCACATTTGTCTAATCAAATTCATCACACAACCAAACTGCCTCACAGGAAAATCTCACTGACAGAAATTGGCAATGTTACAAACTAGGTTCTAATAATCCAAAATTCTAACCAAGGATGTTCCCACATAGTTTTGCATTCTAAACACAATGGTAATGTCAAAATCATCAAAATGACAAAGTTTCAGCCCCTTATAGCTATGACCGAATAGAGCCTTTGTAAGCCAAAATTACCAAAACAGAATTTTGTCCAATAACTTAGTTCAGTATCATCATAAATGATCATCTAACTATAAATACATGATTAAACCTTAAAAACAAACCCTTGGCTAAAAACAAATAGTACCCTAACCCTTATAAAAACTTATCCAAACAACAAACCAATCGGTTCAAAATGAAGCCTATGCTTCCCTTTACGCATTTTCACAACTAGTTCGGAAATCCAGCAGTACTTCGTCAGGTGAGAAGTCACCAAACACCTCCAAATGAAAATCTAAAATCATAGAAATGAAGCTTGGGATGAGTAGAAGAAGGTTTGTGAAGGGTATTTTGAGAGGAAACGTCATTTCAGTAGTGTTTTAGTGGATCGAAGTTAGGAAATTTTACTATTCACCTTCTATGTCTCATATACAATTTTTCCAGGATTTTTATGCTTTTTTCTTTGATTTTTAGGGTAGCTGGCCACAATATACGACCAAGAAGGAGTCTTGAAAAGTTATGCCATATGTCAGATTCCTATGGTGCCATTTGTCTAGTGATCTAATGATTCAGTGACATATGTTACTTGCTTTAATAAAGTAGGTCCTGCCTCTTTTCTTGGGTTTTTAGCCATCCTTTTTGTTAGGGGAAGTAAGGGTTTAATGATTTTCCCCGACTCCTGAGCTCGGTGTTTGGGAAAGTCAGTTCGGTGACCAGACTGGGGACCGATAGATTCCCCAGACTTAGAGACTAGGTAGCACCTTTCTAGATTCACTACTGTAAAAAACGTTTTTAACGTCCCTTATTTAGGCCTTTTAACATCTGAAAACAAGGGGACGTCTATGTGAACGACGTAGTAAAAAATGGCAATAACGTCCATAAATAAAAGGACGTCTATAGTCTAGACTTTAGACGTCCCCAGTTTAAAATGGGGACATCTAAAGTGTCATGTAGCACTTTAGACGTCCCCATTTTAAACTGGGGACTTCTAAACCCACTTTAGATGTCGCCAGTTTAAAATAGGGATGTCTAAAGTGTTTTTTTTAAAAAAAAATCATTTATATTACAAATATGAATTAAACAGTATTTAAAATCAAAAATTACAAATCATCGTCAATAAAATTACAGATATAGTATCTGAACTCCAAATCCAAAACCAAAATCTACACAATAATAACTCTAGAGCTGAAATCTTTTAAACAGTAGATTATAACAATAAGATGAATTAGTTGCAAAAAACTTATCTCCTTCTATTATTAAAATTCATTTTCTCGTAATAATGAATAGAGAAGAGCAACAGGGAGAGATGAACCTCATTTTCTCAGTGGGAACGTGGCCATGAAGCATGTTTTAGAGTCTCGATCTACAAACCATAACAACATGAGTTAGAAGATAAAATAGAAGGGAAATCCAAAGAAAAAAGAGAAAGAAGATAAAATAATAAGAAATAGTAAGAAACATAACAGATCTGGTAAAAAAGAGAGAGAGAAAAGAAGAAGCAAGTTTAAAAACAGTATATAAAGAAGAAGCAAGAGTTAAATGCGTGGTGGTAAGCATAATAGATCTGGTGAAAAAGAGAGAGAGAAAAGAAGAAACAAGTTTAAAAACAGCATACATAGAAGAAGAAGCAAAAGTTAAATGCGTGGTGGTAGTAGTTCTTGTTGTAGTTGCGGTGATGAGAAAGATGAGTGTGGGTCTATAAAACTGACAAATAAAGACTGTCAGTACAGATTTGAATTGTTTTTGGCGTCCCCAATTTAATTTAGGGATGCCTAAAGTTGTTTAGTTAATTTTTTTTACTTTAGACGTCCCCAATTCAAAAAGGGACGTCTAAAGTCACACTTTAGACGTCCCCAATTTAATTGGGGACGTCTAAAGTTAATTTTTTTTATATAATCAGGGATGCCTTTAGGCGTCCCTAATATATGTAATATCAGGGACGCCACTTTTGGTGTCCCTCATATTATTAGGGACACCAAAAGTGGCATACCTGATATTTAAGGGACGCCAAATATTAGGGACGCTAAAAGGCATCCCTGATTAAAAAAAAATTTAACTTTAGACGTCCCCAATTAAATTGGGGACGTCTAAAGTGGCCAAAAGGCGTCCCTAATTAAAAAAAAATTTAACTTTAGACGTCCCCAATTAAATTGGGGACGTCTAAAGTGACTTTAGACGTCCCTATTTGAATTGGGGACATCTAAAACTATTCAAATCTCACTCAGAATTATAAAAATGCCACTGCCTTTTTTTTAACGTCACTTTTTTAAAAAGGTACATCCCTTAGGGTCGTAAAATCAATATTTTGTAGTAGTGATTGCCACCTCAAAAGGCAAAACACAAGTGTGATTATTATGGACACATGTCACCTTCTTAACATACCAACATAAAAGTCAAGTTGTACTTTGTCATAATAAGAGGACACTTGTCACTTATTTGTTTGTCTAACACAAAAGTTATGTCATAATTGTTTACTTTTTTAAAGTTACTTTAACAAAGTTACTTTATTGGTGTTTACTCAGGTTGAAGTATGTGTGTGGGCCCCACAGGCACCATATACTGGCATTTTTCCCAAAAATGCAGGGTACACATATATGCCCTGAAAATGCCATGTGCACACCAATACTAGCTTATTTCTCTCGACTAATAAGTCCTTTAGCTTAGGCATAGCTGGGTGGGGTCTTTCTATTAACCTGATAGCACCATATTTGTGTCCTGTGCACATCTGCAATGACCCTTTGATCCTATTGCCTATGTATTTTAGGCCTTTTGCCTGGTAGGGCCGGATCACATAGTCCCCGAGAGTCTTTCTATCTCTTGACATCCTTAGGACTCTTCCAGAATTGGGCTCTGTTATCTACCTTATATAGTCTTATACTTAAGTATCTAGGCCTAAAATTCAGGATATTACATGTTACAGTTAGATCCCTATACGAAGATGTTGCATTTTGACACTTTGTATGATTTTATACCTTCAGCTCGACACTTTTTCTAGATTGAGAACATCATGGATGAAGAAGAACTAATCCATCGATCTTCAATCTCTCTGACTCCTTCCACCTTTATTTTTCTTCATCATCGAGAATATTCCTTCCTCCATTTTCGATAACCACCTTAAAGTAATCAAGAAATTCTGTGATTTTGGGAGAAAGAGTTTGGGGCCGCGAACACAGACAGAGGCACAACTATCGGACTCCACCATTATACCATTAGCATCTTCACATTCTCCACCATCTAACATCACATCTCAGCACCACCATTCCTTCCCATTCTTACCGCTGGCCGACCTCAGTTTTTCACAAAGCTACGATCTAGAGAGCTAGGATGTGGTAAAGGTGAATTAGACCTAAAGAGAGTGAGATCGAAGAAGACAAAGGCTTTACTGTCAGTTCTCTCCGTCCACTCCACCATCATCCTCTATCAAACATTACCATAATGGCAACCTTTACCATTGCTTTCCATTTTCTCCATTTATCCTTTAAGCCCGACAAACCCACTCTATCTCTCCACTTCTAGATTTGGTTTTCACTCAATTTCCATGGATTTCCAATGCCTTGACGAAGCTTTTGCTATACTTAAACTCATGAGTGGCTAATTCCTTTGTTTCTTGGTGATGGAGATTCATGCTTTAACTCAATGGTCTTCATAGAGGAGTTTTTCTATTATTACATTAGTCTAAAGTTATATCTTTAGATTTCCTAGTTATAGGAATGATTTTGTATGATTTTGGAATTGAGATTTGTGTTAATTTGTCTTTATTGGTTTGATACTTGTAGTTGAGATTGGATTTTATAGTATGAAGGTTATATATGTTTGAATTTCTTTATGGCAGCAAAAAGATTATGTTAAATACCATGTTATTGTCTAGTTAATATGATAAATTTGTACCTTGGAGGGGCTGTTTAGTACTCTATATTAAGAAGACTCATGCTGCATCATTCCAATTTTAATTGCACATTAAGTGGTTTTAAACAATATCTTAAGAGATAGTAGTTAGTTATGTTTGTAGGAGTACCATTGATTAGGAATATTGGACTCAAGCATTATCTTGAGGTTTTTCTTAAAACTTAATGAATTTTAACTCCCATAATCTTTTTAAGTAAGGATAGTCACTTTCTGCATTATCAAGAGCATACCTCCTATAATCCCTTTAATCCAAAACATTCCTTCATTGTTTTCCAAAAATACCAAAAAGATTAGAAATATTTTTATTTGCATGCATTTTAATTTAGAGAAAACCATTTTTGAAACTCCCCTTTCTAACCATGTTTTAGCACTTAGTTTAACCTAGGGAATTCAAAATAAAAGGATCCTTGAAAAGAGAACGATCCCGAGTTGTTTACACTATATTGCATTCTAATTTGTGGTATTGCATTTGACCCCAAGGCAAGGCGACTAAGGTTGTCTCAACTTAATGGCGCCATTGCTGGGAGTTAGTTTTGACTCCCTTGGTTTTCAAAGTATCAATTGGTTTAGATTGACTAAGGTTTGCTATTATGGGTCTCTTTCGTTTACTTTCATTTTTCATAGTTTTTAAAAGTTTTTCATAGTTAGTTTTGGTTTTCAAAGTGTTTTGCATCAAAAGGGAAATAAAAAACCTATCTAGATTTTTCTTTGTATTTGCATTTGCATTCTTGCATTTTACTTGTATAAACTTGATTTGTGGGTGGAACTAAGTATTACACACTTGGAAATTGATTGGAGTTTCGTTAAAATTCGGTTACAACTTCACTTTGAAGCTTGCTGGAATTTTTTGAAAAATTTTCCCATAAAATTATGAGATTTAGTTTTCTAATGATTCAGGCCATTTTAAGCAAGACTAATAGAAAAGCTAAATTTTTTTTTTGAAAAATTTGCATTCTTGCATTTCTCTTGTATAAACTTGATTTGTGGGTGGAACTAAGTATTACATACTTGGAAATTGATTGGAGTTTCGTTAAAATTCAGTTACACCTTCACTTTGAAGCTTGCTGGAATTTTTTGAAAAATTTTCCCATAAAATTATGAGATTTAGTTTTCTAATGATTCAGGCATTTTAAGCAAGACAAATGTGTTGAATTTTAGCCAAATTCTATCATGTTGGCCACTTTTCAAATTTTTCTTTATTTTTTGGAATTTTTTGAAAATTTTCATTGGGTTAATTTTTGAGTTTTCTTCTTTGATTTCTACCATCTTTGAGGATTCATTTGCATATATAAGACTTTTTAGGAATTATAATTCATTGGGATTTAATTGATTGTAATTTGAATGGCTTGGTTTAATCATGATTTTAAATTTAGGTTCAATACTAATCCTCAAATGCATTCCTTTTTAGGGAATGATGGAATCTCAAGCTCTCCATTCTTGGATGACTGTTCTAGTACCAGGAGACATAAACCCCTTCTAATCTCACATCTTCTCAAAAGTTTGATATGATTCAACAAGAATTGGATTCCCTCCGAGCAAAATGAATTATTAAGAAAGAGCCTTTGAATCTTAACTGCCTCACTATCTCCAACCATATTTAGAACCATCTTGTTTACAAAGACTCTATTTTGACTATGAATACACCTTCCAACCAAATCAACCCCACTTCAGCCATACTTTTTCACCCTACATACTATATCAAGGATCATCCACTCCACTCTACTAAGAACATAATCTCCATTTCATCTTCACTCATTTCCACCTACTTCCATGCCATGTAGAACTCTATATGAACCACCTTCTCCATCATTTTATGAATGTCCACCACAATCCTTTACACCTCAACCTAGTAGGCTTGGTACTTTTCTCATATTGCCAAACATGGATGATTGAACCCTTGCTTTAAAAAGAATGTATGATGAGGTCAAGGTTGAACACTATGAGTTGTTCATGTTAGAAAAGGCGAATGTGCTTGCCATGGAGAAGGAAGAGCTATTTGAGGAGGTACAAGACTTTATCATGGTGTTTGTTGACTATATGATGTGAAAAAAGTTCAGAGGAGAAGAAAGAGCTCTACGATCCTTTGACTCCAATGATAATGGGAAAATTGAAAAGCAAAGCCAAATGCCACTTCACAAGTGAAAGATTCCATACCTCTAGTGCCTACTCCCACACAAGATGTAAAGAAGAAGCAATTAGATTTTCAATTACCAGAGGAGCTACTTTTGAATAGTGGTAATATTCCTCCTTTTCTTGAAGAGGTTGAACCTCCTCTTACTATTATTGATATTATGAGTGATGATGAGTGGATGAAGAATTTGTGGTAGAATCCCCTCATATGTTGGGTGTTGAAAATGCTCACTATGATATGTCCAATTGTAGTTGTGTAGTTGATGATATTGCTTGTACTATCTCTATTGATTATGCATATTTTTCTTTTCTTGCAAGTATTGTCAAGTATGATTTGGAATTATATAATGCTATTGAACATGATAAATAGTTCATTTTTCTCTCTACCCTACATTCTTGGACCTCTTCTGATTGATCCTGAACTACCACCACCTAAGAAAGTCAAGCAAGGAGAGGTGTGCACAAAGAAGACCATCATGTTTTTTATCGGGGATGAGAATTTCTCCTTCAAGAGACTCAAGATACTTTAACAAAGGTTATCTCTTTCCTTACTTATTTTCTTCCTAATTTCTATCATTACTTGGGCTTAATTGTTGTACGAGGAAGATAAGTATGGGGAGGGACACAATCTAGTAGGAAAAAAATACAAGAAGTATAGTTTAATAAGTAGAACAAGAACCCCCTATGCTTGCTTTGCATTTTTGGCCACTATTTTACTTGATTGCCATTGTGCGTTTTCATCTTGATTTTCTCTGTTATTATGACTTGTTTCTTCTTCCTTCTCTCTTTATGATATGTTGACAAGTTGTGCTTCAATTGCAATTAGGCTTCACAACTTTCCACTTCACCAAGGAGCAAGTTAGAATAATTGAGTTGTTTTACAAATATTGAGGATAATGTGTTGATTAAGTATAAGGGAGGAGATTACATTTTTGAATCCCATTAATTGGCTATTTTTAAACGAGAACATGCCTTAAACTAACAAATTTTTCAAGAATAACTTGCTTTGATACATGCTCTAAGTGGTAAAAGATCACATTTGCCACTTTAGAAGTGTGATTTATGGGAAATTCTTTGAGCTTTCATGAGAACTAGTATTTTAGCAACTTTTTTAAACCATGTTTTTGCTTTTCAAGTTAATGGGAAGAGAAATTAACCTATACTTTGGATTTTGTTAACTCCAAGTTTTGTTAACCCACACTTTGGATTGTGTTTGTAAGGTTAATATTAGGAATAGTTAAGTAAACTTTTTGTGGTTAGATCGCCATTAAATTGATTGTTATAGTGAGCATTAGAGAAAAACCTTGTTGGATGGTTATTTAGGCCTTAAATTCTTTTCATTTGTGCAGTTTTACTTAGTTTTTTACCTTCCAGAACTTGTTTCAACTCTTTTTCAAAATGGCATGTATTAGTGTGTTGGAAATGAAAGAGGCGTTCAATTTTCGACCCTAAACCAAGCATATACCCCAATTCATCACCCTTTGCTGCCCTTTTGAGCCATTCCTATATTGTATGCATGTCATTTACTCATAGTGTTGATAGTATTCTAAAACCAAAGTTATTTGCCAATGGAAAGTAGAACAATGTATATATTGAAATGCCATGTATATAGAAAGGAGAAAGAAAGTAAGTCCAAAAGAAAAAAGAGAGAAGTTAATAAAAAAAGAGAAGAAAAGAAAAGTATTAAAAAAAAGCTTGCTATGCAATTGATTGTGTTAGAGTGAGCATTGAAGAAAAACCTTGTTAGAAGGTTATTTGGCCTTCAATTCTTTTTATGGGCGCATGTTCACTTAGTTTTTCACCTTCTAAAACTTATTTTAACTCTTTTTCGAAATTGCATTTGTATTAGTGTGATGGAAATGAAAGAGGCGTTCAATTTTGAACCCTAAACCAATTACATACCATAATTCATCTCCCTTTGCTACCCCTTTAAACCATTCCTATATTGTATGCATGCCATTTACTCATAGTGTTCATAGTATTCTAAAACCAAAGCAATTTGCCAATGGAAAGTTGAACAATGTATATATTGAAATGCCATGTATATAGAAAAGATAAAGAAAGTAAGTCCAAAAAAAAAAGAGAGAGAATAACTTAATAAAAAAGAGAAGAAAAGAAAAGTATTTAAAAAAAAGAAATTAGAAAAGTATTTTATAGATAAAAAGAAAAGCAAAAGAAATATGAAGAAGTCATTTGTTCATGAATTTAGAAAAAAATTGGCAAGAGTTTGTCATGTTATTTAGGTGCTATGAACTTACTCATTAACTTTGACTTTCAAGTAAACCAGAGATTCAACGATTTTGGAAGAGGAGTGTTTGGGGCCGTGAGCATAGAGAGAGGTATAGATACTAGACTCCATTATCACACCATCACCATCTTCACTTTCTTTGCCGTCTAAAATCACATTTCACTACCACTATTCCTTCTCAGTTATCACCTCTAGCATAGCTCAGTTTTTCATAGAGCTATAATCCAGAGAGCTATGATGAGGGAGAAGTGAATTGGAACTAGAGAGAGTAAGATCAAAGAAGAAAGAGGGTTCACCATCAATTCTCTCCCTCCTCTACACCACCGTCATCCTCTGTCAAACACCACTAGAATTGACAACCTTCACTATTGCTTTCCATTTTCTTCATTTCTTCTTCAAGCCTGACAGACCCACTCTGTCTTCTCCACTTTTGTATTTGATTTTCATTAAATTTCCTTGGATTTCCAGTGTCTTGACGAAGCTTTGGCCATGCTTAAACTCATGAGTGGCTAATTCCTTTGATTCTTTGTGATAGAGATTCATACCTGAGCTCAATGGACTTCATAAGAGAGTTTTTCTACCATTCCTTTAGTCTAGAGTTATATATTTAGGTTTCTTAGTTATAAGAATGATTGATATGATTCTAGAACTGATATTTATGTTTATTTGTCTTTGTTGGTTTGATACTTGTAGTTGAGATAGGATTTTGTAGTGTAAAGTTTATATATGTTTGAACTTCTTTATGGTAGCAATGAGATTATGTTAAATAGCATGTTATTGTCTAGTTAATATGATTAATTTGTGCCTTGGAGGGGCTATTTAGAACTTCGTATTAAGAAGACTCATGTTTCATCATTCTAATTTCAATCACACATTGTCAACACCCTTATTTATTTCGATATTAACCAGAGTAGCAATGCGCAGTTTAGTGTGCACACTGGAATAACATAAATATACTGATAAAATATACCTGATTATATTATAGCAATCCTAACATGGTGTATTCATAATAATAACAGACCCTAAAATAATAAAAATTCCTTCAGATAACCAACTATCCTGCTAGTACTGGTCTGGAACCTTTAGTTGCCAGTAATTACACTTTTGCCCCTTAAGCTACTGCTTACTGCGAAAAATGTATACATTTATGGAAAGAGTGAGATTCAAAAGAATCTTAGTATTAATAAGCTATCAATCATATAAAATGGGATAAATAAATATGCCAAGTACCATATAATGCCATAGGATAATAACATAGTAAAACTCATAATTATCGGAATGTGCAAATGTGTTCAGGGCCAACTACTGTTAGAACCCCTACTTGTCTGTACCTTAGCTAGGCTCTCGACCACAAACTGGGCAATGTACCCTCTTGGTACTGTATCTTATAACTAGCTCCCCTTTTGGGGTCGTTGGGGTACTTGTGCTTTTCCCCCTTAAACGATACTTGTGCTTTTCACATCCCAGTTAGAGAGTGCATTATACATATCATAGAAGATGGCATACACAAAGCATACAAATAATCTCATAGTTTATGAAAGATATAGTTACTAATTGGAATGTGCCCTTTCCTTGCCTGTCTATCAATCCAATATATTGTGCTTCGGCTTGGGCAAATGTCAAGTCCTAATATTTTAAATTCATAATAAATGAATTATCACTCATTCATGTATTGCTCTAAACTCTTTTAAACTCATTTTGTTAGTTATCTTAGCTTAAAACTGCAAAATGGCCAAGATGCCCCTAGGGACCCAGTCCAATTGTTCTTTTTCAAAAAATATAACCTAGGCTAATCCTACACAATTTCTCATGTAGAATCGATTTTTGGAGTCAGAATTGCCAAATTCACTACCAAAAGACAATTTTGCCCTTAATAACCCCTATTAGGGTTTTAGAGCTCATTTTGTCATTTTTAATTCTAAAGCTTTTCACCCATCACACTCAATATATACCCTACACAATTTTTCATTTTAAACACAATAGAAGGGTCAAATTAATCAAATTCCATCCCTAACCTCTTGCTCCAGGTTTGGCCAAAACTTGTCCAAGAAAAGGAAAAATTTTGGTTTTTATGATTCAATTCGTAAAACATCTTCCTTTCAATTATAATTGCTTGTTTAACCACCCAAACTCCTAATGAACATGATTAATGTAAATTTGGGCAGCACAACCCCTTAGGGTTTGACATCCACAAAATTACAAAACTATGAAAATCAAGCCATAAATCAACCAAACAACCACAACAACCAATAACAAGCAATAAACATGAAGACAAGTTTCTAAGCTCACCTTGTTTCTCATTCTTTCTCTCTCTAGGCCGTCCCACTTCCTCTATCCTTGTCTTGAATTTTTCTTGCTAAACATGATATTCATGAAGATATAGAGGTTAGAGAAGGTCTTACACTAGCTAGAAGGCAAGAACACTTGAATTTCACCAACTTATATTAGATTTTGCCTTCTTGAACTCTATTGTCTTTCTTTGTTCTTCAAGCTCTTTCTCTCTCTTTCATCTTGTGTTTAGACGTGGATGGAGTCTTGAAATGAAAAGAGAAGAGCTTATAATATCCTCATCTGTAACATTCCAAATTTTATATTCACCAAATATATTGTATTTATTTGAGAAATTCAATTAAATGGTGAATATTCATGAATTTAAAATTTATAAATGCTCATTTTCATGAGAAATTGGGTAGAAATAATTATGGAATTATTTTGTGTAATTTAAAAAGCCCAATATTAAGGTCTAAAAATGAAGAAATAATAGGGAAAATATTTGGTTCAAAAATTGATGAGAAATTGGCCAAATAAAACTAAGAAAAGAAATTGGAATCAAAAGGTTATGGAAAAATAGTAATGTTGCCAAATTATAGCAAAATTAGTTATTTTCTGATTAACTAAAGTTAATTTCAATTAAGTAAGGAAAATAAAGGGGGAAAATATATTTAGAATATTTTGATCAAATTAATATGAGTTTATGGAAAATTTGAGCTGAAAGTGTAATTTTGACAAAAATTGAGAATTTACATATATACGTAACTAGAACAAGTTGTGAAGCCAATTGAGACCATAGGGAGGGAGCCCTAGGTGTCTCCTACATGTGGCATGAAGAAGAAAATATTAGTTGGGCTTAATGGACAAGATTACAAGTACATAGGATTTATGTACATAAAGTGAATTTTTGGAATTTTGGAAAATTGACAAATGAATAAAGTGATATTATATAATATAAGATAAATCATCATCCTCTTCTCTAGCCCTCATGTCAGATGCACAACTGACCTGAATATAGAGAGAGAACGTGTGTAATTATTGAGAGAGAAAGAAGAAGAAATCTCACAAGGTAAGCTGATTCCTCTAACGATTTAGCTCATAACACGTATAACTCTGACCTTAATTAAGCTACTCCTCTTTGTTCTTTAAGGTTTGTAGGCTCAAAAATATGTTGCTGAAGGGTTAGGGTTTCAGCCATATTGAGGAAAAGCTAGTGGGAGCTTGAGGTAACTTTCAAGCCTTTGTATATAGACTATTTTGGTTACTGTAAACAATTTAATTGGTGAATTTTCGCCGAATTGTCTTTGTAAATTTTGGAAATGTGACATTAGAAGTGTTATGCTATCCAACTTTAGTTCAAATGGTAGCTATAACTCAATTTGATGGTTAATACAGTAGTTAGGAGTAGAAAGGAACGTGTTTAAGGAGCCGAAATCGTAAACCCCGATTTTCCCTGAAGAACTCATAAATTTCTGCTAGTGGTGTAAATGGATCTTAGAGTTGGATATGAAATGATTTGATGATTCCATTGGGTTCAGGAGAGAAAATTAGGTGGGGTTACGACACTTTTTCAGAAAAGCCGAAAAAGCATAATTACAAAAACGCCCTTGAAACCCAAAAATTGGGGCTTCCAAGGGTAATTGCATTGAATTTTATAATTCAAAGTCCGGATATGGATTCCTTGAGTGAAAATACGTCAGGATAGCCCATGTCAAAATTTTGGAAAAAAGTAAAGTCAAGCCGGGTACGACAAGGTCAGGCCGGGCACGACAGGGTCGGGTCGGGGTCCCGGAGGCATTTTTGTAAACTTCACCATAGGCTAATATAATCACAAGAAACACTATGGTAGTGCCTAAAATGATACATGAATGGGTTTAAACCTAATTCTTGTACATTTAACCTTTTAGGATCAAGTCGAGAGCCGTAAGTCAACATGTTTTATGGGGCACGTTATATAGGGGTGATAGAGCTTTAAGGTAGGAACATTATCCTTCATACATCATGCCATAATTCATATGATGGTGTGGATGCCATTGTTTGTATTTTTATTATTCAATATGGTTTGCCTAGATGAGGTAGTTAGTGCCGGAGGTGCACTTACACTGGGAATTGGGTAAGAATCCAATCGGTGTACGATTAGTAGGGCAGGGGCCCTACTCATGTATACATGATGATGATGTGTTATATTGTTCATTAATTAGTACATATATGGTGCATATCATATTTACTTTTCGCATTTTATATAAACGATAGCATGTTTCTACTAGTATTTCTTGGAATCTCACCCCTATTTCTAAAAAAAACATTTCAGTGGGTGCCAGTGGATCAAAATGCAAGGATATAGACCAAGGGAAGTGAATAGCACGTGTCTCTAGGTGAAGATAAAGCTCATGGTTATAAATAGTCTATGTTTAAAATACTTTTATCAGTATATATGTATTTTTCTGTATGCCTGTGGAACTTGGTCTTTATTACTCTGAGTATATCGAAATGGAAACAGGTGTTGATATCATCCACCTCCTTGAAGATATATTATTTGATTAAAATTTCTAAATGTATTTTGCTTGAGCTATATCCTTATTTAAATTGACATAATTATTTCTCTTTCCACTTGGCTAAAGTTACGCCAAGGAGGGTTTCCAAATGAACCAAATCGCAAGATGACTATTTATTATAAAATTAACTTTTTGGCTTTTCAAACTTTAGCTTTTTGCTTGATTTAATTCCTTCAACTTGGCACTTGGAATTTAATCATTAATTTCCCTTTGCTTCTTGCCCATAAATGACGACATGAAGGCCCTCCAATTAACCAAGTTGGCTTCTTGAATTATCACAATTTTATCTCTTCAATATTACTTCTTATGCTTACAATTGTTAACTTTTCCACATTTTTTTACTTAGCTACAATTTCACCATATTAGGCTTAATTTGAACCAAGTAAATATTATTTCCTCTCTTGCTTCTATTTTGGACGTCCAACACCCATGGAAAAGGAAAAAATATTGGCTTTTAATTTTTTATTTAGCCAAATGACCATTTTGCTCAGACATTTTTTTATAATTAAATTAGGCCTTCTTCGTTTTCCTCTTATTTGGCAAAAATCACAATTAATTGAGCCCAAGATTTGTGTTCTTTCATTCATTATGTTGGGCTTTAAAAATAGGTTTCTTGTAAGACAAAATTAAATTTTATGTCGTATTGTGGCCCAAAATTCACGTGGCTACCAATTGCACTGTTTGGCCATTTCAAGTGTGTAAATATTCACCATTTTATTCCCTCCGTGCCACAAAGGGGTGAAAGGAATTGTGGTTACTGAAATTTGGGATGTTACACACATTAAGTGGTTTTAAACAATATTTTGAGAGATAGTAGTTAGCTATATTTGTGGGAGCTAATATTAATTGGGAATATTGGACTCAAGTGTTATCTTGAGGTTTTACTTAAAACTTAATGAATTTTAACTCACATAATCTTTTTGAGCAAGGATAGTCACTTTCTTCATTATTAAGATCACACCTCATATAATCGCTTTTAATCCAACAAATTCCTTCATTGTTTTCCAAAAATAACAAAAATATTAGAAATAATTTTAGTTACATGCATTTTAATTTAGGAAAACCATTTTGAAAACCCCTATTTCTAACCATGTTTTGAGCACTTAGTTTAACCTAGAGAATTGAAAATAAAAGGCTCCTTGATAAGAGAACGATCCTGAGTTGTTTGCACTATATTGTATTCTAACTCGTGGTAAATATTTTGCATTTGATCCCAAGGCGACTAAGGTTGTACCAAATCAGGAAGATTTGATATATCTTTTAGATATTTTGAATTATTCTAAAAATCATTTAAATTTATTAGTAATTTTCTTTTAGGATATTATTCTAGATATTTGAGTTGCCAAAGAAGGATCTCAAGGATATTATTTAATACTCCTTTGATTCTTAATATAAGGCATATTTGAGAAGTTGATTTTGGTCCTAAATAGAAGACATATTTTTCATATTTGTTAATCTTTTACTAATTTACCCCTTTTGATGCTTCCTCAACAATAATCAAGAAGGTGTGGGAATGGGGGTATTAAGTAAGGTGACTAGGGTGTTTTAGAAAATAAATATTATATTAACTAATTAACTAACGTTCTTAATCTAATCAAAGCATATAAATATATCTTATATTAAAAAGCAAAGCAGTATCTTATTATTATATCCTTGATTTAATTTTTAGATGGCATCTTATTTTCCTTAGGATATTTATTTTAATTTTGGAGTCATATTGCGGTTAGGAAGTTTCTTTATTTAAAGTTTGAGTTTATTATGACATTATGAATGTAACAACCCAAGAATTTAAGAAATGTTAAAATCAGCCATAATTAATTAGCTAGTCAAGTAAGTTAATTTTAAAATATGAAAGAGAAGAAGAAACAATGGATATAATTGAAAGCAGTAGGGCTGATAATAACAACAACAACATATTATAATTAGATTTTTATATTTATATTATTTCCTGAAAGAACATTGCATAATTAATCTTTAATTAATAAGTAGATTACTTATTGTAGGTCTTTCAAGAAATGTGGATTGGTGGTTTGGTGGAAACTTGTTGTCTACATTTGGGTTTGGGGGTTTGAATCCTATTCATGTCTCAGGGAAATTTGTTATGTTGCTTTATTGGTATGAGATTAAAATAAAGCCCTTCTTCAAAAATAAATAAAATAACCAATAGGATATTTCAGCCTTGTAATGACCTGAAAATAAAATAGAATAATTATAACTAATATTTTAATAATTTGTTGAAAAATTTTATCAAATGTAAGTTGATGGCTCAGTGGCACTAAGACTGCTGTGTGTTTTGAGGTCCAAGTTCGAATCTTGGTTGTGACAAAGGAGTTTTTGTGAAATTACCGCTATGCCATTCTATTAAATAAAAAAAAATCCCATTAGATTTTTTTAACTCTATACTTACCTTCATCTGGGGAGAAGGGATTTGGGAGAGGGAAGGAGATGATTGTTCTGGAAGAGTAAGAAAAATTGAATCAAAGATTCAAAATCCAGAACCTTAGGGCCTGTTTGGTCTGAGGGGAGGGGAAGGAAAGTGGACGGAAGGAAAAATTTTTTGAGTTGAATTTAAAAAAATTAGAGAAGTGGGGTTAAAAAATTTTAATTAATTTTTCTTATTCTTTTATCTTATATATTCTGTTTATTAAAATTTTATTACCCCAGTTCTTCAATCTTTTAAAATTCAACTCATAAAAATTTTCCCTCCCCTCCCTTCCCCTCCAAATCCCTCACACCAAACAAACTCTATTGTTCTTCTCCATCATCTCCATCCTCTTGTCGTTGCTAGTGCACGCACGCAAGTTTCAGGTCATTGCTGTTGGTTGTCTAATCGTTGAAATCTTGTTCCTCCTTCTTTACTTAGGACGACACTGCCTTGTATGTAGTCGCTTTGAAAAGCTTCAAACCTATTCTCAGATGCTCAAATCATGTATGTATGCTTGAATACCTTTTCTCCTTTATTTATTTTGCACCTCACTGTGTTGCATGAGTCTGCCAAGTTTCTTTCTCCTACCTCTACTTGTGCTTGTGATGGATTTGAGGTTGTCTCTTTGTCCTCATCTGTTGCTTGGGTTGATGTTTTCAAGAGCCCTAGTCATTCCTCTCTTTCGGGTTGTTGTGGTGTATAGAGTAGGGAATTAAAATTCTCTTATTCTCCTGTAGCTGGATGTTTAAAATATGCGGATAATTTGGGTGTTTAATTAAGCTTGGGTATTGAAGAATGAGGGGTATTTGAATAAGTTCTTTACGGAAGTTCCCATTAAATCTTATAAGAAGCATAAATGGAATTGGGTGTGTTTATTTGTGATTTTAAGATAAATGCTTGAAGTTTATATGGTTATGAGTTTATGGAGTAGGGTGGTTGGTCATGACATGGTCTTAGCATGTGCATATAGTGGCTTGAATGGATCAATGGTGGGAGCTGTACGTCCCCTGATGTGCACCCTGCTGCGCGCCCAGTTTGGGGTCATTCTCAAATGTATTTTTTATGGTTCTTTGGATGATTAAATTCTACATAAAATGGTTGACATTTTGATATCTTATGGGCAAAAAATGGAGTTGTTTTCTTTTTATGATTTTTCAAAGATATTTAAGAAAAATGGTGCAGTTTTCTTTTTCACTTTGAGCACTAATTCTTTGAAAAATTATAAAAAATTGAAAACAACTCCTTTTTTTTGTTATATGAACTTAATCATTTTTAAAGCCCGTGTTTGTCAAAATGCTCAAAAATTTTGTTATATCCATATAGTGTCATACCACATATTTTAAGCTTAGAAGTTTAAGAATTAGTGTTAAATAAGTAGACCATTGAGCCCAACTAAGCATAAAACTACTACAAAAACACAATAAATGATGCTTATTTTAAAGAATACTATGACATTTAGGAAGTGACAAAACTTCTAGTACCATTAAAATTATCCATGGCGTTTTTTGAATTTATGGAAAAACTATAGCTTTTTTTTTTTTTTTTTTTCAAGAAATGCTGGGTAAAATATTTACCTCTGGCACCCACAGCGAAAGAACCAAAGGACATGCAAGACCTCCTTTGGTGCTTCTTGAGGAAGTGCCAAAGGAGGCCTCAAGAAGCACCAAAGGAGGCCCTGGGCCTCCATTGGCTCTTCTATAAGAGGCCATGCCCTCCTTTGGTGCTTCAACTGGAAGCGCCAAAGGAGGTCTATACCTCCTTTGATACTTCCCTTGGAACAGCCAAGATAGGTCCTGGAAACTTTTTAAATAATTTTTTGTAATTATTTATTTCCTTTTACTAATATGGTTTTCAGTCCATTAAATATATAGGAAATTTAATACGATAGCCAAATGAAATAACTCAAAAAAATAACTAATTCATAAGATTACTACAAAATGTACATCTAATTTTAAAGTGAATAAAATACCTAATTATAATGTACAACAATTATAAAGTGAATAATGTATAACAATTATAATGCACAACTAATTTTAAAGTGAATAAAATAACTCAACAATTCAATTATTTCATCCAATTGATGGCCAACCAACTCGGCAAAGCATTGATCTTCATAATACTACATAAATAATCCTACACATAAAGAATTAAAATCACTAAAAATCTATTAGCTTAGATACTTGTCAATTAAATTTAAAACACAACATCAAATGTAAGTAAAGGAACTTACTTTCATAGGAACATAACTATGACGATTAGTAACTTCATCTTTCATATATTTCATAATATAATAACTGTAATCATTATTAATCGGTTGGAATGGACACTACAACAATGCAATGAAATAGTTAAGTTAATTTTTGAATAAAATTTTTTTACTAACAAAATTTGAGTAAATTCACATATAAGTATCATAATCTTCCTCCACATATAGCTATCAACTGGGTCATTTCATTTAGAATAGCTCAATCCAACCTGGCTTCTATATGTGGCCAATGCACAAACAAAACAAGTACTGACTGATTAATTTTGGTTATTCAGGAATCACACGCAAATATTTACACATACACTCATACACTTACTTACCCGGAAGATAATCTGCATGTTGGGATGATTCTTTGGATAACCAACTGCTAGATGATCTAGATAGAAAACATGGGTGCCTTCTGCTGCCGTTGGATGGATAACAATTAATATCTAACACGCCTTAAAAAAATTTGAAAATTTTACTTCGACAATCATGTTATGGTAAAAGCGAGAGAATAAAAAAACATACATTTAAATATTATCACAAATTACTTACCCGGATTGTATGGCATAAGAAAGAGCTTATTAGGGGTTGCTCTTCACATGAAGCAGTCTCTAAGAACGTTACATTGTGCTTCCAAATCTTTCCCCCTATGCTGGCTAAGAAGGTGTGGGCTGATAAAGGCAAATTTTTACACCCTATCTGTGTCCACGAACGCATCGTGGTACAAGTGCCTTTATAAAAAACAAACAATGCCATTAAGACAAAAAAATTGAATGATGAATAATAATAATAATAGTTATAGACGACAATGATAAAGTACCTAATCTATATGTTGATGGTCATCAACAAAGCCATCTACGATAAACACTTCATTCAGCACATTGCCATTGACATGATCGGTTACATCTATGTCGTAGACGTTGATATCGAAAGGCATTGGCTAACTTCCTTGGCAAATCAAATCTAGTGCCATTGATTCCAATTGTTGGCAATATGAGCCTATTTGTTTGTTGCTTTCGTTGCTGGTTGAGGGTTGGGACTTCGGCTAGGTTGTTAAACACTTTGAGATCTTCCTATGCCCTTCAATTCATTTTTCTTTAAGACAAGTAGCAGTAACCTACAAAATCATGAAACTAAATCATGCAGTTTTAGATGGAAGTGCATAGGAAAAGTAAAAGGAATTGTAAATTAACTACCTTTTGAAATGGCTTAATCAAACCTATTGGCCATACAATATAACCATCGACAACATCTTTCACCATTATTTCTTCATCTTGAGAAGGGATTCGTAAGAGAGCATCTTCATTTGTGCATACGTCAACCCTTACTTGAAGTGTGTTCGTAGGAAATGGTGAATTATGCAGTGTATCATTATTGGTGTTATAGGCTATGCCTATAGCAGCTGTTGCTTTAAAGATTCATCTACATGCAACTTGCACGTCGATTCGCCCTATGAAAGATAGAGTTAATATATTAAGGTATATTAATTTATAACATAACAAAAAGTTAACTAGAGAAGATATAAGTGGATCAAGTAACTCGGAAGAGTGTAGTACTCTCGTTCTGGGAGTTTCTTTTCTCTCGTTTGTGAGAGCGAGTGTACCGTTCCAAGTGATGGTGAGAGGGTTCGGAAACCACCCACTGTGGTTTTCCGATTAAAATATATTGCTACTCCTTTCTTGGGGGTGCGATTAGAGTGGGTGCGTGGGTTGCTTTTCCTCTGTTCCTATTTCTCCTTTTTTTCCAATTTCTTCATTTGGGGTTTGGAGGTGGGAGAATGAGTTTGGGGATGGAGAATGAAGGAAACAGTTCGGGCAGGAGTAGGCTGCGACTGAATGCTGTGTGGAAGACAAATGATGAATCCAAACAGGAAAGTAAGATGCTTATTGGGAAGGTAGTATCGGAAAAGGGGATTAATAAAAAATCCATCTTGGCAACTATTCGCAAAGGATGGAACTTGGGAGAGGAAACAGAAATAGTGGAGATGAATAATGAAGCGGTTGTGTTCACTTTCTCAAATCTGAAGGACAAACATCGAATGCTATGTGGTCGACCATGGACGATCCAGGGGTCTCTAATGTGCATTCAAGAGTGGTCAGAGTACATGGTGCTAAGTGAGGTTAGTTTTGATAAATCCCCTTTTTGGGTTCAATTTCACAACCTGCCATTGGGTCTATTGGGGGTAGAGGAAAATATTTGCAATATGGTCAACTTGGTTGGGGACCTAGTCTGGTATGAAAAGCCAAAAATTAATGATAAATTTACTCATAGTTTTGGGAGGGTAAGGGTTTTGATTGACTTAAACAAACCTTTGGTTGCTGGATTTTGGATGGATAGACCAGATGATTCTGAAGTGTGGGTATCGGTTAAATATGAAAGGCTTCAATCCTACTGCTATAAGTGTGGGATTATTGGTCACAACAACAAATCTTGTAAAAGGGAAACTATCACAGATGAAAATGGTGATAATGTATATGGCCCTTGGCTTCTAGCTAGTGCAGAGTGGGATAAAGATGATGCTATGGTAAAGTTCTCTGTGTCATGGAATGAGGAAGACTGTAGAAAGGTGATACCAGAGCGTGATTTTTACACTCCCACAAAGCGTGATGGTAAAGTAGTAACTATTAGGTATGGTAAGGATTCTAGCAATTGGAAAGAAACCTTTGAAAGGAAGAAGGAGTTGACAAGTACAGAGGCAGCACCTCAAGCAGTAGGTATCTCATCTATTATGAGGTGTGAGGAACCAAATAACCAAAAACTGTTGCAAAAAACAGAACTGAAGCCAAAATATGGAGGGCAGAATGATGTGGGAAAAACCCAGATTGGAGGAAGTGGAGTCAACCCAGTGATTAAAAAGGGATTGCCCATTCTCAGTGACTTGGGCCAAAGCCCAAATCAGCAATCGGATCTTTCTCTAATGGATCATGTGGATTGTGATGTTCAGTCAACTGAAGATTTAAGTAAAGCTCTGGTTCCTGTCACTTAACTTTCCCCTGTCTCGGATATGGTTAAAAAACTTAGAGGATTTAATCTCAAACGGGGTGCTTTAGAACCTGATTCACCTGGTCCGTGTAAAAAAAGAAGGCTGTTTGTTGAGAATGTCGAGGTACAAGGGCAGAAATCGCCGGGCAGAACCTCTAGGAGGAGGAAAAGTGTTCGAAAAGTGAAGTATGAAATGAGGGTCAAAGCTACTAAAAATATACCTTTACAAGTTGAGATTTCAACTCCAGGTGAGATTGAATTTCCAGAAGAGTGGCTTGTGGCTAATGGGAAGCAAGGGTCAAGTGAAGAGGTTACTATGGAGGCTGAGGGTTCAGGTGGCTATCCTTTATCAGCCACCAAAGAGACATGAGTATTATATCTTGGAACTGCCAAGGCCTAGGGGCTGCCTTGGCAGTTAGAAACCTCAAAGAAGAGGTAAAGAAAGCTAAACCCCAAATAGTCTTCCTCATGGAGACGAAGCAGTAAAGTAGGTACCTGGAACGAGTCCGCAGAAGTTGTGGGTTTGAAGAATTTTGGTATGTTCCCCCGATTGGTAGATCAGGTGGTTTGGCTCTCTGGTGGAGGCATGATATAATAGTCAATATTATTAGTAGCTCAAAGAATGTAATCCATACAAAGTTGAGTTCAGGGTGTGCAAATGTCCCAGAGTATATTTCTTTTATTTATGGGCCTCCTAGAGAAAATGATAGGATGGTGATATGGAATCAAATCTGAAGAATGGCTAGCTCTATGACCTCATCTTGGTTATGTGTAGGTGATTTTAATGACCTATTGTCACAAAGTGAAAAGATGGGAGGTAATCCTCATGCCTTGAGACGAGTATTTAATTTTCAACAATTTATTGCAGATTGTGAACTTATGGAAATTGAAACTAAAGGCTCCCGCTTTACCTGGTGTAATCAAAGAATTAGGGATGATCATGTGAAGGAATATCTTGACCGAGCTATGGGTAATATGGAGTTTAAAGAGGCATTCCCAAAGTCGCTAGTATTCCACTTAGAGCCTGTTGCTTCGGATCATCATATTCTTCTCATCAAGTTGTGCTTTACAAGCTCTAAATCACTTTAGGTATTTAAATTTGAAGCCATATGGGTCACCCATCCAGAGTTTAAGGGTCTTATGAGTGAGTGCTGGAATTTTGAGAATGGCAATTCTTCTAATGGTATCACTGCTTTCATTAATTGCCTCAATCATTACAGAAGGGTATTAATCAAATGGAGCAGAAAGGTGTTTCCAAATAACCGATGTGTTATCTCTGACCTGATTAGGAAAATTGAAGTTTTGAAATCTGAGATTTACACGGAGTCTTCAAAGCACAATATTGAAGCTTTAACAATGGAGTTGGAGCAATTTTGGAAGAGGGAGAAGGTATATTGGTGGCAAAGAGCAAGAACTGATTGGTTGAAGGTAGGGGACTTAAATACTAGATTTTTCCATCGATCTACCATTATACGTCGCCAGCAGAACTTAGTGGCCAAACTAAAAGACCAGCAAGGGAATTGGGTTGATCAAGAAGTTGGGGTGGCCAATTTAATATCTGATTTCTACTCTGGCCTTTTTCAAAGTAATGCCAATGGTTGCCTAGACTCAGTTTTGTGCTATGTCCAACCGAAGATTTCAAACCAGCAAAATCAATGGCTTACTCTCCTATGAAAGAAGAAGAAATTCGTGAAGCTACTTTCCAACTTGGTGCTTTTAAGGCACCCGGGCCAGATGGCTTTAATGGGCACTTCTACCAAAGCTCATGGGATGAGGTACGCGTCTCTCTTGTTAATATGGTTCAGGGATTTTTTGAGCATGATGGTCTTATTGATTCATTAAATGTAACTAATTTGATCCTGATACCTAAAATTGATCATCCTGAATCTGTTAATCACTACCGCCCAATTAGCCTGTGTAATTTTGCTTATAAGATAATTGCTAAAATTCTGGCTAATCGGTTGCGAAATGTATTAGATGATTGTATCTCTGAGCAGCAAAGGGCATTTATTCCTAATCGCCTTATACAAGACAATAGTATCACTGTCCATGAGGCATTCCATTATCTCAAGAATAAAAGAGTGGGTGACAAATATGAGTTAGCTTTAAAAATGGACATGAACAAAGCTTATGATAGATTGGAATGGAATTTCCTTGAAGGCATGTTGTGTAAGTTAAATTTCTGTAGAAAATGGGTGAATTGGATTATGAAATGTGTCGGTAGTGTAACCTTTAAGGTGCAGCTTTCTGGTAAGACTATTGCACAAATCACTCCCCAACGAGGCCTTCGACAAGGGGACCCTTTGTCTCCATATCTCTTCATTATTGCCTCAGAAGCTCTCTCTTCTATGATATCTTCCCATGCAAATCTCAGAAATCTGAAAGGGATACAACTTGCTAGGGGTAGCCCAATGTTAACACATTGCATGTTTGCTGATGATACCATTGTTTTTTTAAATGCAAATGTGTCTAACTGCAGCTTTTTTATGAATATCCTTCAGGATTATTGCAGAGCCTCAGGTCAACTGATTAATTATGACAAGTCTAATATGTTTTTCTCAGAAAATACCCCAAGTAGAAGATGAGATGAGGTGGCAGCTTGTCTCAATGTGCCTGAAGTGGATGATCCAGGTAATTACCTAGGCTTACCAATCCTTTGGGGTACATCAAAACATAGAGCCCTAGCCTATGTCCGTGATAAGATGGGAAGGAAAGTTCAAGGATGGCAGAAGAAGTGTTTATCCTTTGCGGGTAGGGAAATTATGATGAAGGCTGTGGTAAGTGCTATCCCCATCTACTCAATGTCCTGTTTTAAATTTCCTAAGAAGACATGTATGATGCTAGATAGCTTGGTGTCTAACTTCTTCTGGGGTAACTATGGGGGCACAAGCACTGTTCATTGG
This sequence comes from Inga leiocalycina, assembly GCA_963242795.1. Taxonomy (NCBI): domain Eukaryota; kingdom Viridiplantae; phylum Streptophyta; class Magnoliopsida; order Fabales; family Fabaceae; genus Inga; species Inga leiocalycina. The sequence goes on along the minus strand of OY725328.1, from coordinate 42,698,540 downwards.
ACAACATGGAAATCTTTAGCTCGAGCTAAGAAGGAAGGGGGGATGGTATTCAAAGATTTTATGGGTTTCAATAATGCACTCCTAGCTAAAACTGAATGGCGTATTTTACAATTTCCTGATAGCCTGTGGGTGCGTATACTTAAAAGTATCTATTTCCCTGCTACCTCTTTTATGAAGGCAAAGAAGGGTCACAGAGCCTCATGGATGTGGGATAGTATTCTAACTGGTAGAACTTTTTTAGAAGATAATTTGTGCGAGTAGGTGGGCTCTGGTCACTATATTGATGTGTGGAAGGATCCTTGGATTCCCAATGCTCCTAAATTTCTACTGCCACATCTTGATAATGCTGAAATCAATCCATTTATGGTTGTTGCTGAACTGATTGAAAATAGAAGATGGAATCTGGAGCCAATCTCAAATGCCATTGTACCACAGTTTTCGATGCTCATTAACAATATCCCTCTCTCAACTAATCACTCTGGGGACAAGCTAGTCTGGACTGGTGCTAAAGATGGCAGGTATAGTGTGAGGAAAGCATATAGAATAGCAGCAATAGAAAAATCTAGGCATCTTCAAAGCTGTGCTTCTTCTTCAAGACCTATAAATGATGATGTGTGGACCAAGATATGGAAAATCCAGGTAATGCCAAAGGTAAAAAGTTTTATTTGGCGCCTTATGTGCAAAGCTTTGGCTTCTAAAGAGGCTTTGTATAAACATAAGTGTGCACCAAATCCCTTCTGCCCGGTTTGTGATTATGAAGTAGAGTCTCTTGGACATTTATTCTTACTTTGCCCTTGGTCCAAAATGGCCTGGTTTGGAAGCCTTTTAGGCTTGGTGTTTGATTCTTTCAATGTGCATAGTGTTGAAAGTTGGTTGGAACAAATTTTTTTAATGGATTCTGATGACTCTGATTATGTAAAAGCCTATGTAGCAACTCTTCTTTGGTTTATATGGAAGCTACGATGTAAGTGGGTATTTGAGCATGTGTTGCCAAATCCCATGACTGCCATTACGCTAACAAGCCAATCAATGTTTGATTTCTGGTTTGCTCATGCTCTCTTGGATCCCATTTTGAAACCTGTGGTAACCAAAACTTCATTCAAGTGGAGGAAACCTCAGGAAAATGTCATCAAAATTAATTGTGATGGAGCTTTCTGTCAAACGCTAGGAAGGGCAGGTATAGGCATTACTTGCAGAAATAGTGAGGGACTCTTTCTTCGTGGATAGGCAGAGGCCTGTAATGCTGACTCGGCCTTCTATGCGGAGCTACTAGCCTTGTATCAGGCCATTTTGATTGCTGACTATTGGCATGAAAATCCTGTAATTATTGAACTTGATTGTAGAGAGCTATTTGCTGCTGTCTCTTCTAGGAAGCTTGATGGTTGTGAATGGAAGTCCCATGGAATCCTTTTGGATGTCTTTAACTTGTTGCAAAACCTAAGTATGATCTCCTTTTCTCTCATACCTCGTGAAGGTAATTGTGCCGCCGATTGTTTGGCTGCTTTGGCTTCAAGGGAGTTGGGACCTAACGGTCTGATTTTAGAATCACCACCTCCTCTAGCTACTATCATTCTTCAGGATGCTCAAGGTGAAGAACTTCCAAATGGGGCTCAATTGTTTCAGGTGGAGAATAGGGAAGGGATTGGTTGATTTACTTTCTCAATGTATTCCTAAATGTTTTGGTTTTTGTAAGATATTGCTATCAGACTGGATATGTTTGGAGTTGTTTCCTTGCTAGTAATGAATTCCTCTATTGGCCAAAAAAAACTAGAGAAGATATTAATTACCAAAGGAAAGGGGAATTTGGGTGTGGAGGGGCAACTGTTCCTCACACTCATGATGTCACACTGGACTTGGTGTTGGCCTAGACTACAGTAAGACTTCAATTTGAGCCTTCAATAATGCATTTTTCTCTTGTATCAAATGCATATGATCATTAAATTGTTTTGCTTGATGCTTGTAGCCACTAATCTCCTATTATACTTGATTGTTGTAGCCAGTAATCTCCTCCTTTAGTTGCATAAAGTCATTTTTGTTGGGACACTTTTGGGGTCCGAAGTACAATGATTGGGTGACTCAAAACTAGTACCCCAAACACGACCATTATACTCTAGAGCTCTGCTGAGCAACGCTTCGTGACCAACATAATTCACCAACTCTGGCTGCTCTGTGTCATTGTGCACTATCACAAAATGAATTACAACAATGTTAGTTATTATAAAATAAAATCTTTTAAGTAAAGATAAATTTTTATTTTATGCATAATCCACTACTTGCACAATATTCCGCAACTCTTCCGGCTTGTTCTCTATGAATTTCACCTTTTTTGTTTGTGCAACCAACCAGCCACAAATCATGCTGTGATATACATGTGACATCAGAATGTGATTCTTGAATCTGCATATCAAAGTTAGTTGTAGTTAAATATTATTCATAGGAATTATATTCACATGAAATAATGATTAGTTGTTACCAATTGTTGCTCCAACGTTGCATACGATACCAGTCCTTTTATATACCGATATGGCATGTTGCTTGCATTGTCAAATGTAAGGCCCCACCTTACATACCACTTATTATCGATATTAATTAGAGCAACAATTGTGCAGTTTAGTGGACACACAAGAATAGCATAAATATGCTGATAGAATGCACATGATTATACTACAAAAATCCCAACAGCATGTATTCACAATAGTTACGGACCTCAAAATAATAAAAAGGTCTTCAAATAACCAACCATCTTGATTGATCCGTATCGGAACCATCAGTTGCCGGTAAGTACACCTTTGCTCGTTGAGCTGCTGCTTGCTATTGAAAACTTTATATACTCATGAAAAGGGTGAGATTGTTAAGAATCTGAGTAGTAGTATGCAATCAATCATATAAAATGTGACAGATATATGTTATACACTATGTAATGCAACATAAGAATAACACAAACAACACGACATATGCACATGAGTCGGGGCTACTTCCCCACTATCTATAAACCTCTATAAATATGCCTACTCATACAGCACCCTACTTGCAATGCAGTGATCATATTACAGAAGATGACATACACAAAGTATATAACATTCACATAGTATATGAAAGATAGAGTTACTATATGGACTTGCCCTTTCTTGCTCTACTGGCTATTCAATACCTTTGATCAGGCTTGGGCTATTGCAAATTTTTATAAGTTAAAGTTACAAGTAACTGGTTATTACTTGAACTATTACTGCCTTTAATCACAGTTTCAACAATTTCAGCACAATGCAACTTTGCATAGTACAGTATTACAGTTTTCCAGAAAACTAGCAGATTTTTAGTCAATTTTGGAAAATCATAATTAATTCTAGGAAATTCCAAATTGGTTGGTTCCGAAGTTTATATGAATCTATTTAAGTATTCTTTTAAGGAAAAATAGTCAAGTCTGATCATTACAATCATAGTATTCCAAGAAATTTGTCAAACTTCCCCTATTCAGATTTCCTTCCAGAAACAGGGCACAAATTCAAAAATCCATATCTTTTAGTGTACTTGTCAAAAAATCATAATTCACTTATCAAATTAAATCTCTAGATGTCTACTTTAATCTTGTCAATTTCATAATTTTTGGACTAGGTTTGACTAACGAATTTCATTACGCAATAACACTGCCTTCAGTGAAACAAATCAAATAGCATTTCCTTTCAATTTCAAAAATTTCCTGATTTGCATACAAACATGCAACATCATGAACTCATATATTCCTACACAATTTTCCCTTCTAAATCCAACGGAATCATCAAAATGGTCAAATTCCCATTGCTTCATGATTTCCTGTTCAGGTCAGAATTTTAGGGTTTTTCACAACAAACAATCAATTCACAATTTAATCACTAAACTCAGGTCATTTGCCTCCAAACCAACATATAAGCACATGTATAGGATGAAAGCTTCATGAATCCTGATGAACCATAAAAACCAAAATTAGGGCTGTCAAAATAGCCCACTAAAACCTAGCCAAATCAAGCATCATATACATCAAAATGATGCTCTTACTCACCTCTTGTATTTTCTTGTGTTCTTTCTTGATTCCTCAACTTTTATTCTTGCAAGATGGCTTAAAAATCCTCTTATTTAAAAACAAAACCATAGAAATGAAGCTAAGAAAGAGAGGAACAAGTTTCATGAAGGATATTTGAGCTAGAAAGGTCATTTTCCAAGTGAAAATTCAAGAAGAAGATCTTACCTTGAAATTGTCTTCTTTCCTTTTTATTTTCTTTCTTTTCTCTCCTTTTTGCATGACTTGGGGGCTGGATAAAGGAGTTGAGTATGTGTTTAAATGATTCAACTTCAACCCTCGAAACACTTGGCCAAAATCACCTAAAAGGAGAAAGGAAAAACATGTAGCCAAAAATGATTCTTTTTTGTCCAAGCCAAGTTAACTTAATTTACCATGTGTGGTTAATTCAATTGATTTTTTTTCTCTTTCTTCTTATCTCTTTCTTTGGACGAAATAACACTCAAGAAGGGAGGAATGTATTGACCAATTTTCTCTTCTTGCTTTCTTTATGTCTAGCCAATAATTTTAACTTTCCAACCTCCTTTTTGAACTTGTCTCTAATGACTCCCAATACACACCTTTTATGATCAAATATTCATATTCTCTTTCCTTCTCATGTCATACGAAATTAAGGGCCTTTGGAAGAGGATAATGATCTCACAAAATATCCTAATTCCACCTCCTTACATATTAATATTTAATTGGTAATATTCACATGTTTACTTGTTGACTTTTCCACTCAACTTTTCACTTGGCCACAATTCCTCCATATTGAAGCATAATATGAACCAAGTATTTAAATTCCCTTCTTACTTCCTCATTTGGACGTCCAAGAGCACATAAGAAAGGAAAAATTATGGGCTTTGGATTAAATCTAGCCAAATGACTATTTTGCCCATACATTTTGTGATTTTCGTACAAACTGACAGAATTTTCATTAAACTTTGAAAATTCATATCTTTATATATAGATATCCAATTGGTGTGGTTCTAAAGGATATGTGACCCTTATTAAGTATATTTTTAAGGAAAAATATAGCCTTTATTCAACTAAAAAACCATAATCCCTAGAATTTCCATTTTTGGACGCTGTCACAGAAACTTGCTAGTTTCGCTGGTCTAACTTAAAAAATTCATAACTTTGTTTACAACTCCAAATGACTTATATGACCTATCAAATTGAAGTTTGATATGTCTACTCTTGTTCTAAAAAAATTCACATTCATTGGATGTCATTTGGTTATCCAAAACCATCACACAACCTGACTGCCACACAGGAAAACACATTGGTAGCAAAGTTTACATCGCTTGGGCCTTGCTAAACTAGGGCTTAGCAGTCCACTTGATTCAAACTTAGTCTCAAGCCTCTAATCCCTAAATTTGGATTATTACATTTCTCTCCCTATACAGTAAATTTCATCCTCAAAATTTGAACATCGTATAGAATCACCTAAACCTTAGGGAATCCCTTTTTATCACTTAATCTATCTCTTTCATGTGTAAGCTAACAAACCATGCAGCAGAACTATCATCATATTCTTAACATAGATCTTAGATAGTATTCAGCATGTGCATTCATCATAATGACATTGAATAACCAGTATGTAACATAAACAACTGGCATATAGGATCTAAGAGCCTATAGATGCTGCCTCATACAATCTTGCACACAGAATCTTATACCTTGAGCCTTTTGTTGTCACAATTTTCAAATACACAACATTCTGCCGCCCTAAGGACATACATGCCCATCAGGTCTTATGGCTTAAGCACATACAGTTCATCATCTTTGCTGAATACATATTGAGACTAACAATCTCAAGACTTGGGATGATGATCAACATTAGTGTGAATGTTAACTTCTCTAGTTGTCCTCAAATTCACTAGGCTTTCGCTGCCCACTCTGATGTTTTACAATATCAAATACCATATAGGTGGGACTGCATTATCTGCCCACACTTGTCTTACTTCCTCAGTTAGATCCCACTTGACCTCAATGGTAACATATAATCATTCATAGAGAATGCGATAATACATAATTCAATTTAGTCAAAAATGTATTCAGGACCAACCACTATTGTAACCCCTACTTACTCCATACCTCAGTCCCTTGACTGGGCATATTAGTGTACCTGTAGGCAATGTATTTTGGTGTACTTGTAGGCACTGTAATTCGGTGTACTCGTAGGCATTATATTTCATACATATTACATAGTTCGTAAATCACTTTCCTCAATTATGCCTAACAGGTACGCTGAGATCATAATCAATAACGCCTAACTTTCATGGTATTGGGGGAGTATCCTTAAAACATTAATGAAGTTTCAACATCATCCATAAGGTTCACAAGGTTCAAACTTTTGTCATAGGACAAAACCATAGTGAAACCAATTCACATTTCGACCTAAGCATTATTTCAGTTTAGCTTTGATTCAAACTTATCTTCAACCTTTAGTGTCATCAGTTCAGATCCTCTAGGATCAATATACAGTATAATCACCACTCATCATATAGCACCGTATAACATATCTATATTCATTTAACACCACGGTGTTATTAAGGGTCATCACTTAGCATGGAGAAACCTCAAAACATTTACTATGCCTCAAGTTTCCCATTACCTAATTAAATGAACTTTTTTTAGCACTACTTACTGCAACAAAAATGGTTTGGATTCAAATCAATACTTATATCATCATGATCTCCATGCTTCTAAGGATTCTTTAAATCATTAAACTAAGATGATTATTAGTCATTGGGAAATCTCAAGGCAATCACTATTCCTTAAGTCTCCATACCCTTACCAACTTTATGTTTCATTATTTGGAAACAATGAAGAGTTAAATGTTACACCTTCATAAGGGCATATTTGTCATGTCATATAGTTTGAGTACACATATACCCTTGAACTAACATATCACAGATGTTTACAGTTGTCAGAGAAAGACTACAACAACATGCAGCCTCTGAATTATTGCACAAAATGTGCTTGCCCTTTTTCATAACATGACATAACATGTGCAACAACTTCCCAGGGGGTCACCCATCCTAAGATTTTCCTGAGTTGAGCATGCTTAACTTTTGCGTACTCATGGAAAACTGGTGATACCGGCTTTATAACTGATTCTTACCACTGATACCTATGATTGCCCTTATCTTAAGAATCATGCCCACTGTCTCCAGGCATCAAAATATTGGGTATGGACTGCCTATCAGTGCCTATACTTGAACATGTACCCTGATATGTTCCATGCAATCAATAAAATTTGTATTTCTGCCCCCACCGATAAGCTCATAGGTGATACCAGGCCATTCCACTAGCCTTGGTTGTACCCGCTTCCTCAGGTTTTGCAACATCCTTACACCACCCTTAGTCCTATATTGTGAAACTAGCTACCCTTCGGGTATTGTCTAATCTTTTGGTGGCTAATTCACAAAAGAGGGGTAATTTACTTTTCTAGTGCCCTATTATGTGCATATTTCCCTTTATCATATAATCAAGACTTTATCAGTATATTCTCCTGTTGCCAGAACCACTTGCTTTACCAGAATTGCTTAGGATCTGATACAAAAATGTAAGGCCACACATTACATACCACTTATTATCGATATTAATCAGAGAAGCAATTGTATAGTTTAGTGGACACACATGAATAGCATAAATATACTGATAAAATGCACATGATTGTTTTACAAAAGTCCCAACAGCATGTATTCACAATAGTTACAAACCTCAAAAAAATAAAAAGGTCTTCAAATAACCAACTGTCGTTGATTGATCCGCACGAGAACCATCAGTTGATAGTAAGTACACCTTCGCTCATTGAGACACTACCTGTTACTGAAAACTTTATATATTGATGGAAAGGGTGATATTCGAAAGAATCTTAGTAGTAATATACAATCAATCATACAAAATGCCACAGATAAATATGTCATACACCATGTAATGCAACATAACAATAACACAAATAACACGGCATGTGCATATGAGTCGGGGCTACTGCCCCACTATCCGTAAACCTCTATAAATATGCCTACTTGAACAATGCCCTACTTAACAATATAGAGATCATATTATAGAAGATGGCTTACACAAAGCATATAAACATTAACATAGTGTATGAAAGATAGAGTTACTACCTGGACTTGCCCTTTCTTGCTCTACTAGCATTTCAATACCTTTGATCCAGCTAGGGCTATTGCAAATTCCTATAAATTAAAGTTACAAGTAACTGACTATTACTTGAACTATTACTGCCTTTAATCATAGTTTCAACAATTTTTACATAGTACAATCTGCATAGTTTTCCAGAAAACTAGCAAATTTTCAGTCGACTTTGGAAAATGATAATTAATTCTAGGAAATTCATAATTGGTTGGTTCTAAAGCCTATCTGAAGCTATTTAAGTGTTCTTTCATGGAACAATACTCAAGTATGATAATTACAACTACAATATTCCCAGAAATTTGTCAAACTTCCCCTGTTCTAGATTTCCTTCTAGAAACAGGGCACAACTTAAAAAATCCATATCTTTAATGTACTTGTCCAAAAATCATGATTTGCCTACCAAATTAAAGCCCTAGATGTCTACTTCAATCCTGTAAAATTTCATAATTTTTGGACCAGGTTTGACTAACGAATTGCATTGCATAATAACACTGCCTCCAGTGAAACAAATCTAATAGCATTTCCTTTCAATTTCAAAAATTTCCTAATTTCCATACAAACATGATAAAATCATGATCTTATATATTCCTACACAATTTTTCCTTCTAAATCCAACGGAATCATCAAAATGGTCAAATTCCAATTGCTTCATGATGTCCTATTCAGGTCAGAATTTTAGGGTTTTTTCACAACAAAAAATAAATTCACAATTTAATCGCTAAACTTAGCTCATTTGCCTCCAAACCAACATATAAACACATGTATAGGATGAAAGCTTCATGAACCCTAATGAACCGTAAAAACCAAAATTAGGGCTTTCAAAATAGCCCACTAAAAGTCAGCTAAATCAAGCATCATATACATCAAAATGATGCTCTTACTCACCACTTATATTTTCTCGTGTTCTTTCTTGATTCCTCAACTTTTATTCTTGCAAAATGATTGAAATCTCCTCTTATTCAAAAACAAAACCATAGAAATGAAGCTAAGGAAGAGAGGAACAAGTTTCATGAAGGGTATTTAAGCTAGAAAGGTCATTTTCCAAGTGAAAATTCAAGAAGAAGATCTTGCCTTGAAATTGTCTTCTTTCCTTTTTCTTTTCTTTCTTTTCTCTCCTTTTTGCATGACTTGGGGGCTGGATAAGGGAGTTGAGTATGTGTTTACATGATTTAACTCCAGCCCTTAAAATACTTGGCCGAAATCATGAAAAAGAAGAAAGGAAAAACATGTGGCCAAAAATGATTCTTTTTGTCCAAGCCAAGTTAACTTAATTTAACATGTGTGGTTAATTCAATTGATTTTTTCTCTCTTTTTTCTTCTCTCTTTCTTTTGACTAAAAATCATTCAAGAAGGGAGGAAAATGTTGACCAATTTTCTCTTCTTGCTTTCTTTATGTCTAGCCATAATTTTGACTTTTCAACCTCCTTTTTTAACTTGTCTCTAATTACTCCCAAGAGACACATTTTATGATCAAATATTCATCTTCTCTTTCCTTCTCATGTCATACAAATTTAAGGGACTTTGGAAGAGGATGATGATATCTCAAAATATCCCAATTCCACCTCCTTACATATTAATATTTAATTGCTAATATTCGCTTGTTTACATGTTGACTTTTCCACTCAACTTTTCACTTGGCCACAATTCCTCCATATTGAAGCATAATATAAACCAAGTATATATTTAAATTCTCTTCTTGCTTCCACATTTGGTCATCCAAGAGCACATAAGAAAGGGAAAATTATGGGCTTTGGATTAAATCTAGCCAAATGACTATTTTGTCCATACATTTTGTGATTTTCACAAAATTTGACAGAATTTTCATCGAACTTTGAAAATTCATATCTTTATTTGTAGAAATTCAATTGGTATGGCTCTAAAGGATATGTGACCCTTATTAAGTCTATTTTTCAGGGAAAATATAGCCTCTAGCCAACTGGAAGCCATAATTCCCAAAATTTCCATTTTTGGACGCTGTCATAGAAACTTGCCAGTTTCGCTGGGTTAAATTCAAAAATTCATATCTCTTTGTGTACAGCTCCAAATGACTTATATGACCTATCAAATTGAAGCTTGATATGTCTACTCTCATTTTGGAAAATTTCACATTCATTGGATATCATTTGTTATCCAAAACCATCACACAACCAGACTGTCACATAGGAAAACACACTGGTAGCAAAGTTTACATCCCTAAGACTCTTGCTAAACTAGGGCTTAGCAGTCTACTTGATTTAGGCTTAGTCTCAAGCCTCTAATCCCAAAATGTGGATTATTATATTTCAAACCCCTTAACATTTTGATATTCGTAGAGTAATAAGAGTACAATTCCGTAAGGCATACAAAAATAGCAGAAACATACTCACATTAAGTACTTGTTTACAATACAAGAAAATCCCCATAGGGTTTGAAAAATATTTACAAATGTACAAGTGTTCCAGAATAAACTAAATTACAAGCATAGATAACTACAGTTGCTTTGGAGTGCCTCGAAACTCTAATCACCGGTAGCCGCCGCCTTGTTTTTTGAATCGCTAACCTTAGTTGTAATGTTTTATAGTTTGAAAAAGGATGAGATTCGAGCAAATCTCAGTAGCAACATGCTTTTCAAATATATAAATGCGAAAATAAATATGCAATGTACCCATGTCATGTAAGAAGATAGAATACTACGTGCACCCTAGCCAAGGCCAAATGATATGTTTACACCTTGGTTAACCCAGTGCCTCCATTACGTCCCAAACCATAACTAGGCTAATGTGTGTCAAAGACACTATGCTCATGTTACATAGAATGACATACACGAACAACTAATAATCACATAGTATATGCAAGAAAAAGGTACTACCTGACTCCTTTTTCAGTTTATCGGTTTGTCCTAAACTTTGGTTCCAACTCAGGAAATTTCTAGTTCCTATTAAAATTAAAGTTACAAGTAACTATTATTACTTATATTGTTACTGCCTTTAAATCAAATTCTGCTGGTTATCTAATGTGGTTATAATAGTTTCTGTATAGTATAATCCTACATAGTACAGTTTTACTGTTTCCATAAAACTGGCAGATTTTCATGGAAAACCCTAAATTTAACCAGTGTAATGACATTTTCCCCAGAAATTTGCCAAACCTGCACTGTACCAGATTTCCTTCTAGAAACAAGGCACAACTTAGAAAATTCATATCTATGTACAAAAATTACAAACTACCATATCAAATTAAAGCTCCAGATGTCTTCTTTAATCCTGTCAAGTTTCATAATTTTTGGACTAGGCTTGACTAACAAAATTCATTGCACAACAACACTGCCTCCAGTGAAACAATCAAACAACATTTACTTAGAACTTCAATAAATTATAGATTTGCATACCAACATAGAAAAATCATGAACACCTATATTTGCACACAATTTTCCCTTCTAAATGTAATAGAACCATCAGAATTGCAAAATTCCTTCTCCTTCTTCTTTTTTTGCTTCTGGCCAAAAGTTAGGGTGTTATGAGGGAAAATGTGTTTTCTTAATTAATTCCTCTTGTGTAATCACTTCCTTTCCAAGTAAGGGTCCAATAGTCCTTTGATCTTGAACATCGAATAGGCACATATGTTAGCAGTAAGCCATAATATACATGTTTGTACAGGGCAGTAAAACCCAGATATTTAATTTTGGGAGAATAGAATGATAGAAGCCGTAAGACTAAATACACCGGGTAGCGTCCTGATAAGCCAATGAGGCCTAGAGTAACTAGCAGATAGTATGTCCTAAGATCATAAGACCTATCGGACTAGTGCATCCACGGGCTAGTAGATTGTTAAGCAGTCAAAATTGTGTCAAACAGAGAACAGAGGAAATAGGACCCGATATGCATGTTTGCATGGGGCAATGTCTCTGAGCAATAAGGCCTGATGAGTACTCTATGCTATATTGAACAGTGCACAAAATATGGTCAGTAGGGATGAGTAGGCGATAAATCTTGAACATTGATATATATATATATAGGTAGTCGGCAGTATTTTTTTCCTCCTCCATAATGACTTCATACCAAATTTCCTAATTTAAATATCAAATAACATGAATGAGATGAATTATTTTGAAATTTGTTGCCATTTACCACAAACCTCAATTTCATGACAATCACCATTAATGATGATCATTTTTCAAATTTTAATTATGATTCAATCACCATCAATGTCATTTTCTTATTAATTTAGATATGTAAGCATCAAGCATGATTTATTATTATTATTATTATTATTATTTATGTGGGGCCTAGACAATATAGGGTGTTCTCAAGAGGTATTGAGTGTGAAAGGGAAGGGAGAGGAGGGAAGGCTCTAAAAATCGATGCTTGGATGAAGGAGTGGAGGGAAGGTTCCAGTCCTAACCCTCTATGAACAGTGTCTGGACGAAATTCCAAAGAAAAGGGAAAAATTGAGTTTTCTTGATTCCACTTATTTAAATTCTTCCTTTTCATTTGTAATCATATGATTAATCACTTAAACACCAAACAAACATGATTTATGGAGATTTTGGTAGCATAACATCTTAAGGTTTAACATCCCAAAATCACAAAATGATCAAAAACCAAGAACAATGACAATAACACCATCATATATCATAAGAGGATCAAATTCATGAGATTACCTCTTGGATTCTCAACTTTCTCTCTCTTCAATGTTCCGCCCTCTCTCTGTCTACACTCTGGATTTCTAGGAGAAGAAGAGGTTAGAGGAAGTTCCAAGGTGATTAGAAGCCTCAAACATAAGGATTTCAGCAACTTATCTTGGATTTTTGGTTCTTGAAACCCTTAGATCTCTTATTGTGTTCTTAAGGTTTTCCAAACTCTCCTCTCTCCCTTTTGGTTGCAGCTACACGCAATGAAGAAGCAAGGGAAGAGATAATAAAGCTTTATCATAATATCTCTTCTTGCTTTTACTTTAATAACATGTGCTCGCCTGTGATTGGCTCTTGCTTTTTCCCCAAGATAAGGGTGAATTGGGTGTTATGATAAATTTTTTGATTGATGCGGTGCTATGACAATAGTTGTAGATAGAGTAGAGTTGAGAAGATTAGCACATAGAGAGTTATGCTAGTTCGGCCCAAAACCCAGGACTATGTCCAGTCCTCAGAGATCAAGACCTACCAAGATTTTCACTATTCTTCCAAGATTTAGTGGGCTCTTGGAACGCCTCTTGACAACAATCGTCCTTGAATAGACTACGAGCAGAAATATTCTAACACTAGAAATTTCTCTCTCCCTTACGACAAGTTTTATGTGCAGAAACAAACCTATGACCTTTCTCTCTCATTTAGTATACAAGTCTTATGAGCAAAAATGTTCTCTCCTTCTTACACCATTATAAGTCTTACGAGAAGCAACATTCTCTACTGCTTGTACTTTATAAGTCTTATGAGAAGAAAGTCCTACTAGGAATTCTCTCAACTGCTTCTCTCATAAGGATATCTACCCTCTCAAGGTCCCTGTACCTTGAGATCAAATGAGAATATAATTTGAAGTGTATACAGACTCTCTCATAGAGCAAATATAATAAACACTGAAGTACAATATAAATACAGAGAAAATATGAATAACAGAGACTGGTGAATTTGCTTGTGTGAATTCTTGTTCTTAGTTCCTCTTTTTTGAATCTCTGCATTTATAGATAGATGATTTTTCCCGTTGAATAATAATCATTATGGAGCAGGGCATTTTATTGTGGAACAACATGCGTACGTTTAAAATCTTTGAATGAGATATCGTGGTAGGTACGTGCTTGGTTGGCGTAATGATTCTGTCTGCCGTTGTTTGACTTCCTCTGTGCCTTTCTAATTCAAATGATCAAACTCCTGTTTTACACTTGTAATATATGTTAAATGATGTTAAATAATAATAAGTGAAAATGGAATAAATAAATAATATTAAACCATGTTCGGATTGATCGCTATAAGTCTATTGCATTTTGGCTTATGACAGAGTAACACTCGAATGCCATTTGGTCTCACTCGAGTGCATCTTCATATTTGCTCTTCTGCTTCTGCTTTTATGTTGCACTTGCACGAGATTTTGAGAGTGTATTTTCACACTTGTGAGTGATGTGGGTCCTCACTCGAGTGCATCTGGTCTCACTCAAGCACACATGTATCTTGCACCATGAACTCTCATCTTTGGATAACACTCGCACTGATTTTTACAAGAGTATGATTTTTCACTTGCAGGTGATGTAGGGCCTTACTCGAGTACAATGATCCTCACTCGAGTGAATAGTATATTCTTGGATAAGATACTCTTTTGCTTCAGTACTTGCATCAATAATGGAGAGAGTTAGATTTCTCACTTGCGGGTTCTGAGGTATCACTAGGGTGCAAGTCCCTTTGCTCAGGTGCATTTGCTCTTCCATGCTAGCTAACTCTCAAGCATGCACTTTCTATGCTTCAGTCGTTTGGACTTGGGTGTACTTGTGACTAGTACTCAGGTGTCACACTGAGTGCTCGAGTGAACTTTCAATAATGGAGAGAGTTAGATTTCTCACTTGCGGGTGCTGAGGTTTCACTCGGGTGCAAGTCCCTTTGCTCAGGTGCATTTGCTCTTCCATGCTAGCTAACTCTCAAGCATGCACTTTCTATGCTTCAGTCGTTTGGACTTGGGTGTACTTGTGACTAGTACTCAGGTGTCACACTGAGTGCTCGAGTGAACTTTGTATATTCAGTTTGCTTGCTCTCAGGTAAGCACTTTATGTACCATACTTGGTAGGACTCAGGTGTACTTGAGGCTATCACTCGAGTAGAGAGTCCATGCTCGAGTGAAATGATCATTCACTGTCTCTGACATTGAACTTTGTCAAATACTTGTACGAGTGTGCCAACATGCTTGGGTACAAATCTTATCATCACTCGAGTGCTGTGGCTATCACTTGAGTTGTCCTGGTATTTTCAGCTTGAGTCTGCTTCTGTCAAACACTTTTGGTTCAACACTTGCTTGTGCTCGAGTGCGAAATTGCTCATTGCTCAAGTGCTAGCACCATTACTCGAGTGCATCAGTTAAAAACACAGCAATGACCTCTGAACTTAGGGGTATGCATTTGGTAATATTTTCAACCATTGTCTTAACTTGCAAAACATAAGTTTCTGATCATAACACACAATAATCTTTTGTTATCATCAAAACTTGGAATCAAACATCCATTTGCTTTATGAAATATTATTGTTTAATGTAATTCCAACATGTGCAATTTTACTTGGCCCTAATTTTTCCTTCTTGAATTAATATCAACCAAGAAAATATATTTCCCCTCCAATCTCTCTTTTTTACCGAAATTGACAAGAGAAAAGGGAAATGATATTTGTTTCATGCATTTCCCATAATCTCTTTCATCAATCAATTAATCTAGTACCTGTTGCTTTTTGACTTTTCCAACTCGTTCACTTGGCCAATATTGCTTCTTCCTTGATTAATTTGGACCAAGTGCTTAATTCCCTTGCTCCCTTTCTTATTTGGACATTCCACACACAATAAAAAGAGAAAAAATATGGGTTGTGGATTTAATTTCGTCAAATAACTATTTTGCCCTTACATTTTGTGGATTTCGCACAACCTAATAGAATTTTCATCAAACTTTAAAAATTCATATCTAATTGTAGAAATGTCCAATTGGTATGGTTCCAAAGGCCATGTGACCCTTATTAAGTATATTTTTAGGGACAAATATAGCCTTTAGCCAACTGGAAGCTCATAATTCCTAGTATTTCTATTTCTGGATGTTGTCACAGAAACTTGCCAGTTTCACTAGGCTAACTTCAAAAATGCATAACTCTTTGTGTACAGCTTCAAATGACTTGTATACCTATCAAATTAAAGCTTAATAAGTCTACTTTCTTTCTAAAAAATTTTATAGGCATTGGACATCATTTGCTTATTTAAAAATGTCACACAACAAGACTGCTACATAGGGAAACTCATTGGCAACAAATTCAAATATTTACAATTTGTGCTCCAAACATAATCATGTTGTGTGTGACCACTAATTGCCTTGTTTTGTCATTCCATATGCTCTTTACTTCACCTTTTTATTCCCCTTAATATAAGGAATTTTGGGTGAATAAGATTTGGGATGTTACATTTCTCCCCCCGTCAATAAAATTTCGTGCTCGAAATTTTGGATATCATATAATATTGATTATCCTCAGGAAATCCCATCTTAATGTGCAACTTCTTCCTATTGTGTGCATGCTCATATGCAGCCTGTTTCATACTCAGGGGTCACACAACCCCTTACTGCATTGCTCATTTCCTCTTCTTCTTCTTCTTCTTGAGTATTGTTGGAGTATTAATAGAGTTAAATTAAAAAAAGATTGATAAATATGAAAATTATGTTTTATATTTAGGATTAAAATCAACTCCCCAAATATAATCAGGTCCATAATATATGATCCACATTATAGATGAATTTTTTCATTGAAGCGGATCTTATATTAAACACTTGTATCATCATTTGAAGCCGAAAAACTTCGCTGTTAGATATGTGTGAGTCATTAAGATGAATAGATAAAGCCTATGATGGGCCTTAGGGGAATTTTTTAGTGATGAGATGTTAAAAATAGGCTTTTGTGAATTATGGGTAAGTTGATAGGCTTGAATATTATTCTTGCTTGTGACCCTTCGTCTTTGTAGTGGAAAAATTAAACATCTTTATGAAGGGGTTGATTATGTATATATCTATACAATGGGGGGTCATCTTTGTTGTATCTTTTTATTTTAATTTAAGAATAGATTTTTATTCAAAAAAAGATATCTATATAGATACCGGCCAGTTTTATAGAACTTCAAAATAGTTGTGTTGCTTGTGTTAAAATAATATCATGCGAGTATGAAGAGTACAAGCAACGCTCTTCTCAACATTTTGATGATTTCATTTCACACATATTATGGTCTCCAAGGTTTGTTTTGGGGGGGGGTATGGTTGGTACTACCTCCGGTCCTAAATATATGACATTGCACTACAAACTATATCCTATATTTAAGACCGGAGGGAGTATTATTATATTTGAAGGTCACTCTGCAGCACACAAGAATAGAAGTATAGAGAAGCAAATATACTTTAATATTATATGAAGCGAAGACGTATACATATATTGCAATAAGTCTTCCCATTTATTTCTTACAGTCGTACAGACTTGAACGAGATACATATATCCTTGAATAAATAAAGAATATAATTGAATTATTATAAATAACATCGGCAGAAAATACTTTCGCCACTAGTTTTCCCCATTGATATAATATACATATATATATATATATATATATTGGCTTGAAACTAGAGAGGCTTATTAATTAATTGGCTCTCTTCTAGTTCACTCTCCTACAGTGCTTCCAGATCTCACCATTTGGATAAACCAAGGGTTTAATGTCTCCCATCCTCATCATGCCATTAACAAAGTCAGTATCAAAGGCCTTCTTGTTAGTGGCCTAAGTTCGAACACGTATACGTATATTATATTTGAAGATCACTCTGCAGCACACAAGAATAGAAGTATAGAGAAGCAAATATACTTTAATATTATATGAAGCGAACACGTATACATATATTACAATAGGAAAATCACTCATAGGTCCCAAAGAAGGAAGATATTATCAGAAAGGTCCCTCGAGGTTGTAAAACACACTCAACAGGTTGTTAATACACACTTTGAGGTTGTAACCAGGGACCTTTCTGATAATATCTTCATTTCTTGGGACCTAGGAGTGATTCTCCCTATTACAATAAGTCTTACCATTTTTTTCTTACAGTCGTACAGACTTGAACGAGATACATGTATCCTTGAATAAATACGAAGAATATAATAGAGTTATTATAAATAACTTCACCACAAGACAGAAAATACTTTCGCCACTAGTTTTCCCCATTGATAATATATATATATATATATATATATTTGCTTGAAACTAGAGAGGCTTCTTAATTAATTGGCTCTCTTTTAGTTCACTCTCTTACAGTTCTTCCTGATCTCACCATTTGGATAAACCAAGGGTTTAATGTCTCCCATCCTGATCATGCCATTAACAAAGTCAGTATTAAAGGCCTTCTTGTTTGTGGCATAAGTTCGAACCAGAGAATCGGTGGAGCCCCCATTGAAGAGAACTTGATCAGAGTGAAGGAGTCCCTTCTTGTTGAGGAGGTTCTTGAAGTAGCCATTGTCAAAATAGTTAGGACTTGTAATGTCCAAGTTTGCTATGAAATTAGTTGGAGTATTAGTCAGTGGACAAAGCTTCCGCTTGACCTTGGCAAAAGAAGGGTCAATGTTCTTCTCGTTATATACGCGAGGTGTGAAACTAGGGCATCTTGCTTGTCCTATTGTGTGGCCTCCTGAAAAAAAAAAACATGTTTATAACTTAAGTATGTAGTCTATAATTATATGAATTTATTAGTCCTTGATATAAGACTTTGTAAAATTTAATGAAAACATTTGTGTTTTATAATCTCTTCAATCCTTAATATAGGAGCAAATAAGAGATTTTTCTTTAGTCTAAAATATAAAACCTTAATTCACTTTGTCCTCCAAATTTATAATTATTTTTATAAATTATTTATATTGATTACACATATTAAGGGGATTTTCATCAAGGGTAGTTTTAATGCAACTAACTAAATGGGGGCATTTTAGGAAAATCAACACACTTCTTTTAATAATAACTAACTTAACTAATTTTCTTAATCTCTACGAATTAATTATGTAACCCCTATATATTTAGGACACAAGGGAATATTTTATAGTGACACGGGGAATGTTTTGGGCGGGGCACAAATTTGAGATTGGTCTGTTTTGGTTTTGTTTCATATATTCAAACTTTGAAATATCGCTCAACAAGAAGCATCATCAATGGTTAAAGAAGATGATATGAGAGAGAGAGAGAGTGAGAGTGAGCTATATATAATAATACCAGATAAGGCAACCATGTAGCGAGTAGAGAGGCCTTGAGCTTTAAACGTATCGATAAGTTTGCTTAAGTTAGAAGATGGCGATGGAAGCACACCACTCTGTGCAAGAGTGAAGTTTGCTGTCTTTGAGTCCCTTCTTCCCAATTTAACCTCCCAATTTGGTCCTCCAAGCTGCGTCCATATTTATATATTTGAATCAATTAAATTAACTAAAACAACGACAAGTTCATAGATAGATATGTCACATGAATATGGTTTAATTTTTCACTCTCTCTCTCTCTCTACTCCAAGACCTCAGAGAGAAAAAGACACAGCAAGTGGGATTCAAATAATTGATAGATGTACTCGTTTAATTGAACGAGGGGTCCTTATTATACCCAGTGGAGTATTAATTCCATTTTTTAAAATTATTCCTATCTAATGTTTGACACAGTTTTCCTTTTTAACTTCTCAAGATGTAATTCATTGTTTTTCATGCAAAAAAAAAAAAAAAAAAAGTTTAGGTGAGTTGATCAAGAGTATCGAGGCCCTTCAGAACGAAGCATAATTCATTGTTTTAAATATGGGTGAATTTGTAAAATTTCAATTTGAATCAATTAAAGCAAGACATCTAATTGATACGTAGTTAGATAGGTCCCATGGCTGGTCTGTCTCTCTTAGCTCCAAATAAAGATGCCTCTCGAGGAGAAAAAGACCATAGCCAGTGGGACCAAACTGATTCATATATACGCAGTATTTAAGTGTAATGTAATAGGAAGGTATAATAAGTCTATTATAACTATAAAGAAATATATAAATTTAAAAAAATGTTAATTTTACAAATGCACTTAAGCACTATACAGTAGATCGTAGTAGAGGGATCGGATCTATAGCTCCCATTTGCTATGCTTGTACCTCTCTATGGATGCATGGAACCAAAACTCACTTGTATTAACTTGGAGATTTATAGCTGACATAGGTGTAACAAATATTTAATTAGGGAAAATTGCTGAAAATACCCGCATCATGAAATTTATTGTTGAAAGCTACATGAAATTTGTTCAAAGATCCAGGTTCAACCTATCTTTAACAAGTATAACTCTTCTTTAACTGGATGCACCATAGTATGCGCGCGCGCACACACACATATTCTCCTCCCAATAATATGATCTATTGACTTGTACAAGTGACAAGTAATGCACGTATACAATTATAGGGTTTTAAGTTGACCCTTTCCTAGCCATTAGATCAAAGAAACGCACCAGAGATCTGGAGATAGAATAAGACAACACAATTTCAATGGAAGATATATATTTCTAGTGTAAAAAGGGCCAGTTTAGTTCAATGGTTGGAAAGAAACTGGTTCCCCTAATGACTTTACCGAGCTAAAATTCAGGTGAGGATAACGATAGACAAATAACAGTGAGTTTTATTTATTATACGTACTCCCTATTGTCCTAAATGTAAAAGTTAATTAGGGAGTTTAATTATTTTGGTCATAAATATAGGACCTCAATTTACTTTATTTTTCAAATTTATAATTTTTTCCCAAACTATTCTTGTTCATTGCACATGCATATTAACAGGACTTTCATTAGGAAAAAAAAAGTAGATTTAATGCAAATAATTAAAGAATGTAATATAGGGAAACCAATACATATATTTTTAACTAATAACTAACTTAACTAATTGATTTCCATAATATTTACATATTAGTTAGTTAGCTCATACTTCAAGGACCAGAGAAAGTATTATATTTTTATATATATTTATAATTTAGGAAACTTTAATAGGATATTCTCACAATCTAGGGATCCATACTCAATCGAGATATGATTAATACTCAGGGCAATTAAAATGAAACTCACAAGAACAACAGAGTCGCGAGCAGCAATGTACACAATATCAGCACAAGAGACGATGCCAGGGCAAGCTGCTTCCACCTTAGACTTAATTTCATAAATCACTTCATAACCTCTAATAGATCCATTGTTTGGGCCTGCTGTCTTCTCTCCCGTGAAAGTAGAAGTGTCATCCAGTAATATTGACGCATCACAACCCTACAATTAAATTTCCCACAATTTAGACACACACACACACACACACACACACACACACACACATATGGCATTGGTATAAAATTTTCATCAAAGATACAAAGAAATAGGTAAAGTAAAATCAATTTTTTTTCATTAACGGTTCAGTTTTCCAATGGTTTTGGCATATATTTGGAAACTTGAGCTACAACTAAATAGGGTTGATCAGTAAAGTAAATACCTGTATTGATCATTTTGATTACTCCTCTTGTCCTCTTTATTAGTCATTTCCATCATATTTTACTAGAACTATGAACAACCTTAAACCATATTAAGTATACCTTAAAATTTAACTACTTTCCGACATTATAGTATTTAATATACATTTTGCCCCATGAGAACAAAGGCTACACAAAAATAAATTAAGGATCAAATTTGTATATTCTCATGAAAAATTTGATGACATGACTTATAAATAGGACAAAAGTCTTCTTGCTCTTCCTGGAAAATATGACAAGAGGGGTGTGTGTGTGTGTATATATATATCATTTTCTAGCTTCCTTTTTATTTTCTATCGTTGATAAAATATGAAAATTCATGGCACGGATAGAAAAGTCAATAGGTAACTTCCGCACACTAAGAGACATAGTACAGCACAATATAATTACCTTCATAACACAGTTCATTTGACTGACGAGTTCTTTGTAATTTATTGATTGGAGTAATTTATGGTATTGTTAACAACTTTGTTTGAAACTGTAAACAGGTAAGTATGTGACGAAGAAACATATATCATAATCATGGTCAAGTTTCATAATATTAGCGCTACATATAATCTTGACCGAGGAAGGAAAATCAGAACAATGATCTTTTCTTTCTTTATCTCTTTCTTTCTTCTTCTTCTTTTTTCTTTTACATTTTCAATGAGTATATAAGAATTTGAACTTAAAGAAAATGATCTACATGCAAACATGGATTCAAATTTGGCATGGTTAATGAATTTTCAGCTAAATTCTGTGCAGAAAATTTCTATCATTTCTGTTTTAATCCTCCGACAACTATATGATTTCACCCACATCATGACCCGTACGTGCATCTAATTAAACAAGACTATTGTTCAGATAGTGCAGTGAAATTATATAGTTAACAATAAAGAAACCTAATCAAAACAAAACATGAAATATTTCCAACTGGAAAAAAGGGCAAAAGGTAATGATAAAAAATTGTTAGTGACATGGATTTAGAAATAGGAGAGATAGAAATATTTACGTTGACAAAACAATCATGAAAGAAGAGACGAAGCAGACCAGCTCCGAGAACAGGTTGTTTGGACACAACTGATTTAACAACAGATCTCGCAATGGGGAAAAGATTTGGACAAGTTTTACAATAGAAGTTCTCACGGAGTTTATGAGCCGAAGAGGTCCCTGTGAGAACCAGGAATAGAGAAAGAGCAACATTGGCAAAAGAAGAAGAAGAAGAAAGAGCCATTATTTTTGCTCTGTTAAGAAGCTTCACAGTTCTCTAGAATATGGCTTGTATGACAGGGTAAACAAATATATATATATATATATGTGAGTGTGTGTTCATGGGATTATTATAACAGTTTTACGTCAGGGAAATTCGGATTTAACTTGAGTAATTGAAAGGGATGATAATATTAGTACTTTATTATTTCTACAAGCAAGTCGGACCAAAAATTCAAATCCTGATCTACTTCTATTTAGTATACACTACAATACTGTACCTAAACTCTTAGCTGGATTTTAAGATAATCCTCGAACGGTTTGTTCAGAATCTTGATTTTTTTAACATTATTTGAGGATTAATTTGCCTAGGGGGATTTTGCCCCAGAAGTGTCAAAAAAAGGAGCAATTTTGCACTAATAGTTATCCCAACTAATTTTGACTATAAGTTCAACAAATATGCTGAGCTGACAGTCCACATATTATCCACGTTATTTTTTTAAAGGTGTAATTTTACACTAAAAGTCTAAGTGTTATCTATTTCATCTTTTTTTTTCAATGTTGGATTTAAAACTGCCGGGGCAAACTTGCACATTTATAAAAAATGACATGGATTACATGTGGATTGTTAGTTTAGCATATTTGGCCAATTAACAGTCCAAATTAATTAGGATAACGATTAAGAAAAAATTGTTCCATTTTAAAAACTTCCAGGGAAAAATTGTCCCCCGAAAAACTTCTAGGGTAAAATTGCCCCCTTGGAAAAAACTTCTGGGACAAATATACCCTTTAACCCATTATTAATTATCCGGTCATAGTATATAAAACTGTTAGTTCTCTGCACAAAATGTTTAAAATCTAAACTTACTTTTATGATAAATTTCATTTGTCATGAAATAACTCAATAATATCTTTAAAAAAAACCTGTATATATTTATAATATGAAGGGCGTAGTATTACAGGGTGAGTAATTTCCCAACAAATAATCATCCACGAATTCGATAGAATCCAACATCTGCCTTTAATGCATTTCTATACAATTATTATTATTATCAGGAAGAAAAGAAAGGTAAATAAAGAAGAATGATTCAACATTGAATGAGCTCAAAAACAAACAGCGTAGGAGGACCAACACGAACACGTTATATATATATATCAATCTAATTTATTGAAACATCTAAATCTTAGCAGTTAGCAGTTTCTTTCTTCATCATTATTTGTCTCCTTTGCTATGCTTCACTGTTGCTTAACCATTGGTCACTTGGCTTTCTTTTTATTAATGAAGTGATGTTAATATAGTATGACTTTAATCTGCATGACCAAGTCGATGTGCTTTTTAATTTTACTGGATTTTGTTTATGGTTCTAGAAAAGATTATTCATTGACTGAGTTGTGCCTTGTTAGACTTGAATTTGAAATATGGTACCGAAGATATTTGATGTGATCCGGTATTTAGCCTTGCAAATTGAAAATACACTCGATTAATTAGGCTGGGCTATGACCGGGTTAATTTTTAAAATAAAGCTTTCATATTTAATTATTCTTTTTTTTTGGTATCATAAATAGAGAGAAAATAACGAAAGAGACAATTATTCTTTTTTTGAATTTTTTTTAAAAATAATGAAATATTTAAGCATTATTATTTTGAAAAATTAGTTTATAGAGAGAAATATTATATTAAAGTCTGATTCCAATAATTTTTGGAAGACATGTTCAAGATTATTCCTTCATGAGTAGTTGTAATCATTTCAGGCTAGTTTGGAGAGAATGATATGATAGGATATCAATATAGGTTAGGAGTTCATACCCTTTTGATACATCAAAAAGTACGTTAATATATAAACATTCACTACTATAAAAATAGAGATTAGTGGCGCACCTTTTGTAGCACTTCTTTGAAGAAGTACCATAGCTTCTTTCTAGATTTTTTAAATTTTTATTGTTTTTAAAAAAAATACTTTAGGTGGCGCTTCCTCAAGGAAGGGCCACAGCTGCTTGGTGACATTAGGTGACACTTCCTTGAAGAAGTGCCACCTAAGGTTTTTTTTTTTTTAAAAAAAAGAAGTAGCAGCTGTGGCGCTTGCTTAAGGAAGTGTCACAGCTGCTATTTATTTTGTGTGGCACTTGTCTTAGGAAGCGCCACACAAAGTAATTTTTTTTTAATTTTTTTAAATTATTCTCTCTCCTGCAATCTAGTTCTATCACATTTATCCTCTTAATCTCCACTCCCCATCTAACACGTGCCATCACTCTTTATCCTCCTAGTCCCCATATTTTTTCCTTCTTTTCTTTTTGTCATTCATCACCGTCTCTATTTCGATTGCTACTTCCTCCTTATTCCTTTCTCACTCATCACCTTTGTGAGGATTTTCTTTTGAAAAATTTGTTGTCTGCCAAATTTTTACATCTATAAATAATAGATCTTCAATCGCTTTCCCTTCCCTGGATCTTATGAAGATGGTGACATTTCCTTCCTTCACACACGCACACTCTCTCTCTTTTCACTTGTTTCTTCTTCCATTATTTTTATATTAAGTTCAAATTTTAGATCTGAGTCGTCCAACTTAGCATTAGCCATGATGTAGTAAGTTTATTTGGTCTAATTGCTATTTTAGCTGCATTATATCACATCTATAGCTTACTAGTTTATTTTGAATAATAGTTTCTTACTATTATGTTGCATATGTTTCTACAGGAGAAGAAATCTTTGGTTTTTCATGACAGAGGGAATGCTATCCGTATTGTTTCATCAATTGCTATGTTGGTAAAGAACGTTCATATTTACTTTCTAGTTTCCTACTTTTAATTGTTTTAATATTCCTTGATGAAGAATGCTTCTGAAATTTCTTTTCTCATTTTATTCCTGAAAAAATTATTCTCATTTTTATATGCTAAAAAATAAATGAGATAAAATTAAATGTTATTATATATAAGTTGTATTTATTTAGTAGTTATAATTATTAATATTGATAATTTGCATGAGTAAAATAATTATTTATTTTAACACTTATATTTTACTTAGTAGTGATTTTGTTAATTATTTATTTAGTAATCTTTTTTAATTTTGTTGTGGATATGAAAATGCGTTTAAAGTGTATTATCAACTATAATTATGAGGTTCTTTTGATAAAAAATAATTATAGGGTTTTAAAAGAAAAATACGAAAATAATTTTTTTTTAAAAAAAATACCTAGGGTGGCGCTTGCTTGAACAAGCGACTTCCTGTGGCGCTTGCTTGAACAAGCGCCACCCTAGGTATTTTTTTAAAAAATAAAACAGAAAATACCTAGGGTGGCCCTTGTTTGAACAAGCGCCACAGGAAGTACTTCCTGTGGCGCTTGTTCATACAAGCGCCACCCTAGGTATTTTTTAAAAAAATAAAAAAGAAAATACCTAGGGTGGCACTTGCTTGAACAAGTGCCACAGGAATAAGCACTTGTTCAAGCAAGTGCCACCCTAGGTATTTTTTAAAAAACATAATTATTGACTTCCTGTAGCACTTTTTTAAGGAAGCGCCATAGGAAGTGTTTTTTTAAAAAAAAATATTTATGCTGTGGCGCTTCCAAGCGCCACAGCTTTTTTTAGTGGGAAAATCCCTAAAAAATGCGCTCGAAATAGCTAAATCCCGTTTCAGTGCAGCGAATTCCAAAATGCCGAATCAGTCGTGTGTCAGTACGGAATGAACAGTGCAGGGGTGCTAAAAGACGATTTTGCCCTTCAGCCCTCATTCTCATCACTTTCAGAATAACAACACGAGCCTCTTAATTAACAACTTTGTCTTCTTGATTAACAACTCCAATTTCATCTTCTTAATAAAGAAAGAGGTGTTGTTATTGACCCTGAAACTTAAATTACGAAGTTGTGAAATAAGAAATGAGAGTTGTTAATGTAGAATATGGTGTTGTTAATAACAAGACCGGTATTGTTATTGTGAAAGTAAAAAGATGAAATTGGAGTTGTTAATCAAGAAGACAAAGTTGTTAATTAAGAGGCTCGTGTTGTTATTCTGAAAGTGATGAGAATGAGGGCTAAAGGGCAAAATCGTCTTTTAGCACCCCTGCACTGTTCATTCCGTACTGACACACGACTGATTCGGCATTTTGGAATTCGTTGCACTGAAACGGGATTTAGCTATTTCGCGCGCATTTTTAAGGGATTTTCCCTTTTTTAGTGGCGTCTTGATATGTAGTGTAATATACCAAATTTTGCAATACTAAAAACGTGTAAGTATGGAAATAGTAGAATAAAATAAATATCGGTATTTACAATTAAAGGTAGAGTTACTTTCGGAATTCCCAGATGTTCGTTGTGTCATTCACAGAAATCGAGAAGTCAATATTGTAACAATACAAGTGTTAGAAGTCGGAGCAAAATTCGTCGGTGGGTGCAAGGTTCAGGGGTGTCAGTTGCAAGATCGAAGTAATTCGGCCATTTCGTGATGTGCCTTGATATGCGTGTCACGGTCCCACGTGGAATTTTGGGTAATGCACCGATGGAGCAACTTTATTAAAAAGAACTTCAGTAAAGTATGTAATGACAGCTCATTATGACTCATGATGACACATCTTTCGTGTTGGCCAAATAAAGAAATGACAAGTGTCCCGAAATTATTACAAAGTAAAAACATATTTTTGTGTTGGCCAAATGAGGGGGTGACATGTGTCCCTCATCATTACACATCATTACACCCACTTTAAGCCTTTCGTGTTGTCATCTCCGGAGTACGCCATCTAGCGTCTGAGTCTAGGGAATTCACCGGTCTCCGGCCGGGTCGCTTACTTTACGAGTCGAGCACCGAACTCAGAAGTCTGGGGAAATTGTCAGGCAGGCCTCCCCTTCCCCTAACCATTTATGACCCACCGAAGAAAGAAAAAAGTGGAAGACCAATGGTTGCATGACACGTGGCACTCTTAAGCATTAAACTTGTGACACGTGGCAAGATGAGATGAGATCATTTTATGTGATTAAATCACAACCATCCATGCCTAATTAAATGGCAAAATTTCGTGCAAGCATGGAAAGAGAAAGAGAAATCAGATTTCTTAAGCTTAAGAACA
Source organism: Inga leiocalycina (assembly GCA_963242795.1). Lineage (NCBI taxonomy): Eukaryota > Viridiplantae > Streptophyta > Magnoliopsida > Fabales > Fabaceae > Inga > Inga leiocalycina. The sequence continues at coordinate 42,670,864 of OY725328.1, read as the reverse complement.
CAAGAAGAGAGAAGGAGGAGTGAATAGTGAGTTTTCTTGACTACCGGAGCCGATTTCAACCCTGAATCACCGTTATTGTCCGGTAAGTCCTTCAGGAAACTTCCTCTACGCACTATAAGCTTCAATTCTATGGTCTTAGATTTCTCATCTGAGGTGTTTTGTGCCAATTAGTCTACCAGAGTGACACCGGAATACCGAACCACTTGTAGAAACGCGAAGAGGTAAGTGTAGGCTTTCTTTTGAACCGAATACCTTGTGATTTCATTGATTTTTTCTTAGCTCTTCAACCACCCATGTATTTCATTAAAGGGGTGTTTTTGAAGAAGGAAGATGTTTTAATCATATATATAAGGTGATATATGATGTTTGGAGAAGTATTAGACTTGTTGGTAGTTAAAATCACAAAGTGGAATTTTTATTGTTTTGGGAGGCAGTTTTCGGTTGGGGGCTAAATCTGGTAGAAATAATTTGATTTTGGTATTTTTGAGTTTTCCATTGGATTCTACACGAAAAATTGTGTGGGAATAGGCTCTGGTTATAATTTTTGACAGACTGGTTTGAAGATTCAAAAATTGGAAATTAAGTCTACTTGTGCAACAAAGTTGCCAGTGTGCGTTTTTGTCTTGCAGTTTTGTTGTGGCAAAACTTTCACTGTCCAAAATTCATCTGTTGATTATGAGATTTTCCAGAATTAAATTATACTTATAGACCTTTAATTTGATAGGTATTATGAAGGATTTCGATAAGTATACTAGGAGTTATGAATGTTTGAACTATACCATTAAAACTGGTCAGATTTTCTGGCAGCAGGGAGAAAACGAAAAACTGGGAAGTGTGCACAGTCTTTCAGCTACTGAAAGTATTTTTCACTTAAAATATACTTAATAAGTGTTATATAGAATTTTGGATCACCCCAATTCGATTTTTCTAGAATTAGTTATGATTTTTCAAAGTTCAGTGAAAAATCTGCCAGCTTTTGGTAAATGTGCGAAAATTCAAAGCAAATAGTTTTTGTAATAAAATTAGACATTTAAGAGTTAAGTTAAGCAATTGGAGTAGCTTGAGCTCATTAGCTTCATTTTGGGCCTAATGTAGTGACCCTAATGGTAACCAACATAAGAGAATAATTTATGAAGAGTTGGACTAAGAAATAACTCATTGCCCGTAAATTATAATTTATAGGATTTGACATTTGCCTAGGACGTTCAAAGCACGTCAATCAAGATCAAGATTTGGAAAAATGGTCAGGTAGTACTTATCCCTCACATACTATGTGATATGTTATATGCATGTTTGTACCATTGTGAATTTAAAATATTCAGATGAGAAGGGCTAAGGTCCAGTAGAATTTCCCAGCGCTGTGGCAAGGGACGGTTGTCCTTGAATTGGTAACTTTATGCTTTCTGCATATTATATTGTGAATTTATCTCTGAATGTTGAATATGTTGATTGTACTGTAACTTTGGTTGACATGGCATGATATATGTGCATTTTATATGAGTGATATCTGTTACTACTGAGATTCAATGAATCTCACCCTATTTTTCCAAAACAAATTTTCAGCTCGGGCAAGTAGTTCCTCAGGCATGAAGGTAAACACGGGCGAATGAAGCAAAGGACTTAGAATTTAATTTTCTGTTAGTTATCTATTTTGGAGATTGTATGTAATTTGTATTTAAGTGTGGTCAGTCTCGTACTGACATGTATGTAAGCACCTGTATATAAGCGAACGCGCAACGACATTCGTACCAGTAGTGGACAGCCGTCCACCTAGGGCCGTTAATTAAACATAGTAGCTTGGGTTTCAGCAGAGAACTTATTAGTAAATACTCTGATATGAAGAAATGAACCTAAAATGGATGGCTTAAAATAAATCATATGAGACCCAATCTGAAAATGATTTTTGAAAAGATTTTTGAAAACCCATTCAAATACAGCTCCACACTCTGCTTGAAATTGGGACTTCCGCTGTTTACAAAAGATTACTGGTCTCCTTTTTAAAGATATTACTACACTTATGCCATCTATATGCTTTCCAAACACGGGTGTTACATGTAGCACTTACTAAGCGCCACAGCTAATTCAAATATAAGCGCCACAGCTTTATTTTTTTGTAGTATTGATTATGTTTACAAAGAAAGAAACATTTTCTATTGGTGAACTTGTCAATCTGGAGAAAAGAGTAAAGTTCATAATTCATGCTTCTTGATATTTGGAAATTCATATACTATTAGACATTTTTCTTAGCTTTTTTGAGCTTTGTGTTTCATATGCAGAAAATGTACTTTAGTTCGAATGGATAGCTATATATATGGCACATTGTACATAAGATGGCCGGATTTAAGTTGATTTTTATCATTTTTGAGTTTGATATGATCAAATATATTTTATTATTGAAAGTTTGTGGAGGTTAAGTCAAACTGGAATATATACAAGTTAGAGGACCAATATATATAAATATATATAAATGGCTAGGAAAATAATTAAAAAGTTTGTCCCCAACACTATAAACCTCCAAGTTGTAACACCCCAAATTTTATTTACCAATAAGTCTTGTACTTATTTGTGGCATTTGATGAAATTGAATGGTGAATATTCAAGATCATAGGAATTAAACACTGAAAATTTGAAAAGTGAACAATGTTGCCAATGAAATTTCTTGTGAGATAGTGAGTTTGTCATGTGGTTTTGGATGACCAAATGATGACCAAAAATTGTGAAATTTTATAGGATGAAAGTAGACATCCTAAGCTTTAATTTAATAGGTCATGGGAATTATTTTTAGCTATACACAAGGATTTATGAATTTTTTAATTTAGTCCAATGAAACTGGCCAACATTCGTGGCAGCATCCAAAAACAAAAATTCTGGAAAGTGTGAGCTTCTAGTTAGCTAAAACTATATTTTTTTCTTGAAACTAGACTTAATACAGGTTATATAGCCTTTATAATCACTCCAATTGAAGTATGACAAATAAAGTTATGATTTTTCAAAGTTTGGTAAGAAAATCTGCTAAAATTGCCAATTAGTGTGAATTTGAAAAAAAGAATGTAATGGCAAGTATGTAAATTGTGGAACAAAGAAAATAGGAGGGGAAATAATTATTTTGATTGTGTATATGCCAAGTGTCATCAATCAAAGGCAAGAGAAATAAATTATAAGTGTTGAAGTTGAGCACATGTTTAATTAAGAATAAAATACTACATAGTTGCACAAGTAGCAAGGCTAATGGAAGAAGCCCAGTTGGGTCATAAAGGACCCTTAAATGGCGTGTCCATGGGCCAAGGGAAGAGGGAAGGAAATTACTTCAATGCATTAGAACTCAATTAACTAAGGATAAGCACAAGTACAAGACTTGTCATAAAATCCAATTTAAAAATAAATCAAAAAGAAAAGATGATGAGATGTTTTAAATTGCCATCATCATATTTTCTTTTCCTTCTCCTTCTCATATTTAAGTTGGGCATTAAGGAAAGGAGAAAGAGAAAGTGTCATGAAGATAAGATCAAGTACAAAGAATTGTCATAAATTGGATTTATGACTAAAAACTAATTAAGGGAAAATAGTAGGATATTCTAAGTCATATTTCCTCTTTATCTTCCTTCATTTCACGCCTAGGCATACCAAAAGAGAGAGAGAGTGTGGTCTTAGAAAATGCTTGGAGTCTTAGAGAGAAGGAGAAGCTCAAGAAGGCTAGAATCAAAGGTAAGGCTTAAGATTTCACATGTTGAAGTCCTCTAATTTGTGTAGCAACTCTTCTAACCCCTTGATCTTCATGAAATCCATGGTGTAGCAAGAAAAACATCAAGGGAAAGAGAGAGAGAGAGAGGAAGTGAGAAATCAAGAGGTAACTTCCATAATCTCCTTCTCTTTGATGTTGTGATGTTGTGGTTGTTGATTTGGTGGTGATTTGTGGTTAGATTGTTGATTTTGTAAATTTGGGAAATGGAAACCCTAGGGGTTATGCTGCCTAAATTTCCTCAAATCTTGCTAGTATATGTTTAAATGGTTTATCTAGGAGTTAGAAGTAAAAAGGAGTAAGCTTTAGGTGTGAAAACACAAAATTTCATTTTTCCCTTTTTCTTGACATGTTTCGGCCAAACCTGTTCAGAGGAGTAGGAGCTGAATTTTCATAAATCTGATTGTTTCATGGTGTTTAGGAGGGAAAATTGTGGTGTGTTGATGTTGAACACTTTGTGAGAAAAGACCTAGAAAGTGAAATTAAAAAAATACCTCTAAAACCCTAAATAGGGGTTGTCAAGGGCAAACCTATTATTTGGCATTGATTTTGGAAAAATTGAGGTAAAAAATAGATTCTACATGCAAAACAGTGTAAGAATTGCCTAGGTCAAAATTTCTGAAAAAGTACTGTCAAACCAAGTAAAAAGGGGCCTAGACTAGGTGCCCAGAGGCATTTTGGTAATTATGTAGCTTTGGACTAATATAATTAACAAAAGTAATTTGGAAGAGCTCTAAAGTGATACATGAATGGGTATTAACCTAATTCTTGTAAACTTGGATTTTAGGACTAAACTGTTGAGCTTGAGCCAGATCAAATCAGGGACTATTTTTGAACAAAAAGGGACTTAAGATAGTAACTCTTTCTTTCATATATTATGTCAATGTTTATGTTCTTTGTGTATGCTATTTTCCATAATACGTATGATGCATAGTGCTTACGGGTACACTAAACATGACTGAGCACAATGCCTATGGCTACACTGATGTGACCGATATGCCCAGTTGGTGGTCTCAGCCCAGTTGATATACAGAACGAGTAGGGGTTGCAACAGTGGTTGGCTCTAAACGTTTCCAACTAAACTGAATTATGTGTTATTATAATATTGCTGTATATGGTACATGCATATTTATTATTGCATTTTCTATGATCGATTGTCTGTCACTATTGAGATTCGTTTGAATCTCACCCTTTTTTAAAATTAAAATATTCCAGCAGAAGCTAGCGGCTAGAAGGATAAAACGGTAAATATGGGCAACTGAGGTTTACCGGATGGAGAATGGAGATGTTGGTTACAATTAGTTTATTTTGTTAATATTTCAGACCAAGATTGTATCTATTTTTCAAACCCTATAGGGAACCCCTGGTATGTAATCAAGTACCTAGTATCAATATATCAGTATAATTACACTATTCTTGTGTTGCTCACCGAACAGCACTCAAGTACTCTGAAAATACGGAAACAAGATTAGGGCATTACATTTTGGTATCAGAGCAAGCGGTTCTGGCAACAGGATAGTATACAGATAAGGTCTTGATGATATGGTAAAAGGAGATATACACAAAATAGGGCACTAGAGTAGCAAATTTCCCCTTTTCTTGTAACCAGCCACGGAGAAATGGTGAAAACCCGAAGGGTAGCCAGTATTACCATACCATAAGGATGTCACGAACATCGAGGGAGCAGATCCGAATGACAACTTGGTGGAATTTAGGAAGCATATCATCTTTTACATGTTAAAATACATGTATTGGCGCTGATATACCATCTAGATACAGTATTTAGTCAGCCAGAACTAGCTGGCATACTATGTTTGAGACAAGAGTAGTCTCAAGGTACCGGTGGTCAGGAGGCGATAAAGCCGGTATCTGCATTTTGGCATAGGCACACAAATGTTAAACATGCTTGACCTAAGGAAATCTTAGGATGGGTGACCCCCTGGGAAGTTAAGTTAATAGGGCTATAGAGACTTGAGGAATAGTGATTGCCTTGAGATTTCTCCATGACTAATAATCATTTTAGTTAGATGATTTAAAGAATACTTAGAAGTATGGAGATGATGATGATAGAAGTATTGATTTTTAATCTAAACCACTCTTTTGCAGTAAATACTGCACAGAAAAGTTCATTTGATAAGGTGATGGGAAACTTGAGGTGTAGTAAATACTTGAGGTTTCTCCATGCTAAGCGATGATCCTTAGTAACATTGTGATGTTAAAGGAATGTAGACATGATATACGATGCTATATGATAAAGGGTGATTATGCTATACATTGATCCTAGAGGATCCGATATGATGATACTGAAGGTTGGGGATAGGCTTGAATTAGATCTAGGCTGAAATAACGCTTAGGTCGAAATGTGAATCTGATTGCACTATGGTTCTAGTTCATGATAAACGTTTGAACCTTGTGAAACTTGTGGGTGATATTAAACCTTTAATAATATTTTGAGGATATTACCCAAATACCGTGAAGGTTAGAATAGACGCTATTGATTTTGATTCTTACTAAACCTATTGGGTATACTTGAGGAAAACAAATTCCAATCTATGTGATGTTGAGGTTCTAGATTTCTTGATGAACCTAAGAGCTCATTTGGTATGATGGAATTGGAGGAGATGGAATTGGAGGAGATGAAATTGGAATTGGGTCTCAATTCCATATCTAGATATGTTTGGTATGATAGAATTGGAATTTTTTTAAATTCCATGTGGAAGCCAAATCTTCCCAATTCCATCAAATTGACTTCCACCCAAAAAGAAAAGAATTGTAATTCTATATAGTTAAATTCTTTTTTGCCCTTCTATACAGTCTCATCTCATCCTCTCTTCAGACCCTCAGTTCTTGACCTTTATTGCTTGAACTCTAACGCTACACCCTCACGTTCAAAGACGGTAACAGCGCGCTGTGCTCTTCACCATCATCTTCAAAGCACCACCGGCGAGCACAACTCATGAGCTTGCAGTCAGTAGATCTTTACGCAATGGTGAGGATGATTGAAGCTCCTCAGCCACCAAGGACGTTCATCTTTTGGCTTCCTTTCACGTCACTGCCATAAGCCCCAACCACCACTGGTGAGCACAACCCATGACGCGATCCCCTTGCAATTTTACATATCGAAGAGGAAGAAGGAGAAGAGGAGAGAGAACAATTTTTTTTACTCAGAGAGCAGGTGTGGAGGAAAGAACGGTTTATGGAGTTGGTTTTGTTTTAATTGTAAGGGTATTTTAGACTTTTGATATAAAAGTTAACCCTCATTTCCATGATATACCAAACATACTTTTAAACCTCATTTCCATCTCCATTTCCATATCCATCTCTATTTCCATTTCTATATTCATCAAAATCAATTCCAGTATACCAAACGGGCCCTAAGATTTGGGTTAGAGACCCTATGATGTAAAATTCTACATGACAGATTTGCTAAAGTGGTCCTGAGAGTCTAGAGACCCTAAGACCAAGTGGACTAGTGTGTCCTTGGCTGGTAAATTTATTCAAAATTGTGTTGGGCTAGTGATGATTCGTGGAATTGAGGAACAAGATTCTTACAGACACGAATACTTGCAGGAAGGGATTTTGGAAAATTGCTAGCTGTTAAGTCTAGCATAAGGAAAGATTATGATCATAAAATATTCCCTTAGAGGATTGATTGAGGTTATAGCTCTCTGATGAAATGAGTGAAAGAATTAATCTTCCTGCCAATCTGCTAACTTAGGGTTATACTAGGAGTCGATTGGTAGATGGCAAATGATGTTATGAAAGGTATGAGTAGAAGGGCTACCAAGTAAATCGAAACCCAGGAATCAACTATTAAGTTTTGATTCCACGAAAATTTTAAAGGGCCCAGAATGATTTATGTTGAAATGGGCAAGGAATTGTTACAGCCGAAGCCTGACTGAATAGCATAATAATTGATGGGGGACATAAATCAATGGTGAATATAATTTATTTACCATTACAAGGGTTGGAAAATTATTCTAGGTACTGACTGGCTGAGAGATGGTAGTGTAAAGGTTGGCAAGGGTACATGGTAGTCTTGATAGATGATATATTGATCTATTCATGGAGTAGATCAAAACATAACAAGTATTTGAGAATTTTGTTGAATAAACTAAAACTGAGACTGAGAATAAGAGTAAGACTGAGACTACAACTGAAATTGAAATTGACACTAAAACTGACATGAAATTAACGTTAGCACCGATACTGATAATCTCAAATCCAATGTGGACCTTTATTGTCCTTACTAATGCCAGTAGGCATGGACTATGAAGTGTTTTAATGCAGCATGGCCTTGTATTGGCTTATGAAACTAGAAATGAAAGCATCACCAAAAGTTAATTATTTTCCTACACATGATCTTAAGTTAGTAGCAATGTATTATACTGAAAATCTGGAGACGTTACCACTATGGTGCGACTGTAGCGTTGTACTGTGACCACCAGGATTTAAAGTATAGATATGATAAAAATGAACTGAATATGAGAAATCATAGCTAGATGGAGCTGCTTAAAGATTTCAACCTGGAGATAAAATATCACCTAGGAAAGGCTAATGTTGTTGACGACGCATTAAGCCATAAAATAGTATGGTTGGTAGTCATTATGATACGTGAGCAAAAACTGATTAAAGATTTTAGGGATCTTAGTTTGTGTAAGTAGATTTTGATCAGTGGTAATAATGTCAATGAGACATATAATGATCTGAGAGCACCAATTGAAAATGCCCAGATCAAAGATAGATGAGCGCAGTCTATTAGAAACATGTAATTAAATACAAGGATATGGATATATGGGATAATTTGACGCATTAAGTCATACCTGACCGAGTCATTTATCGGCAAGAGAAATGGCTCAGATATAGGAGTATCCTGTTCATAAAAGTTGTTTGGAAAGGATTATCTTCTAGAGGAGCAACATGGGAAATAGAGGAAGATATGCGGAAGCGTTACCTAGAGTTTATGCCTAAGTATGTGTGGCAAATTTTGGGGATGGAATTTATTTAAGAGAGGGAGATCTGTAACACCCCAAATTTTATTCACCAATATATCTTGTACTTATTTGTGTCATTTAATGAAATGGAATGGAGAATATTCATAATTATAGAAATTAAACACTGAAAATTTGAAATGTAAACAGTGCTGCTAGTGAAATTTCCTACAAGGCAGTGAGTTTTCATAAGGTTTTGGATGAACAAATGATGTCCAAAAACTGTGAAATTTTACAAGATGAAAGTAGATATCCTAAGCTTTAATTTGATAGCTCATGGAAATTATTTGGAGCTGTACACAAGGACTTGTGAATTTTTGAAATTAGCCTAGTGAAACTGGCCAACATTCGTGGCAGCGTCCAAAAACAAAAATTCTTGAAAGTGTGAGTTTCTAGTTGGCCAAAGGCTATATTTTTCTTTGAAACTAGACTCAATAAGGGTCATATAGCCTTTGGAATCGCTCCAATTGAAATTCTATAAATAAAGTTATAACTTTTCAAAGTTTGGTAAAAAAATCTACAAAACTTTCTAACTGTTGCGAATTTGAAAAAAAGAATGTAATGACAATTATGTATATTATGGAATAAAGAAGTTGGAGGGGAAATAATTATTTTGATTGTGTATATGCCAAGTGTCATCAATTAAAGGCAAGGGAAATAAATTATAATTGTTGAAGTTGAGAACATGTTTAATTAAGAAAAAAATACTACATATTTGCACAAGTGGTTAGGCTAATGGAAGAAGCCCAATTAGGTCATAAAGGACCCTTAAATGGCATGTTAATGGGTGAAGGAAAGAGGGAAGGAAATTAGTTATATGCTAATGGAAGGTTAGGACTCAATTAACAAAGGATAAGCACACGTACAAGACTTGTCATAAAATCCAATTTAAAAATAAATCAAAAAGAAAAGATGATTAGATGTTTTAAATTGCCATCATCATATCTTGGTTTCCTTCTCCTTCTCATATTTATGTTGGGCATTAAGGAAAGGAGAAAGAGAAAGTGTCATGAAGATAAGACCAAGTACAAAGAGCTGTCATAAATTGGATTTATGACTAAAAATTAATAAGGGAAAATGGTAGGATATTTTAAATCATGTTTCCTCTTTCTCTTCCTTTATTTCATGTCTAAGCATACCAAAAGAGAGAACGAGTGTGTCTTAGAAAAGGTTTGGAGTCTTAGAGAGAAGGAGGAGCTCAAGGAGGTTAGAATCAAAGGTAAGGCTTAAAATTTCACATGTTTAAGTCCTCTAATTTATGTAGCACCTCTTCTAACCCCTTGATCTTCATGGAAACCATGGTGTAGCAAGCAAAACATCAAGGGAAAAAGAGAGAGAGAGAGAGAGAGGTGACGCCTAGGAGAGAGGAAGTGAGAAATCAAGAGGTAACTTCCACAATCTCCTTCTCTTTGATGTTGTGATGTTGTGGTTATTGATTTGGTGGTGATCTGTGGTTAGAATGTTGATTTTGTAAATTTGGTAAATGGAAACCCTAAGTGGTTATGCTGTCCAAATTTCCTCAACTCTTGTTTAGTATATGTTTAAATGGTTTAATAAGGAGTTAGAAGTAAAAAGGTGTAAGCTTTAGCTGTTAAAACACAGAATTTCATTTTTCCCTTTTTCTTGACATATTTAGGCCATATCTATTTAGTAGGGAGGAGCTGGATTTCCATAAACCTGATGGTTCCATGGTATTTAGGAGAGAAAATTGTATAGGGTTGATATTGAACACTTTGTGAGAAAAGCCCTAGAAGTAAAATTACAAAAATGCCCCTAAAACGCTAAATAGAGGCTGTCAAGGGCAAAACTATTATTTGACATTGATTTTGTGAAAACCGATGTCAAAAATGGTTTCCTTGAGTGAAAATATGTCAGAATAGCCCGGGCCAAAATTTTTGAAAAAGTACGGTTAGACCGAGTACAGTGAGGCCATGATCGGGTCCTTAGGGGCATTTTGGTAATTTTCATCTTTGAACTAATATAACCAACAAAAATACTTTGGAAGTATCTAGAGTAGTACATGAATGGGTTTTAACCTAGTTTTACTACATTTGGAATTTTAAGACTGAATTATTTGCCCGAGCCGTTGCACGTAGTTCGAGGAACTATTTTCGAGTAGCAAAGGGATAAAAGGTATTAACTTTATCTCTCATACACTATGTGAATGTTGATATGTTGTATGTTGCTCTATTTTGAGATATGAACACCTGCCTGGAGCATATTACCTAGCTGTGGTCGAGGACTCTGCTAAGGTATATGGATACGTAGGGGATCCAAACAGTCATTTGGCCTTGAGCATTGTGTACACACATGTTACATTATGAAATTTTCATTTTACATTTTATGGTGCATTGCATATTAATATTTGTATTTTATATGATTGATTGTATGTTACTATTGAGATTTGTTTAAATCTCAACCTTTTTTAATAAATAAAAATTCCAGCAGGAATTAGTGGCTCCAAGGGCAAGGGAGCAAAACATAACTGAGGTATGTGGGCTATGAGAACTGAGCTGTTGCCTATACTATTAGTCTTTTGGTTATTTTTGGACATATTGTATATATACTTTCAAACTTGTGGTGAGACTCCTGTATGTAAACATGTACTTAATATCAATATATTCGTATTATTTTTGTAAGCCTGTAGAACTGTGCCTTTATCACTCTACGCATATCAAAATATTAAGGGGTTTGACATTTTTAGTATCAAAGCTAAAAGCAGTTCTAGCGATCAGAATGGAATACTGATATGGTCTTGTTTGCATGGTGATCGGGAATCATGAGTTGTTCCAGTGAGTTGAGAGAGAGGTAATTGTCGTTTGAGAACAAGCTTCACCATAGTAGCGGATCCCGGAGGGATAGCAATTTACGAGCACTCTAAGCAGGGAGGTCTCCGTATGAGATAGAAAGCCAAGAAAAGGGTCTCAAAGCTACCAGTGTATAGTATTGAGTTGCGGCCAATGTTGCTAGCTGGGTCGCTGTATGGAGAGATAAGACATCCACAAATAGATTACTCAGAGGAGGATCCGGAGGAGGGTCCGAGTGAGTTTGACTCTTCCAGAGTAGAGGCAATCCATGTATAGTACTACGACTTATAGCCAGACCTAGAGCTGCTGGATTATATTAGGGGTAGATACCGCAGAGTGCTATGGGCACATGACACTCCTAAGGGCTGATATCTCTCACTACTGCAGGGGACACTTTTAACGACCGTTTTTATACCCTTTAGACGACTATTTTCAAGGGGACGTGTATGTGAGTGTCGTTGAAAGTTCAAGAAATGACGACTGTTATTAAACAGTCGTTGTATATGAGATACAATGACTGTTTTTAATAAAGCAGTCGTTGTATCTCTAACTTTTTTGTTAAAAAAAATAGATACAACAACTGTTTTATGAAAAACAATCGTTGTATCTCTATTATACAACGACTGTTTTTCATAAAACAGTCATTGTATCTATTTTTTTTTTGAATTCACGTTTTACAGGATACAACACCAAATAATGCCATTGGAAAAGCACCAACATAACCCAGAAATACCTATGCTTCCATGAAATTCCTATACGTCATCATCAGTTAATTTTCAAATTTAAACTTTCAAACTAAATCATGACAATCATATAGCCAAAGAGATTACATGCTTCCATGAAATTCCTTGTCATGATCCAAAACATATAGGTAAGAAAGACATTCAGACAAGATCCTTGTGTTAAATAATATCCTATGATGAATGAGATTGAAAGGATTTGGCAAAAAAACTAATAGAGACTTTGTACTCTGAGCTTCCCAAAAAAACTCAGCAACTATTCTTCTAATCCACTAATGATCTAAAGGCACACAACCTCTTGTAAAAAGGAAAACTGTTTGCATAAATCGTTGTATTTAAAAATCATTGCTATATTACCAAGACAAAATGTCACCAAAAATCTACAAACCAGCAGCTAAACTATATATCTATCTTTGAAAGAAAACTGAACAACCTAATATATATTGAGTAAGAAAAGATCAAACAGCAGGAAGGGAATATTACTGTGACTAAAATCTACCTTCAGTCGTTAAATGTTCATGCTCTTTTAAGTGAATTTGATGAATCTAAAAGCAGGGCTTAAGTCACAACATGGGTAATCATGTTTCTGCTCATTAAATGCCTTTCCTTTGAGTTGAATTGGGGATTTCAGTATTCAACTGGTAGTATGGAACAAAAAGACAATTATGTACTGTACACAACCACTGCAATATGTGAAAAAACCTCTACACATCATCACCCCTCTATGTGTTGTAGAAGATGTCCTGACAACAGGTCTCGGATCAAATTAATGTCTTCGATTGTGTAGGGTCCTGATTACTAAAAATCTGTGCGCAAAATGGAGAATATGTTAACATAAATAAATAAATTGAATGAAATAACTAATAATTCAATCACATGAAAAGAACTGAAATTCAATTGAGAATCAAGAAATGATCACCTGTTCAAAATTTGTAGTAAGGCCAGAGAATATGATGTTATACACATATAGTATAACATAAAATCCGCACTCAGTTTTCCCTGCTTGCTGAGGACACTATACATCAAAAGCAAATGGTCAAAAAGAATAAAGGCCTATGTAAAGCAATAGTCAATCGAAGAACTTGAATGTAAAGAACTTGCGTTTGGCTGGAACCACTTTGTATGACCACGTTTACCTTCACGCTTCCTACCCATTATATAATATGTCTTCAATGCACTCTAATAATTAAAATGATAAACAGAAGACATTAAAACAATTGAGTAAAATCGAAAATAAATGACGAACAAATAAATTTACTTGCGTGTTAAAAATGTTTTTGATATCTGCGTCTGGCTTGCGACCCAATGAGTCAAACCAAAAGATGATGTTGATCGAGGGACAAGGAACACAGAGACTCCAATGATAACTATAATCACATACATATATAGATTAAATTGAGGTTAGATAACATGATACTATTTAGCAAAGTGAACGTGTATAAATATATCAAATAAAGTTACTTGTCCTTCAACAATTGGTGCCAGATAACAAGGTAGCTGAGTCTCATCTATTGTATAGCCTACATAGCTCATCCGATCTTCCAACCTCTGGTTATTATGCCATGACATAGTGCCAGGACATAAGAAGCGATATGTACTGCCGAGCCCTCGTTCGGCACACAGTTTGTGGAAGCAGCTACCACATAAATGAAATGAGAAATGACACAGAAAATGTAGAAACCTAAAACCCCTAAATATCAATGCATTAATTACAATTAAAAATTATAACTAAACTCACATGATTGCAAATGTGACCTATCCTACGTCAATCTCCTCCAAAGATAGGAACTCTCTAATATCTTTGTTATCAAGTCCATAATTATACGAGATTCTGCGACCCACAATCTCACAAGGCATCTGCATGTCGACCTTGTTTATGTCTTGATGAATATTTTGCAGTCGTGCTAAAAAGGGAAATTTTATCGCATCATCTTGTTCCTAGTAACACAAAATAAAGATTATAAGTAGAATGTCAAGGATTAAGTAACAATAAGGTGTTTCCTACCATTGGAGGGATTGGCACAGTCTGAACAAGATGTCTAGGCCACAAGATGAAAGATCTTGTTGCCTGACCTAGATTGGCAACCTCACCATCGGGGAATGGGACATCTACACCTTCCTTCCCCAGTCGAACACTTGTCACATTGACCTTCCGTTGATCGTCCTGGATATGGTTATTATGGTGGGTGGTGGCATGGTTGTATACAACAAGATCAGCAACAGCACGCAGGTACGGGACTTTCAAATACAGAGTGTAAGGTTCTCCAGGCTCTAGTGAAGGACCAGGGTCGCCATGTCCAACCTCTGGCGGATTGTAACTGCCTTTGGTGCTGGGAAAGGCCGGGGATTCCTGAGTAAGAGAAATGAAAGAATTAATTAAAATAACGTAAGGAAAAACTCAATATAATGTTAAATGAAATTAGTTACAAACCTCAGATCTAGACTCCATATTACACATCCTGCCTTACATGTGAGACAACACCATCGTACTCATCTCACCACATAGCTCACTCAACAACTCTTCTTTAAGCTCGTCTCGAAGTGAGTGACGTAGCTCTGCTCGGATTTCCTCTCAAACCCTAGCCACAAACTCCTGACTCATTTCACCTCGTCTATAAGCTTGTGAACCTCATCTAAAGTATTTAGAGAGACCAACTCCCCTTGACTCCCCTCTAACTTGACCAGGGTGATCTAGATTACTAAGCGCCGTGGCTAAGATGTCCATCCTTCTAGTTTGAGTGAAGGAACCCTGGCTGCTCTGCTCTTCAAGTTCATCCTGTGGCATACAATGGATAAATAGAAAGTAATTACATGCCACCAATGTTAGAAAAATGAAACACATTTAAATATACTTGTTATTAAATACTCACAATCCTTTTAGTGACATCAACAATGTTTCTCTCCCTTTATCCTCCTTGCTTTCCATTTTTTGTGATGCAGGGGAGGAGGTGGCGCCTGCACGACTATACTAGGATCTGCTTGGGCTGCTTCCTTCAATTTTTGCAATTCAGCATGCATCATCTTCTTTTCGAGCTTCCGATAACCCCCACGCGACATGTAATGAGGATAATTGTTTTTTGCTTGCCTATCTTGATTTGCTTGACTCAATTTCTATATAAACAAAGAATAATGATAACTAAGTTAGCGATGTCAAGTAAGTTCAACTCGAATGTTTAACACTAAGATGAACACAATGTACCAGGAAATTGGGATCCTGCCACGATGTGACAAAAAACCTCCAGTCATTTGGAGAAAGAAACGAATACTCTTTACAAGGATCCTTATGACTCCTTGGCCCTCGAACATACTTGGTTGTGAGCGTGGACTTGAAATCTTTCCACCGCTCACAAACTTCCCCCATCCAATGCTTGTACATCTCCAACGTATTGGGAACATCGTAGGTTTGCTACAAAACAAAATATATAGTAGTCGTTACATATGAACAAATAGAAATAAAAATATATATACAAATAAAACTTTACATACCAAAATTTGTTCCCAAATCATACGCTTCGTGTCCTTTGAAACTTCCCTCCAAGTAGGAATTAGAACACTAACTTTGCTCCGACCCAAAAAGCCAAGGTAGCTAATGAACGTGTCTTCGTCAGGGCCGAGTGGCTTCATATTAGCATCAAATTCCACGTGAACCCTGCTCGCCTGGTGTTCCTCATGACGTGCCACCAACGACCATAGCTTTGTGCTTCCTCTACCCTTTTTCTTAACAGGTGAGTGAACAGAGTCGCCCGAATTTGAACGTGACATGACCCTACTAAGAAATAAATGTGACATATGATAAGTAAATTGAAGAGACATGAACACTTTCAACAATTCAAAATCTTACTAAGAAATAAATGTAACATATGATAAGTAAATTCAAATTACATGCACACTTTAAACAATTCCAAATCTTACTTTAAGTGTTTTCCCAGATTCCTTCACAATGATCAACTCTAGCTGCATATTCATCATCATCTACCAATTCTACTTCAGATGGCATAGGCGGATTTGTAGTGAAAGGCGGTGTATCGTCAAGATTCAAACTCAAATCACCATCCTTCTGTTTTTTACTTTGGAGTACAATAGACAATTTTTCATTTGCTGGATCAATGACATAAAACACTTGTTTTGCTTGACTTGCTAGAATGAATGGCTTATCTTTATAACCGACTCTTTCAAGATCAACTAAGGTAAATCCAAATTGATATATTTCAACAGCATTATTGTTAACCCACTTGCATTTGAATAAAGGAACTCTCAACTTAGTGTAGCTTATCTCCCATATGTCTTCAATAACTCCATAATAGACCATGGATGCCAAAATGGGGTTTTTGTCTTTTGAACTAGAAAAGTGCATTGATTCAGCTACCACCATCACCCCACTGTTTTGCATAGTACTTCTGTTATCCTAGCCATTTGTATAGAAAGAATACTCGTTTATATCAAAGCCACTCCAAGTTATGACCTCAAAAGAAGGCCCCCAAGCTAACCATTTGATTGTCTCAGACACATTGGTCTCGTGCGCTATCTTATCCTTGAACCACTCTATAAAAGTCTTGTTTTGCTCATTAGCTATCTGCATGTCATTTTTCCTTGGATATATCTCCTTTAAACTCTTTCTGTGTTTGGTTAAGTACGGCTGAGCTTCTTCTATATTATTCAAGATATACAAGTGTGCTTGCAACACCTCTTCACGATGCATACTCTTCACTTTGAGCCCTCGTGTTCCCTTACTTGTTCCCTTTTCATGACGAGATTGGGCCTTTGACGTTGATAGATATTCTTTACAAAAGTCCATAGCCTCTTCAACGACATATCTTTCCACAATTGAGGCTTCAGGTCGATAAAGATTTTTTGAATACCCTTTTAAGTTCTTCATGTATCGCTCGAAAGGGTACATCCACCTTAGATAAACTAGGCCGTATAGTCTTACCTCCCTTACCAGATGAACTATTAAATGCACCATTATATCGAAGAATGCGGGAGCAAAATGCATCTCTAGTTGGCAAAGAATAGTATAACCCTCATTTTCTAATTCATCTAACATTCCAATGTCAATAACTTTGCTACTAATAGCATTAAAGAAACTGCACAACCTTGTTATCGTGCTTCGCACATCATCTTTCATAATGCCTCTAATAGCTACTGGTAATAGTTGTTGCATTAAGACATGGCAATCGTGAGACTTCATTCCTACTAACTTCAAATCTTCTATTGACATAAGCCAGCTCACATTAGACAAATACCCTTGTGGCACCTTAATATCGTGCAAACACCCACACAAACTTCTTTTCTCAGCTTTTGACAATTTATGCACTGCTGGCTCCATATACGCCCTCTTAACATCATCTCTTAGTTTTGGATGTAGCCGTTCTCTTATTCCCATTTCAACCAAGTCTAGTCTCCCACTAATTCCATCTTTAGTCTTACCTGGTATGTGCAAAAGAGTACCAAGAAGACTATCAGATACATTTTTCTCAACATGCATCACATCAATACTGTGAGCCCGTTTGGTTCAACCCCATTGCATACCTGCAATGGTAATCATGATTGCATTACCAAGAGAAGAGTGTTTGGTAGCTCTCTAGCATGGTAATAGGGTTTACCATGGTAATGAAGATTACCAAAAAATTGGTAATCCTCATTCATACCTCCCCCCCTATGAATCCTCATTACCATCCCATTGCATAGTCTAAAAAGTCCAATTTACCCTTTAGTTTCCTTTGTCTTTGTTTCACTTATCTCATTTCACTTGGCGCAACATGTCACAACTGCCATCGCCACAACCTCTTCCTCTTCCACCGCCGTCACCTTCACTCTCTGCCGCCGCCACTATCTCTTCCACCCCGTCACCTCCACCCACCACCACCTCTTCCACCCCCCGCTGCCACTACCACCTTCTCCACCCCCACTGCCCACCGCCACTACCACCACCTCCTCCTCCGCCACCACCCTCGCCTACCACCACCACCTCCCTCCTCCACTCGCCGCCGCCGCCACCTCCTCCTCCACCCCCACCGCCCAATGCAGCCACAACCCCCTCCTCCACCCCCACCGCCCATTGCAGCCACCACCCCCTCCCCCCACCCCCACCGACCCACCGCTCGCCGCTGCCCCCACCCGCCGCCGCCGGCACACCACCCACCACCACCTCTTCCACCCCCCGCCGCCCCCACCACCCCCCTGCCCCCACCGACCCACCGCCCGCCGCCGCCGGCCCACCACCCACCACCACCTCTTCCACCCCCCACCGCCTACCACCACCTCCTCCACCCCCACCGCCCACTGCCACTACCACCACCTCCTCCTCCGCCGCTACCCTCGCCTACCGCCACCACCTCCCTCCTCCACCCCCACCGCCCATTGCCCGCCACCACCTCCTCCACTCCTACCGCCCACCGCCACTACCACCACCTCCTCCTCCGCCGCCACCCTCGCCTACCGCCACCACCTTCTCCTCCACCCCCCGCTGCTGCCGCCGCTACCTCCACTGCAGCCACACCCGGCCCACCGCCACCACCTCCTCCTCCACCCCCGCTGCCCACCACCACTACCTCCTCCTCCTCCATCCCCGCCATCGCCGTCTTGTAACTATTTTTTCTACAAAGATTATTAAGGGGTAAAATAGACTTTGTGTAATATATTATTTTTAAATAATTGTTAAAATATTAACTCATTGCACATTGTTTAAAAATCAAACCAAACACTACCCTTGTAATTAATATCGCATTGCATTACCATTGCATCGCATTGCACTGCACCGCAAGGTGTAATGGGATCGAACCAAACGGGCCCTATGTTTTACATCAACACTATGCCAATATGGAAGATCAAAGAAAATTGACCTCCTTTTTCCATATGTTCTTCTCACCCATAGTCCTCTGATTCTTACCAAAATTGGCATCGATTCTTTCCACCCGACTATAAAGCTCGTCTCCAGTTAATGCCTTCGGAGCCATTTTATGCTCTGACAAACCGTTAAAAGTCTTCTTCAACCTACGGTATGGGTGGAACTGATGAAGAAATCGTCTATGACCAAGATAGACTATTTTCTTACTGTGCTTCAGTTGATGGAAGTGTGTGCTTGCTTCGTATATCAGACATGCTTTATGACCCTTCACACTATAACCTAACAAGTTCCCATATATAGGGAAGTCATTAATCATAGTAAAAATCATTGCACGTAGCTTAAAGTACTCTTGGCTATATGCATCAAACACATCTACGCCATCCTCCCACAACTTCTTTAAGTCCTCTATCAAAGGTGTCAAGTAGACATCGATATCATTCCCCAGCTGCTTTGGCCCCGAAATCATCATAGAAAGCATCATGTACTTGCGTTTCATACACAACCAGGGAGGTAAATTGTAAATCACCAGCAGAACCGGCCATGCACTATGTGTACTACTAAAAGTACCATAAGGATTGATTCCATCTGTACAAAGCCCAAGCTGAAGGTTTCTTGGTTTGCTGCCAAATCCGGGATACATTTCATCTATTTTCTTTTATTGTGGAGAGTCAGCCGGGTGTCGAAGGTATTTTCCATCACATATTCTGTCATCACAATGCCATCTCAACTTTTTCGCTTCTTTCATATTAGCAAACATTCGTTAAACCATAGAATGATTGGAAGATACCATAAAACCTTTAAAAGTTGCTTCTTACTTGTCTCATCACCACACCCAGCACCTTTCTTCACTTTGTATCTTGAAGTTTTACATTTTGGACACTCACTCAATCCTTCATACTCATTTCTGTACAATACACAATCATTAAGGAAATCATGTATCTTTTTATACTCCATACCCATCACAGACAAGATTTTCTTAGCCTCATACATACGATTTGGAAGTACATTATCCTCTGGAAACATATCACACAACAGTTCAAGTAACAATGTGAAACTACTATCAGTCTACCTATAAGTTGCCTTTAAGTTGACCAAGTGCAAAATACCTGACAAGCGTGTATACTTAGTACACCCAGGGTACAAAGGTGTCTCCGCATCACTTCTCACGCTATCATATACAGGCAATTGCGCAAAACATTCTACCTCCACATCATGAATCATTTTCTCCATTCTATCGTCATCTCCAACCTCTAAGACTTCTTTCTCGTGGGACGCACAAGCGGTTACTTCCTTACCATGTCATACCCACCTTGTGTACTGAAGATTTATTCCATCACAAACTAAGTGATCTCTTATATCATCAATATCCCGTCGACTCTCATTTAAACACTTCACACATGGATAAAAATACTTTCCATTTTTACTAGGTTCATTGATTTTAGCAAATTCAATAAACTCTTCCACCCCTTTCTCATATTCTTCACTAGTTCTCAATGCATTCATCTAACTGTGATCCATTTTACTACTCCAGACCGATTCCATTTTCAATAGTACTCACTTTTAGACCCATTGCCATTATAATATGAATATAGTTCAAGACAGGGCATGGCTTACTCATTTTTTAAAAATTTCAGCAGCATTTCCCCTTAAATGTAAGACATCCAAAACTTTGAACAATAACCCAAATAACAATAACAGAAATTTGACATACCATAAAGGATTTCAACAGCGGTTATATACAAAAAAAAGTCATTAACAGACAATCACAGCCATTCTAAATATATAAGAAGCTATCATGGGGATTTGTCATTTACCTGGAAAATGCAGGAAGAACGTTGATTGTTAGGATTACTAGGATTGCTTGAAAAGGGGATGTAGTAGATTGGGTTTATTAGTAAGTTAAGTAGAGCATCAGGAGTTGGAAAAGCTAATATGGGTCCGAACACAACTAATCTCAGAGAATCATCTTGGTAGTCATAAATTGAACCTCAACAATATATAGTCACAGAGAAACTAGGAAAACGAAGAAATATTTATTTTTTGAGTTTGTCAAAGGTAAATAAAAATTCTTTAATACTGAATCAAATATCTCATTATTCATTACTTAAAAAAATGTCATTATTCAAGCCCCTATTTAAATTTTATTACATATTGTTATATATTATAAATATGTAATAGAACAATACAAGTCATTTCCCCGGAACGTTTTCTAGCATTTACTTTATTCCAAATTTTGGAGTGCTAAAAAGAAGAATTTATAAGATGCCTAGAGTTTAAAAAGATACTGTAGTTAGTTTGTTTATTTTTTTAACCTATCAATCATAATCGAAATAAACTCTTGTGAGTTGATTAAAAAGTAGAAAATGGAGGCACATAGAATGAAGGGCATTTGGGTGGTTTTTTCTGAAGATACTAATATTTTTTTTGTTTTCCATGCAGACTGGATTTCAATTGGAAATGGCTACTTATTCACCACGTTATAAATTAATGTTTAAATTTCTGCTGAAAGAGATATTAAATTTAGTGCCTCTAATATAATTATCTTTAATAATATGGGTTTGAACACAACTAATCTCAGAGAATCATCTTGGTAGTCATAAATTGAACCTCAACAATATATAGTCACAGAGAAACTAGGAAAACGAAGAAATAACAGCTACCCAAAGATTGAAAAATAAAGGGATTTGTCTTTTACCTGGAAAATGCAGGAAGCACGTTGAAGAGCTATAGGTCGACGGCATACCATAGCTAAGAAGCATATGGGCGGATGGACAAGTGAGGGATGAAGAAGAGTGACACTGTCGCGACTTGCGAAGAACAAGTTAGGGATTAAAAAGAGTGGGCAACAGGGAGAAGGACGCGCGAATGAAGAGCAAAAGCAAACTAAAAGAAGAAGAACAAAGACCAGCGGGAGAATGAGGCGCGAAATGAAAGCAAAAGGTAAAGTAAACTGTGATTGTGGGGAGAGATACAACGATCGTTCTTAAGGAACGGTCGTTGAATCATGCATTACAACGACCGTTAATAGGTAACGGTCGTTGTAAGTGGTTACAACGACCGTTCTAAAGAACGGTCGTTGTATCTTATATATTCAATGGTCGTTTTCATACAAACGGTCGTTGAAAAGATGCCCAGATGCACGCCTTTGCCCCTCTCTTCTTTCTACCACTGTTTTCTTGGAAACGGATGTTGTTTGGTGTCATGGAATCTTCTTCCTATAGTAGTGTCTTATTCTTAAGGGGTGTAGAGTCGTTGTACCGGATTCAGAAATAGCTGGAGGTTGACGTATATGATAAGATCTGGATTTTCATGACCATGGATTTCTTTCCGAACTCAGCATTTTGGAACCAACATAAGATTAATATTATTGAGAGAGGCCTGTGTGAGTGCTTTTGAGAGTTTCTGGATCACATTACTGACCTGGTCCAGTAGTACATGTTCATCAGGTGATGTGGGGCTCAGTCAGTATATTTTGGTTGACTGGAGGTAGTCGGTATGTCTTTTATGGCAAGGTAGTCACATGGAATAGACAGACGGAAGCTGATAGAGGCAATGTCTATGTTTTGGGCGGGTACATAGAAAGTTAAGCAAGCTCGACTCAGGGTAATCTAGAATGGGTGACTCCCTGGGAAGTTGCATGTCACTTAAGTTATGTAATGTAAAATGGACAAGTATATGATGTACAATAGTTAATAGGTTGCATGATGTTTCTAGCTTTTTTGTAACTACTATAAATAGCTGTTATATGTTATGTTTGATATATATGTGTACCCAAATTATTATGAAATAACGAAAATGCCCTTGCATCTATATGAAAGTTATCTTTTCTCTATTTTTATATAGAATGAATTATCGAGATGGTATGTGGTAGACCACTTGGAAGAGGTCGAGTTGAAGGTAGGGTTAGAGGTCGTCATAGAAATATGAGGAAGAAGTGGGTGCTAGACCTGATCCAATCCAACATCAGATTTTAGGAATTCTGATATAAAGTAGGCTACTATGAATGAAATCAGGGAAGAGCTGTGGGAGGTGCAGTCAAGGTAGGATCACCTTAAGGATTTGGTTAGGGGTGGGAATGATGAAAACAACCGGAGGATATTTTGCCTAAGCCAAAAATAGATATACAGACCTGGGTAGGCAAATTTAGTAAGCAACAACCTCCTGTCTTCCGGGGGAGATTTGATCCATAGTTAGCCGAGGATTGGCTTTTATGCCTAAAGAAGATCTTTAATATTCTACTATGGCAAGACAAAATCAAAGTTCTGTTAGCTATTTACAAGCTCGAGGGTGATGTAGATAGGTGGTGAAAGAACATTAAACTTATTTTGAGGGGAAGGAATATTCCAGTAACATAGGAATTCCACGAGAGGTTTAACTATAAATATTTTCCCCTTCAATTAAGAGAGCGAAGAGCAAGAATTCCTCTATATACAACAGCAATACAAGGAAATCTTTGATGACTATCTAGCTCAGTATATTTGATTATCTCAATACTTGGCATACCTCAAGTATCGGGATGATGAAGAATGAATTGTTGATATGATGATTGAGATATTAAAGCTAGAGATGAAAGAAAAACTGGTTTCAAGGCGTTATACTGAGTTCAACAAAGTTATGGAAGAATGCCGCGTCGTTGAGAGAAACTTGTTGAGTTGGCCACTAGAGACAACAAGAAAGGTACAACTGGAAGAGGTGGTTCATCACATAAACGCATGTCTAGGGGTGACAATAAGAGGTCAAACTAGGATGAAGGCTGCGGAGGCTAGAATTTTTTGGGGAATAGAACCTGCAGGCATTGTCACAAACCATTTTACCCCAGAAAAACCTGTAGTGGTGCTTCAATAAGACCAAATCCAAATAGACCGTCTACCTATTTTGTATGCAATAAGCTAGGGAATATTGCTAAAGATTGCCCATAGAAATGTCAGCCTGACGAGACTAGGCCCAAGGTTCCCAGCAGGGTCTATACATTGATGCAAGAGGAATCCAGAAAGTCTCCAAAACTGATACAAGGTACGGTTTCTCTTAATAGCAATTTAGTACATGTCATGTATGATTCAGGTGCTAGCCATTCATTCATTGTATATGATTGTGTAAGACAACTATACCTGAGAGTACATAAATTTCCATATGACCTGGTAGTATATACACCCATGGGTGCTAGAATAGTCATAGCCGACATCTATTTGAATTGTGTGGTAAATGCCGAGGTACATAAATCGAAAGTCGATCTGATTTATCTACTACTACAAGTGTTAGAAGTAATACTCATGATTAATTGGTTGACTGCGAATAATGTACTGCTAGACTGCAAAGAGAAGAGGGTTATATACCCTATTCCGCAATCTTAAGTCGACATAGTAACCTACCTTTACTTTCTTTTGGTTGCTGAAGCTGAGAGATGTCCACAAAAAGGTTATCAAGGATATATAGTTTTCTTTTCTATGCAGTTAGAGGTCGGAGTAGCCTTAGAATGTATCCCTATAGTTAATGAGTTTCTAGATGTATTTTCAAAGGATATCAATTGATTACCTTCGGATAGGGAAGTGGAGTTCTCAATTAATTTTAGACATGGAGCATGTCAAATATCTAAAGCCCATATAGAATGTGTCCTAGTGAAATAGAAGAATTGAAAAAGCAGATAGAAGAGCTACTAGAGAAAGGGCTTATTTGACCCAGTGTATCACCACGGGGAGCTCCAGTGCTCTTTGTCAAGAAGAAAGATGGAAGCCTGACTCTATATAGATTATTGGGAGTTGAATAAGGTGACCGTCAAGAACAAATATTCACTCCCTAGAATTGATGACTTGCTTGATAAGTTATCTGGTTCTGACATATTCTTGAAAATTAATTTTCGATCAAGATACCACCAACTTAGGGTAAAAGTAGGAGATGTATCAAAAACTGCTTTCAGGACTAAATATGGCCATTACAAGTTTCTTGTGATGCCATTTGGGCTGACTAATGCACCTACCGTGCTCATGGACTACATGAATCAAATATTTCGTATGTATCTAGACCATTTTGTAATAGTCTTCATTGTTGATATTCTAGTATACTCACTGAGTAAAGCCAAACACGAGCAACATCTGAGACTGGTATTGAGTATATTGAGGGATAAGTAACTCTATGCTAAGTTGAGCAAATATGAATTATCACTTTCAGAGGTTAAGTTTCTAGGCCACGTAGTCTCAGAGCAAGGGGTCTATGTTGATCCTAGCAAGGTAGAAGCAGTACTGAACTGGAAGAGGCTAGAGACTATCTTTGAAGTATACAATTTTCTGAGTCTTGCAGGGTATTATAGAAGATTTATCCAGAATAGCTTTGCCTTTGACAAGGTTGACACAAAAAACTCAATATTTTGTGTGGGACGATAATTGTGAGAAGAGCTTTATGGAGTTGAAGTAGAGGTTAACAGTAGCACTCGTGTTGATGATCCCAGTATTGGAAATTGTGCCCAAAGGGCCAATCATTGTACTTTGAATGACAATTAGCACAAGTGATAATTGTATCCTTGGATAAATCATAAAGATTATCCTAAAATGTCCCTGGTTAGTCATCTATGCGGAAGCAAAGATGAAACAAGACTAGTATGACTTTGATAAGATATGGAGATACAAATCAAAGTCTTAGGCACTTGTAAGAGTACCAGGTGCTGGACTGACCCACTATGGGAAAGCTGTATGGATCAAGTCATAAGCTTTTCTCATGTATAACCACGTCACAATGCCCTTAGACCTGAGGTCATCATGGATTCCTATATGAGAGTTGCTAAGTTTGAACTAGTCAAAAATCACTTTTGACCGGGTGATGATAAAGGCTACGATCGGGCTTGGTGGTTTTTCATGCAGAGGAATCTGAATGATCAAGATGGAATTTGTTCCTCACATTAGTAGAGAGATATTACTAGGCCCCTCGATGAGTGAGTCTGAGAAATGTATAGCCATACTATGATGGAAAGAAGTTTCCATTTCTATTGTTAGGCTACTCAGGAATCGAGAAAGTAATGGTCAGGAACAAGAGGGTGACATTATCCATACCTTATCCTTGGCCGATATATCATGTGACAAAAGGGACGTGACATGGTTGTATGATAAGTTGCATCGTATTAACGATCCTCCTATGGATTGTATAACACCCCAAATTTTGATTAAGGGCTAATGAGAATTATTGAGAATGTAATCATGGATTAAAGTTGAATTAATGTGTCTTTATGACAATATTAATTAATATGTCATAATTGGTGGAAAATTGAAAGAATGGAATTATTGGTCATAACTTGGTGATTAATGGGAAATTAATTGCTAACTAAGCGGATAATAAGAAGTGGGATTAAATGACTAATGGAGGGATTAAATAAGCTAATTGAGTGTTTACCTTATGAGAACCAATAACCATGGGACAAGTGTCAAGCTTGCAAGTGAAGAGGTATAAAGAAAAGTCAAATTGAATTTTTAATTGTTCTCTCTCCTCTCTTCCCTCACTTGGCGCTGAAATGGTAGAGAGGGAGTAGGGTGATCATTCTTTCTTCATCTCTTCACTCTTCCTTATCTCATCTCTCATCTATCTCATTCTCTCTCTTCTCTCTTCATTCCAGTGCCATGTTGCTCAAAGAAGAAGGAAGAAAAGCTTGAAAAGGTAAGGGAAAATGATCTCAAATGCTCAAACTCATTTAATTAATGTTGTTCCTTGAGTAATGAGCTTTATTTTGATGGGTGTAGTGTGTCCATTGGTATTGATTTGTGATCTCAAGGAATTTTAAATGTTGGAAAATCAAAAAGTCCCTTTGAGAAAGTTGTTGAGGTGAGTTAAAGAAACCTATCTATCTAAGTTTTGTGCCATTTGAATTTGTTTCGAATTTCTGGAATTTATTGGCTATTTTCGAAAACTGATGATCATTGGATATTTGGCATGTTATTGGTATGGAAATGGTATATTTGGAATATGTATGGATAGATAGGATTGATTGTGGAGTGAATGATTGAGTTTGGAAATGTTGGAAATTTAGTGTTGAATGTTGCCCAAAACCAAAGCATGATAATGGAATAGGATTTTGGTGGTTTTGACATGTCTATTAGATTCCTTGAGTGTTTTTATGAGGGAGTGGCTTTGGTTGAGGTTTTGGGTCCATTGGTAGCTTTTGGTAAAAGTTATGTAAAACTGTTATGATGTCTGTGTTTTCTGGGTTCTGATATAGTCTTGAGTGATCTAGGGCTCACTCGAGTGAGGGATGAACATCACTCAGGTGTGGTTGAGTTCCATGAGAGTGATTTGGTGAGATTCTTCATTTTTTGTTCATTTTCGGTGTTTCACTTTTACAAAAGTGCAAGAGTATGTCTCAACACTTGGAAGCATTCCATCTCACTCGAGTGCAAAGGCCAGTACTCAATTTCTTCTCTTTGAAATTTCTATTTGCTCTTGGGTTCACACTTCCTGGACTTCACTCTCTAGTACTCGAGTGAAGCATTTGGTTATCACTCGAGTGAGGTCTTCCAACCCTTAGGGCTTTTATTAGAAGCATATATGAGTGTTAAAGAGACAGTAATGATAACCAATTTAAGTATTGTAAAGATATTAAGTATTGAACTAAGTAGCAACACATTGTCCTTAATCATGACTTTAGGATTTGATATTTGCCCGAAGTAAAGAAGGCCTGTGCCTACTCAAGAGTGGAAAGACCAAGGTAGTAACACTTTATCCTATATCATGTATATTACATTGATTGTATGCATTAGTCATTGAATACAAATATAGTTGATAGGACGCGACGAAAGCCCGACCTTGAATACAGATATAGTGAAGGGAATATGGCGTAAGCCCGATTTCGAATACAGATACAGTGAGGGGACATGGCGAAAGCCCAGCCTTGAATATAGATACAGTGAAGGGAACGTAGCGTAAGCCTGATCTCGAATACAGATATAGTGATGGGACGTGGTGAAAGCCTGGCCTTGAATACAGATACAGTGAGGGGACGTGGCAGTGTGCCCGGCCTTGAATATTGATTGCTACATTGTGATATATGTTTACTTGCTTTGTTTAATATTCATCATATATGTAAACTGTTGCTACTGGGATTCTCTAGAATCTCATTCTTTCAAAATAACATTTTTAGACAGAGCAAGTGGATCGAAGAACAAGCAGGTGAGCAAGGACAATTAAGACTGCCGGCGGTAGTCTAGATATTTTGGTTATATATTGAACTGGTTATTAAATGCCCTTAATAGATCCTCGATTAGGATCGGTAAAAATTATAAAATTCTTCCGTTGTGCCTACCGATCTTAACACCTAGATCCAAAGTTTACGTATGTTGTGTATACAGATACCAATGGGCATGGATTGGGATGCATGTTGATGTAACAAGGCCAAGTAATAGTGTATGCATTTTGCTAGGTGAAACCTCATTAATTGAACTATCCTATTCATGATCTTGAGTTGGTAGCTATTGTGTTTTCTTTGAAAATCTAGAAACATTATCTCTATGGTGTGACCGTAGAGCTATACTACAACCACAAGAGCCTGAAATACCTGTATGATTAGAAAGAGCTAAATATGAGACAACACAGGTGGATAGAGTTGCTAAAGGATTACAATCTAGAAATTAAATTTCATCCTAGGAAGGCTAATGTCATTATTGACGCATTAAACAGTAAATCTATGTAGGTAGCAGCCATGATGATTCATGAGCAGGAATTGATCGAGGATTTCAGAGATCTAAATTGATGAACAACAATACTGTTAGTCAAATGTACAATGATTTGAGTACAAAAATGAAAGAAGCACAGCTGCAAGATAGACGAGCATTGTTTGTCAAGGATATGATTGCTAACGGTGAAACTCAGGAATATAACTTGTCACCGAGAGGGCTAGTCAGGTACAAGAAGTGAATTTATGTTCTACCGCAACTAGAGTTGAAATAGCAAATCCTGGAGGAAGCATATAAGAGTAAATATACTCTACATCCATGGCCAACTAAAATGTATTGTGACTTAAAGTCCTAGTATTGGTGGCCAGGAATAAAAAGAGATGTAACCAGATTTGTTGCTTGTTGTCTCACGTGTCAGAAAGTGAAAGTTGAACATCAGTAACCATAAAGGCTTCTACAAAACCCTGAGATTCTCAAGTGGAAGTAAGAAAGCATCACTTTTGTAATATACCAAATTTTGCAATACTAAAAACGTGTAAATATGGAAATAGTAGAATAAAAAAAATATCAGTATTTACAAATTAAAGGTAGAGTTACTTTTGGAATTCCCAGATGTCCATTGTGTCATTCACGGAAATTGAGAAGTCAATATTGTAAAAATACAAGTGTAAGAAGTCGGAGCAAAATTCGTTGGTAGCTGTAGGGTTCAGGGGCGTCAGTTGCAAGATCGGAGGAATTTGGGCATTTCGTGATGTGCCTTGATATGCATGCCATGGTCCCACTTGGAATTCTGGGTAATGCACCAATGGAGCAACTTTATTAAAAAGAACTTCAGTAAAGTATGTAATGACAGCTCATTATGATTCATGATGACACATCTTTCGTGTGGCCAAATAAGGAAATGACAAGTGTCCTGAAATTATTACAAAGTAAAAACATGTTTTTGTGTTGGCCAAATGAGGGGGTGACATGTGTCCCTCATCATTACACATCATTACACCCACTTTAAGCCTTTCGTGTTTTCTTCTCCGGAGTACGCCATCTAGCGTCTGAGTCCAGGGAATTCACCGGTCTCTGGCCGGGTCGCTTACTTTACGAGTCGGGCACCGAACCCAGGAGTCCAGGGAAATTGTCAGGCCTCCCCTTCCCCTGACCATTTATGACCCACTGAAGAAAGAGAAAAGTTGAAGACCAATAGTTGCTTGACACGTGGCACTCTTAAGCCTTAAACTTGTGATACGTGGCAAGATGAGATGATATCATTTTATGTGATTAAATCACAACCATCCATTCCTAATTAAATGGAAAAATTTCGTGCAAGCATGGAAAGAGAAAGAGGAATCAGATTTCTTAAGCTTAAGAACACAAGAAGAGAGAAGGAGGAGTAAATAGTGAGTTTTCTTGACTACCGGAGCTGATTTCAACTCTGAATCACCGTTATTGTCCGGTAAGTCCTTTAGAAAACTTCCTCTACTCACTATAAGCTTCAATTCTATGGTCTTAGATTTCTCATCTGAGGTGTTTTGTGCCAATTAGTCTACCGGAGTGCCGCCGGAATACCGAATCACTTGTAGAAACGCAAAGAGGTAAGCGTAGGCTTTCTTTTGAACCGAATACTTTGTGGTTTCAATGAGCTTTTCTTAGCTCTTGAACCACCCATGTATTTCATTCAAGGGGTGCTTTTGAAGAAGTAAGATGTTTTAATCATATATAAGGTGATATATGATGTTTGGAGAAGTATTAGACTTGTTGGTTGTTAAAATCACAAAGTGGAATTTTTGTTGTTTTGGGAGGCAGATTTCGGTTGGGGGCTAAATCTGGTAGAAATAATTTGATTTTGGTATTTTTGAGCTTTTCATTTGATTCTACACGAAAAATTGTGTGGGAATAGGCTCTGGTTATACTTTTTGACAGACTGGTTTAAAGATTCAAAAATTGGAAATTAAGTCTGCTTGTACAACAAATTGTTGCTAGTGTGCGTTTTTGTCTGGCAGTTTTGTTGTGGCGAAACTTTCACTGTCCAAAATTTATCTGTTGATGATGAGACTTTCCAGAATTAAGGTACACTTATAGACCTTTAATTTGATAGGTATTGTAAAGGATTTTGATAAGTATACTAGGAGTTATGAATGTTTGAAGTAGACCATTAAAACTGGTCAGATTTTCTGGCAGCGGGGAGAAAAAGAAAAACTGGTAAGTGTTCATAGTCAGACAGCTACTAAAAGTATTTTTCCCTTAAAATAGACTTAATAAGGGTTATCTAGAATTTTGGATCAACCCAATTTGATTTTTCTAGAATTAGTAATGATTTTTCAAAGTTCAGTGAAAAATCTGCCAGCTTTTGGTAATTGTGCGAAAATTCAAAGCAAAGTGTTTTTGTAATAAAATTGGACATTTAAGAGTTAAGTTAAGCATTTGGAGTAGCTTGAGCTCATTAGCTTCATATTGGGTCTAATGTAGTGACCCTAATGGTAACCAACATAAGATAATAATTTATGAAGAGTTGGACTAAGAAATAACTCATTGCCCGTAAATTATAATTTATAGGACTTGACACTTGCCCAGGACGTTTAAAGCACGTCAATCAAGATCAAGATTTGGAAAAATTGTCAGGTAGTAACTTATCCCTCACATATTATGTGATATGTTATATACATGTTTGTACCATTGTGAATTTAAAACATTCAGATGAGAAGGGCTAAAGCCCAGTAGAATTTCCTAGCGCTGTGGCAAGGGACAGTTGTCCTTGAATTGGTAACTTTATGCTTTCTGCATATTGTGAATTTATCTATGAATGTTGAATATGTTGATTGTACTGTAACTTTGGTTGACATGACATGATATATGTGCATTTTATATGAGTGATATCTGTTACTACTAAGATTCATTGAATCTCACTCTATTTTTCCAAAAAAAATTTTCACCTCGGGCAAGTAGTTCCTCAGGCAAGGAGGTGAACATAGGTGAATGAAGTAAAGGACTTAGAATTTAATTTTCTGTTAGTTATCTATTTTGGAGATTGTATGTAATTTGTATTTAAGTGTGGTCAGTCTCGTACTGACATGTATGTAAGCGCCTGTATATAAGCGAACGCGCATCGACATTCGTACCAGTAGTGGACAACCATCCACCTAGGGCCGTTAATTAAACATAGTAGCTTGGGTTTCAGCAGAGAACTTTTTAGTAAACACTCTTATATGAAGAAATGAACCTAAAATGGATGGTTTAAAATAAATCATAAATAATATGAGACCCAATTTGAAAATGATTTTTGAAAAGATTTTTGAAAACCCATTCAAGTGTAGCTCCACACTCTGCTTGAAGTTGGGACTTTCGCTGTTTACAAAAGATTACTGGTATTATTTTTAAAGATATTACTACACTTATGCCATCCATATGCTTTCAAAACATGGGTGTTACAACTATGGATTTTGTGACAGGGTTACCAAGTTCAGAAATCATGATGCCATTTGTGTGATAGTTGACAGATTCAAAAAGACAACCTACTTCCTACCTATCAACATCCATTATTCTCCTAAAAAATTGGCATATATTTACATTAAAGAGATTGTACGATTGCACGGTACTCCAAGAAATATAATCTCAGATCAAGATCCTCGATTCACTTCCAAGTTTTGGAAGGCGGTACATATAGGCTTTAGGTATTAAACTGAGATTCAACACGGCATATCATGCTCAAACATATGGGCAGAAAGAACAAACTATACAAACACTTGAGGATATGTTGAGGCTGTGTCCATTAGATTTCAAAAGTAGCTGGTTCCTTTTACTGGAAAATTTTTCTTATAATAACAACTATTATTCGAGCATTTAAATGGCTCCATATGAGCCACTATATGGGAGGAAATGTCAATTGCCCTTGTGTTTGACGGAGTTGTTTGAGAGGCGCTTACTTGGGCTAGACGTAGTAGACTAGACAACAAAGCAGATCAAGTTGATTAAGAGGCGGAAATGTCAATAAAGATTGTTGACTACTCAAAGCCAATAGAAGAGTTATGCAGATAAGAGGCGAAAACCTCTGGAATTTTATGTTGGTGATCATGTCTTCTTGATAGTTTCACCAATTATAGGTATTGGGAAAGCACTGAAAGTGAAGAAGCTGCATCTAAGGTACATTGGCTTATTCGAGATATTAGCGAAGATTGGTCTAGTAGCGTACCATATAGCTTTGCCACCGAACTTGAGCAGGTTGTATGGCATTTTTCATGTTTCCCAATTGAAAAAGTACCAACCTGATCTAAAGCATGTGATTGAATATGAAGACATAGAAATGAGGAATGATATGACTTGAAGTTACACCTAACCGAATCATCGATCGGTAGGAGAAGCAGTTATGAAGTAAGAGCATCCTGTTTGTCAAAGTCATCTGGAAGGGGTTATGTATATGTTGCAAATTTCGGGGATGAAATTTATTTAAGTAGGGGAGAACTGTAACACCCTAAATTTTATTCATGAATATGCATTATAACTATTTCAAATATTCATTGAAGTGGAATGGTGAATATTCATGACCATAGGAATATAATATTAAAAATTGAAATGCGCATAGTGCTGCTAGTAAAATTTCCTGCAAGGCAATGGGATTGTCATGTGATTTTAGATAACCAAATGATGACAAAAAGTTATGAAATCTTACAGGATGAAAGTAGACATCCTAAGCTTTAATTTGATAAGTGATAAGTAATTTTTGGTGCTGTAATTTTTGGAACAGTTTCCAAAGATTGAAATTCAGGGAATTTTCAGCTTCCAGTTGGTTAAAGGCTATATTTTTTTCTTGAAACTAAAGTCAATAAGGGTTTCATATCCTTTTGAATCACTCCAATCTGATGTTTACAAATAAAGTTATGATTTTTTAAAGTTTGGGTAGAAAATCTGCTAGAATTGCCACTAATCAGAAAATGAAAAAAATGTGATGGCAAATGTTGTAATTATGGGATAAATTATATGAGCCAATTTTTCTTCTCTTATGGGCTTGGGACGTCACTTATGGGTTAACTAGAGGAGGGAAATTTGGTTCAATTACAATGGAGGTTTATGACACTAATTTCATATAGATAAAGCCAAGAAAAAGGTGTAAAAAAGTCAAATTTTTGGAATTAGTTTAGTAAAGGTAAAATGAGATATTTTAAAAGGCCATTCCCTTCATCTTTCTTGCTCATTTCTATCTACAAAGAGAAGAGAGAGAGAGCTAAAGGGTTTTAGAGAGAAGAAGGAGAAAATTTCAAGGTAGGTCATGATTTCTCGTGTGATTTGGCTTCTAGTTTCTATAATCTCTTACCTAAGCTTCTATTCTCCATGGATTCATGTGTTTAGCGAGTAAATATCAAGGTTTGAGGAGGAGGAGGATTTCAGCTAGAGAGGGAAAGAAGGAAGGAGCCAAAGGCAACTCTAAAATCCTCAAATCTTTGTTGTTATTGTTGTTGTTGCTGAAGTTGTTAGTGGATTTGTAAGTTGTGGCTTTGATTTGTAGGTTTGGGAAGTGTTAACCTTAAGGGGCTATGTTACCTAAATTTCCTCAAATCTTGGGTTTTAGATGGTTAAATAGTTAATCAAGTAATTAGGAGTAGAAAGGAACAAGGATTTGAAGTTGAAAATCAAAGATTTCATTTTCCCTTTTTCAATCAAGGGTTTTGCCCAAGCGGGGAACAAGGGGAAGGAGTTGTATTTTCAATAATATGATAATTCTATTGTGTTCAGGAGGGAAAAATAAGTTGAATTGATGTTGAACACGTTTCTAAAAACACCCTAGAAAGTGAAATGACCAAAATACCCCTAAACCCTAAACTAGGGCTGTCAAGGGATTGTCATTTGGCAGTGATTTTGTGAAAACCAAGGTCAAAATAGATTCCTTGGGTGAAAATATGTCATAATAGCTGGGATAAAAATTTCTGAAAAGGTACGGTCAGACCAGGTAAGGCGTGGCTGAGACCCAATCCCTTGGGGTATTTTGGTAATTTTTAGCTCTGAACTAATATAACCAACAAAAATACTTTGGAAGTGTCTAGAGCAGTACATGAATGAGTTTTAACCTAATTGTACATTTGGAATGTTAGGACTAGATTATTTGCCAGAGCCAGTGCGCGTAGTTGGAGGAACTATTTTCGAGTAACAAAGGGACAAAAGGTAGTAACTTTATCTCTCATACACTATTTGAATGTTGATATGTTGTATGTTGCTATATTTTGGGATATGAACACATGCCTGGAGCACATTACCTAGCTGTGGTCGGGGACTCAGCTGAGGGACACGAACATGTAGGGGATCCAAGTAGTCATTTGGCCATGAGCATTGTGTACACACATGTTGTAGTATGAAATTTTCATTTTACATTATATGGTGCCTTGTATATTAATTTTCGCATTGTATATGATTGATTATTTGTTACTACTGAGATTGGTTTGTGTCTCACCCTTTTTCAATAAATAAAAATTCTAGCGGGAACTAGTGGCTCCAAGGGCAAGGCAGCAGAACCTGCCAACTGAGGTGTGGAGGCTCTGAGAGCTGAGCTATTGGTTATACTATTAGTCTTTTAGTTATTTTTGGACATATTGTATTTATACTTTTAAACCTTGCGGGGAGACTCCTATATGTAAACATGCACTTAATATCAGTATATTCGTATTATTTTCTGTATGCCTATAGAACTATGCCTTTATCACTCTGTGCATATCAAAATGTTAAGAGGTTTGACACGTTAAGCAGCAAATTGAAGCAACTTTCAGAAAGCCAGTCGAACTAGTATTGTGGTAGGAGAATAGTGTAAAATATGGAATTTTAATCCTGAGGTTAATTGCTTACTAAATGATCATTTTTGTGTAAAAGTGATGGAAATGTGTTTAATCATGATGGATTAGGCTTGGGGCTGTTAGGATTGGATTTTTACAAAGTAAATGGTTTTTTGGTGTAGTTTAATTAAGGTAATAGATAATTGAGAG
Organism: Inga leiocalycina; assembly: GCA_963242795.1. Taxonomy (NCBI): domain Eukaryota; kingdom Viridiplantae; phylum Streptophyta; class Magnoliopsida; order Fabales; family Fabaceae; genus Inga; species Inga leiocalycina. The sequence continues at coordinate 42,635,137 of OY725328.1, read as the reverse complement.
TGAGAAATATTGGGATAAGATATGAAAACACTAGTACAAAAAAGGTGATTTAGATCGGTTGTAGTAAATGAGGTCTAAAAGAAATGCGCAGGGGCATTTACGTAATTATAAAGAATTTGGGAGACCCGTTATTATAATAACCGGTCTAAAAATTATAATTTAGACCGGTTCTACACTAATTAGTCTAAAAAGATTAATTTTTAGACCGGTTATTATAATAACCGGTCTAAAATGAAGGTTTTTAAGACCGGTTGTTAGAGAACCGGTCTTAAAAATATTTTAAGACCGGTTATCCTACTAAACCGATCTTAAAAACCTCCCCAAATATTTTCGCGCCTCCTCTCACCGCCCTCTCCATTCTGAAATTGATCTCTTCCATTCTGAATCAACTTAGCTTCTTTCATCCTAATCATTTCGTTTCTCAGTGCTCGACTCCCCGTCCCTTACCAGATCTTTGAATTGGAACAATCGAATTCGGCCAGTTGTTGCTCGTGGTTGTCGCTCTTGGGTCGCCGTCTTCCTTTGCTTCAGGTTTTGAGTTCCGTCTGTTATTCACTACGACTCAGGGACGTCTTCATCTTCATCGTCTTGTTTGAGGTATGCTTCCTCGTCCTCTACATTTACCATGGTATTGAAAACCGGACCGGACCGGCCAGTTCGGACCAGAAACCGGTGAACTGGTGACTGGTCTGGTCCGGTTTGGGGTCAGAAAATCGGGGGAGGGTGAACCGGCCGAACCGGGTTAACCTGGTGAAAACCGGGGTGACCCGGGGTAACCCGGCCGGGTCACGGTTGCCCCGGTTTGGGTTTTTATTTTTTTTTTATTTTTTTCCATCTTCAAAACGATGCCGTTTTGCTTCTTTTTTTTTTTATATTTCCCTCAAATTCTGAATCTTTCTTCCTTGTTCCTTCCCGCGGACGCTTCATCTCTGACAGAGACAGTCTCCCTCTGGGTTTTTTGTTTTCATTTTGAAACTTCCGTCTCCCTCCCTCTCGACTCTCCGTTTCCGTCGCCCACTCGCCATTGAAGATGAAATCGAGAACCTTGCATTGGCCATAATCTACAAATCGACCTTCCTTTTCCCCTTCCTTCTTGCGGTCAACCGGAAAGCTCAAAGCTTTAACCTTTACCGGTGATATGCTTTGTTTGTCGTGACGCTGGCACCACTCTGGGTCTCTATTTTTCCCGTGACGCCGGCACCACTCTGGGTCCCTGTTTTTCCCCTGACGCCGGCATCACTCTGGGTCTCTGTTTGTCGTGACGCCGGCACCACTCTGGGTCTCTATTTTCGCCGTGACGCCGTCGCCGTGGGTGCTTCCCTCTCTGATAACTCTGTGACGCCGTCACATCGTCGGTCGCTCAGGTTTGCTCTTTTACTTGAAATGTTACATTTGTGACTCTGTGATCAATTTCTCATTGCGTCTGTGATTGTGTGGTGTGTAACTCTGCTCGGTTTTAAGTTTTAGCCTTTTAGATTTCAATCACTTGGATAGTTTGAATGGAAATAATATATATTCATTTTCGATTCAAAGTTTGAATGGAAATATTCATGTTTTTCGCTTGCTTTTGCTGAGAATAATGCTTTAGTCACTTTAAGGAACTTTAAGTGACTCTGTGATCAATGTTTCGCTTGCTTTTGCTGAGAATAATGCTGAGAAAAAGTTTGTGGGCTTAAAGAATCCGCTGAGCAGATTCTGAGATTGATTTATCCCTTTTCTCTATGATTTTTTTATCCCTTTTCAATAAAGCAGAAGTATTGAGTCAATGCAGTCCACAAAATCATTGGATTTGATCATTTGATCCAATCCAGAATGCCAAAACAAGCGAATAGCATGACACCACTGTGTGCAAGGGAAATGCATATGTGTTAATGACAGGTTGGGAAGCAGAGATATGAGTGTAGATGATGCCTAAGCTGGTTTTAATTTCTTGTTTTTGCACTCCCAACTTGTTTTTCACTTTTTCTGAGACCATTATATTATATATATATATATAACCAAAGTAGGGACGTTTGAGAGGGACTCTTAGTTCTCACATTCTCATATATATATATATATATATATTATTGCATGCTTTTGGCTTTGGCAGTGTGCTTGTTAATTAGCTTGGTTGGATTATATATATATATCACTGAGCTTTTGCACAGAAGACAATTCAATGAGGGTGACCCGCAACTTTTCAATGAGTGCTTGTTAATTAGCTTGGTTTAGATTGATGATGAAGTTTCTGGTGTGCGATATATTCTGAGTTCATTTACTTTGTCTTCATTATTTTCTTGTAGCTATTTATTTATGCTCTGTTCTGAGAATTCTGGTTATGGATAATACAAATGCTGAGATTCTGACCTCCACTCCTATTGAGAATACAACCACTAATGCTACTGGTGCTACAACTAATGCTGAGTTTCCCTCATCGGTTCATGGACCTGGAAAAACTGACCCAGCATGGGCATATTTTGCCCTTAAAAAAGAAGGGAAAGTAAACGTCTATACGTGTCTTTTTTGTACATCAAGTTACAGAGGAGGTGGAATAAAGAAGATGAAGCAACACCTTGCTGGTGTTACTGGTCAAGTTGCTTCTTGTAAAAAGGTTCCTTTTGATGTACGTAATAGGATGCAAGAATCTTTAAAAGAAGGTGCAAAGAAAAAGACCTGTAAGAATGTTCATGAGGACATTATTGAAGATATAGAAAGCAACAATGATCCAACTCCAATCGACAGTCCCTGAGAGTAGTGCTAATAAGAGGAGAGTTTCTGGGAGTGTTGAGAATTATTTTCCTCCTAGGACAACCCCTGGTTCACAACCAAGCATAAAAAGTGTGTTGTCAAGTAAAGAAGCTCAACACAAAGCCAAGATGGCTATTGCTGAATGGGCTATCGCTAATTGTGTTTCATTTAATGCTTTTGATTGCCCTTTGTTTCAGAGAGCTCTTGATGCTGTTGCATCGATTGGACCTGGATTTAAAGGCCCTAATGCTTATGATTTTAGAGTTAACTTGTTGAGAGATTGGAAAAAAGAGTGCCAACTACTCATTGAGGGTTATCGAGCTAAATGGAGTGAAAGGGGTTGTACACTTATGGCAGATGGTTGGACTGATGTTAGCAACCGAACTTTGATAAATTTCTTAGTCTATTCAACACATGGCATGGTGTTTGTAAAATCAGTGGATGCTTCAGATTTAGTCAAGGATGCAAAAACTTTTTTCATGTTATTTCGTGAGGTGATTGAGTGGGTTGGTCCTAAAAATATTGTTCACGTGGTAACTGACAATGCATCCAACTATATAGTATGTGGCAAGTTGATCAAGCAAAGTTATAAAGCAATTTATTAGTCACTGTGTGCTGCCCACTGTTTAAATCTTGTGTTGAAAGATATTGCAAGCATGTCTCATGTGTCTGATCTTGTGACAAAGGCATCTAAGATAACCATATTTGCTTATAATCATATGGTTTTCTTATCATGGCTAAGAAAAAGAGAGGGTTGGAATGAAATTGTGCATCCAGGAGCAACAAGATTTGCTACTACTTTCATTACTTTGCATAGCATTTATATGCATAAGCATGACTTGCAGGCTTTGGTTGTTGACAAACATTTTGTTGAGCATAAATTAGCAAGAAGTGAAGCTGGGAAATTGTTTAGTGCTATCATATTGGATAGTCGGTTTTGGATTGATTGCTTCCAAGTTGTGAAGATTGTGTCTCCTCTCATAAAATTATTGAGAATTGTTGACTCTGATGAAAAGCCTTCTTTGCCTTATATTTATGAAGGCATGCAAAGGGCCAAAGGTGCAATCAAGGAGATGTTTGCTAAAAGTAAGGAACAATATAAGCCGTACATAGATATTATTCAGCCTCGATGGTATAAGCATTTGAAGGGTCACCTTCATGCATCCGCATATTTGTTGAACCCTGCATTCTTGTATAGCCCTACATTTGTTCAGAAGCATAGGGTAGTGCAAGGTCTGATTGATGTGTTTGAGTCCTACTCTGGTCCAAGTCATGAATATCTGACGACGATGCAGCAACTAGTTGTTTATCGCGATCGTAAAGATTCATTTAATAAAATGTCATGTGAAAAAGCAGCCCAGAAACTAGACCCATGTAAGTAACAAAGTATACAAATTTAATTTTAATTACAGTTGTATTTATAATTACTATAACATGTAATTAACACTCAACTAAATATTGCAGGTGAGTGGTGGACATTTTATGGGGGTTCGGTTCCAGAATTGCAAAAGATTGCTGTGCGTATCCTTAGCCAAACTGCTTCATCTTCTGGGTGTGAGAGAAATTGGAGTTTATTTGAGCGTATTCATACCAAAAGAAGAAACAGATTGCAACATGAAAGACTCAATGATTTGGTTTATACGAACTATAATCTACGATTAAAGAATAGGCAAGTTTTGTATTATGGATGTTCAAATTGAATATCAATTTGATTAAATTTATGTTTTTTGTAAATTATATTTGATTACTTTGATATTCTCTGTTCCTGTAGGAGTATATTCAAGAAGAAGATTGATTATGATCCAATTGACTTTGAATCAATTGACAAAGTCGACTTTTGGGTGGTTGAAGAAGACACAACTCCTGATTTTGATGAAGCAGATATAGTAAATCTTGAAAGTGCTGCTACTGCTGCTAGTAATGAAGAAATTGAACAAACATCAACTTTTGCTAGGGGTTCTGAAGGTTTGTATCTTCTATTATGATTTATGATTATATTCTTGTATAAGTAAATAATTACTTATTCATTGCCACTTATATTAATTCTTGAAATATAGGTGATGCAGACATGGATATTCCTGAGCCTCCATCTTTGAATGATGTTTTTGGTTATCCTCATGCAGCTTTGCCTCCTAGTCATTTAGATTTGAATACAGTCCAACACAATTTCGAAGGCATTGATTAATAGTTTTAGTGTCCATGGATGACTATGTTACTAGACTTTGTTATTAGACTTTATTTTGGTTTTTGTTTCACAAATAGGATTGCGGATGCTCTTTGTTTTGTTTTTGGATTTGTAAGGAGCTTTCAAAGTATTAGGTTTTGTTCTTGCTTTATATTCTCCATATTATGCATGTTGTTCATGTTGAACTTCACCTCAAGCCTATTACCTTGCTTAGAAAATGCTCTTGCACGTTTTGATGTTTTTCCAGATGATAAGGCATTTCCTTTAGTTAAAGAGGTTGCATCTTTTTCAATATCATCATCATTTAAAATCTTACATAAAACATTTTGGCTATAAAAAAATCATTGGAACAACTCTGGATACTTGTTTCCCCATTATATATATATATATTTTATTGAGCCCGGTCTGACTCCCGGGTTGACCCCCGGGTTGACCCCGGTCTGAACCACTAACCCTTGACCCAGTGTCCTGACCGGTTCAATGACCGGTCCGGTTTTCAGTACCTTGACATTTACCCCTCTACAATTACTATATAGAAGCTGTTGCCTCCAGATTTGGAATTCCAGTTGGTGTGTTTGGTGTTTAAAGTCGTGTAGAAAATCTTCTGCATTAAATCTACAGATGGTCACCAAATTTGAAAGTTGGGCACAGGGTAGTGGAACTTATAGTTCTTTTTGCTTTATTTAACTAGTTCCCTTCTATTGGTTTCCAACGGTATTAATTGTTGTCCATGTTTTCATTTGGCACATTCGGAAGTTACTCCAGTAATACCCATCCATTTGCATCCCAAAATTCCTCCAAAAGTTTGCTTACTTGAGTAAATACAAATATAGGATCAGGAGATATGTTCTCAAATAGAAAAGCATGATGTGATTTCCAAATTTGCCATAAAAAACATAGCTACCAGGGCTTTCTGCCAATGAGAAAATCTAGAATTATTAAAATAGTTCGCCACCCATTGGTTCACATTTATATTCTGAACTTCTTCTGTTTTAACATACAAGGAAGAAATGGGAATACAAGAAGATCGCCACCCATTGGGACATTGCTTAATGTAACCCCCTGCCGTAATTATATCCGAAATAGGCGATTTAAAGTGAAATAGAGACCAATAAGAAACAAAACCATCTCAAAATCCCATATTCATGATAGGTTTTTCACAAATACCTTTCGAAATATAATATACCTGATCTCATATTCAAATCTCGAATACAATTACTATGCGAAGACAAATCACATTTATACCAATATCAGAGTGCACAATATAATCATCAGGGTAACCTCGGGTTTCATATCTTCGCTAAACAATCATAGGCACATTGGCCCATACAACTCCTCAAATGGGGATTACACAAATCCTCTTAAATACATATACAATTATCCAATAACTCATCCCAAATACATAATCAAATATTGTTATCCAAACATATATTCAAATATACATTTCACAATATATATACAACCTTTATCCAAATACGAATACAAATAATCCCATTTATGATAACCAACTATCACAACCAAACTCCAATGGGAGCCCTAGCCACCCTTGACTGCTTGCTCCATCCTCGATCCACCTACCCTGTCTGAAATGGTTGATAGGGGAGGGTGAGATTCTAGAGAATCTCAGTAGGAAACAAATACCAAAATGCATGTATGATAAGTGTATAATGCATGACATGCTTGTAACCCCCTGACTTTAAACACGTAATTATAATTCGATAACACATATTTAAATCGGATTAGAGACCATTGGATGCTTTAACCTCATTTTAAACTTTCTGTCTCACAGTAAAATTTTTACAAAACTTTCAAAACTCTTTTTCCCATCCAGGTCTCAATTTCAATATTCGAATATAATTACCTGTGTAGTTAATATACATTCAATCATATCAGAGTGTATAACCGCATCCCCGGTAACTCTCGGGTTCTATGCATAAAAACCTGAAGGTTTATAAGTATACACTAGAGGATCACACAACCAAAATCGAATGTAGTATTCCTGATTCAGAATATACAGTAATCCCGAGTTCAAAATACATAACCAACGTTTCCAATTCAACTATATACCCCCAAGGGTCCTAATTGCTCCGGGTTGGCCGCTTCTCCTTTGAGCCACACGCCCTGTCTGAAATGTTAGTCATAGGAAAGAATGAGATTTGAGAGAATCTCAGTAGTAACAAACCACTCACACAATGCATAAACACAAAGCATGTACATAAATCACAAACAGCAACAGCAGCAGCAATTTACAGATACATGGTTTTCACCACAAACGATAGCACTCATGGCTGTATACACAATACGACAGCTCTCGCTGTATTCATAATCACGACAGCTTTCACTGTAATCACCATCACAACAGCTCACGCTATAATCAGTAATCAACATCACGATAGCTTATGCTGTAATCACAATAACGACAGCTTACGCTGTAAACGACAGCTTGCTCTGTAAACGACAGCTATCACCAGCTGTAACTGTAGCAGCATCAGAAATCATCATAAAACAGTGATGCAACACACATACAGTGCATTACACAAAGTATAAGAGAGAGAGTCACTACCTTGTCCTTTCCTGACGTCCTTCGGCGTAGTTGGCTCCCGAGGGCGGCAAATATCGAATCCTACAATTCCAAATGCACCATTTAGACACTTCCATAGTGTTACTTAGGGTTATATGAGTCTATAATGAAAATTTACAAAGATACCCCCGGGAACCCGGCCCGGGCCCCCCGTACCCGGTCCGGTTGCACTTTTCCTGAAATTCTAATCTGGGCTATCCTAACATATTTCCGCCCAAGGAATCCATTTTCAGACTCAAAATTATCAAATTCATTGTAAAATTACAAATTTACCCTCGGCAGCCACTATTTAAAGGTTTCAGGGGCGTTTTCGTAATTATGCTTTTTCGGCCTTTTCCGAAAAAGTGACCAACTGTAACCCCACCTAATTTTTGCTCCTGAACTCAATGGAACCATCAAATCATTGAAAATCCAACTCTAAGACCCATTTCTAGAGCTGGCCGAAATTTATGAGCTCTTCAGAGAAAATCGGGGTTTTACGATTTCGGCTCCGTAAACGCGTTCCTTTATACTCCTAACCACTTTATTCACTATTACATTAGGTTATAACTACCATTTGAACCAAAATTGGGCAGCATAACCCTTAGGAAACTCAATTTCCAAAATTTAAAACCAATGGCAATCCGGCGAAATTTCACCGATTAAATTACCCACAGCAGCCAGAATAAGCAATATACGAAAGTTTGGAAGTTACCTCAAGCTCCCACTAGCTTTTCCCAAATTTGGCTGAACCCTAGCCTCTTTGAAACACCAAATTTTGAGCTTCACAACCTTAAAGAATAAAGAGGAGTAGCTTAGAGTCGGAGTTATACGCGTTAGGAGCTAGATCGTCGGAGAAATCGGCTTACCTTGCGAGATTTCTTCCTCTTTTTCTCTCTTTTCTCCAAGCTCTCTCTCACGTCTTTTTTTTCTGAAATGGGCTCGGGAATGGCTGATGAAGATGGTGGAATTGTTTTTAATTCCATGTTGATGTCATCTTACAATATGATGATGTCATAATTTTTAATTTCCCATTTTCGGATTTTTCAGAAATTCTGGCAGATTTTCTGCCCTAACTTTGAAAAATCATAACTAATTCTAGAAAAATCGAAATGAGGTGATCCCAAAGCCAAATGAAAGATATTTAAGTCCTCTTTATAGGAAAAAATATGAGCCATTACCAGAAATCACCAAAAAATTTCAGAATTACACAAATTTCATCATTGCCCCAAAACAGAGTCCATTTTCGACCTCAAACTTTGGACAGTCATATCTCCCATTTCCCAAAACGAAATGGCACAAATTATATGTCAATTTTGAAGATTGGGAGGTGAACTTTAAGACTGGAAAGTTTCATAATTTTCTGACATCATTTGCCTAATCAAAACATCCACACGAGAAGACTGCCCAGAATAGAGTTTCACTGGACAGAATTTCAGATTTTGCATCTTTACTTCCAATGGTTCCATTTTCATACCAAACATCATTCCCACATAAATTTTCACAAGGAATCCATTGGAATCATTAAAATATCCAAATTCCCATTACACATTCTCTAAAAGTGTTTATTCAACAATAATTACATCCACTTTTGAAGTCATTAGCCCTTAATCACTTTTTGGGATATTACAATGCTTGCAATACATATCACATGCCCATACCATGACACATCAGCATGCTCAATGTTTCAACAACACACTCATGGCCATAGCATAAATAGAAACAGAGCTTCAAACATCATATATGTTCCACATAATCAAGCAAAGCAATAACATGCATCAACACATTAATACAATATCATATACAGGCAAGGAGGTAAGTTCCCTACACTCTTTCCACGTAAGCTTCAGCTCCGACTGCTCACGATCAGAGCGAACACCAAATCCTATAACCAAACAAGGACATAGGGTTAATCCCTTTTTCCGATTCCTTAACTCTCAAACACTTAAGTTGGCTATCATTCACGACCTTTAGGTGGCTAATCAAAGCCTAAACATATGCCTAAAGGCTTGGGAAACACTTGGCCAAAGATCACCTTTAAAAGTGTAAAATACTGATTTTTGGGGGTGGGCCGCGGCCCAAAAATCCACTGGCTGCGGCCCAAAACTGCCCAGAAACGCTCAGAAACATTTGGGCTGTGGCCCAGAATCCGCTGGCTGCGGCCCAAAACTGCTCAGAAAAGCTTAGAAACATTTGGGCTGTGGCCCAGAATCCACTGGCCGCGGCCCAGAAAATCCAGTTTATTGGCTGAACTTCCAAAAATCATAACTAATTCCACAAAAATCGAAATGAGGTGATCTAAAATCCAAATGAAAGCTATTCAAGTCCTCTACACAGGAAAAATATTGGCCAACACTGGAAATCACCACATAAATACATAATTGCCAAACATTCAAGACTGTCCCAAAACAGAATCCATTTTCGACCTCAAACTTTGGACAGCTATAACTCCTAGTTCCAAAAACGAAATTGCACAAATTATATGTCCATTTTGAAGCTTGGGATGTGAAATTTAAGACTGGAAAGTTTCATAATTTTCTGACTTCATCTGCCCATTTAAAACGTCCACAAAACAAGACTGCCCAAACAGAATTCCGACTGGACAGAATTTCCAGTTTTGCACACATTTTATCCAATCCAATTCAAATCAATTCGAATAATTAAATACCACAACATGACACCATTTTCAACATAAAACACCATCCAATTCCACCATTCACATTCCACAAACCTTAACTAGGGCAAAATTCACAATTCACCATACTTAACCAAAAGTCACAAAACTTAGATCAAAAGGAAGCAAATGCTCACCTCTTCCTCTTTCCCAAACCAATTTCTTGATTCTCCATCTTTCCAAATTTCCTCAAGCCATCAAACACCTCCAATCAAGAATCTAAAACCATAGAGATGAAGCTCTCATCACTATGAACAACATTAGTGAAGAGGTTTTAACCATTAAAGGCCATTACACAAGCCAAAACTCACCTTGTTTCTTTCTCTTTCCTCCCCCCAAGCTTGCGTCCATGGAGAATAGAGAGAGAGAATGATGAGATAATGAAGAAGGAAGGTCAGTTTTTGGCCACTAAAAGCCTCATTAGGCTGACCAAAAAGGAAGATTAGAGAGGGAAAATGAGTTGACAAATTGACCAAGATCTATGGCTCACAACTTGCCATGTGTCAACATCTTGCTCCATCAACCATGAGTTCACATAGGCACATGCACATTGGATTCCACCCTTTGATCTCAACACAAATCAATCCTAACCATTGATCTTAAAGTTACCAATGAGTTTCCTCTTCGGTAACCGATCAACTGGTCGGTAACTTTACCGTTTTGCCCCTGATTATGGCAATTCCTCTTGAATCATCATCAAATACATTTTCTCATTCATTTTCTTTCACAATGCACCCTCCCCTCTATTTTAGGTCAATTTAGAGGTTAATCCATAATTGAACTTAAATACAGGGTTTTGACGCTGCTCACAACACATACGAATCACATTCGAAACTCAAATCACATTGGATTCTCCAAAAGGGTTCATTTATCACTAACCACTTCCACTTTTGGAGTCATTATCTCTTAATCACAATTTAGGGTCCTGCTAAGCCAGGGCTTAGCAGTCCACTAATCTCAGGCTTATTCTCTAGCCTCAAGTCTCAAAATTTGGGGTATTACACTTAACATACAAGGAAGTTCCAAGGATGGCGTGAAGGCACGGTTAGACTTGCAAGAAATAGGAATACGAGAAGATTTACATCCAAGGCCATATGGTAATAGAACTTTTTGTCCTCTAGCTGCTCATACTTTATCTAAGGATGAGAAAAGAAGCTTTTGTGAGTGTTTGCATAGCGCTAAAGTTCCCTCAGGGTATTCTTCAAATTTTAAAAAGCTTGTATCGATGAAAGACTTGAAATTAATAGGGCTAAAGTCTCATGATTGTCATGTTTTAATGCAACAACTACTCCCAGTAGCTATTCGAGGCATTGCCGAATATGATCTTCAACACATATTGACTAGACTTTGTTTCTTCTTCAATGCCATTTGTTGTAAAGTCATTGACACGAAAAGATTGGAGTAATTAGAAAATGAAGGATGTATGATCTTGTGCCAGCTTGAGAAGCTTTTTCTTCCTTCCTTTTTTGTCATCATGGTACACTTGATTGTTCATCTAGTGAGGGAGATAAAGTTGTATGGCCCTATCCATTTCTGGTGGATGTACCCAATCAAAAGAACTTTGAAAATCCTAAAAGGGTATGTGAAGAACCCCAACCGGCCTGAAGCATCTATTGTTCAAAAATATGTTTCTGAAGAAGCTATGGAATTTTGTCAACATTATTTGTCAAATGTACGACATATTGGCCTTCCTAAACGTCATGATCAAGAAGGGGGTAGACGCGGGGCAACAGTAAAGAGCATAGATGCTGATGAATTGCAACAATTCCACTTGTACATCTTGAACAATGTTGATGAAGTTCAATATTACATGAATGCCCATAAAGAAATTGTACGGAAACAAAATAGTCAAATGACTAAACAAAAGTTAATTAGGGAGTATAACAGAACTTTCGCACATTAGTTTAAACAAAAGGTTGACGAAGAAGAATGTGTTTCTGATACAATAAATTGGTTAGCACATGGTCCTGAAGTTGATGTCATAAGTTGGACTTCATTTATGATCAATGGTTATACCTTTTACATGAAGTCCCTAGATGATAAGAGCACCGTCCAGAATAGTGGTTTTGTTTTAGTGGCTAAATCTATGCACTTCACTCGTTCAAAAGATAAGAACCCTATATTGGCTGCCATACCTTATTATGGGGTGATTGAAGAGATATGGGTGGTTGACTATGTTAAAATTTGATTTCCCATTTTTAAATGCAAGTGGGTTGATGTCAATAATGGTGTGAAGATCGATAGGTTAGGATTTACATTAGTAGATCTGAATAGTAGAAGTTTTGAAGATGAACCTTTCATTATGGCAGATTAGACGCAACAAGTGTTCTATATCACTGATCAGGCAAATAAAATGTGGTCTGTAGCTCTCCAAGGAAAAAGGGTTGTTGATATTGACTAGAAAAGTCTCTCAAATTATGATCTTCTTGAGACTCCTTCTTTCTCCAGGGGTCTACCAGAACTGAACGAAGAAGATGAAGCAGATAATAGGCACGGCACAAGAAGTGATCATCACAAGGGAATATGGGAGGATATATCTTTATGATACTACTTTGAACTTAACTAACTAAAGTGATTATGATTATGATTTATATCCGAAGAATATGTTTAGTTATTTTATCGATATAGTCTTCACATGTCATAGCTTAGGATTTATCTTTCTTTGTTGTCGTTACAGGCAAATGACGAATCCCCAGTGTCCTAGTGCAGAGGATCAGCCATCTCCTACACCTCTGAGTCAACCACCTAGTACTTAGGAGAGTCTGCCAGCTAGTGCTCAGCAGAGTCAGCCAGCTAGTATTAATCAGGGCGAGCCTAGCAATGCTTGGAGCTAGGGTCATAGTAAGCGCAGTAGCCAGCCTGTAGACGTGGCACACGGTTGACAGACGTTTCCCTCAGTCGAAGTGCAGGCCAAAAGATACCGATTGAGTTTGATAGATATTGGAAACCAATCGGGCCTAATTCACAATGATATAGGAGTTTTGTCGGCCTCCTTGCACACAACAAGCCAAGCATCTTGATAAAGGAGTGGAGAAATGTCGATAAAAAGGTGAAGCAACATATTTGGGACACTATCCATGTATACAATTCTCTTCTGTATGTAATTAATTATTATCAAATGTCACAAATTTGTCACTTACTCCTTTAATGCATGCATTCCAGCTCACCTATGACGTTCCTCAGAGTGAGATCTTATACAACAAGACAATGACGTATTGTTATGAGCACTGGAACAAGTTTAAGACAAATTTGACCAACAATTACATTCATATCGAGGTGAAAGATGGTCAGCCTCGTCCTAATCCGTACGACCAGTATACATTTCTTGATCAATCGACTTGGCAAGCATTTGTTAGGCTTCAGACTACTCCATAATCTTTGGTTAGTTGACTTATTTTTCGTTTTATTTACTTAGCAATTATCTTAATTGATTATAATACTTTCCTTTTGTATCATTTCTTATTCGTAGGGAAAAAGGCAAAAAGCACAAGAGAGTGGTAGACAGAATGATTGCCCTCATACAATGTCTCATAGGGGTTATGCAAAGGCTGAAAGAGACTTGTTGGCGGCCAAACGGAAGAGATTGGAAGAAGCATCTCAATCCGATCCTTTTGTTCTTCTTTCTCCACCATCTCTGATTTGTCATGAAGAAAAATGGTTTTTTCCCCACCAAAAGAAGAGTGGAACTTATACAAGTGAACAATCTCGTATAGTATGTAAAAGAATTGTAAGTATATATCGTTGCTGTTATTAATTACATAAGAAACATATATAATTACTTATGTTTGTTATTTTGTATTATTTTACAGGAGGAACTTAGGAAAAAACAAGTTGAGTGATCTTTTAAGTAGGAGGGCAAGAATGATATTCTAACTATTGCTACTGGCAAACGTGAGCATCCAGGCCGTGTCAGGGGAGTTGGAGGAGGGGTAGGGATACGGGATTACTTTGGAGCCCCCATACACCATTCCTTAAACATCGTGACTAGGGAGGAATTGGAGACTATGTTGGCCACTGCAAGAGAAGAAGCAAAGGCCGAGGCTGAAGCATCATTTGATGTATTATTAGAGACCCGGTTGAGCAAGATGAAAGAGGAAATGATAGTGTTTATGAGCTCAAGACAAGATACCAGTGCTCCCCAGCCACAATCGATGGATCCTAATAAGCAAAGCACTAAAGGGAGTTATTGCAACATCGGGCAATCATCAGGGGGTTCTGCAAGAGAAATTACTGAACCTTGTGATATTTTTGTCGAGGATCCTCTGAGACGATTAGTTTCATGGGGTAGTGTGCATAACCTGGGATCAACTATCCACTACTGACAAATAGAAGCTGATCAAGTCTGAGTGTTAGTTGACGAGGTGATCATTGCAGATGCACCTGTCCCTAACCCTTCTAATGAATTCAAGATCGTAAGTGATGTCCTGGGTACGTTCATCTTGTGTCCAATAAACCTTGTTTCTGTTCGAACCAAGGAAAGTCCGATCAAAGCCCCAAGGCCACCAAGTCCAGCTCCCTTCACTCAGCAAGATGTTTCACAGCCTCCATTGAATATCATGCAACAAGTGATTCTGATGGCATATGTTACATCCTTTAAAACAAGAGAGTGGCCTATGGATTCAGTTGTTGGACAGTCAGAGGTGACATGCTATCTTGAGAGGGATGATTTGATGTCCTTGGTAGCTCCTAGACAAAATCTTACAATTGGGATTGTCCAACTATTCTTAATGTAAGTATCTTCTGCAATTCAAAGTAAATATTTTAAAAGCTTCACCGTTTACCTTTTATTTATGTGCTTGCATTATTGTAGGTACATGCATCGTAGGTTGGTCTCCTCTAGCAAAAGCGAAAAATTTGGATTCTTATACCCCCATCACATCCAAGAGAAAGGGACCACTACTGCTAGCAGACATAGATACTTATCAGTGAGGCTTAGTGAAACTGGAACTGAGTGTTTCTTGGCTCCATATGTGCATGGGTAAGAAACAAAATGATATTTTATAATTTATATAATGTTTTATGTTTGCTTAATATTTTTCTTTTTTTTTCAGTGATCATTGGCAGTTGCTTCTTTTATGCAAGAGTAGTTACATTATCATCCTCTTATGTTCCCTCTGTAACACCCTGCCTTTAATCACGTAATTATAATTCGATGTTTGGTAATTAAATTAGATTAGAGACCGTTGATTAGTTTAAAACTCATTTGAAATTCCCTTTAATAGTAGGGACGTTATGAAATTTTCAAAACTTCATTCCTCTTTCGGTCTCAAAGTCGATTATCGAATATAATCACCTGTGCAGTTTAACTACATTTACGTATGACAGAGTGTATAACCAAAATCCCGGCAAACCCCGGGTTCAACTACATATATATAGTTCCAAGTTCTGCAAAAGGGATTACAGGTTAAAGTATTTAAACTATTTACAACCCAACCATATACAGTAATCCCTATCCAACAGTCTAACCAACAAAAGCCATACTAATGTCTCTAGGAAGCTCTACCCGCTCCGGGTCACACGCTTTTCCTTGGAGCCAGTCGCCCTGTCTGAAAGGTTAGTTCAAAGGAAAGAATGAGATTCAAAAGAATCCCAGTAGTAACTAAGCAATTATACCACATACAAGCACATAGCATGTAAGCAATCAATGTACCGCAGCAGCAACACATATCACACTCCACCCTCATCCCCTTTCTCCGCCGGGAAGACACACAGTCTTCACCCGAACCGTTGTTAGCTACTCAGGGACTATTGGCGTGGCAGTGCATACATATAGCCTTATAGCTCATAAGCTATCCGGCTTCACAAATGGCCCGTCGGCCTCACAAATAGCCTTTCGGCTCACAAATCAGCCTTTCGGCTCACAAATCAGCCTTTCGGCTCATATATCACATATATCACACCTCATCCTCATCCCCTTTCTCCGCCGGGAAGACACACAGTCTTCACCCGAACCGTTGTTAGCTACTCAGGGACTATTGGACTGACGGTACTACCACATATCCGCATCAGTCGAAATATCCGAATTCATCACAAATCACTGATCATACACACATACAATGCATCATAAATGGTACGAAAGAAAAGTCACTACCTGATCCCTTCCTGATGTCTCTGGGCACAGTGGGCTCACGAGGATAGCAGATATCAAATCCTATAATCAAAATAGGGACATTTGGTTAATTTCCTTTTCCAAGTTCTTACTTCAATAACACTCTAAGTTGGTATTCATTTAGACTCTTTAGATGGCCATTAAGTGCCTATTCATATGCCTAAAGGGTTGGGATAACTATCCCTAAAGATCCTTCTTTGGAAAGCTAAACACTAATTTCTGGGTCCCCTCACTCGAGCACAAGGGGCTGTGCTCGAGCATGACTCTCGCTCTCACTCAAGCACACATGCGAGTGACCTCCCGCGAGTGCTTGCCCGAGAGCAAACTTCACTACATTTTCACACTCTCACTCGAGCACAAAAGGCTGTGCTCGAGCAGAGACCCCGAGCACACTCGAGCACCACAAAAGTGAGGCCTGCGAGTGACAACCCGAGAGTACCTCTCAACATCTTCTTCCACCTTCACTCGAGCACAAGTGCCTGTGCTCGAGCACTGACCCTCAGTGCTTGCAAGCACAAGGCAGCGAGTGTATGCCCGAGAGCACCCCAACTCCCAGGCAACAGATTCACTCGAGCACGACCCCAGTGCTCGCGAGTGATCCCCTAATGCTCGCGAGTGCCAGGCGCACTCTTGGCAATCACTCTCGATTGAACACCTGAAACGCTCACCCCCAGCGCATTTATGCACCCTCACTCGAGCACAAACATGCTCACTCGAGCACGTTCATCCTGTGCTCGAGTGAGTTCTTCTCTCACTCGAGAAATCACACCAGAAACCAGAACGCAGCAACTGGTATACTTTTCCAAACTTCACCAAATGAACTCCAATGGTTCTTAAACTTGTGTCAAGACTCATTCTCACTCATTTCAACACAAGGAACCCATTGGCAACCAAAAACAACCCAAATTCAACTCAATCAACACATTCTCTCTCTAAATCATCAAACCACTCAAAAACCCATTCTAACAAATCCCCTCATTCAACTTCAAATCAATTTCTAATCACTCTCAAATGTCAAAACTGACCAAATGAACAGTGACACTCTCATCAAAACCTACCCCTCATTTAACATCATAATTAGGTCTAATTTCCAGAATTTTCATTGATTAAGCAAACACCATATCATATATACCACAATTCATCAAAAACCTACCTCTTACACTTGCTGAAATCAACACCTTGATCTCACTAACTTTCAGATTTATCCCTCAATCAAACACCACCAATGGAAATTCTGAAATCATAGAAGTCAAGCTCTCAACCTCATGATCAACATTAATGAAGGGTAACTAAACATATAAAGACCTCTACTTACCAAGATTTAAGCTTTTCTCTTTCTCTTTCTTGTTTAACTTCAGCGAAAATGGAGAGAATGGAGAGAGAAGTGAGTAGGTGAAGGTGATGATCATCTCTTCCTTCTTCCCATGCACCAACCAACTTGAGAGGGAGAGAGAAGAGTGTTTGAATATTTTGACTTATCCAATGGCTCTTATTTAGCCACTTGGCATCATCTCCTTCCTCTTACCTTGATCTCACCTATTCTCACATACACAAGATCCCAACCTTAGATCTTTCAATCCCAACCATTGATTAAGACTACTAAGAGGTTTTCTCATCCGTGGCTAACCAGACGGCTGGTAAATTTACCGTTTTACCCCTAATTAGTACAATACTCGTTAAATCATCACTAATGCTCTTTATATCATAACATACAACATATACTTCAAATATGCTTAATTAACATTAATTACATCATTTGAAGTTATTATCCCTTAATTAAAATCCAGGATGTTACACCCTCCACTTCAAACCAGGGAATGATTTGAAAAAGGCCATGAACTCGTTAGTTTTCTTGCATTATTACCTTTTTTATGTAAAGTTTATGGAATTTGTGTAAAACCAATAACCTTTGTCATTGTGATCATCATAAGGCTATGCGGACATTCCTACACACTGCTTGTGGTAAGCATGTTCGTGACTTAAAGGACCCTACATAGATCATGCCAAAGTTTAGTACATATTGATTTGTTTAAAGAATGTAATGAGCCATGCCTTTATATTTGTTTTAATGATATCATGTTTTTTCTCAGAGCTGTAGGCAACCACAGGGGTCCAACTTATGCGGTTTTTATGTGTTGAGACACATTTACAATATTATCACTCTAGGCATGACTGATTTTACTCAAGAGGTAAATTTATATTTCAGAACTTTTGTATTACTTTATTGTTTTTAAGTTACTACGTTAATGTTTTGTCTGGCTTTGGTGTTACAGATTTTTGAGCTTGCTGATCCCTTTCCTAAAGAAGATATTGATTTCATTCACACATGTTATGCTGAATTCAACTATGAGCTATTACAAAAATAGTAAGTTTTTTAATTTATGTTTGAGGGATTGACCTTTGTAATTTTTCTGAGCAAAATCTTCTGTTTAGACATTCCTTTATGTTTTAGTTTTAGACAACTTCATATTGCACATTGAAATTGCAAGAAATTGAGTGAATTTCCTCCTCGTGGTATTCTGAAGTAACACCCATACAAACAATTTTCTTTATGCTGCAATTCTATGGTGGTATTCTGAAGTAACACCCATACAAACAATCTAATGCACTTTAAACTTTCTCTTCAGAGATGTTTCCAACAATGATTTATGTGGAACAATTCCTACTGCTAGGCTATTCGAGCATATTCCATTGAATAAGTATGTTTCCAAATAATTATCTTCTAATTCTTAACTCTTATTATGCGAATTGTGGTCATAAAGTGAGTGATTCATGTTGCTTTCTACTGGTGTCTATTGGTTGCAAATTGCAATATGTGTTGAGACTTGTTGATTGAGAATTTCATATGTTATGGATGTCATGGCTATTGACTGTTAATATGCTTCCTGTCTGTTAGGAGCAGAACCATGCTCTGAAACTGCACTTACATCATCATGCTTTATGTTAAATTTTCTGTCAAATTTGCTTTATATTATAATTGGTGAATTGCTATTAAGTATTGTAAATATATTTTGTAGCTTTCCTAGTTTGTCAAGTTTATTCTGTATTTCATAATAGCTACCTGACTTTAATATAATTGAAGGCCTCATGAAATGAAAAGCGTATCAGGATTGGCCCTTCTATCAGCTGTTGCAATTGACTCTTACATTGATGTCAGGCTTTATTCGCTCATATGGCTTTCATCTAGTAGCTTTCTTGATTGAGTGTATTTTTTCCTTTCCTTCTTGGAAGTCTTCTGTTTTTAGGAGAAATCATTTATGTCCTGGCTACAAGTTTTTGAAATCTATAGCATGCTGGGTCTTCTTGTTTTCTATTTTATTTTTATTGAAAATATGTTTGATATATTTGAGGAGAAAATATATTTTGAAAGCATTTTTCTAAAATATGTTTAAATCCAAATCTTCTCTATTATTGAATGTTGTGCATTAAGCTGTCATGCATAGTTTCCTTAAGTCTGAGATTTAAATAAATTTCTGCATCATTATGAAGCCTTTACTGAAATGGAGCAAATCTGTTTGGCATTTTCTGTGCATTTGATATGAATTTCTTGTCTGCTTTTTGTTTCTGCGGGTTGGGTTAGGTCAAGCATTATCTTCATATGAGTTATGCTGCACATTCTTCCCTATTTGAAGTGGATGTATGTTGTTTTAAAATGTGCATTTACACTTCATTTAGCTTGCTATAAACTGCTGCCTTTGAAGACTGAAATTGAAATCTGTGATTGTTCTATACAGGTACTAAATTTGGTTCTTTGAACCTACTGCTGGAGTTGGGTTCTTTTCTGTTATCATTATGACCTTTTGCTTATTAACATGATATTGAGAATATATATTCACCTGTGCATAACTTGAATTCAACCATCGTGGTCCAGTGCGTATATATATAAAAGGGACGTTTTTATAAAAAAAACAGAACCTTTAAGACCGGTTGTAGTGCCAACCGGTCTTAAAAGTAATTTAAGACTAGTTGTAGGTACAACCGGTCTTAAAGGACTCACCTTTAAGATCGGTTGTAGGGACAATCGGTCTTAAAGCTCTTACCTTTTGGACTGGTTGTCCCTACAAACGGTCTTAGAGGTGAGTTCTTTAAGACCGGTTGTCCCTACAACCGGTCTTAAATTACTTTTAAGACCTGTTGTAACAACCGGTCTAAAAACTAACAGACTTTTAAGACCGGTTGTAACAAGACCTAATGTACAACCGGTCTAAAAAGTCTTTTTTAACCGGTCTAAAAAGTCTATTTTCCACTAGTGAAAGATAGGAAAATTAGGTCCTAGGTGCTCAAATCAAGTCCTAAGCTGTGGCTGATGAAAAGAACACTACTCCCTAGGCTCTCTAATGAGCTCCTAGGTACTAGATGTGGCAATGGGTGCATCAACCCCCTGGAGCTCAAATTAGTGCCCATGTGATGATGTTGTAGACTCTTGTAAATAAGGGAGTTGGTTGCTTAAAAATAAAGGAAAATGAGGAAAGAATCACTTAAGCTCTTTTAGGGTATCAATTTGCAACAAATTGGGAGTTGATTCAAGTTTCATGACAACAAAGTAAGTGATTTATACTTGATTTCTACCTTATCCTCTCAATTTTAAAATTTGTTGGATAGTTGAATGTTAGGGTTTTTGGGTGATTTTCAAAATGGGTGATGATTTCACTATATCTTTTGGGTTTAAATGAACAAAATTTAAATATTTAGTTAGTTTAGTGTTGTTAATATTAAGGCAATTTGTTATATGAGGTTAGGGTTTATTGATTGAGGATGGGTATTTTTGGGAAATGATATTTTAATAGTTTAAAGTGTAGTCTGATTCTTGGGGTTAAGCTCATTTGAGATGGATTAGAGGTGTAATCGGTTTAGATTGTTGATAGTAATTTGTTTCCTCATATGAGTATGATGGAGGTTGAGAATCCTAAGAGTAAACTTGGGATTTAATATGAATGAATGTTATTTAGGTTGAATAATAGTTCTATTGGGTTAATTGAGTTGAGATAATATTGATTATTATTTGGAATTGAGGAGTTGAGCTTCTATTAGATTTGGATAATTGTGTTGAATTTGGGTTAAAAGTGAGGTGATGAGTTTGGGTGATTTATTATTGGAAATTTGAGTTAAAAGTTTGTTTGCTTTATATTGATTTACATTTAGAATGTTGTGTAAGTTATTTTTGTTGCACATGATTTGTAGTGTAATCAAGGTTAATTTATTTTGTATATATATGTTTTGAATTGTAAGATGTTTTCTTGATTGTAGTTTATATTATGAAAAATGAAATTGCAAAATAAATAAGTATTTTTGTATATTGTACCTTTGGTTTTAGTGAAGCACAAAGTTGAGAACTATATGAATTGATTTATAGGTTACTTATATAATGGTTGTGTTAAATTGTTAAAAATTATACACCTTTAAGAATTGATATGAACTTTGTGATATGCTTATGTGTATTAACTTGTTATGATGGATAATTGTACATAAGGAATGATCTTGGGATTGCACTAGGCTGTGATAAAGTTGTTGAGACATTACTAAGCTGTAAAGTCCTCTCTTATCTTTGGCCCGAATTGCCATCTTCCTTGGCTTTCTCAAAAGTAAATATGCATGTATGCAAATTTTGGCTTCAGTTTTATGGTATTCCTCTTAATGTTATGGTTCTAAATTATGTGCTTAAGTTTCTGCCATGAGTTGGCAAGGTGTTGGATATTGAGAATCCTAGATCTAATAAGGGCAAGAGTGGTGGTTGATTTAACTGCACCTATAATAATTGGATTTTGAATAATTAGGCAAGATAGATCGAGTACCTGGGTGCATGTTAAATATGAGAAACTGTATCACTATTGTTATCTTGAGGAAGGATTAGGCATGAGTCTAAGCCATGTTCCTAGGCTGTAGGCTTAGTGTATGGGAGTTGGCAGGGTGTACCAACGACTAAAGTATTAATAAAGATTGTTATTGTTGTTGACTTTCTCCGGTTGCAAAAGAGAAAGGGCAAATTGAGAGGTGTAAATGATGTGCATATAGAAGACATAGCACATAGTGAAGTATGAAGTAATATAGACTGGGGACAAAATTTGGTTAAGTTGTAGAATGACACAAAGAAGGCTGAGGCGTAAGATAAGGGAGGAAAGGATGATATAGCTGCTAAAAAAGGTAGCTTAGCAAAATGCCTTGAAATAGAGCCTACTATTAGAAAGGATATGGAAGTAAAGATAAATTTTGTGGGAATCAGGAAGGCCTCCCTTATCTAAAAGTGGCAAAGAATAAGATGATAAAGCATGATGTTATAAAGAAGCTAGATTTAGATGGGCTTGTTGAGATTCCTATAAAGGTTATAAAGGTTGAGGGTTGTTAGGGCCTATTGATTGGGAATGTGCGTCTTTTAATGCTAATAAAGAGGGTTTAGGTGGCTGGCCAAAATTAACCACTAAGGGATTATGAGTGCTATGACTTGGAATTGTCAAGGTGGGTGCTACCGTGATAGTTTTTCATCTAAAGAACCTACTAAAATGGTATTTGTTGTGTATTGTTTTTCTTTCAAAAAGATGCGAAGAAAGTTTAAGATGGAAGGAGGTTTTTATGTAGACCTAGTGGGTCTCTCTAGTAGCTTAGCTCTTTTGTTTGTAGTTCCAATTTCTAAAGTCTTAGTGAATAGTTCTTGTAATTTCGGTGGAAAAAAACCATTCTTGTAATTTAATCCATATTCAGTTAGAAGGAACAACTAATGTCTGTTCTGGGTATATTACATTTGTATATGGTCCTCTGTAAAGGAAAGATAGGAAAGAACGATGAAGAAAGCTTACATCTCTGAATCCTAGGATTCACATTCTATGGATTGTGATGGGATACTTTGACGACTTGTAGTATAGTTCGAATAATGATGAAGGGAGGGTGTATGATTATAATGATTTAAGGAATTTTTAGAAGTTTATCTATAACCTTGATATGTTGGAGGTTGATTTAAAAGGACGTCAGTTTACATGGATGAACAAGTAGCAGGGGGAAGATTTTATTCGAGAGAAATTGGATAGAATAATTTGTAATCTATGCTAGAA
This sequence comes from Inga leiocalycina, assembly GCA_963242795.1. Lineage (NCBI taxonomy): Eukaryota > Viridiplantae > Streptophyta > Magnoliopsida > Fabales > Fabaceae > Inga > Inga leiocalycina. Next base: position 42,611,839 of record OY725328.1, on the reverse strand, counting down.
TAGTTTATTTGAAAAAGTGCAATGTAACACCCTATTTCCGTAATCAATCTAATGAGTTTTACGCAACAAATTCGAACCACTAAGTGGTATTGCTTGGTAAATTTCTTTCAATTCCCAACCTCAATATAGTACTTGAATCTATAGTTGAGTGGACTTTTCTGAATAGTTAAAACTTTTCAAAACTATCATAAGGTAGTTCGTAACTTTGTCGTAACCCATCATTTCTTAATTCCTTTTATTATTATTGGAGTAATTCCTTTCGTATTAATCATTCTACTTATTTAAGAAATGGACTCATACCATGAGAATACCCATTTCTAATTCAATTACTAAGCTTACGAAATTCAATTCATCAATCATGCAGTGATATACAATTGATAACTCAAACGTCAATTACACAATGGTACATCGCGTAAATAATTCTTCTTCTTGCATAGCAACTTGTACTCCCTTTCTATGCTCAGCTGCCTATACAGTTGGTTGAGGGAGGGTGAGATTCTGGGGAATCTTAGTAGCAAACAATACCATCATGCATACAAGATATATACTTAATGCAGACATACTTGCCTTACATAATTACATGCCAACATATTGACATATTTACATGCTTTATGTTACAACATACTTATGGTTATAGCATAAATGTAGACAGAGCTTCAATCATTCAATTATACCCAATGCAATTAGGCAAAGCAATAGCATAGATCAATATGCAAGCATACATATCAAGTACATGTAGATTAGGTAAGTTATACTACCTTTTGTCTTTGGGTCCTTCTCTTGTTCCCTTGTCTTCCAATCATTATAGTTTCTTGGAAATCCTTTAATTTCTTTTCCTTGACATCTCATGGCCCTAGATAGATATCAACATCATTAGAGCCATGAAAAGTGAATATCCTATGTGGCTATATTAGCCTATAGGACACGTCTCTTAACTTTAGACTCATACTTATCCCAAATGACCTTAAGTGATACAAATTCATAGGTCACCCTAATCTGCCAAATTTGTCACTTAAATTTGAAAAATCATAACTTAATCTCTAGAATTCCAAATGAGGTGGTTCAAAGTCTTATGTAACCCTGTTTAAGTCTAGTTTGAGGGAAAAATACTTCCTACTGCTAGTTTCATACACTCACTTCCATAAAGCTCAATCAATCCTCATTGCCACATATATCATTTCAGATTCAATGTTTTACTTCAAAAATTAATATCTCTTAGTATACTGATCAAATAACATATAGTACCTATCAAATCAAAGATTAACATGTATACTTTTATTATGGAAAGTTTCATGGTCATTGGACAAGATTTGTTCATTCAAAAACACAAGTAAACTGCCTTCAGCAAATGAAATCTGGCAGTACTACTACTTTAACTTCAATCCTTGGGTTTTTAGTCTAACCCTTCTAAAATCATGTTCACAACTTATTCTCATACGATTTCATGTGTAGAATCCATTTTAAACCTCCAAAAACACCAAAATCATGTTATTTCCCTAGGTTCTAGGTCTGGCTAAAAATCAGGGTTGCATGTATAAGGACTTATCATAACCTCAAGATATTTGGTTCTAATTGGAGCTTAAGCTTACCTCTTCATGATTGTGGAACTAGTTGGGAAATTTAGCAATACTTCGTCCAACTAGAAGGCAAAAAACACCTCTAATTAGAAAACTGAGACCATAGAAGGTCTTAAGAAATAGCATTTGAGCTCCCCACAGTGAGACACTGGGTCGGATGAACACTTTCTCAAGTAACTCTTCAATTTGCTTATTTAGCTACGCCCTTTCGTTTGGAGCCATTCTATATGGGCCTTTTGATATGGACCTAGCTCCAGGCAAAATCTCTATTGTGAATTCCACTTCCCTTGTAACGCCCTTATCTTATTTTCAAATTTTTTAGAGTGCTTGCATGCAATTCAGTGGACACACAAAATAGCATAAAAATAATGATAAAAAGGACATGATTATATTATAGGAATTCCCATAGGGTCTTGTACATAATATTTAGAAACCTTAAAATGATAACAAGCTTGCAAATAACCAACGTTAGCACTCGAATTGGACCAGACCTCTTAGTCGCAAGTACTCACATCTTTGTCCTTAAAGCTGCTTGCTTTAGCTGAATTTTTTTAGGGGAAAAGGTGAGATTCAAAGAATCTCAGTAGTAACATATAATCAATCATATAAAATGCAACAAATAAATATGTCAAGTACTATATAATGCAACAAAATAATAAGACTTTAATCACAATCATCGTTATGTGCACATATTCAAGGCCAACCACTGTTATAACTCTAACTTATTCGTACCTCAACTGGGCTTATGAAAACAGACTGGGAATGTACCCTCTTGGTACTGATCTCATAACTGGATCCCCTTTTGGGGTTGTTGGGGGTACTTTTGATTTTCCCCCCGAACGGTACTTATGCATTTCCTTAACCTTTGAAAATTCACAACTTTATATACAAATGTCCAATTGTGATGATTCCAAAGGCTATGTGACCCCTAGTTAGTTTATTTATAGGAAAAATTATACCTATTAGTCATCTGGATGCACATCAATACAAAATTCTACTTTATTGGCCACTGCTCTAGAATTCATTCCAGATTCATGGCCTAACTTTGAAAAATCATATCTTTCAATCCACTGGTCTAAATGGCTTATATTACCTATCAAATTAAAGTCCAAGAAGATGTCTACTTTTATCCTATAAAATTTCATATGGTTTCAACCAGGTTTGGCTATTCAAAAACATACTAAAACACATATATTTTTGGAGAACGAATTTGGCAGCAAGGTTATCCAATTTCCAAAAATTCCAAATTTATCTATAATTTTCCAAAAATTATAATCTCATGCTCTTTCCATATAATTTTCCGTTCTAAATATAATGGAATCATCAACTTGATCAAATTTCCATTGCTTCTTAATGCCCTATTCATGTAAGAATATTAGAGTTTTCTACAACAAGCAACTAATTCACAACTTAATCATCAAACTTAGTTCAGTTGCTTCCAAAACAACATATAATCACATATATTAGATGAAAGCATCATGAACCCTATTAAACTCTAAAAGACCAAAATATAAGGCTACCAACACAACCCATCAAAACTCAACCAATCAAAGCAACAAACACATCAACATGATGCTCTTACTCACCTCTAGCTCCTTCTTGAGTTCTTTTCTTGATTCTTCACCTTTTGCTCTTACAAGATGGCTCAAAACACCTCACCTTGAATTTCTAAAATCAAAGAAATGAAGCACGCATAAAGGGAAACAATGTTTATGAAGAGTGTTTAAGCTAGAAAGGTCACTTACCAAGTGAAAATTAGCCAAGAAGCTCACATTTTACCTTTGCTCTTCTTTTCTCTTTCCTTGGCTCTTCAGCCGATTTTGTGAGCTTTGGAAAGGGAGATATTGTGTTTGATTTAATCCATTTTAGCACTTTATTTCCTCTTAACTAAAATTTCCCAAAAAAAACCAAAATAAAGCCATGTGTGAAAAGGTCATGGCATCTTACAAAAGTAATGGTTAATTGCTTAACTATGGTTTGATTTAATTAGGATAGCTTTTCTTTCCTCTTCTCCTCTCTTTTTGACCAAATGTTTTGGCCCTTTAGAAGAGGATTAATGGTCTTAGAAATATCTCCATCCACCTCCTTATTAAATGATATTTAATTGCTAATTATTGCATGTGTTCACTTTTGACTTTTCAACCTATTTTACTTGGCTCACAATGCTTCATCTTTGATTAATTTGCACCAAGTATATATTTTTCTCTTGCTTCCTTCTTGTTGGACGTCCAAGACCATACAAAAAGGGGAAAATATTGGCTTTAAATTTTTATTTAGCCAAATGACTATTTTACCCTTACATTTTTGTAAATAAATTATGCCTTCCTTCTTTTCTTTGTGTTTGGCCAAAATCACTATTAATTGGACCAAAAAATTATGCTCTTCTAATCTCTATGTTTTAGGCTTCAATAATGGCCTTATATGAAGACACAAATCAAATTTTATGTCTTAGTATGGCCCAAAATTCATGTGGCCACTAATTACATTGTTTAACTATTTGAAGTATGCCTATATTCATCATTTTATTCCCTTCGATACCATAAAGGTGTAAAGGAATTTTGGTGGCTAAAATTTGGGATGTTACATTTCTCCCACTGTTCAATAAATTTCATTCTCAAAATTTGAATGTATATATCTCGGGGATTCTTATAGACATTCAGTCTTTCCCTTTCATGTACAAGCTCAATAAGCATGTGACATAAATCATTATTCAATTTATTTCTTTCTTATGTAAGTTCATCGTGCATGCAATATAGTCATCATATTCTTAGATCTCTGATAGTATTCAACATTTTTCATTCAACATTCGCATTCAACAATCAATGTGCAATATAAATAACTTGTATATAAGATCGTACAGTCGAGGGTCTTTGTCCCTAATCCTCGCGTCACTGCCCATTACAAATCTGAATACATATGCTAGCTTAAGGACACACTAGTTCAATAGGTCTTAAGGCCTCTGTACACACTGGTCCACTACCACATAACTGGTATATAGGATCTTATAGCCTAGGGATGTTGCCCCATACAATCTTGCATACCGAGTCTTACAGGCCAGGGAATCACCTCTATGCTTACAATCACTTCGAGACTTATTGCCTTGAGGCTATGCTCATACAATTATCAAATACATAATATACTGGTACCCTAAGGACATACTAGTCCATCACGTCTTATGGCCTTAGGACATGCCATCCATCATCTTTGCTGAATACATATCGATTCTAACTACCTAGAGCATACCATCCAATAGGTATTTTGAATTCATTAAAGGCTCCACCTCTTGCTACTCAACCCTTCATATACTTATGTAACATTCATGAAGCATGCTAAATAAACAATCTCATAACAAGTATTCAAACACTATAGGACATACTATCCTAGACAACATAACATAAGAATTCGAATGCATTTGCCAGCCTAAGGACATACTGCCCACTAGGTTTTAAGACACTTTATAACATAACATTTCAAATGCATGTGCCAGCTTATGGACATGCTGCCTACTAGGTTTTAGGGCATTATATAACATAACAATTTCGTATATTCATAAAACAAATACATGTGATGGTAAATACATATATGCATAACTATTAAATAAGATTCATGAGAAAGAGTTGCTTTCCTTTATATCGTAGAGCCTATTCTTTGTTAATTCTCTTCCTCTATCTTTCTTTCAACAAACAACACTAGAGCACCCTATGGTGATTCATTGGGTCTCACATTCCTCTATCTTTCTTTCAACAAATAGCACTGGAGTACCTTATGGCGATTCACCAAGCCTCACAAACCCTTTTCTCTGGTAGTTCTATAATTGGCTTTCTTTAATTCTGTCAGGTCATTTAGGGTTATTCTGTATGGACTTTCGATAAAGGTCTAGCTCTAGGCATAATCACAAATTCTACTTCCCATACTGGGGTAATCCACCCATGTCTTTCAAGGAATCCAGTAGCTATTAATATTTCTTCTATTATCTATCTCAATCGTGAGATCATAATTTATGGCTACACTTTTCTCTAGTAGAGAACTAACTTTGAATCAATCTTTCAAGGGAATATTCTATAATCTAGATCTTTCCCTATGCTAGATTAGCAACTAGCAGCCTTAAGAAAACCTCATACACATATGTACCATATTCTAATGCCTCAAATCATTCTGGGCCATTTCAAATTGTTGAGGAATCAAAACTTAACAATTGATTCCTAGGTTATAGTTCACTTGATAACCTTTCTTTGGATGTTGGGCAAACATCCATCTTTTAGGTTTATATCTAAATATAGAACCTCGACCTCATATAGATCAAAAATCATTTTCCTCAATTTCACCCAATAGGTATGCAATGATTATGATCAATAGCTCCTATTCTAACCCTCACAGTTTTTGGGCTATATCCTTAAAATATTACTGAAGGTTTAACACTATCCACAAGGTTCACATGGTTCAAGCTTCCATCATGAAATATAACCATACTGCAACCTAATTCACATTTCAACCTAAGCACTATTTCAACTTAGATTTGATTCAAGCCTATCCTTTACCTTCAATATTATGATATCAGATCCTGTAGGATCAATATATGGTATAATCACTACTCATCATAGACCACCGTATATCATATCTATATTCCTTTAATACCATGGTATTATTAAGGATCATTGCTTAGTATGGAGAAACCTCAAAACATTTACTACGCCTCAAGTTTCCTATCTTATTAAATGACTTTTTTGCACAGTACTTACTACAACAGAAATGGTTCAGATTAAAGATCAATACATACCTCATCGTCTCCATAACTCTAATAATTATTTATATCATCTAAGGATTTCCAATCAAAATTCCAAACCTTTAATTAGAATTTTCATGCTAAACTTATTGTGTTAGTTTTCTTTAAACTTAGAGTTCAAGGTAATCACATGGTTGCCATTACTTTTATTTTGCACCTTAACCTTTGAAAATTCATAACTTTATGTATAAATGTCCAATTGTGATAATTCTAAAGGCTATGTAACCCCTAGTTAGTCTATCTCTAGGAAAAGAATATAGCCATTAGACATCTTGATGCACATCAATATAGAATTCTACTTTATTGGCCACTACTCCAGAATTCATTCCAGATTCATGGTCTAACTATGAAAAATCATATCTTTCAAACTACTGGTCCAAATGGCTTGTATTACCTATCAAATTAAAGCTCTGGATGATGTCTACTTTCATCTTGTAATATTTCATAAGGTTTTGACCAGGTTTGACCATTCAAAAACACACCAAAACACATCTGTTTCTGAAAAATGAATCTAGCAGTAAGGCCATCCAATTTCCATAATTTCCAGAATTATGTATAATTATCCAAAAATTATAACAACATGATTTTTCAATATAATTATCCATTCTAAAGATAATGAAATCATCAAATTGATCAAATTCCCATTGCTTCTTAATGCCCTGTTCTGATTAGAATTTTAGGGTTTTCTATAACAAGCAACTAATTCACAACTTAATCATCAAACCTAGTTCATTTGCTTCCAAAACAACATATAATCACATATATGAGATGAAAGTATCATAAACCTTAATAAACCCTAAAAGACAGAAATATAGGGCTACTATCACAACGTATCAAAACTCAACTAATCGAAGCAAAATACACATCAACATGATACTCTTACTCTCCTCTAGCTCCTTCTTGAGTTATTTTCTTGATTATCCACCTTTTGCTCTTACATGATGGCTTAAAACACCTGCCCATAAAATTCAAAAACCATAGAAATGAAGCTCTCATCAAGGGGAACACTTTTTATGAAGAGTGTTTAAGCTAGAAAGGTCATTTACCAAGTGAAAATTAGCCAAGAAGCTCACCTTTCGCCTTTGCTCTTCTTTTGTCTTTCCTTAGTTCTTCAACCGACTTTGTAAGCTCGAGAAAGAGAGATATTGTGTTTGATTTAATCCACTTCAGCCCTTTATTCCTCTTAATTGAAATTTTCCAAAAAAACCAAAATAAATGCATGTGTCAAAAGGTCATGGCATCTTGCAAAAGTCATGGTTAATTGCTTAACTATGGTTTGATTTAATTAGGATAGCTTCTCTTTCCTCTTCTCCTCTCTTTTTGACCAAAATTTTTGTCCCTTTGGAAGAGGATTAATAATCTTAGAAATATCCCCATCCACCTCCTTAGTAAATGATATTTAATTGCTAATTCTTGCATGTGTTTACTTTTGACTTTTAAACCTATTTTACTTGGCCACAATGCTTCATCTTTGATTAATTTGGACCAAGTATATATTTTTTCTCTTGATTCCTCCTTGTAGGATGTACAAAACCATAAAAAAGGGGAAAATATTGGCTTTAAATTTTTATTTAGCCAAATGACTATTTTGCCCTTACAGTTTTGTAATTAAATTGGGTTGTCCTCCTTTTCTGTGTTTGGCCAAAATCACTATTAACTAGACGTAAAAATTGTGCTCTTCCAATATCTATATTTCAGGTTTCAATAATGGGCTTTTATGAAGACACAAATCTAATTTTATATCTTATTGTGGCCCAAAATTCATGTGGCTACTTATTACACTATTTGACTATTTCAATCACCAAAATTCCGTTACCCCTGTAGGAATAAAATGGTGAATATTGGCACACTTGGAATAGCCAAATAGTGTAATTGGTGGCCACATAAATTTTAGGCCACAATAAGACATAAATTTTCGTTTATGTCTTCATAAAAGCCTATTATTAGAGGACTCAAAACAAGAGGTAATGAACTTACCTTATTTGCATTTATTTGATATTTATGCTTGTGTAGTGATGTATGTTATTGCTTTACTTGATTGTGTAGAGCATATTTAAATGATGAAGCTCTATTTCTATTTATGCTATTGCCATGAGTATAGTATGTGAAGCATTGAGCATGCAAAAAATTTTATTATGGGACTTGCATCTAGTTAAAGCTAACATGTCATGCACTTAGCATATATTTTGCATGCATTATGGCAACTGTTTACTACTGAGATTTCTCAAAACTCAGCCTCCTCTGCCAACCATTTAGGCAGGTAAAAACATAAGATATATTGAGAACAAAGAAGAGGGCTACACGAGAAAAATACATAATGTTCCGGTTCAATCCAAGAAAAGCAGTTAGTTATCTTTAGGCTTTTATTATATTTTAAGTCTGTAAGACTTATGTACAATCTCTATGGGGAAGTCATGTAATATAATCATGTACATATTATCAGTATATTTATGCTATTCTTATGTGACCACCAAGCTGTGCATTGCTACCCTAGTTAATATCAGAATAAATAAGGGTGTTGACATTTTTGGTATCAGAGCCCAAGTGATTCTAGCATAGCAAGCGGTTTTGGCAACATGATAGTATACTGATATGGTCTTGATTAATAGTGACAGGACATATACACAGAAAGGGAGTATTGCTATAAGCCAGCCTCAGAGAAACAGTGAATACCCGTGGCCAGCTAGTATCATAATACCAGTCTAAGGGTAGATAAGGATGTCACGGAGATCGAGGAAGCGGGTCTGAGTAAAGCCAAAATGTGGGGCTCATCCTATAACAGAATTACTAGTGAGCTCATCAGTGGGGGACACTAATCAATCATTGACAGAGGAATTAAAGTCAGATTCGGTTATAGATTAGGAGCTATGGGAATATGTCTAGAGTATATATCTGCGGCCTGTATAAAAGCATGACACCCCTATAAATTAGCATATAGGGTACTCAGACAGTCTAATCCTAGTATAATATGAGTAGGGTTTTCTGGATTTAGAGACCCAAATGACATGTGGATCTACATTTTGGGGTCCAGGGTAAGAACGAGGTTATAGAGCAAGATCCGAATGACAACTTGGTGGACTTTAGGGGAGCATATCACAAAATACATTACTAAGTGCATGTACCAGCACTGATATGCAGCCCATACACGATATTTAGTCAGCTAGAGATAGTTGGCATGAATTTTGAGATAAGGGAAGTAATGGGGCACCAATAGATGGAAGCAATTAGAGTCAATATTTAGGTTTCTACTGAGGTACACAAAAGTAGAGCATGCTCAACCCAAAGAAATCTTAGGATGGGTAACCCCTAAGAAGTCACATGTATATGTGTCGACATGATATTGAAAAGGCCAAGCATATGTTGTACAATAGTTCAGAGGTTGTATGTTGTTGCAGGCTTTCCCTGACAACTATAAACGTCTATAATATGTTATTTTAGGAATATCTATATACCTAAAACAATATGAAATGATAAATATGCCCTTTTGAATATATGACATTTACCTCTTCCTTGTTTCTAAATAATGGAACACAATAATGGTAAGGCTAAGAGGTACCGGTGCTGGGCAAGATCAATAAGCTAGACCTGACCCATTATAGTAAATCTTGGGCATGCTAATAGAACATCAAACAATGATCAATGATCATAGTAACCAATTGCGAGGGGTGTAGTAAAACCATAACACAGATCAGGAGAAGATTAGAAATCCAATATCATCCAGTAAAGTCCATTGTAGTGACACTTTCTTTCCTACACTATGCATTATCTATATGCTTTGTATGCCATCTTCTGTCACTCTCTAACTAGGATGAGAAAAGCACAAGTACCGTTTAGGGGGAAAAGTATGAGTACCCTAACGGCCCTAAAGGGTATCCAATGCTAATATATAGTACCAATAAGATACATTGCTTAGTCTGTGGTCATGGACCTAGCTGAGTTATAGATCGGTAGGGTTCTAATGGTAGTTAGCCCTGACTATATGTGCACATTCCGATAATTATGAATTTTATATTGTTATTATTCTATTACACTATATGGTGTATGGCATATGTATTACCACATTCTCTATGAATGATTGTGTGTTGCTACAGAGGTCAAGTGGGATCCAATTAATGAAGTAAGACAAGTACAGGTAGATAGTACAACCCCACTTGTATTGTATTTAATAGTGTGAAATATCAGAGTAGGCAGCGGAAGTTTGAGGACAACTAGAGAGGTTAACATTCGCATTAGATTGACATTCGCATATAGTCTACAACAACATACACTACTACAAAAAATACAAGCTGTAACTCTTAATTTAAGGAACACTATGGCCCTTGGGAAGTGCCATACCTTCCAGTGCCATAAAAATAAGCTACGGTGCTTATTGAATATATGGAAGTGCCATAGCTTGATTATATAATATTTTTAAAATATAAACTTATGACACTTTCATGGGGAAGTGCCATAGGAAGTTAGCACTTCCTATGGCACTTCTTCAGGGAAGGGTCATGGGAAGTAATTACTTCCCATGCCTTTCCCTAAAGAAGCACCATTAGAAGTAAGTATTTTTTCCTTCTTTCGGATTTATTGTTTCTTTTCCTATAGCAATTTACAATTTACAATCTATAGCATTACAATCCATAGAAAAACGTAAATCAAAAGCAGACCAAATCAGAATGAAATAACTCGAAACAAATAATTAATTCATAAAATCAGTGCTAATGTATTTAATTACAACAAAACAAATAATGTACAACTAGTTTTAAGTACCAACATATGTAACTATATTGGCAAGAAACGATTTTAATGTACAACTAATTCATAAATAACCTACGTATATACCTAAATATTAGCTAATTTTTTGACCATATATTCACAACATTCTTTAATGATTTCATCCACTTGTTGGTTAGTCAATTTGGCACAACTTTGATCTTCATAATACTACATAAAAAGCATGCACAGAACGAATTAAAATCACTAAAAATCAATTAACTTAGACACTTGTCAGTTAAATTTAAAACACAGTAATTGCAAGTAAAAGAACTTACTTGCGTAGGAACACCAATTTTGATTATGAGTAACTACATCTTTCTTAAATTTCATAATGTAATAACTACAATAATTATTGTTTGGTTGGAATGGGCACTACAACAATACAATGAAATAGTTAAGTAAATATTTGAAGAAAAATTTTTGAATGACAAAATTTGAGTAAATTCATATATAAGTATCGCAATCTTCCTCTAGATATAGCTATTGACTGCGTCTTTACGTGTGAATAGCTCAATCTAAGTTGGCTTTTGTAAGCAGTCAATGCATTACAAAACAATTAGTGACTAATTAATCTTGGTTATTCAGCAATGAGACACACAAACATTTACACATACACCCATGTACTTATTGACTATAATCTTCAAATCAGGCCGGTTATCTGGATGATCAACCTTTAGAGGATCCAGATAATAAATGCGGGCACCTCTAGGTGGCATTGGATGGATAACAATCAAAATTCAATGTCCCCTAAAATATTTTGAAGATTTTACTTCAACAATCATGTTATATTAAAAGTGAAAGAATAAAAAAAGACATACATTAAAATACTATTGCAAATAACTTACGCCGGATTGTATGGCACAATAAAGAGCATATTAGGCGTTGCTCTCTGCATGAAGGTGTCCTTAAGAATAATAGATTAAATTTCCATATATAATCTCCCTGTATGCTGGACAAGGAGAAGTGGGATGACAAATACGAGTCTATACACCCTTTCCATGTGCAGTAATAGATCGTGGTACAAGTGCCTTTATAGAAAATAACAATGTCATTGAAACCAAAAAATTGAATGATGAATAATAATAACAGTGATAGACAATGATGATAAAGTACTTAATCCATATGTTGATGGCCTTCACACTAAGCCAATCACGATTTAGAACTTTGTTCAACATACTACCATCGACATGATCATCTATATTTGCATGATAATAGATGTTGATATTGAAACGTATTGACTGCCCTCTTTGGTAGATCAAAGCTGATGCCATTGAAAACAATTGTTGGTGATATAAGACTATTTATCTGTTGCTTCGGTTGTTGGTTGAGAGTTGGATCTTCTATTTAGTTGATGAATACTTTGAGTTCTTCCCACATTCTTCAATTCATTTTCCTTTACAACGAGCAGCAACATGAAATTAAATCATGTGGTTTTATATGGAAGTGCATAGAAAAAGTAAAAGGTATTGTAAATTAACTACCTCTTCAAATGGCTTAATTAGACTTATTGACTATGCAATATAACCACCAATAACATCTTTCACCATTATTTCTTTATCTTAAGAAGGGATGGGTAAAAGGGCATCTTCATCTATGCATACGTTAACCCTTACTCGGAGTGTGTTTGGAGGCAATGGTGAATTATGCATTGTGTCACTGTTGGTGTTGTGGGCCACACCAACAGCAACTATGTTCTTGAAAGATTCATCGACATGCAACTTGCATGCCGATTCGCCCTTATGAAAAATAGAGTTAATATATTAAGGTATACTAATTTATAATGTAACGAAAGGTTAACTGGAGAAGAAATTAATTACCAAAGGAATAGGGACTTTAGTCATGGAGGGGTAACTATCCCTCACACTCATGCTATTACACATTGAACTTGGTGCTGTTGGCCTAGACTACAGTAAGGCATCAATTTGAGCCTTTAATGACACATTTTGTTCTCCATCAAATGCATATGATCATTAAATTGTTCTCTTTGATGCTTGTAGCCACTAATCTCCTGTTCTACTTGATGCTTATAGTCACAAATCTCCTCCTTTAGTTGTAGAAAGTCACTTTTGTTGGGTCAGTTTTAGGATCCAAAGTATGATGTTTGGGTTATTGCAAAACCAATACCCTAAACACGACCATAATACTCAGAAACTCCAAGTACTCTGCTGAGGAAATCATCACAACCAACATAATGCACCAAGTCTAATTGCTCTGATGTCATTGAGTGCTATCACAAAAAGAATTACAACAATATTACTTATTATAAAATAAAATCAGTTAAGTAAAGGTAAATCTTTATTGTATGTATAATCCACTACTTACACAATATTTGGCAACTTTTCTAGCTTGTTCGTTAGGAATTTCACCTTTTTTGTTCATGCAACCGACCAGCCATAAATCATGTCGAGGTATTTGTGTAACATCATCAAAATGTGATTCTTGTATCTGCATATCAAAGTTAGTTGTAGTTCAAAATTATTCACAGAAATTATATTTATATGAAATAATAATTAGTTCTTACTAATCATTGCTCCAATACTGCACACTATACTGATTTTTTTATGTACCAATATGGCATGTTGGATGCGTTTTCGTGATTTCACTCACTTCTTTCCTAATTAGATATGATTGATTCATATCAATAAATATTAATTACAACTACATTATAAGTATGTAAAGGCTAATATTATATTACCACAAATTCCGTAGTAGTATGTGAGCTTAGAAACTCATCCCATATCTCTTGAGTTATTATTTCATCGTACAACTCCAGTGGTGTACGATTGATCATATCGTTATCGTCCTGTAAGTAGAATTTGACAAGATCATAGTGAAAAATTCTCAAACGTTTGTTGCATTTTTGCAGCACAAAATTCTCTTTATCTTCTTCAATTATGAAGTAAGACTGTAAAGATTAAACACACATAATTTGTTAGATTATAATTTCATGAAAAAAAACAACCAAAATAATAAAGTAAAAAAAGGATTACCTTGGCTGAACCCAAGAGGATATCAGCATAATCTTTCTTCGTCCATCGATAATCTAAAATTGTAATAGGGATTCTTTCTCTAACTGGAGTCCCAATGTAATTAGTAAAGGAGCTGGTATTCGATCTGACTAGATTTCCCTTTTCATTCCACTGAAGCTCTTACCTAATGCCCCTACTCCTTAGTTTGATTAGTCTGGACATTACAGTCTTGTCCTGGGCTACATCAGCCTTAAATGTTGCCTGATCATCATATTCACTGGGAACACCTTCAACTCCAGTGTAGGCATCCACTTTCCTATAAGTTAAATAAACTAAACAAACATCAGAGCATGCACAATGACAATCGAGGCAATGAAAGTAAATTATGTTGAAATATATGAACACCTTAATGAAACATACAAGGCAAAAAATCAAGGCACTTATTATCACCTTTTCCTCTTCCTTATTTGATTTAAAAACTAAGTCTCATCTTCATGACTATGTCTCATGTAGAAGAGTTAATCTTTATTTTCATCTTCATATATATCAATCTATTTTGACCACAACAACTTAAAGGAGATATCATCCTCAAGAATATTCAAATATTCATTACTTTATCAACTTGTTATTGATGATTCTTGTTTGTTAGAAGTACAATGGATCAATTCTTCTTAGGAGGATCAGAAATAAAAAATATTTGTTCTTCCTGTGATGCTAAAATAAAAGGATTATATTTATACCAAACTTTAGAAAGGTTTACTTGAACAAATCCTAACTCAGCTATCTTCAATCCACTATTGTTATTAATCCACTTACATCTAAATATAGGGACCCTCAACATTGTGTAATCTAACTCCCATATTCGTTCAATGACTCTAAAGTATGACATTGTTGCTTAGATAGGGTGTATGTGTTTACCACTAGATCTGTGCCAAGAATCAACAACAAATGTTACATGACTATTCTGCATCATGCTCCTTATTTCATGTTCTTGTGTGTAGAATGTGTAACACTTGATACCTCTTTCACTAAGTGTACAGTTAGATGGACCATAATTTTAAAAAATGAAGGTGGGAAATACATTTCAAGTTCACATAGAGTACAAAAAATCAGCCTTTGTAAATCTTGTAACTTCATTGAATAAACCACTTTAATGCAAATTAACTTGAAGAATATGCAAAGTTTAGTGATGGTATTCCATACTTTTTAAGGTAAGATTGACCGTATATCAACCGGTACGAATTTTGCATGAGAACATGATAGTCATGAGATTTAAGGCTCATCACTAATTCAAGGTTCTTTATATTTGAAGAATAGCCCTCTAGAGTTTTGATTCCTGCCAAAAATTCACAAGTCAACTCTTCCACTAATACAGTGCCCCTACTCAACTAGTGCCAACTCTTGTCTTATTCCCATTTTAACCAAATCCAACCTCGCATTCACACCATCCTTGCTTTTTCCTTGCATATTGAGAAATGTTCCAATTAGGCTATCACAGATATTTTTTTTATGTGCATCACATCAAGAAAATGTCTCACATATATTGACTTCCAATATTGAAGTTCAAAATACACTTCTTCTTCCAGCCCCTTATCCCAATTTGTTTTCCAAAAGGCTTGCTGAAATTGTTATCCAAGTGTTTGACTTTCTAAAAAACTTGAGCATCGGTCAACATCTTTGGTTGGCTACCTTCTTCTAACTTACCATTGAAAGCCTTTTTCCACTTCCTCTAATGATGTTTTAATGGTAAGAATCTTCAATGGCTCATGTAGACATTTTTCTTACAATGATCTAGTCACACTAAATGAGTGTCATCTTCACATATAGAGCACGCACAATATCCTTTGATTATGTTTCAAGACAAATTACCATAAGCAGGGAAATCATTAATTGTGCCAAACAACAAAGCTTGCAAAGCAAAACTTTGTTCCCTATACCCATCATACACATTGACACCTTCTTCCCAAAGTAACTTTAAGTCATCAATTAAAGGAGCCAAGTATACATTTATATCATTCTCAGGTTTCCTTGGCCCAAAAATTAAAATAGACAACATCATAAACTTACGTTTCATGATCGAGTAAGGAGGAAAGTTATAAATCATCAATAGCACAACCCATATGATGTATGTACTACTCTAAACACTGTGGAGATTGATTCCATCAATTGAAAGTGCAAGGCATAGGTTCGTTGCTTCATTCGCAAAGTGAAGTTGGTTATGATCAACTTTTTTCCATTGAGGTGCATCTGCAGGTGCCTAAGGTTCATGTATTGAATCCTTTCATCTGCATGCTATGTCAACATCTTAGCAATCTCTGTATTACTGTACAGTCGCTTGAATCTCAGAATAATGGGAAAATACCTCACACCTTCTAAGGACTATTCCCTTTTTTCTTCCGATATTGAGATGCATTGCATTTAGGGCGCTTCTGTAACCCCCTCACCGTAATTACATCCAGATTACGAAATTTATGGGAAATAGAGACCAATAAAACAAAATAGCCATTTAGGATCCCTCATCCAAGAGATGGGATATTTCAAAATCAGTTCTAAAGCATACTTAATCCCGGTCTCACATTCACATGCGGATATAATTACCAGAGCAATCAAATCACATAAACAATATCAGAGTGCGGAAACTAAAATCCCGGCAAACCCCGGGTTACTTACATAAATAACTTGGGTTTAAGATTTCCTAACTAGGGGGATTACATAACCAAAATAATCATTTACATTCTTATGTACACTTGATAACCCCAACTCCAAAACTATGATAACCAACTACCACTTAGATCTCGGAGTAAGCCTAACCACTCCTGGTTGTCCGCTTCCCTTTCGAGCCACTCGCCCTGTCTGAAAAGGTTAGTTATATGGAAGGGGTGAGATTCTAAATAATCCCAGTAGCAACAACAATTTCATACCACATGCAATCACAGAATATGCACACCAATCATCTCATACAGCAACCCAAGTCACTCCACCCTCATCCCTTTTTACCGCCGGGAAGGCATACGACCTTTACCCGAACCGTTGTTAGCGACTCAAGGACTATTGGCGTGGCAGTGCATACAAATAGCCACACGGCTCAAATATAGCCCTTCGGCTTTCACAAATGTCCCGTCGGCCTTCATAAATAGCCTTTCGGCCCACATATATACATATATCACACCCTAACCTCATCCCCTTTTACCACCGGGAAGGCATACGACCTTCACCCGAACCGTTGTTAGCGACTCAGGGACTATTGGTATAGCGGTGCTTCCACAGTTTTCACAAAACTTGCAGCATATGATATTCATTTCAAAACGATGACATAATATACATACAATGTATCACACAAGGCATAAAGAAAGAGTCACTACCTGTATCCTTCCTGACTGGCTCTGGCACCTTAGCCTCACGAGGATGACAGATGTCAAATCCTATATCAATTAGGGACAACCAATCAATCTCTTATCCATATGTATATTTCAATAATACTCTAAGTTGGTTATCATTTAGGACTCTTTAGGTGACTATTAGAGGCCTAAACATATGCCTAAAGGGTTGGAAGACACTACCCAAAAGACCCCCCAAAAACCACTTTGACCACAATCATTCACTAAGGTCTATGATACACATTCTCCAAATTTCCCTTAATATATTTCCAACATTCCAGATTATTTCCAATAATCAAATAACTCAACAATAAGCCATTTCTAACATCCAACACAATAAAACTCCTAAAATCCACATTTGGCACATCTAGGGCAAATTTTCCAGATTTTACCAAACTTAGCCAAAAATCACAAACAACATATCAAAATACTATAAATGCCTACCTCTTCTCTTTGCCCACTTCAGAACCTTGATTCCTCAACTTTCAATTTTGAATCAATGTCTTAATCAACACCATTCAAAGCTCTACAATCATCACAATGTAGCTCTCAATGAGATACACAATATTAGAGAAGAGGATTAAAGCATTAGAAGATCATAACTCACCAAGATTCAAGCTTTTCTTCTTCCTCATACTGCCTCAAAGTCACCGGAAATGGAGGAGAAAGAGAGAGAAAATATGATGGATGAGATGATGATGATGACAAGCCCTCTCACTCTCTCACACACACACTCAACCGAAAATGGAGAGGAGGGAGAGAGAAAAGTAATGTTTTGTCTTATAGTGCTACATCCAATGGCCACCATCATGCCACTTGTCACCATCCACTCACATTCCTTCCATGAGCTCACAAAATCACAACACATAGGATTCCGACCCATGGTCAAGGAATCACAACCCTTGATCTTAAATACCACACATATGTACACTAAATTCATATTACATAAATTTCCCAAAAGTGCTTAATTACACTAATCTCAATGATTATCAGAGTTATCAGCCCTAATCACATTAGGATATTACAGCTTCTCTAATGTTACTATTGATTCTGAAATAATATGCAATCATTAGGGCATGCATATATCTTCTTATAACCCATGCCAGTTGTAGAGCAAAGTATTCACTTTAATTTGTATGTCTTGGTTAGAAGTACATTTTCTTCTGTGAGCATATCTTGCACAAATTCAAGATGTACGGTGAAACTTGAATCACTCAAACCATAGTGTGCTTTAAAGTTGTACAATTTCAATACTACTAGCAATCTTGTGTATGTAGTACTACCGACATATAATAGTTTCTCTGCATCACCTTTCAACTTCTAAAATTCTTGAAGACAGTTTTGAAGCACCCTTTTGACCATATTTAGCATTTCTTGAAGACCATCATCCTCATCACACATGATAAGGTCAAACTCATTCAAAGCATTAATCATGGTATGTACCCATTCACTATGTGCATCATCTGTATCATCGTGCCTTGTCCATCGTGTATATGATTGATCATTTCCATAGCATACTAAATGATCTAGCAAATCAAGTGGACTAATCTGATTTCCATAACAACAAGATAAGCAAGGACATAAAATTTTGTTAGGATCATTTGTATGCTCGCTTACAAATCTAATGAACTCTTTCACCCCATCTATATATTCCTTTGAGCACCGATAAGATAACATTTATTTTTGATCCATTTATACCTTAAACATATTTTTAAAACTAGTTAGTTGCCTACCCTTGTAGTTACTAATTACTTTTATCTTCTGTTATTTATTTAAAAAAATTTGGCAGCATAACATCTTAAAATTTGATGTTTTCCAAGCATTAAACACTCTCTTTAAGTCACAAATAAGTTTTTTCTTTTCATTACAAACCCCTATATAAATGACATTTTAAAACTTCATAAAATACTTCATTCGTTATCATATCTTCCATGAGAAACAATTTGTTATGAGATATTTTGTTACAAAGTCTAAGGAATATTACATAGTTCAATTATATTTAATGCTTTGCCTAGTTCAATACTCCTTTAGGCACCCAATTTTTTTTAAACAAAAGAACAAGAAAATGTACGACAAAAGCTTCTATAAAACAATGAACTTACACGTTTGGAAAATTCTGTAGGAGGTTGAGATAGAGACTAAACTTTAGGAAGATAGTTGAAACTTCAAATAAATACTTTGAAAAAAATATTATGAGCACATATATAAGATTCTTGACATTTTTTACCAAAAAAAAAAAGAAGATAAAAAAGCATAAGGACTTAAGCTTCTAAAAAAAGACTTACAAGATAGGGAATTTCCTATTGGAGGCTAAGAAAAAGAAAATAGCATATGGGAGATTGAGTTTTGTATTGCAATGGAAGAGGTGACCAAAACATTTTCAATAAATGTGTATGAGGAGGAGACAAGAAAAACCAAAATATGGGGGACCAAGGAAGTTTCAAATTCCCACTGTTAAAGAGAGAAGGGAGTGGGGGGACAATGGATAACTAAATACGGTGGAACAATAGAATAGGAACCGGCGGATATAAGATAGGAGACCAATCAAGGTCTAGGAAATGGAGAGCTAGAGGGCAAATGAGAAAATGATAATGGCACGGAGTTGAAAAATTTTATACCACCTTGTATGGCGCTTTCATAGAAAGGGCCATATAAGATGTAATGAAGCTATGGTGCTTGCAATCTCTGGGAAATGGAGAGCTAGAGGGCAAATGAGAAAATGATAATGGCACGGAGTTGAAAAGTTTTATACCACCTTGTATGGTGCTTTCATAGAAAGGGCCATACAAGATGCAATGAAGCTATGGCATAGCTTGAATAAACCTTGTATGGCACTTTCTTTTAAAACACCATACAAGGCATAAATATATTAAAAAATATAAAATAGAAGGTTTTCCTAATGAACCTACTTCCTTAATTTTAAAACTAGTAAACTACATATCTTTTTTATATTTCTCCATATTATTACTTTATGATTTTAATGATCAAGACCAGACAAAGTAAATATGGAGTTAAATTAGAGCAACGAAATAAGATGAGAGGATTATTGATTACAAATAGATCAAGGACTAGATCCTACTTTCTATTTGTTGGTGCAAGAGATGGAGATGAATATTCTTATCGAATAGGGTATGAAAGTAGGATGTAAATCAAGATCACTGTGTGGCTAAGGGAGTGAATCAAAATCTGGATATCAACTATAAGAAATAGCGAGGCTTGCTTTGTACAATTTAGCAAGTGAATGCTACTCTATTCATTCTCACTTATAAGCATACAAACACAAATGGATGAAAATCAATTCATGAGGAATTGGCTTGCTTATGGTGGTTATGCATGAATTTCTATGTAATAATGTTGATGACTTACATTTGATTGACTAGGGAAAGGATAAGATAGGAACATAAATCAAAAGTGCATTGGAAGGCGCTTCACAAGAAACCACCTTCCAATGTGCTTTTAATTTTAAAAAAAAACCTTACTGAAGCTTATCTCATACATTTATGAAGAATATTCATAGCACAAATGAATTCCATAGTGCGGGTTTTATTAATTCATTTAGATTGGACGAAATGAATAGAAAGAACTTGTTCATCATGTCATGGCCATTAAAACAGCTCCCTTTAATTTATTCTCCAAAACTTGCAATGCTCTGACACAAACACAGTTTCCATTTTCAATTCTTTCTTGAATTCACATATCTCCCCAAATAAGAGAATCACTAGACTAAGCTACATAGCATGGGCGCCAACTTGCAATGCTGACATAGACACCTTAGCTTACAAGCCAACAACTTTTTGTTAATATATATATATATCATTGGAATGCGCTTGACAAAGAAGCACCATCCAAGGTGCTTTTGTTGAAAAAAATACTATACCCTTTGATGGCACTTTCTTATCAAGCGCCTTCCAAGGTATCACATTTTAAAAAAAACAACCCTTAGAAGGCGCTTGCTTGGCAAGGCCTTCCAAGTCACAGTAGTTTTTCTTAAAAAAATAAGCCTAGCTATGGTGCTTACCTATAAAGCACCATAGTTGTCACTAACATTTTCTCCTATGGCACTTCTTTGGGAAAGTGCCGCACAAGCCTAAAACTAGTTGTGACACTTATAATAAGAAGTGCCATAGGTTATAAACTTTTTTTTTACAAAAAAACAAGTATCTATGGCACTTCTTTAAAGAAGTCCATAAGAGAGGCCCCACAAAATCCATCTTTTGTAGTAGTGATAGCCTATATGGCATATAGTGATTTTCCCTGAGTAGCGAGGCAGCTTATCAGAGCATGTTAAAGATGTGAATAAGAAGTTTATGACTGGGTGACTCTTACCCTAACATGGCCAGGCGGGTTGCGCTGCATTGGTTGCTTGTAGTTAAGAGGCTGGGCATAAAGCCTATATGCTGAGGTGTTGTGGTCAATAGTATTACACCCTATGTGGTGTATAGTGACATAAACCAGTATGATTTACAAGGTACGACCTATATAGTCAATAGTCATACAACTAATGTTGTTCATAGTGACACATGTAAACAAAGATTGGGATGAGCCCTAGTGTAGTAGGACAAAATAGTGGCGAATTCTTTCCACACTATAGCCTCCCATAATCAAATGCCTACTTATGTTGGCAGTAAGCCCCAATGTACATGTTTGTACAGGGTGGTAATACCTAATGGGTTGTATGTATAATATCCCAAATTTTGGGCCTTGGATTTTGAGGATAAGCCTATATCAGTAAGACTACTAAGCCCAATTTGGAAAGAGTCTCAGGAATATCGAGAGATAGAAAGACTCTCAAGGACTATGTGATCCGGCCCTACCAGGCAAAGGGCCTAGTATGCGTAAGCAATAGGATCAAAGTATCAATGCAAATGGACACAAGACACATATATGATGCCATTGGGTTGGTAGAAAGATGCCACCCAGTTATGTCATGAGGTATAGGGCTAATTGGTCGAGCGAAATATGATAGTATAGGTGTGCACAAGGCATTTTCATGGTAGACATATGTACCCTGTGTTGTTAGAATGGGCGCGAGTGTGTGGTGCCATGCGGGACCCATACACATATACTCTGACTTGGCATCATTTGGCGGCCCTCCGTATATATGACATTATCCCAAGTAAGTCTCAAGTGAAACCCAAATAAACACCAATAAAGTAACTTTTTTAAATTAGTTTTAATAAAGTAAGTCATGATAGCTAATGATGACACAATTTTTGTGTTGGCCCATAAGTAATTAACAAGTATCCCCTTGTCATGACAAAGTGCAAAGCACCTTTTGTGTTGGCTTGCCAAGAAGGTGACAAGTGTCCTTCAAGATGAGGGTTACTTTTTTCCTTTTAAGGTGGCACTATAGGAAGATGACATCTAGCACCTGAATCCAGGAAATCCACCAGTCTCCGGTCCGGTCACGTCTTGACTTCCTAAACACTGAACCTGGAGGTCTAAGGAAATTGTCTAACCTCTCCTTCCCCTGACATGAAAGGATGCCTACAGTGAGAGAAATCAATATCAAAGAAGAAACTTGGCATCTTATGATTCAATCACTTGACACTTGGCATCTTGAGATTAAAGAAGGAGACACTTAGTGAAATTCAATACCTTTGTTCCCCTTTTTATTAGAATTTCGTCCAACTATAGAAAGAGAAGAGGAAAAATTAGAAAACAAGCAAGGAATAGAAAGAAGAGATAAGGAGATGAATAGTGACAATCACTGGAGTTCTAGAGCCGATTCCAACCCCGAATCAATGTTATCGTCTGGTAAGTCCTTTAGGAAAGTTGTTCTACTCACTGAGAGCTTCATTTCTATGGTTCAGTTTTCTAATTAGTGGTGCTTTGTGTCATTTAGTTAGCTGGAGTGCTTCCAAAATACTGAACCGGTTGTAGGAACATGAAGAGGTAAGCCTAAGCTTTATTTTAAACTGATTATTTTGTGGCTTTGTTGAGTAGTCATGGATTCTTGGGGCTACCTTGATTTCAGGCCAAATGGATTTTTTGAGGTTTAATGTTGGTTCAAACTTGAATATGGTAAAATCATATGTTTAATGACAAGATAAGACTAGTTTGGTGGATAAAATACAAACTTGATTATTGTTGTTTTTGGGTATGAGTTTCAGTTGGGGGAAGAAACTAGGGAAGGAGAATTATTTTGGTAGTTTTGAGGTCAGAAATGGATTCTATAAGAAAAATGGTATAGAAATAGCCCCTGGTTATAATCTTGAAAGAGTTGGAATGAAAAACCAAAAGTTTGGATTTTTGTGTAAGTGATGCCAGATTTCGTTTTCTGGAGGCAGCTAGTTTCTGATGAGTTTTTGAATGATCAAATCTTGTCCAATGGCCATGAAACTATTTGAAGTAGACATCCTAAGCTTTAATTTGATATATACACTAGTGTAAAAAGCTAATTTAACTACATGATTTTTCATCAGTTACTTGAAGAACAAAAATAATAATTCACATGATGTAATCTTGCTTCTATTTTATATGTAACTGACGTCATAAGGTACAATATGGCATCAGTTACTAGAAGAACAGAAGTGGTAAATCATGTGACACAAATTTAGCTTCTAGTTTAAGTGTAACTGATGCCGTAATGTACAATATGACATCGAATATATATTCAACTGATGTCGCAATGAAGATACTAAAACAATAATAATTTAGGAACCAATATAGTCAGCACAAGAAGATATAATTAATATGAAGTTTTGGAATTTAATTGTGAAATAAATAAATTTGAAATATAACATGTTATAATTATAATTAAATACTATAAATAAATTTTTAAAAATAATTTTTCCAAAAATATAATTATATTATATTATAGATGAATTTTTTTAAGTGGGTCATTTATAGCTTAGGAACTAAACCTAGTAATTATAAAAAAAATTCGATAATGAATTATATATGGGTGAAACTTCACCTATAATTTATAATTTATTTACGAAGCTTACGTATAACGTTGTGCCTTATAAGAACCCAAGACCTTAATTATCATCCACATGGCTCTAAGGAAGTCTTAGAAATATGTTAATTTTTTTTAAAAGAAAAATATGGCTTCAGCCCCTAATTCATCCACAGTGAAATCTGCACCCGGTGCCCTACTTCATTCACAGCAAATTTCAATTCCAATCTACACCTGACACCCTAATTGATTCATAACAAATTCACTCTATATGGTGTTGATTTCAAATCCACAGATGCCTTAATTCATTCAGAGAAAGCAGAGTGAATTCATGGCTTCTCTATGGCATCAGTTTCAAATCCACATAAAAATGGAAAAACTGTACACAGTGACTTAACGATACATTTGGACTTTTGTCACTGTTGTTCGGTTTGTCTTATCATCCTCCTCCTCTTTCATGTTAAGACTATGTTAGAGTTCGGAGAGTTCTAGCTTTTCAATTATCATCATTTCTTCGCATTACCCATCTGCATCAGCAACCAGTGTAAGAGTCTTGAGTAATTCGATGCTTCAATTGTTGCCCTTCTATTTTGACCAATATTTGATTGTATCTAACGATCTATGGGAAATAGTAATTCCTATGCCTCTCAATTTGTTTAATTTGGGAAATCAGAAATTTTTGGCGAGATCGTGCCACACGGCATGATATATTGTTTTTGGTCATGAGAGTCTGGGAGGAGTTGGAATTAGATGAGACTCCCCTTATATTTTGTTAGATCTATGAAAGCTAGTATCTAGCTGATTGATTGTAATTTTTGGGATATGCATTATTAAATAAGTTTTCAGGCATTGTAGATCCAAATTTGTTGTAAGTGGAAGCACAGTGAAAAACTTTTTGACTGTAAGTGATCTGGATCTGCTCAGTTAGTCTATGTTCATGTTGAATTTGATCCAACTTAGTCTCTTATAATATGTGAGCTCAATTTGTTAGTATGACATTTGTTTTGTAATTGAAAGTAATACTCATTTCTTGAAGTATCTTCCATCTATTCTTGCTTAGTTTTGTTCCATTTTCCATAAGGTTCTACCACTTATTAACTTCCTAGCTATAATGTATGATATAAATAAGCCCATTTTGACTAGTTTTTTCAATTAAGCAGCTGATATCTTTTACTCAAGATTTTTCACAAATTCCTTAGTTCAATTTTAGAAATGAGTTTTAATTTCTATGTCAATCTTAGTTTCTATTAGCTGAAAAGGATGGAGCTCCTGTACTGGGTTGCTCTTTCCAGGTCTGGGGGTTTGATTTATCAAAACAAGATAAGGAAATATTTGGCACTGGGCTTATCGTCTTTGTAATACCCCGAATTTTGAGACTCGAGGCTAGAGAATAAGCCTGAGATTAGTGGATTGCTAAGTCCCGGTTTAGCAAGATCCCAAATTGTGATTAGGAGTTAATGACTACAAAAGTGGACGTGGTTAGTGATTAATGAACCTTTTTAGAGAATATAAAGTGGATTGTAGTCGCTTGTGTTATGAGCAACGCCAAAACCCTATATTTGAGTTCAATTGTGGATTAACATCCAAATTGACTTAGAATAGAGGGAATAATTGAATGGGGTATTGTGATGGAAATGGTGTCATGTTGTGGTATTTAATCATTGGAATTGATTTAAATTGGATTGGACACATTGGTTGCAAAACTAGAAATGTTGTCCAGTGTGAATTCTGTCTGGGAAGTCTTCTCGTGTGGACGTTTTTAATAGGAAAATGATGTCAGAAAATTATGAAACTTTCCAGTCTTAAAGTTCACATCCAAAGCTTTAAAATGGACATATAATTTGTGCCATTTCATGTTGGGAACTAGGAGATATGACTGTCCAAAGTTTGAGGTCGAAAATGGACTCTGTTTTGGGGCAGTGATGACATTTGTGTAATTCTGGAATTTTGTGGTGATTTCTGGTAATGGATTATATTTTTCCAATGAAGAGGACTTAAATACCTTTCATTTGGCTTTGGAATCACCTCATTTCTATTTTTCTAGAATTAGTTATGATTTTTCAAAGTTTGGGCAGAAAATCTGCCAGAAAATCCGAAAATGCCAATTTTGGGAATTATGACATCATCAAAAGGCAAGATGACATAAGCATGGAATTAAAACATCTTCTCATCATCTTCAGCTCTCATTTCCGACGTGCTGCACAGCTGAATATGGAGAGAGGAGTTGAGAGAAAAATAGAGAGAAAGAGGAAGAAATCTCACAAGGTAAGTCGATTTCTCCGACGATCTAGCTCCTAACGCGTATAACTCTGATACTAAGCTACTCCTTTATGTTCTTTAAGGTTTGGAAGCTCCTCTTTTAGTGTTTTGAAGTTAGGGTTTTCAGCCACAAGAAGGAAAAGCTAGTGGGAGCTTGAGGTAACTTCCAAACTCGTGCATATTGACTATTCTGGCTGTTATAGACAATTTAATCGGTGAAATTTCGCCGGATTGTCTTTGGTTCTAAAAATGGAAAATGGGTTTGTGGGGCTGTTATGCTGCCCAAAATCATACTAAATGATAGTTCTAACCTAATGGAATAGTCAATAAAGTGGTTAGGAGTATAAAGGAACGCATTTACGGAGCCGAAACCGAAAAACCCCAATTTTCCCCAGAGTACTTGTATATTTCGGTTATGGCTATAAATAGGTCTTAGAGTTGGATTTTCAATGATTTGATGGTTCCATTGAGTTCAGGAGCGAAAATTAGGTGGGGTTACAGTTGGTCACTTTTTCAGAACAGGCCAAAAAAGCATAATTACGAAAACACCCCTGAAACCCTTAAAGTGGGGCTGTCAAGGGTAATTTTGTAAGTGACATTGAATTTGATAATTCCGAGTCCGGAAATGGATTCCTTGGGCAAAAATATGTTAGAATAGCCCATGTCAAAATTTCAGGAAAAGTACAGTCGGACCGGGTACGGTGGGGCCGAACCGGGTCCCCGGGGACATTTTAGCAAATTTTCAATATAGCTTCATATGACCCTCAGAAACACTATGGAAGTATCTAAATAGTACATTTGACATTGTAGGATCGAATGTGAAGCCCCGAGTTGTTGGCAAGTAAATCGAGGAGAAAAGACTGGAGGTAGGGAACTTATCTCTCCTGCATGCTCTGATAACTGTATTAATGTGTTGATGCATGTTATTGCTTTGCTTGATTATGTGGAACATGTATGAATGATTTGAAGCTATGTTTCAATATATGCTATGGCCATATGTGTATCGTTCGAAGCATTGAGCTTATAGATTTGTCATTGTATGTGTGCATGAGTTATGGATGCAAGCATGTCAGGCATTAAACACTTATCTTGCCTGCATATTGATAATGCTTCCCTACTGAGATTCTCTCAAATCTCAGCCTCCCTTACCAACAATTTAGACAGGGCAAGTGGCTCGTGGAGGGAGCGGCAGGACTCATTCGAGATGAGATTGTGTAATCCCCATTTGAAGAATTGTAATGGGAAATTGTGCCCTGTATATCTTTAGCGAAGTTATGTACCCGAGATTTCCGGGATGATTAAGTTGTGCACTCTGATATTTTATGAATGTGATTTATCTTCGCGTAGAAATTGTATTCGAAATGTGAATATGAGACCAAGTTTATAAATGATTTCAAAAAGTTTTCCCCAGTGGGGGTAAAACTAGGGTGGGCACCACCAGCATGGGGCATCCTTAAAGTGGGGCTGTCAAGGGTAATTTTGTAATTGACATTCAATTTGATAATTCCGAGTCCGGAAATGGATTCCTTGGGCAAAAATATGTAAGAATAGCCCATGTCAAAATTTCAGGAAAAGTACAGTCGGACCGGGTACGGTGGGGCCGAACCGGGTCCCCGGGGGTATTTTAGCAAATTTTCAATATAGCTTCATATGACCCTCAGAAACACTATGGAAGTATCTAAATAGTACATTTGACATTGTAGGATCGAATGTGAAGCCCCGAGTTGTTGGCAAGTAAATCGAGGAGAAAAGACTGGCGGTAGGGAACTTATCTCTCCTGCATGCTCTGATAACTGTATTAATGTGTTGATGCATGTTATTGCTTTGCTTGATTATGTGGAACATGTATGAATGATTTGAAGCTATGTTTCAATATATGCTATGGCCATATGTGTATCGTTCGAAGCATTGAGCTTATAGATTTGTCATTGTATGTGTGCATGAGTTATGTGATGCAAGCATGTCAGGCATTAAACACTTATCTTGCCTGCATATTGATAATGCTTCCCTACTGAGATTCTCTCAAATCTCAGCCTCCCTTACCAACAATTTAGACAGGGCAAGTGGCTCGTGGAGGGAGTGGCAGGACTCATTCGAGATGAGATTGTGTAATCCCCATTTGAAGAATTGTAATGGGCAATTGTGCCCTGTATATCTTTAGCGAAGGTATGTACCCGAGATTTCCGGGATGATTAAGTTGTGCACTCTGATATTTTATGAATGTGATTTATCTTCGCGTAGAAATTGTATTGGAAATGTGAATATGAGACCAAGTTTATAAATGATTTCAAAAAGTTTTCCCCAGTGGGGGTAAAACCAGGGTGGGCACCACCGGCATGGGGCATCCTTAAAGTGGGGCTGTCAAGGGTAATTTTGTAATTGACATTCAATTTGATAATTCCGAGTCCGGAAATGGATTCCTTGGGCAAAAATATGTTAGAATAGCCCATGTCAAAATTTCAGGAAAAGTATAGTCGGACCGGGTACGATGGGGCCGAACCGGGTCCCCGGGGGCATTTTAGCAAATTTTCAATATAGCTTCATATGACCCTCAGAAACACTATGGAAGTATCTAAATAGTACATTTGACATTGTAGGATCGAATGTGAAGCCCCGAGTTGTTGGCACGTAAATCGAGGAGAAAAGACTGGGGGTAGGGAACTTATCTCTCCTGCATGCTCTGATAACTGTATTAATGTGTTGATGCATGTTATTGCTTTGCTTGATTTTGTGGAACATGTATGAATGATTTGAAGCTATGTTTCAATATATGCTATGGCCATATGTGTATCGTTCGAAGCATTGAGCTTATAGATTTGTCATTGTATGTGTGCATGAGTTATGTGATGCAAGCATGTCATGCATTAAACACTTATCTTGTCTGCATATTGATAATGTTTCCCTACAGAGATTCTCTCGAATCTCAGCCTCCCTTACCAACAATTTAGACAGGGCAAGTGGCTCGTGGAGGGAGCGGCAGGACTCATTCAGGATGAGATTGTGTAATCCCC
The DNA here is from genome assembly GCA_963242795.1 of Inga leiocalycina. NCBI lineage: Eukaryota > Viridiplantae > Streptophyta > Magnoliopsida > Fabales > Fabaceae > Inga > Inga leiocalycina. Next base: position 42,582,201 of record OY725328.1, on the reverse strand, counting down.
ATTTGAAGAATTGTAATGGGCAATTGTGCCCTGTATATCTTTAGCGAAGGTATGTACCCGAGATTTCCGGGATGATTAAGTTGTGCACTCTGATATTTAGATGAATGTGATTTATCTTCGCGTAGTAATTGTATTCGAAATGTGAATATGAGACCAAGTTTATAAATGATTTCGAAAGGTATTTTTGAAAACCCCATCATATGATGGGTTTAAATGTTATTTGATTATTATTGGTCTCTATTTCATTTTAATCGTGTATTTCGGATATAATTACTGAGGGGGTTACAGTCTTGACCAAGGGTTGGCCTTATGTTGTATTCAAGTAAAATATGGCCATCTGTAAAGAAATAAAAGAAGTTAACAGATTGAAGTAAAAGATTCTATCAATTTATGTTGCTTTTATTTTGCTGTAAGTGAAGCTTGAGTGACATGCTGGCATGTAACTGTCAAGTCATTTTATATTCTGTTATCATATATTAGTGGTTAACTTTCTTGTTTACCTAGTTAGTGGGTTAAAAATTTTCCAATCATTCAAGCTGTAGTTACAAAGAAAAGAATGTCAAAAGGAACTAGTCTGTGCTGGACACATTTAAAAATGGCACAGATGTATATTGGGATTATATTGACACCATTAAGGAAACTCCAGAGGAGTCAATTTTGTCACAACAGACTTCTGTGTACCTTATTCCTTTTATTTGTCATAGATTTGTTTCTCTAGAAGCTACTTATGAATTTTACTACAGTTTAGCAAAAAAATGTGGCTTTTCAATTAGATGACATCGCACTCTTGCAAAACGGTAAAAGAAGCTAAACAAAATTTCATTCTTTGGCAAGAAGGCTAGTTCATTAAGTCACAGCTGAGGTATGAATAACCTTGTGATTTCTATCATTCCCTAATTAAAATGGTATGCATTTTCATTTTTTTTATTACTTATTGATTTATTAATTAGGAACTACAACAATCAAAGGATTCTTTCCATTCAAATTCTCAACAAGCAATTGGACCCAGTACCAAACCAAAGCAACATGGCTTGAGATGGTTGGCTTCATTTGTTGTCGATATGGACAACTTCATTGGATTGAATGTGAGTAAGGAGATTGTAGGGCACCCTTTTGAATTAAAGATCTTCAAGCGGGATGTTCTTGACGTCATTTCTTTTGATTAGTTGAACATATCGATTATTTAAATTTTTCTTAAGTAAGTATGCACTTTTATTTTTGAATTTAACATTTAAGTTTTTTTTATGTCTTCACAACTTATTTCTCATTTTCATGGATATCTCCACAATCTCTGTAAAGAATTGGGTAAGATTAATAATTATGGATTCTTATGCCCACATTCTATTCAATTGCCTGGAAATAAAAATGTAAGTAAGAGAACATCATATATTGGAAGAACAATTAAATAAGGGAATAAAAAGAGTTTTTTTGCACTATTTATAGAAAGGTATTTATTTCTAATTCATCTATCACTTAAGTAAAAACTTTCTTAACGATATAATATGAATATGAATTCATATTGTAGTAATCATTAGAGGCTCACTGTTATTTGCCCATATGAACGTACTATATATTGGTTATGTTCTTTACAATGGGTAGTTAGTGAAGATACGATGTGGGTGTTTGAAATATAAGTTTTCTGTAAAACTCTATTCTATGGTATTTAAATATATCATTTTCTCACAATTATTTAATAATAGATCTTTGAAGATGCATTCTATGTTGGTGGGAAAGAATGCTCAAAGTGATGTCAATTAGGTCCTTTTGAAGGTAACGTAAATGCTTTAAATTTAAATAATGGATTGATGAATTATATTACTGGTTTACTGAATTTGATTATTCTTGTTTGTGTACATTCAAGTGCCATAAACAACTCAAAAAGATATTAGTGCGATATTATGTGATACGGTATATGTATAAAATCATCATTGAGGGCATCACTAACTCATTTAACAAGGTAATAATATATATATGTCATAATTTTAGTTTAGACCTTGGTTTTTTTCATATTAATGCTTACCTACATATTTTTTGAATTTGCAGCATTTTCAAAGTTGAGTCATATTCTGAAGCTCAAATAAAAGAGATATGCGACATTTAGTCTGAATACTTTCTACTTTTAACAAAATTAGAGTAGAATAATAAGTTGTACATGGTTCTCTTTTGTAATTTAATAATATTAGAAACACACTTTTGTTTTGACCATTTATTTATGTCATACATTGGTTGCAAGACTTACTTTGTTGTACATTTTTTTGTCAACATTGCATTGTTATACATTGGCTCTATATGATAGCAGGTTCTTGAAACAAGAGTTAATATATATAAGTTTAGCTCTCTTTTTTTAAAAATTATATTATAATTATGGGTCATAATTGGTAATTATGGCCTCAGTTTACATAATAATAGACACCATAAACAACCTAATTATGTCTCTATTACAGAGTTGGTTGAGCATATGCAAGATATCATAATAGTCTATTACAGTGTTGGTTTAGTTATAATGCGATGTTGTAATATATTCATTTACGATGTCATGTCTTCAGCAACTGACTTCGTCATATATTCATTTACGGCGTCATATCTTAAGCAAGTAATGCCATAATATATCTTTTTTTCTATGGCTAATTCCGGTACACCCTATATGCTGTGGTGAGAATGCAATTTTACCTGATGCTAAATTAACTTTTTCACTAGTGATAATATGTGTCATTTAGGTTTGTAGATGGTGAGATATGAATTTTTGAAGTTAGGCATTGAATTTGGAATGTTTTCTGGACGAGTTGTGTTGTTTGATGATTCTGGGGAATTTATCCCTGTAATTGGCAGTGGTTAATATTTTTCCATTAAAGTACACTAAATGAGGGTCACATAGGACTTTGAACCACTACTATTGGATTTTTCTATAATAAGTTATGATTTTTCAAAGTTGAGTGAAAAATCTGGCATATTAGGTGGACCCACAAAATTATGGCATTTAAGGTAATTTGAGCCAAGTATGGGTCCAAATAATAGAGTCAAGTCCAAGAGGCTAAAGTAGCCCATTAGACACTCAATTGTCATGGCTTTGATGATGTGGCTATATATCTTGGGTCATGTGTAACCCCCTCACCGTAATTACATGCGGATTACAAAATTTAAGTGAAATAGAGACCAATAAGACAAAACAACAATTCATAATCCCTCATCCCAAGATGGGGTATTTCAAAATCATTTCTAAAGCATACTTAATCTTGGTCTCACATTCACGTGCGGATATAATTACCAGAGCGATCAAATCACATAAACAATATCAGAGTGCGGAAACCAAAATCCCGGAAAACCCCGGGTTACTTACATAAATAACTTGGGTTTAAGATTTCCCAAATATGGGGATTACATAACCAAAATAATCATTTACATTCTTAAATACACTTGTCAATCCCACATCCAAAACTATGATAACCAACTACCACTTAGATTTCGGAGTAAGCCTAACTACTCCTGGTTGTCCGCTTCCCTTTCGAGCCACTTGCCCTGTCTGAAAAAATTAGTCATATGGAAGGGGTGAGATTCTAAAGAATCCCAGTAGTAACAACAATTTCATACCACATGCAATCACAGAATATGCACACCAATCATTTCATACAGCAACACAAGTCACTCCACCCTCATCCCCTTTTACCGTCGGGAAGGCATACGACCTTTACCCGAACCGTTGTTAGCGACTCAGGGACTATTGGCGTGGCAGTGCATACAGTTAGCCACACGGCTCAAATATAGCCTTTCGGCTTTCACAAATGGCCCATCGGCCTTCACAAATAGCCTTTCGGCTCACAATTAGCCTTTCGGCCCACATATACACATATATCACACCCTAACCTCATCCCCTTTTACCGCCGGGAAGGCATATGACCTTCACCCGAACCGTTGTTAGCGACTTAGGGACTATTGCTATAGCGGTGCTTCCCCAGTTTTCACAAAACTTGCAGCATACGATATCCATTTCAAAACAATGACATAATATACATACAATGTATCACACAAGGTATAAAGAGAGAGTCACTACCTGTATCCTTCCTGACTGGCTCTTGCACCTTAGCCTCACGAGGACGACAGATGTCAAATCCTATATCAATTTGGGACAACCAATCAATTTCTTATCCATATGTATATTTCAATAATATTCTATGTTGGTTATCATTTAGGACTCTTTAGGTGACTATTAGAGGCCTAAACATATGCCTAAAGGGTTGGAAGACACTACCCAAAAGACCCCTTACTCGAAGGCAAAACACTGATTTTTGGTCATCTCACTCGAGCACAGATGCTCTCACTCGAGCACAAGTACGGACATCACTCGAGCACCAGAGAGAGTGAGACTGCGAGTGAGAACCCGAGAGGACAAGGAAACCCTCGAGCACTGGCTCACTCGAGCACGCTGATCCTCACTCGAGCACAAGGACAAATGCCTCACTCGAGCACCCGCGAGAGAAGCTCAGGAAGTGAGGACCCGAGAGCACACAACGCTCTCCCAGCACTGGATCACTCGAGCACAGCCATTTGCACTCGAGCACACACCTCACACCCGCGAGTGAGAAGGCACACTCGAGCACCTTACTCGTGAGTGAGAACCCGAAAGCACAACTCCTACCTAAAGCACAACCTCACTCGAGCATGACCCCCAGTGCTCGAGTGAGAAGGCTATGCTCGTGAGTGTCAGAGCACACTCGTGGCATCTACCAGCAAGTGAAGACCTGAAAGAAACCCTTCACTCTGAACTCCCACTATCACTTGAGCAGACTATGCTCACTCGAGCATGTTCTTCACTCACTCGAGTACAAAGCGATGTGCTCGAGCATTGCCCATAAAACCCAGGCGCACTCGAAGCAGAACAGGGAAAAACTCTCCCATCACTCGAGCATGATCATCCTGTGCTCGAGTGATGTTCATCAGAGACCCAGAAACGCAGCCAAAAACCAGAAACACCAGATGGTCAAATTCACTCCCAAAGGTTCCCAAACTCTACCAAAAGCTCACACATACTTGGCACTACTTAGGGAACACAATGGCAACTTCATAAACACTCCAAAAACCCATTTGACCACAATCATTCATTAAGGTCTCAATGACACACATTCTCCAAATTTCCCTTAACACATTTCCATCATTCCAGATTATTTCCAATAATCAAATAACTTAACATTAACTCATTTTTACCAGCAAACACAATGAAACTCCTAAAATCCACATTTGGTGCAAATTAGGGCAAATTTCCATATTTTTCCCAACTTATCCACAATTCACAAACAATATATCAAAATGCTCAAAATACCTACCTCTTCTCTTTGCTCAATTCAGAACCTTGATTCCTCAACTTTCAATTTCGGCCAAAATCCCAATCAACACCATTCAAGGCTCTACAATCATCACAATGTAGCTCTCATTGAGATGAACAATATTAGAGAAGAGGATTGGAGTAAAGGAGAAGCATTTCTTACTAAAGATTAAAGCTTTTCCTTTCTCTCTCCAAGCTTGATTCAGTGAAAATGGAGGAATGAAAGAGAGAGAATATGGTAGAGGGAGAAGATGATGATGAAATGTCACTTCCTCCCCTAGCACACAGACACCACCGAAATGAGAGAGAAGAGAGAGGAAAGTGGTATTTTGTCTCTTAGTGTCATATCCAAGGGCCTCCATTATGCCACTTGTCACCATCTACACTTTTTCTCAAAGAGCTCACCAAGTCACAAAACATAGGATTCCGACCCACGGTCAAGGAATCACAACCATTGATCTTAAATACCACATGTATTTATTCCCAAAATTCACATTACATTAACTCCAAAAGTGTTTAATCAAGATAATTACATTAATTATCAGAGTCATTAGCCCTAATTACAAATCAGGATATTACATCATGAGGAAGAAGCAACTTCAATAGTTGGAAGAAAAGGTACCAAAAAGGGGACTCAAAGATAAATGGTAGTGAACTTACTTACTTGCATGTATGTGATGTTTATACTGTGTATCGATTTGCTATATTTCTTTACTTTATTATGTGAACAAGTATGAATGAATAAAGCTTTGTTTCTGTTTTTGCCATGGCTATAAGTATGTTGCATGAAATATTGAGCATGCAGAATATCATTATGTAAACATGAGCCTATGAAAGGCAAGCATATCATACACTAGTACTCATCTTACATGTATTGTCTATAATTTTTGCTACTGAGATCCCCCCAAATCTCACCCTCCCCCACCAACCATATAGGCAGCTGAGCACAAAAGAGGAGTACAGGACACTATATCAGGAAAGAAGTTGCAATGAAGAAGAGAAGAATTATTCACGCACTAGTCCGTTATGTAAATTAATATATTTAGAACGGATAATTGCATAATCCGTATGATAAATGAATTAACTATCCAAGCGTGATATTTTAATTAAAAATGGGTAATCACACTGTACAAGCCCATTAGTTAAGAAACCTTCCACACATAAAAACGAGCAAAGAATCACTCTGATTAAGATAATAACGAGAATTAAGGAAAGATGAGTATTAAGAAATGATGAGTTACGAAGAAATTGCGAACTACTTTATGATAATTTGTGAAAGGTTTTGCAATATTCAGAAAAACCCGCTCAACTACAGGTTTGAATCTTGTCTTGAGGTTGGGAATTGCAAGAACTTTATAAATGAATATTAGTTTATAAATGAATATTACTATATGGTTTGAATTCATTGTATCAAACTCATCAGATTGATTTCAAAAGTAAGGTGTGACACTTATGGTATCAGAGCATAGATTTTGGCATTTGGCTAGTATGCTGTGCTGACGTGAACAATATCCTTATTGATATTTATATAATCCTGAGTGATACTATGATTAAGAAGTATGGGTGATAGCTGAACCTATAGGGAATAGAATTTTCCTTAACCACTAAGTGGCAAACTTATTTAAAGGAAGGGGTAGAGTTGTATATAGAGAATGAAATGGAGTAGTGATGGATACCTAGTATAGAAGGGCATGAGCTCCAAAGAATCTGATGCTAAGCTACTCTGTGACTCATATTCTAGTGGAACTCTATGGTGAAGCATGCTCAGGTGAGAGTAATCCCGAGATGGGTGACTCCACTGGGAAGTTAAGTTAGTAGGGTTATGTAGACTTAAGGAATAGTGATTATCTTAAGATTTCTCCATAACTATGGATCATCTGAGTTAGATGAACTGTATTTAAAGGCATATAGAATGAGAACTTTGAACCTCAGGATTAACGTTGAATCTTTAGTGAAACTTGAGGTTAATACTTGAATATTGTAAAGAATAGAATTAGAGCTATGAATCATGATGATTTCTAGCATACATATTGGGTATGATTGAGGACTCAATTAAAATTGAGGTTATAGATCAAGTATGAAGTTAAGAATTGGATTGTGATCCAAGAATCTATTTTAAGCTTAGGTTCTTAAGAACACTGAAATGGCCCAGAGTTGTTTGAGGCACAGAATATAGTTAAGGATGCTCAACTGATGACTAGGAATGACCTTAAGGTTAAGAAGTAAAGAAAGAATGTTATATATTGCTTCTTTACCTAGAATGATGTTTTAGTAATATGAATAATGACTCGAGGTGATTTGAGGTATTACGAGAATGATTTAAAGAATATGTTAGAATCTAGAATCCTCTATAAGATAAATTGCATTTGAGGCAGAAGAATGCGATAGATGCCTGACCATATACCCCAGTGAATTATAACCTAAGAATCAAATGATAGCTGAATTAATTCCCTAGGTAATTGAATTGAATTGAATGAATTAAGTACCATAATGAATTGAATGAATTGAGGTACTAGAATGACTTGAATCAATTGAGATTTTTGGAGGTTGCTAATCCAGGGAAAGATCTTGATCATAGAATATTCCTTTAGAAAGAATGAATGAGAAAGTTGTTCCCTATTGAAACAGAGTGCTATAAAGAATGAGAATAGTGATGAATTATGGTCTCATAGTTGAGACAAAGAATAGAATGAACAAGTAGCTAACGGATTCCTTGTGCGACCTGGGTAGATTACCCCATTATGTAAGGGAAGTAGAATTATGCCTGGAGTTGGACCGATATAGAAAGTCCATACAGAATGACCCTATATGAGATGGAAGAATGTAGAATTGTTAGAGAAAAAGGTTTGTGACCTGGTAAGTCACCATGGGGTGCTCCAGTGCTGTTATGGAAAGAAGGACAGAAAAGAGAATTAAGAAAGAATAGGCTCGAAAGAACAAGTCAAGTGAACTCTTGCTCTTGTATCTTATGTAATGGTTCTGCATGTATGTATATACCTAGAGTATATTCGTATTATGAATATATGGTAGGCAGTCAGGCCTTTTGAGGTAGCGTGTCCTTAGGCAGTCAGACCTAAAAAGTATTCAAAATTAGAAGGGTAAAAGCCCATAGACGTAAGACCAAGAATTGTGGGGCTATAACACCATTATTGCAAAGCATTAAAAACATTTTAAAAAAGTGTAATAAAGTCAAACCAATGACCAAAAACAATTTTCAACCCATTCGGGGTCCCAATTGCAATATAAGGTTTGATATTGTACTCAAGTGAGTTTTCAAAAACTTTTCAAGACACACTCATCTATGGAGTAGGATGTACTATCTTCTTGTTCCCATATTCCAAAAAAACATTATTCATCATCAACCAATCAAAACCCAATATAACCTCTAATTAATGGAGCGGCAAACAAATCAAATCAACCGTAGACTCATGCCCCTTAACATTTATCATATAATTCAGACAAGCATCAACAGTCATAGTTTTGACACCCATCAACGTAGATACAACCAAGTCAAACAACAGTTTATGAATATGCAATCCTAGGCATTTAACACTGTCATAAGCAATAAAGGAATGACTAGCACCCGAATCAAAGTATGTAGCAAACTACCATTGAGAAGAATTTTACGTTGAATCAGCTAAGGAGACTTCTTTGCCTTTTCGTGTGTCATGGCAATCACTCTATCTTGATTCTTGGGCCTGGGCTCTACTGCTTGCTAGGGCATTTTATGGCAATGTGGCCTGGATTTTAGCAAGCATAGCAAATGATCTAGCTATTAGGGCTATTACAGAACTGACTAGGATGAGGCATACCACACTGAGGGCATAATCGAGATGGTAGGGGTCTCTGGTAGCCTGGTTCTCTATCCGAGAGGGTCTCTTATCATTTTCCCTTGGCGAGAATGTTGGAAAATGTGCCCTAAGGGCCAATCATTGTACTTTGAACATTATTATTTTAATGAAATTTCTCCATTCTGTTATCATATTATTTGCATGTTAATTGTGATAATTGTATCCTTGGATAATTCATAAAGATTGTCCTAAAATATCCCTGGTCAGTCATCTATGTGGGAGCAAAGATGAAACAAGACCAGTATGACTTTGATAAGATATGGAGATACGAATCAAAGTCTTAGGCATTTGTAAGAGTACAAGGTACTGGACCGACCCACTATGAGAAAGCTACATGGATTAAGTCATAAGCTTTTCTCATGTATAACCACGTCATAATGCCCTTAGACCTGAGGTCATCATGGATTCCTACATGAGAGTTGCTAAGCTTTGAACTAGTCAAAAGTCACTTTTGACCGGGTGATGATAAAGGCAACGATCAGGCTTAGTGGTTTTTCATGCATAGGAATATGAATGATCAAGATGGAATTTGTCCCTCACATTAGTAGAGAGATATTACTGGGCCCCTCGATGAGTGAGTCTGAAAAATGTATGGCCATACTATGATGAAAGGAGTTTCTGTCTCTGTTATTAGGCTACTCAAGAATCGAGAAAGTAATGGTCAGGAACAAGAGGATGACATTATCCATACCTTATCCTTGATCGATATATCGTGTGACAAAAGGGACGTGACATGGTTGTATGACAGGTTGCATCGTGATAAGGATCCTTATATGAATTGGGTAGTTGTAATGTCTTGCTAGAGGTCGCTTGCGACTTTTGGGTTAGTATAGCTATTGGCCCACTGCCAACTTCATATGGGCCTACAGAGTTGCACACAAGAATGGCTCAACACGAGATAATGTTTAATTTAGGGTGGATGAATTTTATATTTATATATCTATAAAATATAAAATTCATTAATAATATTATATAGATATATATATTTTCAACATATATATATATGTATATATATATATATATATTATATGATATTATTATATTGTGTTAGTTTTAAATTTAATTTATTAAGATATATTAAATTTAATAACTAACATGATAGAGATATAGTATCTCAGATTTAATTTATGAAGATAAATTAAATCTAATGGCTCTTTTATTTGGATTAAACAAATAGGTTAAATTAAAACTGTTGGACAGATTTAATTTAAATTGAATTTATTTAATTAGCTCATCAAGATAATTAATTGTTAATTAATTTTGAAATTAATGATGATTAATTTTGAAATTTGAAAATAGCCCTCATAGGTTATAAACTTGATAGAGCAGATATATTCATATACACATGAGAATTGAGAGCCGCAAGTGAAACTCGAGGAGACATTAGAGGCACTAGCACGCAGTCTCGGTTGGAGAGCATTCGTGTGGATACTGGTAGAGGGAGCGGACCTGACGTGTTGGCTCCTAGAGATCGTGAAAACTCTAAATCATCAAAAAGGTATGAATCCTTCCAACTTGGTTTAAACGCCGTTGATAGATCCTCGATTAGGATCGGTGAAAATTTTTAAAATTCTTCCGCTATGCCTACCGATCCTAACAGAGAATCCTTACCCCTTTCATTTATGGGAGGCATCTCACTAACTAGTTCTACTTCAAATAGTGGCATTTCTACTCACATACAACCTCAACAAGTTACTTTCTATCAGCCGGTAGACTTCTACTACCCAGTTGAATTCTGTGAACTGCTAGAAAACTAACTTCTCTTCCATCTCAGGCTTTAGTCTCCAAATTAGCATATCATAACTCTATTCCTCATCATCCTTGAACCTCAGATAATAGGAGTAACGGGACAAGCAGATGAATCAGGATAAGTACTCATCAAAGGTCTTATTTTCACCCTACTATATAGCCACGAAATCCTTCTCCTTTTCGGCTGTCACAGACCTCAGGAAATATTTCTCATTAAACTTTTCTTTAAACAACTCCTAAGTCAACAAAATATTTCAGGCCTATAAAACTACTGTTGTATTCTTCCACCAACGGTTAGTATCTCCCTTTAGCTTATATATGGCCATTTTGGCCTTAATCTCCATAAGATACTCTAGTACTTTAAAGATTTTCTCTAATTGGACTAGCGAGTCCTCGACAACTTATGGATCAAATCTTCCTCTAAATATTAGGGGTTGGTATTTGCAGAATTTGAGCATCTAATACTGGAGATTCTCCCTTTTATAGGCCAGAACAACAGGAGGCCCTTGATTTGATTCAAGCTACTATAATTCCTCATCATACGAATGATGTTCTTCATCAGATTTACCTTACTATTCTCAGATTGTGCCCTATCTTCATTTTGCTTTTGCTTCACTTCCTGAAGTTCCTCTATTAAACTATAAATCATGGCTTGCTGGTCTGTCAGCATGCCAAATATCTTTTGTATAAGATCAATTGGGTTGTGATTCACCATTTCCTTCACCACAACTTATTCAATCTCTGATTCTACTGGTATGTTCATCAGTTAAACCATTATTTCTTTTAACTATTTAGGAAAAGATTTGTACTATTAATATCACATTGGACAAGTACATATATTCCTTAAAAATTAAACAGCAGCACATAACAGGAAAACACACACGTACACATATATATTATTGCAAGCAGTCTTATTTACATCAAAGTGGCTTGATATTTACATCAAAAGAAGCCTATACTACCTTATCATTACAAGCTAAATACATATTAGTCCTATACTCGTTATGTAACCCCCTGCCGTAATTAATATCCGGATTATTCGATAAACGTGAAATAGAGACCAATAAGTCCTCAACAACCTTTATAAACCATCAACCAGACGGGGTTTTCCCAATCACATTTCGAAATCATTTAAAACACGGTCTCATATTTACACTCCGAATATAATTACTATGCGAAGATAAATTACATTTATACAATTATCAGAGTACGCAAAATAAATTCCTGACAATTCCGGGATCATATCTTCGCTCAATAATCATAGGGCACACTAGCCCATAAAACTCAAATATCAGGGATTACACAACTTATCCGAATACATGCATTGATAACCACCTATCACAAGATTACAACCCGAACGAGTCCCGTCGCCTTTGATTGCTTACTCCATCCTCGATCCACCTACCCTGTCTAAATTGTTGGTAGGGGAGGGTGAGATTCGAGAGAATCTCAGTAGGAAACAGATACCATAATGCATGCATGATAGATGCTATGTGTATGACATGTTAGCTTTATCTAGATGCATGCCACATAATGACATTTCTGTATGCTCAATGTTTCATGTAACAAAACTATGGCCACAGCAAAACAGAAACAGAGCTTCATTTATTCAAATATGCTCTACACAATCACATAAAGCAATCACATACATCACTACACAAGCAAAGATATCAAATACATGCAAGTAAGGTAAGTCCCCTACCTCCAGTCTTTTCTCCTCGATTTGCGTGCCAGCAACTCGGGGCTTCACATTCGATCCTACAATGTCAAATGTACCATTTAGACACTTCCATAGTGTTTCTGGGGGTTATATGAGTCTATAATGAAAATTTACAAAAATACCCCCGGGGACCCGGCCCGGGCCCGCCGTACCCGGTCCGGTTGCACTTTTCCCGAAATTCTAATATGGGCTTTCCTAACATATTTGAGCCCAAGGAATCCATTTTCGGACTCGGAATTATCAAATTCAATGTAAAATTACGAAATTGCCCTTGGCAGCCCTACTTTTAGGGTTTTAGGGGTGTTTCCGTAATTATGCTTTCTCGGCCTTTTTTGAAAAAGTGCCCAACTGTAACCCCACCTAATTTTCGCCCCTGAACTCAATGGAACCATCAAATCATTGAAAATCCAACTCTAAGACCCATTTCTAGGGCTGGCCGAAATTTATGAGTTCTCCAGGGAAAATCGGGGTTTTACGATTTCGGCTCCGTAAACGCGTTCCTTTCTACTCCTAACCACTTTATTAACCATTACATTAGGTTACAACTAACATTAAGACCCAATTTGGGCAGCATAACCCCTAGGCCACATCATTTCCAAACTTTAAAACCAATGGCAATCCGGCGAAATTTCACCGATTAAATTGCCCACAGCAGCCAGAATAAGCAATATACGAAAGTTTGGAAGTTACCTCAAGCTCCCACTAGCTTTTCCCAAATTTGGCTGAACCCTAGCCTCTCTAAAACACCAAGTTTTGAGCTTCACAACCTTAAAGAATAAAGAGGAGTGGCTTAGAGTCGGAGTTATACGCGTTAGGAGCTAGATCGTCGGAGAAATCGGCTTACCTTGCGAGATTTCTTCCTCTTTTTCTCTCTTTTCTCCAAGCTCTCTCCACGTTTTTTTCTTGCTTCAGCTGCTGTGTGCGACAGAAATGAGCTGAGGAAGATGATAACATATGTAATTCCATGCTGACATCATCTTTTAATGAGATGATGTCATAATTCCCATTTTCGGATTTTCTGGCAGATTTTCTGCCCAAACTTTGAAAAATCATAACTAATTCTAGAAAAATCGAAATGAGGTGATTCCAAAGCCAAATGAAAGGTATTTAAGTCCTCTTCATTGGAAAAATATGATCCATTACTAGAAATCACCACAAAATTCCAGAATTACACAAATTTCATCACTGCCCCAAAACAGAGTCCATTTTCGACCTCAAACTTTGGACAGTCATATCTCCCAGTTCCCAAAACGAAATGGAACAAATTATATGTCCATTTTGAAGCTTGGGATGTGAACTTCAAGACTGGAAAGTTTCATAATTTTCTGACATCATTTGCCTAGTCAAAACATCCACACGAGAAGACTGCCCAGACAGAATTCACACTGGACAGCATTTCCAATTTTTTGCAACCAATGTGTCCAATCCAATTTAAATCAATTCCAATGATTAAATACCACAACATGACACCATTTCCATCACAATATCCCATTCAATTCCTCCCTCTATTCTAAGTCAATTTGGATGTTAATCCACAATTGAACTCAAATACAGGGTTTTGGCGTTGCTCATAACACAAGCGACTACAATCCACTTTATATTCTCTAAAAGGGTTCATTAATCACTAACCACGTCCACTTTTGTAGTCATTAAACCCTAATCACAATTTAGGATCTTGCTAAACCGGGGCTTAGCAATCCACTAATCTCAGGCTTATTCTCTAGCCTCGAGTCTCAAAATTCGGGGTGTTACACGTTACATATATTGATACACATAATTAACCATTTGCCAATGAAAACAAAAAAACTCAAAAGGACCATAATCTAGAAAATCATTTTTCTTCATCGACCAAAAACTAGATTCAAGGAAGTATAGAGTGGCCCTAATCCATAAATCATCTGGTACTCCTAGCCTATATAAATTCTAATCCCAGTATAATCGCTTCACTTTATCTAGGAACACTAAGTGATGAAGTGGTGGGGATGGATGCTCAGCAGTAGTTTTCCAAAATATCTTCATAATATAATCCCACAGCCCTTAGTGAGGGCACAGATCATATGCTAGCTTGATAGGTAGAGCTCTAGAGCTAGCATCAGAGTCTAAGTACTGCCCCACATATGGTCCTTTAGGTCATTAGTGTCACTGACAAAAGATTTATCCCTAGGGGCATGTCCGAACATTTCTAGAATTATAACCTTCTTTCTCAGGGTGATTGCCATCCTCGTCCTACCCAGTATTCTAAATACAAGTACCCTCTATCCTTCTAGTACATGCCTATTTTCTTGAGGTTGGTTAACTGAAGGGACTGATCCACTTCTCTGTCTTGTTCTATCGCTCATACTTCCTAACACAAAGACACTAGCCAAGGGTTAGAACCTATCAATATAAGCAAATAACTGTAGTAATAACCTAACATTTCTAGAATCATGCTTTGACACTAAAAAAGTAATACCTTCATTTTGTAGACTTGGATAAGTGAAAATGTATAGTGAATTGAACTGATAGACTAGGATTCGATCCTAGAGTAACAAACTTTCAAAAACAATCGTAAATCCCAACCTCAAACATAGAGCATAGACCTGGGATTGAGTGGGGGTGTTTCAGAAGAAATTTAAAGCTTTTCAAAAAAAATTTCATGAAGGTTTACTACTTCACTAAGTCTCATCAGTTATCGGTTCCTTTTTATCAGAGTGTTCGAGTGTGTCTTTGCTTAGGTCTTATATATTATATGTTCTTTAATATTCCTTTAGTTTTTGGAAGCATGGTTTAACTATTATTACTGAACTACTAGCTTTTTACCACTTTACAAAGCTACTGGTACTACTAGTTATACCATGTCACTATTTTTAGGTTTACCAAGTCATATATATTATATATAGAGCCAAAATAGACAACTAACAATAAATAAAATCTTTACGCTGCATCTTCTAGCAATCCATATTTACCTTCTTGTCCCTTGAACTGTTAGTCTATACTATAGATTGGTTATAGGAAAGGGGTGTGTTTTAAAGAGAATTGCAAAAGTAACAAGCATTCAATCATACATAATACAAGAATGCAGAGCATGTCACACAATCATCATATAACAACCAATATCACATCAGCATTCAGTACTCAACATGCAGCATAACTACATAGAACACATTACCACAATGCTTGGTAAAATAAATCATATGGCCCCCGGGCGTCTACCTAGTGCATAAACACATTTCCATGGCATAGGCGTCCACCCTGCATATTCTGAATGCTCAAAAAAATACATGATGAAACCATAGACATACAAAGTATCTCATAACATATGAAAGAAAGAGTTACTACCTGGATGCCTTTCCTGAGGGGTATCTAACTGTTTCTTTGAGCTCGGACAAATCTTAGATCCCGAATAACTAACAAGTCCTATAATCAGAATTTGCGGACAATGTGTTACTATCTAGTCTAATTTTATCATAAATCACTTTCTTATGTTGGTGATCATTAAGGTCATTATGGTCCTTTTACCAAGGCAACCAATGACTTAAAGTGGTTAAATTATCCTAAGGGACTAATTGTAATGCCCCAAAATATGTAATGAATATGGATGAACTTTTTTGGGGAATAAAGTGTAAATTATGACCTAAATCAGTAGTAGAAAGTGGCCAAACCCAATATTAAAGTTTACTTATGGTGACAAAGTTTAAATTGAATCAAAAGTGAGGGGGAGAGTTAATGACATGCAATAGAGGGGTCAAATAATGTGTTAAGTGGTGTTAAATAGAAATTGCCAGAGTCAGGGGTAAAACAGGAAGAAAGAAATTTATCGACTAATTAGTCAGCCACCGACAAGGAAACTCACCATCAACTAAAAGAGTAAGTGGTGTGACTAAATTGCAAATGGAATTAGTGGGAACAATCATATGGTTACATGAATGTCAAGAAGCCATGAGATCATGACACATGGCACCACAAGATTTAGGCAAGAGAGAGTTGAAATGTCAAACGTTAATCTCTAAATCCTCCCTCTCTGTTCTCAAGTCTGTTAAGGGTAATGGAGGGCTGAAAAATATGATCCATAAAACATTTCTCACTCTCTCTCAAATCTAAAAAACATTCAAGGTAAGAAAGGGAGGAAAGAGAAAGGATTCAAGGTAAAGGTAAGACTTATTGCATTTTGACCTAGAAGATGGCCTCTAATGCTCAAGACCTCTTCTTTAACCTTAGTCCTCTTAATGAGGGCTTCATTGTATGGTTTTAGGTTTTCAAGTGGAGGTGTTTTGTGTACTCAAGAAAAACTATTGGATTGAGAAACAAAGAGCAAGCTAGAGGAAGTAGAAGAGGTGAGCAAAAGCAACCTTTTGACATATATATTATGGTCATTGGTTGAGTATTTGAAGTTATAGATTTCTATCCTATTTTCATGCATATAGGGTTTTATTGATTTCATGGTGTTTTGTTGATAGTCTTGGTGTCATGTGATGTCCATTGAATTTTTGAAATTGATTTGAGGATTGAATGGAAAGTTTGGACATTATGGATGTTGTGTTGAATTTCTGCCCTAAAATAGAGCTTATGAAAGGAATATGAATTTGGTTGTTTTGATGTTTCCATTGGATTCTATGCAAAAATTGTGTAGGGAGTAGCCTCGGTTGTGAATTTTGACTAATGGAAACATATGTTGAAAAATTAGAATTTTCGTCAATAAAAACTCTAAGTAGGGGAGTCGATTTGCATGGTAGTTTTGAATGAGTAAAAGGTGTCTAAAAATTCTGAAATTTTTCAGTCCAAATGGTAGACATGCCAAGCTTTGAATTGATATATAACGGCTATCATTTTGATGTGTGTGTTGGAAGTTATGTACTTCTAAAGTTTGTTGTAGAAACTGGAAGTTATTTTGGAGCAGTATGGAAACTCATTGAAGTATGTATTTTTGCGGTTGTAGATGGTAGTGATTTATAGTTTTCCTGTATACAGTACTTAAAAAGCTTCAATTAGGACTTGGAATCACTCTATTTTGATTTTTGTATATTTAGTTATGACTTTTAGAAGTTCAGCCAAAAAATAAGAATATTCTTTCCCACAGCCAAGAGGTTATTGGCTGCAGCCAAAAATCTTCTAAATTATTTTTTGCCATGGCTAAAGGTTTTTAGCAATATTGAAAATGTTTCTGGCTATATTTTGCTATGGCCAGAGCATTCCATGGCCACGACCAAACCCCAATTTCAGTACTTTACATTTTGAAACGGCGATAACAGGTCTAGCTTTTCCTAATCCTTTAAGGCTTTTTTTTAGCTTCTAGTAGCCATCTAAATGACTCAAATGATAACCAACCCTAAGTGTTTTAGAATTATTTAAGAACTAAGAAAGGGAATAACTCATCGTTCTTATTTATGATTATAGGATTTGACATATGCCCTGATTGTGAGAACCTATGCTCGAGCATGAACGGAAAGAACAAGATAGTGACTCTTTCTCTTATATCATGTATAATACTTGTATGTTTGTGCTTATAATTAAATTATGATGAATGTGAAGGCTGCCATGAATACAACAAAAACTATCGCTATTGTAAATACAGTGAAAGCTATCGTGGTCATAAATATAATGAAAGCTGTCATGAATGTGGATACAATGAAAGCTATCTTGAAAATGTATACAGTGAAAGCTGTCATATTGTGTATATAGCTGTGAGAGCTACTGTTTATGTGACAAAAGTCAAGAATGTGATTGCTGCTGTGGATGCTGTCGTGTTGTTGTTTTATGATAATTGCTTACATGCTTTATTCATTATATATCATATGAGTGAAAATGTTACTACTGAGATTCATATGAATCTCACTCTTTCTAATGATTAACCTGCAGGCAGGGCAAGCAGATCAAAAGAGAAGCAGGTAACCAAGGGTGGTTAGTGCTCCCGGCTAGAAGATTAGCTTTTTATGTTGGTTATAAACCTTGTGGATTAATGTATATGATGTACATAAGTGTAAGATAGTAAATATCGATGTATCTACTGTAGATTTGTGTAATGGTATGTAATCCCAAGTATGGGAACTAAGATGGGCACTTATTCCTTGTAGACCCTCATAGTTCATGATTTTAACTCAAGAGTCCTCAAGAAATTTTGTTATGCACTTTGATATTATAAATGGAACAAAATCAAACAAGCTAAATAGATTCAAAAAGTGGAAGTGAGAGCATATTAAAGAGGTTTTGAAAAGTTTTTGAAAGCCCACTTGACCACAGGACCGAATCATGTCTTCATTGATAAGTACTTTGCCAAGTCAATTAGGCTAGAGAAAGAATCTAAGTTCTTATCGATCAAGCAGGGTGATGCATAAGCTTTTGATGACTAGTTTCTTACTTCATCCAACTATCCCAATACTCCTCTTATCTATAATGCATGGATGATGAGGCATAGAGTTCCCATATGCTGATTTAAGGGTTGAGATTGGAAATGAGAAAGAGGTTAGCCACCCGACAGTTCATTGAATTCAACAAAGCGGTGGAGGAGTACAGAATCACAGAGAATAATTTGAGGGATTTGTACCCAGCCAAGGGTGGTAGTGGCCATGGTGAACCTAACAAGAGAAATTCTTCCCAGAAGCGAAAGGGGCAAGAATCCTCATCCAAGGGCAATGATAAGAAACCTTATCGACCTAGGGAATGTGAGTATTAGGGGGCCCCAGTGACATGGTCATGTCCTCATTGTGGCAGGGCACATAACGGCAGAACGTGTTTAGGGCAAATAATTTGCTATAACTACAAGTAGCAAGGACATATGGCCACTAAGAGAATGTTGCTGCTCGTAAGACTTACAGTGGTGTAAGCAGGAGAGAACGTTGCTGCTCATAAGACTTGTATATGTAAGCAAGAGAGAAAGGTCATAGGTTTGTTTTTCTGCATATAAGACTTGTCGTAAGGGGGAGAGAAATTTCTAGTATTTCTTCTCGTAGTCCTTTCAAGGACAATTGTTGTCTTACGGCATTCCTAGAGCCTACTAAATCTTAGAAGAATAGTGAAAATCTCAGTAGGTCTTGATCTCTGAGGACTGGACATAGGCCTGGTTTTTGGCCGAACTAGTATAACTCTCTGTGTGCTTATCTTCTCAACTCTACTCTAGTTACAACTATTACCATATCACCTCATCAACTAAAAAATTTATCATATCACCTAATTCACCCCCTCTTGGGTAAAGCTTGCCTCTTTCATTTGGTATCAGAGGCACGTCTTCTCCAAAGAGCCTAATAGCTTAAGAAGGATCAGATAAATGGCAACAATAGGTGAAAACATTCTTCCAGATAGAGTTTCATCACTAGACATCCTGGTTTTGTTAGAGAATATTTTTTGTTTTGGAAAGCTAAGTTCAGAGTATTCGTGATGGCTAACGAGTACGGTTTATGGAATGTGATATAAGATGGTGACTATGTCTGTCACATCCCCTCTTCAGCCAACCGGCCTACCGCACCACTGGGCTCCAACCCAAGTGGAGTGGGCAAGGATGCTGGACCCACCGCAGCGCGGTCCATTGGGCTCACCGCAGCTCGCCCAAGACTCACAAGAGTCCCTCGCTCCCCAAGCGAGATTTTTCGCCTCCGTGGGAATCGAAGCCACTACCTGGGGGTAAGTAGCGCCTCAATGCATTCCCACTACCACTTGAGCTAGTAGCTCAAGTGGTAGTGGGAATGCATTGAGGCGTTACTTACCCCCAGGTAGTGGCTTCGATTCCCACGGAGGCGAAAAATCTCGCTTGGGGAGCGAGGGACTCTTGTGAGTCTTGGGCGAGCTGCGGTGAGCCCAATGGACCGCGCTGCGGTGGGTCCAGCATCCTTGCCCACTCCACTTGGGTTGGAGCCCAGTGGTGCGGTAGGCCGGTTGGCTGAAGGGGGGATGTGACAATAAAAAGGCGTAGCTCAAGTGGTAGTGGGAATGCATTGAGGCGCTACTTACCCCCAGGTAGTGGCTTCGATTCCCACGGAGGCGAAAAATCTCGCTTGGGGAGCGAGGGACTCTTGTGAGTCTTGGGCGAGCTGCGGTGAGCCCAATGGACCGCGCTGCGGTGGGTCCAGCATCCTTGCCCACTCCACTTGGGTTGGAGCCCAGTGGTGCGGTAGGCCGGTTGGCTGAAGGGGGGATGTGACAATGTCCAATGAAGAAAATCGAAGATAGAGTCATTAAAAAGAGCCCAGAGGAGTTTGACGAAGATGACAAGAGGTTAGTAACGTTAAATAGTAAAACTATTTTAATGATACAGAGTGCTCTCAGTCAAAAGGAATATTTTCGAATCTGTACTCTACCAACAGCTAAAGATATGTGGGATGCTCTCGAAATTGCTCACGAAGGAACATCCAGAATCAAAGAAAATAGAGTCAATACTCTAATTACAGAGTATGATCTATTTCGTGTGAAACCTGGAGATGGAATATCAGAATTCAAACTCAGGTACACTCATCTTGTTAATCAATTATCTGCACTTGGGAAATCATTTGACCAAAATTCCCAGGTAAGAAAGATTCTTAATATTCTTACGAAAGAATGGGAAGCGAAGGTAACAGCTATTGAAGAAGCTAAAGGAGAGTTAATGAGATCTGTAGCTGCTCTCTTTGGTAGCCTTTCTGAGTATGAAGGGAAGCTAAAATTCAAGAAGGAACTAGAAGAGTTTTATGATAAAAAGAAAAAAGGAGTTGCACTTAAAGCTATCAAGGAAGAAGAATCTTTCGAAAATGAAGATGTTCCTGATGATGATATAGGAATGATCGTGAGAAAATTCAAGAAGTTATATAGAAGAGCCCAAAAGAACTTCAAAAATTATCAAGGTGGACCAAGCAAGAAAGAAAACAAGGAGCAACAGATAGTATGCTATGAATGTGGGAAGCCTGGACACATTAAATCCGAATGCTTCAGAAACAAAGACAAAAAGAAGCAGAAGAAGAAAGTATACATATCATCTATCTGGGGTGATAGCTCGTTAGATGAAGAAAGCGACAATGATGAAGTAGCAGATCTATGCTTGGTAGCCAAAGAAGAAGAATCGGATTCTGAGGTAAGTGATTATGAACCTACTTATGATGAGTTATTATCTGAATATAATGCATTGCATACAAAATTCATTAAGGTAGCTAAAGAAATGGTTAGTTACAAGAAGAAAGTAAAGGAATTAGAAAATACTGTCATATCAACATGTGAAGTATGTGAAGAAAAAGATAAGAAGATAAGAGATTTAACAAAAACTGTGGAAAAATTTACTAAAGGAAGTGAAACTCTTAAAGTTATTCTAAATTCTCAGAAAGTTTCCTTTAATAAAACTAGAATTGGATATAATTTCGATCATGATAAAAATAGAGGAAACAAGAAAAATAGCAGTAGAACTTATCTCGAATATTTCAAGAATTCTATGCATACATCAAATCCATTCGCATCATGTAGCTATTGTAATAGGAAAAGACATTATACTTCATCATGTTATTTTAGAAAAGGACAAGTTATTGGCACGTATAAATGGGTTCCGAAAGGGACACATGTATTACATACTAACCACAAAGGACCCAAGAAAGTGTGGGTACCTAAAACTTGATGACTTTACTTTAGGTATGTCTCAAAGCATCACGAGCAATCAAATGGTATATTGATAGTGGATGCTCGAGACACATGACTGGTGACAAAAATAAGTTCACCATGCTAGAAACCAGAGAAGGAGGAAAGGTAACGTTTGAAGGTAATCAATCTGGACGTATTGCTAGAATTGGTGAAGTGGTAAAATCCGATGGTGTTCAAATCAACGATATATATTACGTTGAAGGATTATGTCACAACCTCTTGAGTGTAAGTCAAAGCACTGACAAAGATAACTGGGTGATCTTTGATTCGAAAGAATACTTGATAGTAAATAAGAAAGATCTGCCGCTTAATAAAGATTCCATCAAGGCAAAGATCATAGCTCAAAGGGACGGTAACTGTTATACTATTTATTTAAATTCAAATTCTTCAGAAAATTGTTTTCTTAGCAGATTAAAGGAAAGTTGGTTATGGCATAAGCATCTGGCTCATGTTAATATGAATCAACTTGACAAACTGATTAGAAAAGATTTAGTTATTGGTCTTCCTAAACTAAAATTCAAAGATAACATGATTTGTGAAGCTTGTCAAAAAGGTAAACAAACTAAAGCGTCATTCAAAACAAAGTATGAGATTTATACTTCCAAACCTTTACAATTACTTCATATAGATTTGGTAGGTCCAGCAATAGTAAAAAGTTTTGGAGGAAATCTATATACTTTAGTAATCGTCGATGATTTTACAAGATTTACATGGACTATATTTATTGCTTCAAAAGATGAAACATTTGCTGAATTTATTACGTTTGCTTAGAAGGTCCAAAATGAGAAAGGTATTTCTATTGTTTCTATTAGGATAGACCATGGAGGAGAATTTGATAATCAACTCTTTAAAGACTACTGCAATAACGAAGGAATAGATCACAACTTCTCTGCACCTAGAACACCCCAGCAAAATGGAGTAGTAGAAAGGAAGAACAAAGTCCTCACAGAAATGGTAAGGGAAATACTTAATGAAAAAGAAATGTCACAAGTGTTCCGGGCAGATGTAATGAGTACTGCATGCTACATTTCAAATCGAGCATATATTCGTAAGTCACTTGGTAAGACACCATATGAACTCTACAAAGGAAGAAAGCCAAATCTTGCTCATCTACACATCTTCGGATGCAAGTGCTTCATTCACAACAATGGTAAAGAAAATTTGGGTAAATTTGATTCAAAATCTGATGAAGGTTTATTTCTAGGATATTCTAATAGAAGTAAAGCATATAGAGTTTTTAATAAGAAAACTTATACAGTTGAAGAATCCATTCATGTTGTGTTTGATGAACTTGACTCTCAAACAAAGCATTTTGATAAAAAAGAAATGGATTTGATAAAGAAAAAAAAACTATTTCAAAATAGAATGATTTTGAAACAAATGATTTTCAAAGTATAGAAGATGTCAATGATCATGCTCAACCAAAAGCATGGAGACATATTAAGGATCATCCAATTGATCAAGTAATTGGAGATATTCACAAAGGTGTCAAAACCAGAAATAAAATTCTCAATGAGGTAACTTTTTCTGCTTTTATTTCTGAAATTGAACCTTATAATATGGAAAAAGCTTTATCTAACAATGATTGGGTGATTGCTATGCAAGAAGAATTAAATCAATTTCGAAGAAATCAAGTTTGGGATTTGGTTCCTCGACCTAAAGATCTCTCAGTTATAGGGACCAAATGGGTTTTCAAAAACAAACTTGATGAATCAGCAATCATTGTGAGAAACAAAGCAAGATTGGTGGCCAAAGGCTATAATCAAGAAGAAGGTATTGATTATAAGGAAACATATGCTCCAGTGGCAAGATTGGAAGCAATAGCCTTTGCTTGCATTAAAGGTTCTAAACTTTATCAAATGGATGTGAAAAGTGCTTTTCTGAATGGTTATATTATAAAGGAAGTATATGTAGAACAACCTTCTGGTTTTGAAGATGAAACAAAGCCTGATCATGTTTTCAAACTTAAGAAAGCTTTATATGGTTTGAAATAAGCACCTAGAGCTTGGTATGAAAGACTAAGCAAGTTTCTTCTTCATCAAAATTTTGTCAGAGGAAAAGTGGATACAACTCTTTTCATCAAACATAACAAAGATGACATCCTAATTGTTCAAATTTATGTTGTTGATATTATTTTTGGTACTACTAATGAATTTATGTGTCAAGAATTTTCCAAGATTATGCAGGGAGAATTTGAGATGTCTATGATGGGAGAATTAAATTTCTTTCTTGGACTTCAAATTAAGTAAAAGAAGAATGGGATATTTGTATCTCAAACAAAATATTTGAAGGAGTTGTTGAAGAAGTATGGATTGGACAATGCTAATGGAGCTGATACTTCAATGAGTTCTACATTGTTGTTGGATGCTGATGTAAAAGGTCCTAGTTACAACATCACTAAATATAGAGGAATGATTGCTTCATTACTCTATCTTACAGCAAGCAGGCTAGATATTCAGTTCAGCGTTGGAATATGTGCAAGGTATCAATATGCTCTTAAGGTATCACATGTAGAGACTGTGAAAAGAATCTTCAAATATCTAGGAGACACTTCAGAACTTGGCTTATGGTATACAAAAGGAGGAAACGAATATTTAATGGCATATTCAGATTTAGATCATGAAGGATATAAAACTGACAGGAAAAGTACTAGTGGTCAATGTCAATTCCTTGGAGGCTCTCTGGTATCATGGTTCAGCAAGAAGCAGAACACAGTGTCATTATCCTCAACTGAAGCTGAATATATCGCTGTAGCAAGTTGTTGTTCTCAAGTACTATGGTTGAAGCAACAACTTCAGGATTTGGGGATAAACTTAAAAGAGATTCCAATTTATTGTGACAACACTAGCACCATTAGCTTGGCTAAGAATCCTGTGCAACATTCAAGGACAAAACACATAGATATTCGACATCATTTCATTCGAGATCACGTGAAAAAGAAGGATGTCAAAGTAGAATTCCTACCAACACATCTTCAACTCGCTGACATATTCACAAAGCTAATAGCTAAAGATCAATTCCTATATATTCGAAGAGAATTGGGAATGGTTAATCCCAATGAGTTGTAAGTTTTCTTGTTAATTATTATGTTTAAATGAGTTTTTGATGATAACCATACTAACTTTGGCATCAGATTATTAGAAATTGTTTTTGCAGGTCTGTCACTTGAGCACAGGAAGTGTTACTAGAGTGATAAGCTCATTCTCACTCGGGTTAGTCAACAATGCTCGAGTCCAGAACTATAGCATATACTCTGCCCCAGGCTATGAAAAACAGGGATTAACAGAGTATATAAGAACTCTTGAAACTCACTCAAGCATACCAAGAGTGACAGGTCTCACTCGAGTGAGGAAAAATCATCACTCGAGCATGGAATAAATTTTGCCTGAAGTAAAGCAATAAAACTCAAGCAGAAGGAAGAACTTTATGCAAATACTCATTCAAAGCATGGTTACTCAAATGATTGTGGAGGATTTGAGAACAAAGATGAAAAAATAACAAGCTATATTTAAATCAGGTATGCTTTTTCATGTATTAACAAATTTGTCTGAATATCTCTCGAGCACAATATGAGCACACTTGAGCATAATATAAACAACACTCGAGCATTAGGGTTGTCACTCGAGCATTGGAACTTATATCAGTTACGCGATAGCTCAGACCGTCGTACTTCCTCCTCATACTCAAAGCGTTGTGTCACTCGAAGGTCGTCTCCCTTCACCTCCGACTGTTACCCATCGATTAAACGTCTCATTTTGCTTCAAATCACCGTTACAACTCTTCAATCTTCTTTATAAGGTAAGATTTTTCCTCAGAGTTTCTCATTTCGTGCCCTAAATTTCTAAAACTTTCTCACTTAATCTTCAGAAATATGTGATTTCTGTTATTCTTCAATAGCTAGAACTAAGATTCCTATTATTTCCCATTCACCTTCACCCACTCATTCAGCCGCTAGTGTTTCAGAAACTTCGGTGGCCTCTGCTTCATCTCCTACTCTTTCTCTATCTTCTACTCCTACAACTCCTCCTAAACCCAAAACCAAAAAGAGAATCCTAGCCAAGAAATCTCATCCTAAGCCTCAAATGGCTAAAAAGGATCAACCTCCATAAAAGAAACCAAAGGGAGTGGTCTTTAAAGAACCGATTGAGACTCGGTCTCAATCCAAAGAAGTCAAAGGAAGAGGAAAGACGAAGGAAACAGAGCAACCACAACAATCTTCTTCCTCTAACGATTCCTTCAATCGGCAACTCCGGGAAGTAATGGAGAAATCAAAGCTCGACGCATTGGTTGGCAAAATTGCCTCACAAGCTGGCGCCTCAAGTTCACATCAAGTTAGCCAGTCCAATATGGCTATTTCAGGGGTTCCTTCCACATCACAGGCTCCAGGGGAAGAACAAGTCATAAATCCTCTTGAAGACTTCAATGTTAAGGAAATAAAGGCATTTAAACAGAAGGTATATGATTTTGAGTTTGCACATAGATAGTTTTATGCCATAGTATATGTTGACTTAGATTATCTGCTGAAGAGCTGTGGTTTAGATTTTCATCCTTTTCTTGGATTTTATACTCCCTGGCTGAGTGTTCATATTCCTTATTCACCCACCATTGTGAAAAATTTTTATTGCAACATAAAATCTAGGACTGGAGAATTGATTGAGAAAGCAGTATCTACCACTGTTAGGTATCAAATCATTATGATATCTGCTAGTATCATTAATGATTTACTTGGATATGTTGCACCTCCTTCTAATCCACCCACTCTATCAGCAAATGAAGCCTTCCGACTTTTGAGACCAAATGACCCAATAGGCCTTCTCAACTTTAAGCCTATTGACATGCCTGATTCTAATCGTGCCTTTCACTATATTTATTCTCGTAGCATTGTTAATAAATCCAAAAATTATACCCATTTTGCTCAAAGAGATTACTATTTGCTAGCCTCCTTTCTAGCCGGTTAGCAAAGAAATGTGGGGGAGATTATTTTTAGTGAGATGAGAAGATTTCAATTTTTTTCATCAAAATCCGCCACTATACCATACCCATAAATTGTGTCTCTAATTCTCAAGAAAAAAACAAAGTGTGGTATTTGGAGGGAACTAAGAGGGTAACTATTCCAAGGTTTGGCAAGACTCAATTGACACATATGAGTATCAATCTTCTAGTGAGTCAAACCAAGGCTACATCTCACAAAGAAGCCATTCTTTCGACAGGTGATGAGGCTCAATCTTCTGCTCAAGGTTTAATTCCACCTTCATCTTTTCTGAATGCATCACTTTCTACTCATCTGACTGAAGTGATCAATCAAGATGTGTCTGGTCTGGAAAAGGAATTGATGACAGAGTATAAGAAGTTGGTAAACATGATGGAACTATAAGTCTTAAAGTTGGTAGACAAGGCGAATACCAACTTTGATTTGATGTTCAAGACTCAAGACGATATGTCAAGAAGAATAACTGATATGGAGATCTTCTTACGCACTCATTTTCTGACTATGTCTTCTGAGGTGCCACCTGAGACTACTTCTGCCACAACTTTACCTCCTCATACACAGACTCATGTTCTCTTCACGATCTGGATTCCAATGTTGATATCACTTATGGTCGGTCACCATCACCACCACCTTCAGCCTCTATTCCTCAGCCATCATCTCCAACCTTTGAGCCAGAGCCAGTAGACCATTCCACTGCCATGGTGCTCTTTACCCCACCATATGATCTCACTTTTCCTCAGCCCCCTTCTAATGCTGACAAAACGAGGGAGAAGGATATGTGATGGGTTCTAAGCTATATAGTTTGGTATAGTCTGATATGGGGTTTGGCATGGGGGATATTGGGTAGTCTTTCTGTATTGGGGTAGGATTACTGTTGTTTTCATTCTAAT
The DNA here is from genome assembly GCA_963242795.1 of Inga leiocalycina. Lineage (NCBI taxonomy): Eukaryota > Viridiplantae > Streptophyta > Magnoliopsida > Fabales > Fabaceae > Inga > Inga leiocalycina. The sequence goes on along the minus strand of OY725328.1, from coordinate 42,554,117 downwards.
TTTGATGACATGGTTGTATATGGGGTTTTTTAATTGGTAGATGTCGATTCAAGTTTACTATTGTACCTTTCAAGTTCCCTAATAGTTTATGTTTTATTGTTAAGTTATGTTTAGTTCTAATGCTTTCTGTGATACGATGACTTATCTTGGTGTTTAAGTGTCCATTGGAAGTATTGTAGGAAACATATGAGGTTAAGTGTAAAACTCTGAAATGAATCTAAATCTTTATGAAATATGCATTTGAAAATGTTAATAATGTTTTTTCACAATTTTCACTTTAATCAAGATTTTTCTTGAAACTCATCACAAAGGATTTGTCATCATCAAAAAGAGGGAGAATGTTAGATTCCAAGTTTTGATGATAACAAAAGGTAATTGTGCGCAAAGTATGTTTTTACAAGTCTAAAGAATGATTGCAAAGTTACCAAATGCATATGGAAAAGTTTAGAGATGTTTGCTGTCAGTTTTTACTGATGCACTTGAGCAACAGAGTTAACACTCGAGCATAAACCTCTTTTGCACTCGAGCATAAACCTCTTTTGCACTCGAGCACATGCAAGTGTTGGACAAGAAGTGTTTGACAGAGAGCAATTGCTGTCAATTTTACTGATACACTCGAGCACTATAACCAACACTCGAGCATGAAGCTGTTTTGCACTTGAGCATATGAAAGTGTTTGACGGAGAGAAAAGTCAGAACAAGATATCAATACTTCACTCGAGCACAGGTTCTGTACTCGAGTGATGGTAATATCTGCACCCGAGTCTTAGCAAGTGAGGGAATGCAAGTGTTTGACTGAGAGTTATGCAGAACAGAGAAGCACAAGCATGCCTAAGTGAGAGTTTATGTGCCCGAGTGATACATCAGCACTCATGAGTGAGAAATCTAACTTTCTCAATTCTGATACAAGTGCTGAAGACAAGAGTATATTATAGAAGAATATTCTTCTTACTCGAGTAGGAGTAGGTATGCTTGAGTAAGGGCCCACATCACCTACGAGTGCAAAATCACATTCTTGATAAAACTAGGTGCGAGTATTGTCCAGAGACGTGGCTCTTAGTGTAAAATAAAGTAGCACTCGAGCAAGGGGACCAGTGCTTGAGTGAGGACCCACATCACTCGTAAGTGTGAAAATGCACTCTCTCAAAATCTGTGGAAGTGCAAGTGATAAAACTGAAGCAAAAGGTGAAAATATGGTATTACACTCGAGTGAGACATCACAATGCTCGAGTGATACTCTGCCAGAAGCCAAAATGCACCAGTCTTACAGTGTTCAGTCCGAATATGGTTAAATTATATTTATTCATTATATTTTCACTTATTATTATTATATAACATGTATTATAAGTGTGATACAGGAGTTTGAACGTTTGAATTAGAAAGACATAGAGGAAGTCAAACAACGACATACAGCATCATTATGACCATCCAAGAACGTACCTACCGCGTTCAAAGATTTCAAACATAAGCATGGTGTTCCACAGTAACATGCCCCACTCCACAATGATCATTATTCAAATGGGCAAAATCAAATGTCTATAAATATAGAGTTCCAGAGACTATCAAACAACAACGAAGTGCAAGAATTCACACAAGCAAATTCACGAGTCTTTGTTATTCACATTTTCTCTGTATTCATAATGTTCTTCAGTGTTTATTATATTTGCTCTATAAGAGAGTCTGTATACACTTCAAATTCTATTTTCATTTGATCTCAAGGTACTGGGACCTTGAGAGGGGAGATTTCCTTACGAGAGAAGCAGTAAGAAAATTCCTAATAGGACTTTCTGCTCATAATACTTACAAGATATAAGCAGAAGAGAACGTTGTTGCTCGTAAGACTTATAGTGGTGTAAGCAAGAGAGAACGTTGCTGCTCATAAGACTTGTATACGTAAGTAAGAGAGAAAGGTCATAAGTTTGTTTTTCTGCACATAAGACTTATCGTAAGAGGGAGTGAAATTTCTAGTATTTCTACTCATAGTCCTTTCAAGGACAATTTTTGTGTTGCGGCGTTCCTAGAGCCCACTGAATCTTGGAAGAATAGTGAAAATCTTAGTAGGTCTTGATCTCTGAGGACTGGGCGTAGGCCTGGTTTTTGGCCGAACCAGTATAACTCTCTATGTACTTATCTTCTCAACTCTACTCTAGTTACAACTATTACCATATCACCACATCAACCGAAAAGTTTATCACATCACCCAATTCACTTCCCTCTTAGGTGAAGCTTGCCTCTTTCACCCAGTAAGGAGGAAGTAGTACTGGAATAGAAGAGACAGAAACTGTTGCTGAGATACTCAGTTTTCTAGGTCGTGCTAGCTATTATCGATGGATTCATTCAGAATTTCTTCTGGATTGCCTTACCGATGGCCAAGCTCGTACAGAAGGATCAATAATTTAAGTGAGATAATCGATATATTAGGGGATTCTTTGAGCTAAAGATAAGGTGGGCGACGGCATCAGTGTTGATTATACCTAATCCTAGTTTGACTTATGTTGTGTACAGTGATTCTAGTAATCAAGGATTGGGGTGTGGCCTTATGCAGCTGGGTAGAGCTAGTTTAGCTAATGGAAAATTTGACTATAAGATCAGGGGTTCTCACTGGATGATGTAATGAATGATGTTATGACTCTTACCCCGATATGGCTTGTATAGCCACTAGGCCGGTTACACCAGTGATAACCCTAGGCCGAGAGGTAGTGCGTAAAATTAGAGTTTGCGGTACTTTGAGTTGTTTTCAAGGGGCTGTCCAGTTTGGGTAGAATTGTGACCTACACCTCCTGACAGCTGGAGTCTCATAAAATGAACTATCCCACCCATGATTTGGAGCTTGCGGCGATTGTGTTTGCGTTGAAGATATTGTAACATTACCTATATGGTAGGATGATGGAACTATATTGCGACCACAGGAACCTCAAGTAGTTGAATGATTAGAAAGAATCATATATGAAAAAGTACTAGTAAATGGAATTGCTGAAAAACTACAACCTAAAGATCAAGTATCATCAGGGTAAAGCTAATGTCATCGCTAATGCATTTAGTTGGAAGGCAGTACATGTTGTAGCAATGATGATATGAAAAGGGAAATTGATAGAAGATTGTCAGAATTCAAACTCATCGAACCGGATCTTATGTGCTAAGCATAGTGTCTCTTGAGGGGAAAGTGATTTGATGTCCGAGATTTAAGAAAAGCTAGTGGTTAGAGAATCAAAGAGCAAGCTAAAGGAAGTGAAAGAGGTGAGCAAAAGTAATGTTTTGACATACATATTGTGGTCATTGGTTGAGTATTTGAACTTGTGGATTTTTTTCCTATTTTCATGCATATAGGGTTTTAGTGAGTTCATGGTATTTTGTTGATGGTCTTGGTGTCGTATTGTCCATTGGATGTTTGAAATTGATTTAAGGATTGAATGGAAAGTTTGGACATTGTGGTTGTTGTGTTGAATTTCTACCTTAACATAGAGCTTGTAAAAGGAATATGAATTTGGTTGTTTTGATGTTTACATTGGATTCTATGTGAAAAATTGTATGGGGAGTAGCCCCGGTTGTGAATTCTAACTATTGGAAACATATGTTGAAAAATTGGTAGTTTCATAAATGAAAACTCTATGCCGAGCAATTGATTTACATGGCAGTTTTGAATGAGTAAATAATGTTTAAAAATTTTGAAACTTTCCAATCCAATAGTAGACCTACCAAGCTTTAAATTATGTAATGGCTGTAATTTTGATGTGTGTGCTAGACATTATGTATTTCCAAAGTTTGAGGTAGAAACTGGAAGTTATTTTGGAGCAATATGGAAACTCGTTGAAGTTTGTATTTTTGTGGTTGTAGATGGTAGTAATTCATATTTTTCCTATATAGAGGACTTGAAAAGCTTCAATTAGGACTTAGAATCACTCCACTTTGATTTTTGTAGATTTAGCTATGATTTTTAGAAGTTCAGCCAAGAAACATGAATTTTCTTGGCCGTGGCCAAAAGGCTTTTGACTTGTTTGTAGCAGCGGTCAATGGTTTTGGCCACAATCAAAATGTTTCTAGCCATATTTTAGCCATTGCTAGAGCATTCGTTGGCCGTGCCCAACCCTTAGTTTGAGCACTTTACATTTTGAAATTGTGGTAATAGGTCTAGCTCTTCCCAATCCTTTTAGCCTTTTGTTTGAGCTTCTAGTAGCTATCTAAGGGACTTAAATGATAATCAACCCCAAGTGCTTTAGAATTAATTAAGAATTAAGAAAGGGAATAACTCATCATCCTTGATTATGATTGTAGGATTTGACATCTACTCTGATCGTGAGAAACCTGTGCTCGAGCACGAACAAAAAGAATAAGGTAGTGACTATTTCTCTTATATATTGTATAATGCTTGTATGTTAGTGCTTATCATTGAATTGTGACGGATGTAAAGGCATCCGTGAATACAACAAAAGCTGTCATTATTGTGAATACAGCTAAAACTGTATTGATCATGAATACAATGAAAGCTGTCATAAAGATGTATACAACAAAAGTTGTCGTATTGTGTATATAGCCGTGAGATTTGTCCTTTATGTGATGAAAGTCACGAATGTGATTGCTGCTGTGGATATTGTTATGTTGTTGCTTTGTGATAAATCCTTACATGCTTTGTTTATTATATATAATATGAGTGAAAATGTTACTACTGAGATTCATATGAATCTCCCTTGTTCCAATGACTAACCTATAGCCAAGGCAAGCAGATTAAAGAAGAAGCAGGTAATCAAGGGTGGCTAGTGTTCCCGGCTAGGAGATTAAGCTTTTTGTGTTGGTTATCAACCCTATGGAATAATATATATGATGCACATAAGTAAGATAGTAAATGTGGATGTACCTACTGTAGATTTGTGTAAAGGTAAGTAAACCCTAGTATGGGAACTAAGATGGGCACTTATGCCTTGTAAACACTCATAGATCATGATTTTAACATGAAAGTCGTCAGGAAATATTCTTATGCACTTTGATGTTATAAATGGAACAAAATCAAAAAAGTGAAATAGATTCAAAAAGTGGAAGTGAGACCGTATTAAACAGGTTTTGAAAATTTTTTGAAAACCCACTTGCTTATCGGACTGAATCCTGTCTTGAAGTTAGGACCTTTAATGAGTTTTAAAGTGTCCTTTGGTCTCTCATTTATTTTATGACACATTTTCAAACCATATTAATGGCTTTCAAGGAAGGGGGTTACACAAATTCCTATCTTTAGAGTTCAAAGAAATTACAATGTGTCATTACATTTGGCAATTTTCACACATTTACCTGAACTGGTAGAGTTTGTCAACTAACTTTAAAAATTTATATCTCTTTGTACAAATGTCCAATTGCAATGGTTCAAAAGGCTATGTGACCCTTATTAAGTATATTTTCTGGAAAAAATATTTCCCTTATCCAATTAAACTCACAGCAATCCATAATTGCCATTTATTGGACACTGTCCAGAAACATTCCATTTTTCTTATGACAACTTCAAAAATACACAACTCCTAGTGTACAGCTCCAAATAATCTATATGACCTATCAGATTAAAGATTATTAAGTCTACTTTTATTCTAAAAATCATCATAGGCATTAGACATCATTTGCATATTCAAAACCATCACAAAGCTAGACTGCCACGCAAGAAAATCACACTGGTAGAATTTGAAAAGTTACAAATTAGGTTCCAATGATTCAGAATTCATAACCAGGGATTATTCTAACACAATTTTTCATGTAGAACACAATGGTAACTCAAAATGATCATATTCTCATTCCTTCTATGTTTTGGCAGAAATTAGGGTTGACACAACAAGCAATCAATTTACATTTTAACCACCACCCTTAACTCATATGCTTCCAAAACAACATATAATCACATGTATATGAGTAAAGCTTCATGAACCCTAACACACCATATATAACTAAAATTAGGGCAGAAATTCACACTCCAAAATTCTGAACCAATCAACACAACATATAGCTCAAAATGGGACTTTTATTTGTGTCTTTGACTTTTCTAGGCTCTTGCTTTGGTTCTTTAACTTTGGATCTTGTAAGATGACTCAAAAAAATCCCCTTGAAAATATAAAACCATACAAATGAAGCTCTTATCAAGAGGAACAATATTTATGAAGAGTATTTTAGCTCAAGAGGTGGATTTCAAAGTGAAAATCAAGGTTTAAACTCACCTTTTGTTCTTGTCTTCAAGATAACTTTGTTTTCTCTTTCCTCTTGCTTATGGCTGACTTGTGAGCTTGGAGAGAAAGTGAAATATTGGTTAAATCAATTGGCTTCAGCCCCTTAGTTAACTTGGCTAAACTATCCTAAAGGAAAAAGGAAAAAAGCCAAGTGTCATAACATTATGTGAGTTGAAATTTTTGACTTCCTCTTCTCTTTCCCTTCTCTTAGCCAACTTTGATGAGTGTTTGAGAGGGAGTGATATTTGATTTAATTACTCCTCATCCTTTTTAAGGTCTGACCAAAATTCTCATTGAAAGGGAGAGGTAATTGTGTTGACCAAAGTATTATGGCTTCTTGCCAAAAAGGTGAGTTGAATTGTTGACCAAAGATTTATTTGATCTCATGTTACTCTCTTCCCTCTTTGCTCTTCTACAGCCAAACTTTAACCCTTATAAGAAGAGGGTTAAGTTGCTTTTTGATCTCATAATTAATTCTTACTTTTGAAGATCAAATCTTGGCCTTCATTTTGTCTTCCAATTTTGGCATCAAGATCTGATAGTAAATGTCTATTTCACCCTTGATTATGGCAAGATTAATTAAATTGGTTAAGGTGCAAATTTAATAATAAAGTTTTGTCTAAGGGGCATCTAGCACAATTATGCTTTGGAAGGTGTAAAGATAACAATGAATAATTAAAAATGGTGCAAATTTAACAAAAACATTAAATTTGACCTAACACCGTTAGGGGTTTTCTTGTAACCCCCTGCCGTAATTAATATCCGGATTACGCGATTAAGGTGAAATAGAGACCAATAAGATAAAACGTCATTTACAAACCCATCAACCTGACGGGGTTTTCACAAATGCATTTCAAAAATCATTTTAAACCCGGTCTCACATTCACACTTCGAATATAATTACGATGCGAAGATAAATTACATTTATACAATTATCAGAGTACGCAATATAAATTCCCGACAATTCCGGGATCATATCTTCGCTCAATAATCATAGGGCACATTAGCCCATACAACTCATTCAATAGGGATTACACAACTTATCGGAATACATTCTCAAATACTGATCCATACAATCAGATACATAATCCCAATTACGCATTGATAACCAACTACTAAGCTCTCACCCAGAAACGAGTCTTCTTCGTCCTTGGATGCTTGCTTCATCCTCAATCTTCCTTCCCTGTCTAAAATGTTGATAGGGGAGGGTGAGATTCTGGGGAATCTCAGTAGGAAAACAAATACCAATATGCATGCAAGATAAGTATTAAATGCATGACATGCTTGCATCACAATAACACATGTTCACATAATGATATATCCGCATGCTCAATGTTCACACAACATACTCATGGCCATAGTATAAATAGAACATAGCTACAATCATTCTCATATGTCTCACATAATCACGCAAAGCAATAACATGCATCAATACACAAATACAATTATCAATACATGTAGGAGAGGTAAGTTCCCTACACTCTTTCCACGTAAGCTCCAGATCCGGCTGCTCACGCTCAGGAAATCATCAAATCCTATAACCAAGATCAAGGACATATGATTAATCCCTTTTCCAATTCTTTAACTTTTAGACATTCAAGTTGGTTATCATTATTGCCCTTTAAGTGCCCTCAAACACCTCAATCCATAGCTCTAAAGGGTTGGAAGACTATCCCCAAAGATCCCCTTTTGAACACTCAAACTTGATATTTTTCACTGCCTCACTCAAGCACAGATGCTCTCACTCGAGCACAAGTACGGACATCACTCGAGCACAAATGCTCTCACTCGAGCACAAGTGAAAGTGAGACAGAAAGCACATGCCCGAGAGCACAACCCTCACCTGAGGCACAAGCTCACTCGAGCACAGATCCTCACTCGAGCACAAGGCCAAAAGCCTCACTCGAGCACCCGCGAGAGAAATCCAGGAAGTGAGGACCCGAGAGCCCCCAACGCTCTCCAAGCACTGGATCACTCGAACACACACCTCTCACCCGCGAGCACACACGGCTCACTAGAGCAGATGCCCTCCACCCGCGAGTGAGAAGGCACACTTCTTGCACCTTGCCCGCGAGTGAAGACCAGAAAGCAACCCTTCACTCTGGACTCCCACTATCACTCGAGCAGACCATGCTCACTCGAGCATGTTCTTCGCTCACTCGAGCACAAAGCGATGTGCTCGAGCATTGCTTATAAAAACCCAGGTGCACTCGAAGCAAAACAAAGGGAAAACTCACATATCACTCGAGCACACACGGCTTACTCGAGCAACATTCATCCCTCACTCGAGCACACCCCTGTCTGCTCGAGTGAATCTATCAGATTCCAGGAAAACGCAGCAAACATACCACATTCTCCTAACTCTTGCCCAATTTATCCAAATGGACCCAAAACCTCTACCAAAGCTACTCCCACACAAAATCACTCACTGAATTCAATGGAATCAATAGAATTACCAAAATCCCATTCCATTAACATGCTTTGGTCTAGGGCATCATAATCATCATTTTCCAAAATCACTAACCTTACACCTTTCAATCCTAAATCCATTCTATCTATTCAAAACTCATACCAATATACCATTTCTATAACCATAACATGCCAAACTACCCATTACCCATATTTTCACAATTAGGGCAATAATTCCAGAAATTCCCAACTTAATCATTTGGCAATGAAACATAGATAGAAGGATTGGTTTCACATACCTTATCAACTTTCTCAAAGACACTCTTTGATTCTCCACACTTCATATTTTCGTGATCTTCAAATCACCACCAATGGAGAAACTACAATCACCAAAATAAAGCTCTCAACTCAAGGATTAACATTAGCGAAGAGAGTTTGAGCTAAAGAGGCCATTTGCTTACCTCAAAAACCAAATTCTCCTTTCTCTCTCCCAAGCATATTCAGCGAAAATGGAGGAAGGAAGAGAAGAGAGAGAAACCGAGAGAGAGAAGAGAGGAGATGGAGATGATGATTATGTGTCTCACTTATGACCCATCTAAGGGTCCACACTTTGCCACTTGTCACCATCTCACTCCAACTCTCATGGGCTCACATGCACACACATACACTTGATTATGCCCCTTGCTCAACTTCACAATCAATCCTAGCCATTGATCTTGAAGCTACCAATGAGTTCCCTCTTCGGCAACCAATCAAATGGTCGGTAACTTTACCGTTTTGCCCCTGATTAGGGAAATTCACTTGGAATTACCATCAACTCATTTTCATATTTCTTAATCACAATTTGGACTCTTGCTAAACCAGGGCTTAGCAGTCCACTAATCTCAGGCTTAATCTCAATAATTATCATTAGTCCTTAATCGAAAATCGGGGTGTTACATTTCTTCTCTTATAATTTAACATCATTAGGTCAAATTTAATGGTTTTGTTATATTTTCACCCTTTTAAATTATTCATTGTAATGTTTGCCCATTCCAAAACATAATTGTGCCAGACGCCCCTCAAACATTTTCACCGTAACGCTAATTAAATTGTCATTTGGTGTTTTATTCAATCTCCTTTTCCCTTTTCGCATGCCATTCCCTTTCTTTTTAAGTCCAAATTAGCCTTTGTATCATAATTGAATTTAGATAAAAGGTTTGGACATTTTCTACAACAGATTCAGATCATAAATCACACTTTATTCCCAAAACTGGTTTATAACATTATTTATGTGTTCTTTTAGGTCATTGACCCCTTGAATATAATTTGGGATATTACATCACTAAAGATCATTCCTGCGAAGATTTGTATAACAAAATGGTCAAGCGAAAGGCTTAGTGAATTCAATTAAGTTGAGATAAAACAAAGTTTTGATGTGAAAAGTGAATTTGAAAACTATTTTTAAATCTAGAAATTGATAAAGAAAATTGATTGCAACTTCAAGAGATTAAAGACTTAGGATTAATTCGTCCGTATTATCTACTTATGCTAGTTGAATAAGTTTATATGCTAGTCAAAAGTTCTAAAATCATCAACTAAGCTCTCCGAAGTCAGCATTGATTTTTAATCTTCATCAAAAATATTCAATCTCGTCTTTATAATTAATGAAAATCATCTTTCCAAAACAAATTCTTTAATAGACTATGCTAGGTCGTTGGATATACCTCTATTTTAACAATAAACCGTCACTTTAATCCATAAACTTCAAGTCTAGTATGATTTTTCTCAAGTTCTATAACCAAAATAGCTCTCTCAAGTGCAATATCCTAATTTTCAATTACCAAAGTTCCTTATACATGTGTTACAATAAATGAAAAAAAAGGGGTGAATTTTGGTGTACTTGAAGTAGCCAAGATGTGAGAAATAGTAATTATGTGGAATTTTGGCTAAGTAAGACATAAAGTACAATTGTTGTCTTATAAAAGCATAATATGGTTACCAAAAAAATTGAGGATGAAAGAACATAATCTTGGGCCCAATATATTGTAAAATTTCAGGAAAATGGAAAAGAAGGGAAGAGGACACAATTTCATACAAAAATGTAAGGGTAAAATAGTCAGTTGGCTTAATAAAATTGAAGTAATAATTTTGATGTCACAAGAGACACTTGGACAGCCAAAAGGAGGGAAGAGTAATGGAAAATGTGATTGGGATACCTTGAATGCCATATGGAAGTTCGCTATGCCATATGCAAAAGGAAAGAATAAAATAATAGATGACATGTGCAAAGTTCTATTAAAATAATATATATTTGAGGAGGTGGGAGAAGACACTAGAAAAGCTCATTAAACCCTTCTCAAAAGCCATATTTTCGGCCAAGACAAGAAGCCAGGAGGAAATATATTATTTGGCCAAAAATTGGGCCAAGTGGAAGCTTATGGAATCAAGTAGAAAACGAAGGGGAAAAAATAAATATTTGGACATAAAATATGCCATGTGGAAGCAATATGAGCCAAGTAGAAAAGGAGAAATAAAATGTGTCAAGGCATGTGACAAAACTCAAGTAAATAATTATTATTTTAAGGAGGTGGAGGGAGCTTCTTGAAAAAGCCATTTGACACCTCCAAAGGGCTATATTTTTGACCAAATAGGAGAAAAGAGGGAGAACACAAGTTGGAAGATCTCAAGCACAAAGAGAAAGAACAAAAGATCAAGAAGAAAAGTAAGGTATGTTAGTAATGAAATTGGTATGTTTTTGCCCCTAAATATTTAGAAACTCTCTCTAACCTTCATATTCTCCTTGAAATCATGTAAATTAAGAAGAGAATCAAAGGGAAAAAGGGGAGGAAACTCACGGGCAAGAAGGATAAATCAAGAGAAACAAGGTGAGTTTGAAAACTTGATTATTTCATGATTGTTATTGTTGGTTTTGGTTGATTATTGGCTTGGTTTGGTTTGAATTTGTGATTTGGGAAGGTTAAACCCTAGGGCGAGGTGCTGCCTAAATTTTTATTGATCATGTTCAAAGGATGTTTAAGTAATTAAACAAGTGATTAGAGGTGAAAAGAAGGTGATTTGCTAATTAAATCAATGAAATTCCACTTTGTTCATTTTTTTGTGAATTTCGGCCTGGGGGTCCTTGGCTGTATTTGAGCTAGAATTTCATGGATTTGATGATTTCATTGTGTTTAGAATAAAAAAATTGTGTAAGGAACATATGAAAGGGGAAGTATAAAGGCTTTAGGGAGTGAAATGACAATTTTGCCTCTTAAAACCCTAAATAGTGGCTGAGGGTAAATTGGTCGTTTGAGTTTGAATTTATCAAATTTGAGGTCAAAAATGGGTTGTACACATGAAATTGTGTAGAAATAGACCGGGTCATAATTTTTGGAAAAATTACAATATACCGGGTATACTTGGACTAGGTTCCTATGGGCATTTTGGTCATTTTACATTTTCAAGTAAAGATAACTAACTACTTGAGTTTAGAATAAGTCATGAGTGAGTAATAACTCATTTATTATAAAATTTGGAATTTAAGGATTTATTATTGCCCGAGCAGGATTAAAAGAGTTGAACCAATAACTAGGTTAAAAGGGACTCTAGGTAGTAACTTTATCTTTCATATACTATGTGATTATTAATATGCTTTGTTTGCCATGTTTTGTGATGTGAAATTCATGTTGTGAAACACCTCACTGTGGTGAGACCTAGTTGAAGTAGTGATATATGTTGGGATTCGAGCATGTTAAGCAACCTCCTGATAAGAGTGGGGAAGTATCGTGGTTTTACCCCGGCATGACCAGGTATTTGAGTGGAAGTCCTAGTTGTTGTAGTTGAGAGTTGGGTGTAGAACATGAGTCTAAATTACCTTATGTTATGTGTCAAAAAGAGCTACCTGTAGGCGATTTTGGAAAGGACACCTGTAGAGTGGAGTCATCAATACTATAGTGATTATTTCTATTGCATAATATGGTGCTTTGTATGTTCATTATTGCATTTATATGATTGATTATTTGCCATTATTGAGATTCGTATGAATGTCACCCTTTCCATAAAATCTAAATCATCCGGCTGAAGGAAGTGGCTCACAGGGCAACGATGTTGATACCGATAACTGAGGATTTTGGTTCAGTGATATTTAGGTTTGTTCATATATGTAGAACTTTATGTTATTTTGGAAATATTGTAAATATTTTATTTTCAACCTTGTGTAATGTTCCTATAATATAATCAAGGATTTTATATTAGTATTTATGCTATTTCAGTTTGCTCAATGAATTGTGCGTCAACACTTTGATATAAATGTTAAATCATTCTAGGGTTTGACATTTATGGTATCAGAGCAGTGGTTTTGGCAAAATTGGAATAGTATACTAATATAGTTTTGATTATATGATAACAGGAACTATACAAGAAAGAATCGGCAAAGGAGTAAGTGATCGCCATGCGTAAATTAGCTTTTAGAAGTTTCATTGGTAGGGGATATTGAAGAACCACATAGCAATGAATCAAAATCAAATTTGGGTTCTGGTGCCTGTTCCAAAGATGGAACTGTACACGTACTATACTACTTATGACTAGATCGAGAGTTATGGGAGTATGTGAAAGGCATATATCTACGGGCCTTTTATGAATCGGACACCCTTGTTGCCCAATATATGGTATACCTAGAAGAAATAGACACATTATATATAGGGCTGAGGTGCTTTGATTTGGATATTCTAGATAATGTATGGATTCGTATTACATTACATTTCTTTCCGGATACAACAGTTTGGGCATGAAAGAAGAATGAAGCAATAGAGTGGGACCCAAATAATATTTCAATGAATTTTTAGAGCACATTGCGAAGTACGTGATAAAATATATGTATCTGTGTTAATATATGGTACTACCCTGTATTTAGTAATTAGGAATAGTGGACACACTTTAACATGACGTGGGTAGTCTCAAGGTATCGATATCCAAGAATAGTAAAAGTCAGTATCAGTATAGTAAAGTTAAGCATGCTCAACCCAGAAAAATTCCATGATAGGTAACCCCTTAGGAAGTTATCTACCCATATTAGGTTGTGTTATGTAATTATGCCGAACAATGGTTTATAGGTTGTGTGTTGTTAAAAGCTTTCCCTATGCTATTATAAATGTCTGTTGTATACTGAATTTGGAGCATTTGTGTCTCAAAATTTTATGAAATGAAAAATATGCCCTTATAATACACGGGAATTACCTCTATCTTATTTTCATATAGTGAGACGTAAAGATGGTACGAACAAGAGGTAGAGGTAGAAGCGGAGGTGATAATCAAAATTAAGAGGCTATACCTGATCTGATGCAACAAATTCTAGGCATGTTAACACAACAAAAATGATGAACAATATTAGGGATGAGGTACGAGAAGTGCAGCAATGACAAGATAGACTAAAGAACCCTAAGAGACAGGAAGGTGAACATAATACGCCAGAAATACTTAAACAGAAGCCACCACCTATACCTGTACCTCAAACCAATGTTTTACAAACATGGTTAACACGATTTAGTTAGCAACAACCCCCTGTTTTCAAAAAGAAGTTTTAACCCCAGCTGGCAGAAGATTGGCTATGCTGGCTGGAGAAAATTTTCAAAATTGTGGTATGCCCAAATGACATCAAAGTTCAACTAGTAATTTATAAAGTAGAAGGAGATACTGACTAATGGTGGAAAAATACTGAGTTAATGTTGCAGGCATGAAATACTCCTATAACATAGGAGTTCTTCTAAGAAAAGTTCAATGAAAAATACTTTCCCCAATCAATCTGACTTGTAAAGGATAAAGAATTCCTTAACATATGCCAAGATAAAATGGAGAGTTTTGACGAGTATTTAGCTAGTTTATTTGGTTGGCACAGTACTCTTTATAGCTGAGGTATTGAGATGATAAGGAGTGGAGCTCAGACATGATGATACGGGACTGAAGAAAGAATTAAAAGAGAAGCTGTTTTCCCAACACTTCATATAATTCAATAAGGAGTAGAAGAATGTCGAATCATAGAAAACAACTTATTGAGGTTGTACTCTGATAGAACTACTAACAATAAGGGTGCATTTGGTTGTGGGAAATCTTTCCAAAAATGCAAGAGTCAGGGTCGTCCATCTGGGGGGTAATAAAAGCCCTATTAGTTTCATAACCGTAGACTTCCTAGAAATAGAACATGTTGGCATTATGGTAAGCTACACCATCCAGGACAGTCATGTGATGTAGTAAGACGAACACCAACCCCAACAAGACATATAGTCTGTTATATTTGTCATAAACCAGGACATATCGCTAGGGATTGTCCATGATGACAAGAGGTAGTAGAGCCTAGACAAAGGACTTAGGGCAGAGTCTTCACATTAACTTACAAAGAAGCCAGAAAGTCTCCTGAATTAGTTCAAGGTATGATTTCTCTTCATGGTTGTTTAGTGCAAGTATTGTATGTTTCAGGTGCTAGCCATTCATTCATTGCATATGATTGCATAAGATAGCTAAGTCCAAGTATACATCAATTCCCATTTGACCTGGTTATGTCCACACCCATAGGTGCTAAAATTATCATGGCCAAGGTTTACTTAAGTTGCATAATAAACACGAAGGGAATTGAATCAATAATAGATTTAATTTCTCTACCATTACATGGATTAGAAGTAATCCTTGATATATGCTGGATAATGGCGAATGATGTGATAATAGACTGCAAAAATTGAAGAGTTATTTATCATAATCTATGATAAGATGTGACTACAAAAGTTGATCTTAATTTTCTCTCTGTAGCTGAAATTAAGAAGTGTCTGCATAAAGGTTATCAGGGATACCTAGTATTTTTTTCCATAGAGTAAGAAGCTAGAATAGTACTTAAGGATATCCGTGTAGTAAATGAGTTTTATGATGTATTTCTGGAGGATATCAAGGGACTACCCCCAAATAGGAAAGTAGAGTTTGCAATTGAAACTAAGCCTGGAGCAGGACCAATATCTAAAGCCCCCTATAGGATGGATCCAAATTAGATGGTAGAACTAAAGAAGTAGATTGAGGATTTACTAGAGAAAGGGTTCATCCGACCCAGTGTCTTACCATGGGGAGCATCGGTACTATTTGCTAAAAGAAAGACGGAAGCCTACATCTCTGTATTGACTATAGGGAATTAAATAAGGTGACCGTTAAGAACAAGTACCCACTTCTTAGAATTATCGATTTGCTCGATCAGTTATCAGGTGCCTGTGTGTTCTTAAAAGTTGATTTAAGATCATGGTATCATCAACTCAAAATAAAAGCAGAGGATATACCAAAGACTATTTTCAGAACTAGAAGCAATTACGAGTTCTTAGTAACGCCATTTGGGTTGGCCAATACCCCAATTGTGTTTATGTACTGTATGAATTGCACTTTTCGTTCGTGTCTGGACTGATTCATAGTGTTTTTAATAGATGATATTCCAGTGTATTCACGGAACAAAGCAGAACATAAACAACATTTGAGAATAGAATTGAACATTTTGAGAGAAAAACAACTATATGCCATGCTGAGTAAATTCAAATTTTGGCTTTCAAAAGTTAAATTTCTGGGCCATGCCATATCACAACAAAGAGGCCTTGGTAGATCGTTGTAAAGTGGAAGTAGTATTGAATTCGAAGAGGTTAGAGATTATTGCTGAGATACGCAGTTTTTTGGGTCTTACTGGTTATTACAGGTGATTTATACAGAATTTCTCTAGGATAGCTTTGCCTTTGACAAGGCTATCACAAAAAACTCAACCTTTTATGTAGGATGATAGTTGTGAGAGGAGCTTTATATAGTTGAAGGAGAAGTTGACATCGACACCTGTGTTAATAATCCCAGATCCACAATTGACCTATGTGATTTATAATGATGCGAGTAAGCATGGATTGGGATATTTCCTGGTATAGTAGGGCAGAGTAGTGGCATATGCCTCTCACCAGCTAAGGCCTCAAGAACTGAACTATCCCACTCATGGTCTTCAGTTAGTAGCAGTTGTATTTGCACTAAAAATCTAGAGACATTATGTCTACAAGGCTACCATAGAGCTATACTGCGACCATGAAAGCTTAAAATATTTGTATAATAAAAAAGAATTGAACATGACATAGCTTAGATGGATGGAGTTGCTTAAAGACTATAACCTGAAGATTAAATATCATATAGGGAAGGCTAATGTAGTGGCAGATGCATTAATCTACAAAACAATGTAGGTTATAGCCCTCATGATTCACGAATAAAAATTAATTGAAGATTTTAGGGATCTTAATCTGTCTAATCAGATTTTGATCAGTAGCAACAATGTTTGTCAAGTACATAATGATTTGAAAGTAGTAATAGAAGCAGCTCAGATGCAGGGTAGACAAGCACAGTCTATCAAGAGCATAATTGGAAAAAGGAATATGATTTGTCACCAAGTGGACTAGTTAGATATAAGAAGCATATATATGTTCCACTACGAAAAAAATTAAAAAGGCAAATCTTGGAAGAGGTACATAAAAGTAAGCATACCTTACACCCAGAATCAATCAAAATGTATCATGATTTAAAATCCAATTAGTGGTGGCCAAGAATGAAAAGAGATGTGACAAAGTTTGTCGCTCGATGTCTTACATGCCAGAAAGTGAAGATTGAGCACCAATAACTATTAGGGCTTCTACAAAACCCTAAAATTCCTGAGTAGAAAAGGGAAAGTTTCATTATGGATTTGTGATAGGACTGCCCAAGATCTAAAATTACGATGCAATATGGGTGATTGTTGAGTAGTTTATAATGACAACCCATATCCTACCAATCAACATCCACTACTCTTTTGAAAAATTAGCGGAGATCTATATTAAGGAGATTGTACTACTACATGGTACTTCAAATAATATAATATATGACATAGATGCTTAATTTACTTCCAAGTTTTGGAAAGCAATACACGAGGCTTTAAATACCAAACTCAGATTTAGTACAGCCTATCATCCTTAGACAGACGGACAGATAGAAAGAACAATACAGACACTAGAGGATATGTTAAGGGCATGTATGTTAGATCTCAAAGGTAGTTGGGATCAATTCCTTCAACTTGCATAATTTGCATACAACAATAGTTATCACTCGAGTATTCATATGGCCGCTTACAAGGCATTATATGGAAGGAAGTATTAATCACCCTTATGCTGGATAAAACTATCTGAAAGGTAGTTGTATGGACCAGATATGGTAGATTATACAATAGAGAAAATTAAGTTGATAAAGCAAAGATTATTGGCTGCTCAAAGTAGACAAAAGAGTTATGCCGACAAAAGGCGAAAACCTTTAAAATTTGAAGTCGGCGATCACGTTTCTTGAAAGTTTTTCTAGTCACTAGTATTAGAAAAGTGTTATAGATGGAAAAGCTAAGCCCTATGTACATTGGTTTATTTGAAATATTATCAAGAATTGGCCCAGTAGCTTACCAAATAGCTTTACCCCCAAATTTGAGTAGATTACATAATGTCTTTCACATCTCACAATTAAAGAAGTATCAACCCAGTCCAGAACACATAATTGAATATGAAGATATGGATATGCAGGATCATCTTATATATGAGGTTGTGCCTGACCAAATTATTGATCGACAGGAGAAACAACTCAAGCGTAAGAGCATTCCATTTGTAAAAGTAGTCTGGAGAGGGTTATCTCCTAGAGAAGCTACTTAGGAAACAAAAGAAGACTTGAGTAAGCATTACCTAGAATTGATGAATATGTACCTATAGAAAATTTTGGGGACGAAATTTTATTGATGGGGGGAGACCTATAATATCCTAATTTTCAATTACTAAAGATCCTTGTACATGTGTTACAACAAATAGAATTAAAGGGGTGAATTTTAGTGTACTTGAAGTAGCCAAGATATGAGAAATAGTAATTATGTGGAATTTTGGCTAAGTAAGACATAAAGTACAATTGTTGTCTTATAAAAGCATAATATGGTTACCAAAAAAATTGAGGATGAAAGAACAAAATCTTGGGCCCAATATATCGTAAAATTTTTGCCAAATGGAAAGGAAAGGAAGGGGACACAATTTAATACAAAAATGTAAGGGTAAAATAGTCACTTGGCTTAATAAAATTGAAGTAATAATTTTGATGTCACAAGGGACGCTTGGATGGCCAACAAGGAAGAGCAAGGGAAAATGTGATTGGAACACCTTGCATGCCATGTCAAAGTTTGCTATGCCATATGGAAAAGGAAAGAATAAAATAATAGATGACATGTGCAAAATTCTATTAAAATAATATATATTTAAGGAGGTGGAAGAAGACACTAGAAGAGTTCATTAAACCCTTCTCAAAGGCCATATTTTCGGCCAAGACAAGAAGAAGCCAAGAGAAAATATATTATCTAGCCAAATATATAATAGAACCAAGTGGAAAAAGAAGGAAAAAAATAATTATTTGGACATAAAATATGCCATGTGGAAGCAATATGAGCCAAGTAGAAAAGTAGAAATAAAATATGTCAAGGCATGTGACAAAATTGGAATAAATAATAATTATTTTAAGGAGGTGGAAGGGGCTTCTTGAAGAAGCCATTTGACACCTCCAAAGGGCTATATTTTTGTTGAAATAGAGAGAAAAGAGGGAGAGCACAAGTTTGAAAGTTCAACCACAAAGATAAAGAATAAAAGATCAAGAAGCAAAGTAAGGTAAGTTAGTAATGAAATTGGTATGTTTTTGCCCCTACATGCTTGGAAAGTCTCTTTAACCTGTGGGCGATTCTAGAAAGGACACCTATAGAGTGGAGCCATCGGCGCTGTAGTGATTATTTCTATCGCGTAATATGGTGCTTTGAATGTTCATTTAATACATTTTCTATGATTGATTCTTTGTTACTACTGAGATTCGTATAAATCTCACCCTTTCCATAAAATCTAAATCATCCTATTGAAGGAAGTGGCTCACGAGGCAAGGATGTTGATACAGGTAACTGAGGATTTCTGTCCAATAGTATGTAGGATAATTAATTATTTGTAGAATTTTGTCTTATTTTAGAAGTATTGTAAATATTTTATTTTAATTTGAACCTTGTGTAATGTTCCTATAATATAATAAAGGATTTGATATTAGTATTTATGCTATTTCAGTTTGCCCATGGAACTACGCACCATCATTCTGATATAAATGTTAAATTATTTTGGGGTTTGACATCAAGCATATTCAGTTGAACTAATCTAATAATGTGGCAATCAAGCGCAATATAGCATTAAACATAAAGAAAAACTCAACATATATTCTCTATAACTAGTAAAAGTAAGATAACCTAGTAGTTCCAATCCATAAAATGGGTAAAAGTAATCCTATATGACAAGTTTAGCTAGACATAATCTGAAATGAACTAAAACTAACATTAAAACTCATCCATAGTAAGATTCAGCCGAAAAATGGAGAAGATGAAGAAAACCAAAGAAAGCTATCAAATATCTTCAAGATTCTTCCTTCAAGCTCTAAATCTTCCTCAAGACTCTCTCCCAAGGAGTTTTTCTTTGTGCCCAACCTTGCTTGAGTCTAGAATGCCCATTTTTGGTGCCTCCCCTTAGGTTATAAAATCTCAGATTTGTCACTTTTTCAAAATATATAGCATCAGTTTCGAATGTCTATTTTTGGGTTGTTTTCGCTTTTGCTTTACCGTAGCAAATAAAAAGTGATTGAGAGTATCTTCAAGCTACTTCTTTTATCTTCCTTTTGTATTTTGTTATTCTTTTCCCTACTTCCAATAATCCTTGTAAGCTTTTACATCTTGTCCTTATCCTCCTATAAAGATAAGGAGTTTGTGATCTTTCTAATTTCTTAAATTAAATCTAAAATTCACATTTAGCTCAAAATTTTATAGTTGCCAAAGCATTTTCATCACATCACACTTTTCTTTGAATGTATCAACTTTATGTACAAATTGAGTTTCAAACAACAAATATATAAGAAAAATGTGATGAAATATATGAATTTCTAGATATTATCACTCCCCCAAACTTAAGCTTTTGCTTGTCCGTAAGCAAATTCACACCCTTCACATGAATTCATCAATTGCTTACCTAAATTGCATATATGTTCACTTACTCATTCATTGCTCTAAGGATCACACAAAACAGGAGATTAGGAGAATATGCCAAGATGAATACCTCATAATCTCTAAGTGAGTCTTTCAAGAATTCTCTGAGTGTAAGTGTAAGTATTGAATCAAAAGACACTTCTCCACATTTTATCTTAGTCGCATGTAATACTCCAACTCCTATACAAATTTTCAACTGTACAAATTCACTACTTTCTACTTCATCCCTCTCTACTTGCAATTTACCTTATATTATGTCAAAATCAAAAGGACTTTTAGGCTTGTAGCATGGCCATAGATTCAGGTTATTTGAAAGGAAGGTAAAAGGATAAATACAAAAAGGATAAATACAAAAACCTTGAGATAAATGAAATAACATTCCTATTTGTCCTTTTCTCTTCTTTTTCTTAAGATTTTGTTTAGACTCCCCCAAACGTGAACAAACTTGCTTTCTTCCTACCAAGCCTTATTTGAATTTTCTTTGCTTTTCTTTTCTTTCATTCTGTTTTCTATACATTTCTTTCATAAGAGTATTGACTTGGTTTTTATATACATTTTTTTAACCCTCAACAATTTGCACATTCCATATTCACAATTTAAGCTTTCACACCTCAAACCATTATTTACCAATTTTTTTTTCTATTTCCTTTATCTCAAAACAAGGTATTTCATGGCTTTTCAAGTAAGGGGTTAGGAAAGTGAATTGGATTTAATTTCAAAAGAACATATACAATGATTTTTCTATAAAGGTTCAAAATTGGGGTGAAAATGGAAGAATAGTGGCTGGTAGCCTAGTTGGAGCATTATTTTCCATGCTTCCTCGTTAGGTTGATATCCATCTACCCGTCATGCTAGAGTCCAATAGCCAAAAGCATCACTAGCTTACGCTTTGACCTGAGTAGCATGAGGTAGGGCAATCAGCCCCTTACTTTCATTTGAATATTAGCCCTCATGCATCATAGCTAGATTAGAGTATTTTTACGTATCCATAGATTAAGGCCCACATAGAGTAGTGCAAGTTAGCTTACAATGCTTAAAAGCTTCTTAAAAAAATGCCTGAATCATTTTTCAAAACCATATGAGATGCACCATAAGCTTTGAAGTATTCTAAATGGGATTTGAAAGATATCTATTTTAAAATAGATATATAAGCTAGTTTACCATAAGTTTCGTCAACAAAAACCTTCAAAACATCCGTAACTCCAATAGTGTAAGATTGTGCTCAAAAGAATTAATTAAAAACTCACTCCAACACTATAATTCACTTAACAAAGTATACTAAATCACAATTTCCTCTCAAGCATAATACAAAGCAACTATTCAATCATAGGACTATTCATGCAGTCCTAAACAAACAATTCACCAATTCAAAATCTTTTCTTAATTATTTTACAAACAAAGTCTTAAATTTGTCAAATTCATACACTTAAACCTTTTTCAATCAAACTATACATCAAAACTTCCAAAACTCCTATGAAATTCTTGTCCACTCATTGTTGACATCCAAAATTTTCAAAACTTTCACAATTTTTCCGCCCTTAAAATTAAAATCAATAATATCCCTACTGTCAATTAAAGGAAAGGAGGAGAATAGTTGTTATTGACACATGTACACATTAGCTAGGTAATATCAACATGTAGTCCATTGAAAGTAATAATTAGAGATTCATCCAACATCAACATCTACAATTGCATCCAATTAACAAGTTAGACAAAAGGCATTAGTACCTTTATTCAAACCTATCAAATTTACATCTAATGGAATGACAGAGTTATCAAATAGTGCAAAATGCTAGCCATCAGTAGCTAACATCAAAAGATAGAAGACTATACACATGGAGCAAAGTTAAACTGCACAAAAACCTAGCTTTAAGCCCTGTATTAAAAAGAGTCAAAAGAAAACAAAGTCAAGCAGAAAGAAATAAGCAATATAAAGGATCATATTACATCAAGAGCATCTTCAATCATTAGCATCAGTGTTAGGATCATACTCAGGACCAGAAGAATATGCAACAACTTTACTGGAATTGGCATCCCCATTATCCACAGCAACCTCCTTTTAATCTACACACTCATATGCACTAAAATCTTAATCTTCATCATTTTCTCCCTTGGTAGAACCATTGAAAACTCTAAGCTCTTTCCCTTTTTTACTTGTTAATTGATCCTTCTATTCATCACTCTCAACCTTAGATGGCACCTCTACCCCTAATTTGATTGCCATTCTTTCCATTATAATTTCCACCTACCTCATATGGAAGCGATAATTTTCTCATGCCTTTTGTTCTAATAAAAGCTCGCCATAGAGACTACATAATGTGATTGGGCAGCTTTCTTCATCTAAGTCAACTGGGCTTTTTTTATCTTGTTATGATCATAATGATAGGGGAGCGGGCTAAAAATGGATATCATCAGAAGACTCAAGAATTTTAACTTCGTTGAAGAGATATGAAATTAGATGAGGTACATGGAATTAGATGAGGCACAAGATAGATTCCCTTTCTCTTAGCATAAGCACTGTGGTACAAGGAATTATAAAGGAAGTTATCTAACTTCATAGGTTGACTAGTCATTAAAAGGTATATGAGCAAGCAAGTTTCCTTAGGCACAATACTGGTGTTTCCCACTAGAGTAACATTGAACTTGATAAAGTTCAACCAAGCTCTTGCCTTTTCATTTATAATGGTTCATCTAATGTAGATTTGCTTCCCTCTCGATCTATACCATCTTGGCTTAACATGTTTTACTAGAGTATTAGTAATTTCCTTTAATGGAAAATTATCATCATCATTAATCAGTTGCTAGTAGTGACATCATGGATAAAAAGGGAGATTACAAAATTGGCAAATGTACTCTTTACCAATGAATTTTTCTCCTCAAGGTGGGATGCCACTCCACTGCATTGAAGAAATACCATAACAACATGCATAATAATAGAAATATCTAACAAATGTTTCATTTCCAGGGTCCACTTTGCCAAAAGCTTTCTTAATCTGAATTTTTCGTTAGCCCATTTGTACAAGTGAAATAGTTATTAAAGGGAACTCCCTTTCTTTATGCAAAGGTCTTGAGTTCATGAAGGCTTTGATGACTTCTATAAAATTAGGTGGTGAAGATGGAGGATGGGGAGTTGCAGCAGTGGCCTTCTTCCTTTAGGCGCTATTTTTAGGAGCAGCCTTATGCTTGTTCATTATTTATACAAAAAATAAAACTAAAGAAAAGCACACCAAAAAAATATTGAACAAACCACAATTAAAACAAGAAAAGAAAAAGAAAGACCATTTCCTAAAAAGAAAAATTTTATCCCTAACTTAAAGTTTTCTAAGAACCTCAACAAATCAAGCCATGATTCCAATACTATACCTATCCTCTCTTCCATTTGTTCCATTTGTTTTAGCTTTTAATGTTCCATGAACAAGAATTTCACCCCCAATAAAAGCTTCAACAAAAATTCTAGCCATTCAGACTACAAGGAAATTACTGGATATCAAACAAATTCACTCTCAAACATTATACTCTTGGAGTCATGCAAAGCAGAACCATGCATTTTCAAAAATAGATTTTAGTACAAACACTTGTTTGTGAGATAAAATAGTTCCTCTTTTTTTTAGATTCATTTTCCTTACTGTACATCTGTATGCAATGGAATCATTTAAAGTTCAAAACATGACCAATAGTTATAATGAGTGAAAAGGATAACCAACAAAGACATTTAAGTATTGATATCCAGCATCAAGAAAATATTTTTTCAAGTTCAACAATAATATCTCAAAATCCAAAGTGGCTAAAATTCATGATATAAAAATCACAAAGTTTCTTTTCCATCCCTCTATTCAATCCTAAATACACGCAACTACACAAACCACATAATTAATAACCTATCCTCTTATTCTAATCCTATCAATTTAAAGAACATAAAGGAACCAAGAATTTCTACTTGAAAATAAGAGAAAATGCAACAAATAGATAGCAAAAGAAGAGCCACACATAGGTCTTGTATATAACTCAATGCCACCAACAAAATGGAGAACATAAATTGAAACAAGAAGAAGAAGGATGGCCGGTGTTATTCTACCATATCAGCATTATCACTAGTTTGTTGGTGAATGCAATTGTCTCATCTTTATACACTCCTCTTGAGTGTCAAAGGCAGCTGTTCATGTGAGAAAGCTGACCTCATAAACCTATATGACATACTAGATATTGTATACTGGCATAAACATTTAAAGCCATAATAAAGTATCTATTACTTCATACCATATACATGCCAAAGGACTTGATATGTTTCTCATACATGTCCTTGGTCATTAGGCTTAGTCTAGGGACTTTGCATAGGAATATGTTATTGAACAATAACTTTATGTGCTACTGTATCTCCAATATAGTTATATCTTTGCATATAATTTCACTATGATACTTAGGGTCTTTTATTTAGGCATTGGCTACATGAACATACATTGCATTAATACCTTATTTGAATGCTCACTTTGAAATCAAACATGTTCCATGAACATTACTAGCTATGTAGCCACTTGTATTATACTACAAGTATCTCTTGACCCTTTTATGAAGCCATTTAATATCTTTCACGATGGTTAGACCAGTATCAATTTACAAGTCCTATCATGAATATATATTTGGTCTTAAATACATTGCTACATACATTACATTGCCAACAGTATTTATATGAAACCTCTTTTTCATTTTCTTCTTGGTTGGTTCAGTTAGGAAAACTTATCAAGACTCAAACTCACTCCTAAAATCACTAGGGCATTTATAGGATTGTATTCATATTTTGTGAACTATTTAAGAATCTTTCTAAAAGAGAGAACTCTTCTTAAGCTATATCTTTAGATCTCAAATCCAACTACTTTACCCATGTACTTGTTTTTTCAAAATTTATTAGTATCATTCATTAATAGGCACTACCAAATTCAAATTATTTATGGCTAATAGTATATTATCCACTTAAATGAATCATATCACAAATCGGTTGACCATGGTTTTTGAAAACCACATTACTATCTAGATGATTTCTTTAATCCTAAAAAGGACTTCTACAAAAACATATGAAGTCACTAATATGTGAAGCTTCAAATATGACTTTTAGTGCAATCTAATAGTCACTACATATAGATTTCTTCATCTAGATCACCACACAAAGTGTAGATTTTACATTTGCTTGATGAAAATCTAAAATCCACATGGTTAACTTTTACTATATTAAGTCTAATTTAAACCACAATAAGTGAGAATGATGCCTTTTTATTATGCATACCTCTTATAATCAATTGATCTACCTGCTTTTCTCTTAAGCTTGAGAACTCACTATTTCCTAATAGTCTTTTAACTTGGCAGTAGATCAACTGATCATCAAACTAAATTCAATTACAAAGAATCAATTTCCTTATCTATTGCTTTCTGCTATTCTTCCTTTACAAGGCCTATTCTATAGAATGCGACTTATCCTTCTCCTTTAGAATAATCATGAAAATTTTTCTTAGTTATCCCATCTCATTGGAGTTTATTGCATTTCATCTTTAATTTGTTTGTTCTCTTTATTTATTATTACAAGTCATCATCAATATCAACAACAGCAACAGCAACAATAACATTCAACTATAATTACCTCAACTTTAAATTTGGATGCTTGAAGTTTCTCTTCTCCTAACCTAACATCAACAACAACAAAAAATATTCAACTCTTTACTTAAAAAATAGCAACGGAATTCCCTTGCTAGAACCATAATCAATTTTTTTTCTTTTTAATTAACATTTTGCAAAGTGCACAAAGTAGAACTACTTTCAAAGGCAATCTTTGAGAACATTAGAACCATAATCAATTTCTTTTAACATCTTACATTAGGGATTCACAGGAATCATCAAGAACATCTCATGTCATATTTCCTCCAATCACTATATACTAAATTCTTCCTTAGATTGCAATTATCTCTTATTGAAACAAGCCACTCAGGATAGATTTAATGATACAACTTACTAATATGAATATGCTGCTTGATAAGTAAAATATTTGCATATTAATTTTCCCTTATATGATAATTTTGTGGATGATATTTGAGCTCAATTTAATAAATTTGGGTGTAATTAATAAATAAATAATGATCTTGGCATGAAATAGAATTTATTGAGAAAAATAGTAAATCAAACCCTCTTTCAGTTTTCAGGCAATATATGAAGCTCTAGATATTGGATTGGGACGTTCTTTATATGGATTAAAAGCTAAGAAAGAGCTCTGCAACTTTTATGTAGACCAAGACCTAGTTCTATCTCCAAGAGTTTCGAATTTTGCTTGGAAGTTGGGAGCAGGAATCATCTACCCTGCCACCAACCATTCAATCTACCACATTTCATCTACCACCCATCTTCCTTTTCACCTACTACTTCTTCTACCACTTCATCTACCCTACTCCATTCTTCCTTATATATAGCTATCCCTTCCTTCATATGTTAGACCACAATTTCATATCCATTACTCTCTTTTCTTCTCCACTTACAACAATTTCATATCCATTACTTTCCTCTCCTCTCCACTTACACCAATTCATGTCCATTACTCTTCTCTCTTCTTCACTTACAACCAATTCATATCCATTACTCTCCTCTCTTCTTCACTTACAACCATTTCATATCCATTAGTTTCCTCTCCTCTCCACATACACTATCTTAGAGTTAATCTTATGCATTGTATTTAATTCTTGCATGCCTCCTACATGGAAGGCTTAGGTTGTCCTCCTTTATGGATGGTATAGGTTGCCACCTACATGGAAGGTTTTACCTTCTAAAGGGATGGCTAGTTTCTCTATTTTCATGCATCTTTTAGTTGTATATTTATGTTTTAGAATTTAATATTCAATTTTTATGCAATGTTTATGAAGTTTGCAATTTATTTTATTTTTTTTTTAATTTCAACATGAGCTAAATTTCCATTTTCCTAGGGTGATGCGTAGCTTACTAATGACAGATTGAATCTTAACTTATTAAATCTAGTTTGAATTTCTTCTTCATGATTGAGTTTTAATTATTTTTCTTAATGCTTTTGATTGACTAGCCATCTTTTAAATGATTTTAATATGCATGTTGAGACCGGAAGGAGATGCATGTGTATAAATCATATAATTAAAACCATAACTTTCATGTGAAATAGGAATATATTCACACGAGTTGTGTAGTCTTACTGAGTTCCATGAATCTTAATGCATAATTAATTGCTTAAATTCATATAGGAATATGTTGGATTAGCAATTAATTATAAAATTGCTTGACCTTGGAAGAGGCTACTAATTAAGTTTGGGAAACTCGACTATCAATCATGTGGAATAAATTGGGCTAGAATAGATAAGTGATTCAATCTGAAATTTGTTAAGTGAAATCAAACCCCTAAGGCTTTTTCTCATAGTTGTTTTATATCATTTGCATTTATATTTACTCATATTTTATTTTATACTCTCAATCACCAACTAATCGATCGACTAAATTGAATTAAAATTACCCATTTTGGTACT
This sequence comes from Inga leiocalycina, assembly GCA_963242795.1. Taxonomy (NCBI): domain Eukaryota; kingdom Viridiplantae; phylum Streptophyta; class Magnoliopsida; order Fabales; family Fabaceae; genus Inga; species Inga leiocalycina. The sequence continues at coordinate 42,525,912 of OY725328.1, read as the reverse complement.
TAGTGATCAATCCTCATGGGAACGATACTCTACTCACTTCTATATTACTTGATTATGGCTGTGTACACTTGCACTTTCTAATAGACCATTTACACTCATAACATTGCTGATTTACTGTGTGAGCAAGACTTGAACCAAAAGAGAAAAAGAAAAACAAGAACACTTTAAATTACCTCCTTAAGAGAAAACACAAATTCTACAAGGAAAGAAGAAATAATTTCATGCCGCTTTTTCTCCACTTTATCCTATTTCACTACATAATTTCAAAAACATTACACTTGAAATATAAAGATAGCAATATTCTACATATCAGATGCATCATGACCAAAACAAGATGGTTCTAAAATATGGAAGCAAAACCAATAATCTTAAGTACCATGGTGACATGGACTATTAGGAAGTAAAGAAAATTAATTTAGTCTATGGTGTTTGGAGGAAATATGACATGAAGGCAAAACTTTAACCATAAGTGCAAGAAGCTTCTACAATGAAATGAATGTTGTTGAAGGAAGAACTTTAACCATGACTATTACAGGGGTAGAGAAGAAGTGAAGACTCAAGCTGTGAGAAGAGAGGGAGGGGCTTCGTAAAGGTTGGGTTGAGGAGCTGCGAGCTACATAGAAAAGGGTGCAGGTTGGGAGGCTATGGGTCTAAGAGACGAGATGAAGGAGCTATGACAAGTCTGGGTAGAAGAGAGGGAAGAGATTCGACTGGAGCTAATAGGTCGAAGAGAGGAAGGAGTTGTGAGCAAAAAAGAAGATAGAGGTGTCATCGCGAGGAAAGAGAGGGAGGAGTTAGGGCACAACATATCAAAAGTTTGTTTTTTTTAATTCCCATACCTTCTTTTAACATATATTTTTAAAAAAATGGACATTAAAAGCATGTACATTCAATGTTTGTTTCTACAAACAGACGTTATAAGGTAGCTTTAAGGTCCATTTCTAAAAATAAACATTGAATGTACTTGCATTTAAAGTCTGTTTTTTAAAAATGAATGTTAAATGTGCACTTTTAATGTCCATTTGTTTAAAAAAGACATTAACAGTAAGGCGAAAAATTATAAAAATGCTACTTTTAAATGTATGTTTTTTTGAAAGCGGACATTAATTAGGGACGTTAAATCCCTACTTTGTAGTAATGTAACTAGCAAGACATATATTCAAGTCAATACTTAAATAGAAAGAAATGGTAAAGGAATCAAGCACAAAGAATATACCGACTTGTCTAACAACAAAGAAATTTCATGAAAGAAAATTTGAATAACTCAAACGTACAATTTTGTAAAGCAATTCATACTATATTGTTTCTCTTTCCAAGCCATATAGGTCTCATAATCTATTCTATGCTAAGCTGACATCTAAACTGTAATATTAACATGACCCTTGGTTATTGGCTTGACAACTACTTCTCTTATATGAGACCTTTCAATGCTAGATATATTAATTGTCCCAAATAAGTTTATTAATTTTTTCTTGGTAGCCTTTCTTGCCTTAGTCACTAAAATCATCCCACACAAAGGGTTACTCACAATTGATTTAATCTAATAACTTATGAATAATATAGCACATCGAAGTATATAATGTCATGTACTTGTATTATTCCTAACTTGAAAAATAACAACACTATTGGGTCTCCAATCAAGAGAATATGCTTGTACCTCCTATCACACATATTCCAACTGATTGAACCATATTTTTGTAGACTTTTTCATGATTTGGGTTAGGGACATTTGTATTGAATTAAGTCTAATTATGGGTCCAATTATGGGCAAAACGGTCATAATTTGTTAATTACTCATACAAATAACTTCTCAGACATTTTGTAACCCCTTCACCGTAACTATACCTGGATTATGAAATTAAAGTGAAATAGAGACCAATAAGACAAAATCAACATTTATAATCCCTCACCTTCAATATGGGGTGTCCGGAAAACAGTTCAAAATATATTCATCCTAGTCTCACATTCACGCTTCAAATATAATTACTTGAGAAATAATATCACTTGATAAATATCAGAGTGCACAACTAAAATCCCGGCATATCCCGGGTTACATGTATATATAAAATGGATGTATAGTTTCCCAAAATAGGGAATTACATATCCAAAAATAATATCTACAACCCAAAATATATACAGTAATCCCAAATCCAAAATAGATAATCAACAACCAAATAAAATGTCTCTAAGAGATCCTAACCGCTCTGGGTTGTCCGCTTCCCTTTTGAGCTACTTGCCTTGTCTGAAATGTTAGTCATTGGAAAGAATGAGATTCAAGAGAATCCCAGTAGTAACAAATCCTCATACAATGTATAAACACATAACATATATGATCATGTTCAGCAACATCTCAATGATTCATAACTCACGCTATGAACGACAGCACTCACGGCTGTAAACACAATACAACATCTTTCATTGTAACCTCAATGCCCGCTTTCGTGAAAAACACTATGCAGCAACATCACAAGGCACAAAGCATTATAAAGTAGCAGCAACAACATAATGTATGACAACATACATACAATACATTTACGCCAAGAATAAGAGAAGAGTCACTACCTTGTTCTTTCCTGACATGCTCCAATACAATTCGATCACGACCAGGGCAAATGTCGAATCATATAAACCAAATTAGGGACTACTGATCAATCTCTTTTCCAAATGCTTATTTCTATAATACTCTAAGTTGGTTATCATTTAAACTCTTTAGGAAGACTAATAGAGGCCTAAACACATACTAAAAGGTTGGAAAAAACTACCCTGAAGACCCCTTTTCAAAAATAGTACACTGATTTTTTGCTGACTCACTCGAGTGAAGATGACCTTACTCGAGTAATGAGAGACTTGCACTCGAGTGAGAATGGCTCTCACTCTCAAGTGTTTGACAGTGAGCAACAACAATAGTTAGAAAGTGCTCACAACACTCAAGCATGAGGCTTTGCAATCGAGTGATGGCTCCAAATTCACTCAAGTCCACGAAAGTGCAACATAGGAAGTGCTTGCCCGAGAGCACAGACAACTCCAGAGGAAAAAGCTCACTTGAGCACAACCCTTGGCACTTGGGTGAAAAGACTACACTTACAAGTGTCAAAACACACTCTTGAAAATTGGACAGCGAGTGATAATTGGAGATGCAGTCCTATAACATGAACTCACACCTTCACTTGAGTGAACCTATGCTCACTCGAGTGATCACCAATATCAGTCACGGGTTAAGAAGTACACCCTCACTTTTTATCAGAAAACCAGGTGAAATGTAGAAGGAAAAGGGAAATTATACAGCGGCACTCGAGTGAGACCCCCTCACTCGAGTGATGCATATCAGATCACCATATCGCAGCAACTGACATAAATTCTCAGATTGGCCAAAAATGATCCCAATGGTTCCCAAACTCAACCCAAAGCTTATTCCCACTTAAAATTTCATAAGGAACCAATTAGTAACCTCAAAACAACCAAAACCCCATTTTAACAACAATCTCACTTTTGGGTCTCTATAACACACATAATACCCAATTCTATTCAACTCACTTCCAAAATCCAAAACCATATCCAACACTCAAATAATATCACACTAAACCAATTCCAACATCTTTCACTATGTAATTCATGCATTCAAAATTTGGCATAAAACCAGAGAAAGTTCCAAAACTTACAAAACTTAACCAAAAATCACAATAAATATATAAAAAAGCACTAAATGCTCACCTCTTCAATTTGCTAAAGCCAAATCCTTGATTCTCAAACTTTTAAATTTGTTCCAACACCAAAATCACCACCTATCAAAATTTTGAAACCACTAAGATGAAGCTCTTAGCACTATGATCAAAATTAATGAAGAGTGTTTGAGCATAAGAGGACTATTACCTACCCAAAATTCAAGCTTTCCCTTTCTCTTTCCTTGCTTCAAGTCACCGGAAATGGAGAAGGAAGAGAGAGAGACGATGAGATGATAATGATGAAGAAGATCACTTCCCTTCCTTATTCTCAGCACCTACCGATTTAGGAGAGAAAAGAGAGAGAGAATTGACTTTGACATGTTGACTCAAATCGATGGTCCACATTGAGCCACTTGGCATAATCATGTTCACTCTTCCATGAGCTCACATAGATGCAAAGCATACAATTCCAACCAATAGACAATAAATCTCAAACATTGATTCTCAATCACCAATGCGTTTCCTCTTTGGTAACTAACCAATTGGTTGGTAAATTTCCAATTTTACTATTTTGCCCCTGGTTTTCACTATGATTACTAAATCATCACCACATACATTTATATCAAATTCACATTACATCTCTCTAAGAGTGTTTACTTACACTAATTATAATTAATTTCAAAATTATTAGCCCTTAATCTCCAATTGGGTCATTACAATTCTCCCCTCGTAAAATAAATTTCGTCCTTGAAATTTGGTCATACAACCTGAGCCATAAACTCCAGATATCGTCTTCGCATATCCTCTTTTGCTTCCCAAGTTGCTTCTCTCTGGGTCATTCCCGTCCAGATCACTTTCACATAAGGAATACTTCAGTATCTGAGCCGCTGTCCTTCTCGATCAATAATTTGCTCTGGCTCCACCACATACGTGAAATTGTCTTGCAACACAACTTCCTCATACTCAACGATGTGAGATGGATCCAGTTGGTACTTCTTCATTTGTGAAATGTGGAACACGTTATGGAGTCTGCTCAAGTTTGGGGGTAGGGCTACTCGGTATGCAACAGGCCCAATCCTTTCAAGGATCTCAAAAGGACCTATATACCTTGGGCTCAACTTCTTTCTCTTGATAGTTCTCCCGATGCCGGTAACTGGAGATACTCTCAGAAATACATGATCACCAACCTCAAGTTCTAGAGGCCTTCTCCTCTTGTCAGCATAATGTTTCTAGCGACTTTACGCTACAAGAAGCTTCTTATGAATGATTTGAATATGTGTTGAGGTTTGATCAATAAGGTCCAGCCCATAAAGCTTCCTCTCAAACAATTCATTCCAGCACAATGGTGATTAACACTTTCTCCCATGCAACACTTCATACGGGACATCTGGATGCTCACATTGTAATATCCCAAAATGTACTCAAGGGCTAAATGTACAGAATAGATGGTGGGACTAATGACAGATTAACCTCTAGAAATTTTGTCACAACTTAAGTCAATTTTCACATGCAAAAAATTGGCAATTGAATATTATATTGTAAGTGGATATTTTATAAGATCATCATCTCCTTCAAAGGGCCATGACTTACGTAAGATATAAGGAGACAATATTGGTTATTAATATATGACATGTGAAGGCAATTTGACCAAGTTGTAAAAGGTGGTGACTAAGTCAACAATTTCAATTAAATAAGCAATATTTGAAGAGTTGGAATTATGATTGATTCAAGAAGCTCTTTTGGCTATTTCAAGGGCTACAATTCGTATGGCATGAGAAGGAAAAGAAAATATGTTGAATTGGTCAAATATTGCAACTAAAGTAATGTATTTGAAGAGGCAAAAGTTATGATAAATCAAGGAGTATTTGTTTTTGCTCTTTAAGAGCTATTTACGGTGACAATAAAGAGAGAAAGAGAAGCACATGAAAGACCAATTAAGGAGATGAAGACTTGGTCAACAATTGTAGGCCAAGCATAAGATGATATCTTGTATACAAAAGAGGAAAACATTTCGGTCAAAAAGGGAGGAGGAAGGAAAGAGAAAACTTGAAGTAATTTTCACCACATCTTTTATCTACTTTTGCACCATATTTTCGTTTGGACTTTGAGAGATAAGGGGGGCCAAAAATCTGATCATTAAGTCACATATTTCATCTCTCCTCAAGTCGGTTACAGCAGCAAAAAAACGTGGAGGAAGAAAAGCAAGGTTTTAAGGTGAGCTTAATCTTGATTTTTCACCTTCTTAACCTCATCTATGGCTCAAGTGACCTTCATGAAACTTGTTCCTCTCTTCCTTAGCTTCATTTCTATGGTTTTTGTTTTTGAAGAGGAGGAGTTTTCAGCCACCTTGCAAGAACAAAAGTTGAGGAATCAAGAAAAGAACACAAGAAGAAGCAAGTGGTGAGTAAGAGCATTATGTTGATGTATATGATGCTTTAATTGGCTGAGTTGTGGTGGGCTATTGTGACAGCCGTAATTTCGTTTTTTTAGGGTATATTAGGGATCATGAAGCTTTCATCCTATATATGTGCTTATATGTTGGTTTGGAGGCAAATGAGCTAAGCTTAGTAATTAGATAGTGAAGTGGTTGGTTGTTGTGAAATACCCTAAAATTCTGCCAAAACAGGACATGAGGAATGAGTGGGAATTTGTTCATTTTGATGTTACCATTGTGTTCTACACGAAAAATTATGTGGGAATAGGTTTGGTTGTTGATTTTGAAGCCATTGGACACATTGGTTGAAAATTAGAAAAACTGTCAAGTGTAACTTTGTGCAGGGCAGTCAGTTTGTAGGGACATTTTGAATGGGCAATTGGTGTCTAAAAATTCTGAAACTTTCCAGTCTTAAATTTCACATTTCAAGCTTCAAAATGGACATATGATTTGTGTCATTTCGGGTTTTGAGCTGGGAGTTCTAGTTGCCCAAAGTTTGATGTCGAAACTGGACCTAATTCTGGAGCAGTGTGGAATGTTGTATAATTCTGGAATTTTGTGGTGATTTCTGGTAGTGATTCATATTTTTCCTATGAAGAGGACTTCAGGAGCTTTCAATAGGATTTGGGATCACCTCATTTTGATTTTTCTAGAATTAGTTATGATTTTTCAAAGATGTTGGAAAATTCTGGCAGATTGGTCACCTATGCGAAAATTGAAGATTTTATGGCATAATGTAATATTGTGGAACTTTGAGGTTAGAAATTAGCCTTTTAGGTTAATTGACCACTTTAGCTCCTTAGTTGACTTGATTAATTGACCATAGTGATAATCAACTTAAAGTATTATAGAGAAAAGAACTTGGGAAAGAGATTGACGGGTTGTCCCTAACTTGGTTACAGGATTTGATATTTGTCGTCCTCGTGAGCCCGCAGTGCCAAGAAACATCGGGAAAGGATCAGGTAGTGACTCTCTCTCTTATACTATGTGTAATGCTCTGTATGTGTGTGTTATCACTGTTCTGTGATGAATCTTTGATGCTGCTGCGGTTACAGCTGGTGATAGCTGTCGTTTACAGCGCAAGCTGTCGTTTACAGCGTAAGCTGTCTTTTACAGCATAAGCTGTCGTTATTGTGATTACAGCGTAAGCTGTCGTGATTATGATTATAGCAAGAGCTGTCGTATTGTGTATACAGCCGTGAGTGCTGTCGTTTGTGGTGAAAACCATGTATCTCTGAGATTGCTGCTGCTGCTGCTGTTTGTGATTTATATACATGCTTTGTGTTATGCATTGTGTGAGTGGTTTGTTACTACTGGGATTCGCTCGAATCTCATTCTTTCCTATGACTAACATTTCAGACAGGGCATGTGGCTCAAAGGAGAAGCGGCCAACCCGAAGCACTTAGGACCTTTAGGGATACTATGGATTTTTGAGATGTTGGTTATCTACTTTAAACTCGGGATTACTGTATATTTTGAATTAGGAATATTATATTCGATTTTGGTTGTGTAATTCCCTAGTGGATACTTGTAACCTCTAGAGTATATAGGTATAGAACCCGGGAGTTGCCGGGGATTTGGTTATACACTCTGTTATACATGAATGTAGATAAACTGCACAGGTAATTATATTCGAATTTTGAAATGGAGACCAGGAACAGGAAGAGATTTTGAATGTTTTGTGAAAACCCTACTACAAAGTAGGAGATTGAAATGAGTTTAAGTTATCCGATGGTCTCTAATCCGAATTAAATGTGCATTATCGAATTATAATTACGTGATTAAAGGCAGGGGGTTACATTTTGGTATCAGAGCTGTTGTTCCTGGCAAGGGTAGAGGTTGCTAGGATAGATCCCTTAGATAGTAGTAGGGATAGAAGATTATCTGTGAATGATTGTTGTGTATGCACATGTATGTTTTATTGACATGGATATATATATGAGTTTTGTGACTATATGTGCATACTATCTCTGCTAAATTAATGGGGCAAGTTGTTTGTAGAATGAAGAAAACTAGAGGACGCCCCAATATTCCGCGTGTAGACCCTGAGGTGGAGGTCGTCAATAATAACCCACCGGATGCAATGCAGGAATTAATGGGTCTAATCAGAGATCAGCGGGATATGATAACAGAGCTAAGAGAAGAGCTCAGAGCAGAGAAGGAAAAGAACAAAGAGGACCCGGTTCAATCCACTCCAGTGGAAACTCAAGAAGAAACTCAACATGAGGACACTGCTGAAGGGTCAGCACGACCCCTGGAGTCCCCACCTCACATTGTCCCAAATCAAGAATCACATGGGATGCCACTGAGAGAGGAAAGAGACCTGCAGTTTTGGGTCACCAGATTCTGCAAGCATCTGCCTCCGGCATTCAGAGGGAGGTTTGATCCTCAAGCAGCCGAAGATTGGTTGGATAGGTTGGAGAAAATATTTGAGGTCCTTGGGTGCCCGGATGAGGTGAAGCCACGATTGGCCGTTTACAAACTCGAAGGGGATGCAGATCGTTGGTGGCGGAATATCGCCCTAACACTGAAGAGCACCGAAATTCCATTAACTTGGGAACTGTTTCAACAAGAATTCAACGAGAAGTATTTTCCCAAATCAGTGCGACTCGAGAAGGAGACAGAATTTCTTAACATTAGACAAGGGGACGCGGAAAGCTTCGATGATTACTTGTCCCGTTTTGTACGGTTGGCTCGGTACTCCTCCTATCTCCGGTTCAAAGATGACGAAGAATGGAGTTCTGATATGCTCATTCGTGGTCTGAGGCGAGAATTGAGGAAACGCCTAGCTACTCACCAATTCACTAAGTTCAACAAGGCGGTTGAACAGTGCAGGATTACAGAGAACAACTTGAGAGAATTGTATCCTGCCCGAGCTATTAGCCACCGTAATGAACCTAATAAGGGTGCTACCTCACAGAAGCGAAAGAGGCAAGGATCTTCGTCTGGAAGTGGTAAGAAGCCCTACCAGTCTGGGAGCCGTGACCAGCAAAGAACATATTCTGGACCGTGGATTTGTCGTCGGTGTAACCAACCACATCAAGGCAAAACTTGTGATGGCAAAATAATATGCTTCAATTGTAAGCGTGTGGGGCATACTGCTGCTGAATGCAAAGAGCCACGACCAGACCAGAGACCGAGGACACAAGGCCGAGTATTCGCTATGACCCATGAGGAGGCTCACAAATCTCCTGAGCTGATACAAGGTAAAATTCTATTTCATGGCCACCTGTTGCAAGTTTTATTTGACTCGGGTGCAAGTTACTCCTTCATTGCCTATGATTGCGTGAAGCGCCTGGGATTACATGTGCACAAATTTCCATTTGAATTAGTAGTGTCAACTCCAATGGGTATTAAGGCCTTGACCACAGAAGCTTGTTTGAGTTGTGTCATAACTGTGGAAGGGCATCAATCTATTGTAGATTTGATATGTTTGCCTCTTAGTCAATTAGAAGTCATTTTGGGTTTTGATTGGTTAATGGCAAATAATTATTGCTTGATTGTGGAAACAAGAGGATAGTATATCCTGTATCTCAGAGGGCTGAAGATGTGGATGCTAGTATGAATTTTCTTTCGGCAGCCAAAGCTGAAAAGTATCTTGAAAAGAGTTGCCAGGGGTATGTAGTGTTTTTCTCTGTGCAAGGGGAAAATGGCGAAACCTTGAATAATATACCCGTGGTAAATGAATTTCCTGAGGTGTTTCCGGATGATTTGAGCGGATTACCTCCAGAAAGGGAAGTTCAATTTCCAATCGATATTGTGCCTGGAGCTGGCTCTATATCTAAGGCCCCATATCGGATGGCCCCAAATGAAATGGCGGAGTTAAAGAAACAAATAGAAGATCTGCTTGAGAAAGGGTTCATCAGACCCAGTGTGTCGCCTTGGGGAGCTCCAGTGTTGTTTGTAAAGAAGAAAGATGGAAGCCTTCGGTTGTGTATCGATTATAGAGAATTGAACAAGGTTACTATCAAGAACAAGTACCCTCTTCCCCGAATCGATGACCTTTTAGATCAACTATCCGGTTCGTGTGTATTTTTGAAGATTGATCTAAGGTCAGGGTATCATCAGCTGCGAGTGAAGGCAGAAGATGTTCCGAAGACTGCTTTCCGGACCAGATACGGTCACTATGAGTTCTTGGTGATGCCATTTGGGCTAACCAATGCGCCTGCGGTTTTCATGGATTACATGAACCGTATCTTTCGACAATATTTGGATCAGTTTGTTGTTGTGTTTATCGATGACATTCTGATATATTCCAAGAGCAAGGAAGAGTATGAGCATCATTTGAGAATTGTATTGAATATCTTGTGTGAGAAGCAACTATATGCTAAATTGAGCAAGTGCGAGTTCTGGCTATCAGAAGTAAAATTCTTAGGCCATGTCATCTCGCAAGAAGGGGTCTCTGTGGATCCCAGTAAAGTGGAAGCAGTACTGAACTGGAAGAGGCCAGAATCTGTAGCAGAAATACGCAGTTTTCTGGGTCTTGCTGGTTACTATCGGAGATTTATCCAGAATTTCTCCCGTATTGCGTTGCCGATGACCAAGCTCACGAGAAAAGATCAGCCGTTTGTGTGGGACGAGAAATGTGAAAACTGCTTTGTGGAGCTGAAGGAGAGGTTGACGTCGGCACCTGTATTGATTTTACCCGATCCCAGTGTGACATATGTTGTGTATTCTGATGCCAGTGGGCAGGGATTAGGGTGTGTCCTTATGCAGCAGGGACGTGTGGTGGCCTACGCCTCTGGACAGCTCAGACCTCATGAATTGAATTATCCCACTCATGATCTGGAGCTTGCGGCCATTGTATTTGCTTTAAAGATTTGGCGTCATTACCTGTATGGTGTGACTGTGGAACTGTACTGCGACCACAAGAGTCTTAAATATCTATATGATCAAAAAGAGCTGAATATGAGACAGCGTCGCTGGATGGAATTGCTTAAGGACTATGACCTGGAAATAAAATATCATCCGGGTAAGGCAAATGTAGTCGCTGATGCTCTTAGCCGAAAGACTGTGCTTGTTGCAGCTATGATGATACAAGAAAGGAAATTGATTGAAGATTTCCGTGATTTAAATTTGACAAACCAGATCATCTGTGCCAATTACACTGTTTCTCAAGAGGAGAGTGATCTAAGGGCGGAGATTTAAGAAGCTCAGAGTCAAGATGACTGGATACAGCGCAATCTGACTCGAATCGAACAGGGAGAAGTTTCGGGCTACGACATATCACCTCGTGGATTGGTTCGTTACCAGAAAAGAGTCTGCGTTCCACTTAAGGCAGAGTTGAGGCAGAAGATTCTGGATGAGGCACACAAGAGCCGATATACTCTTCATCCTGGTATGACCAAGATGTATCAGAATCTGAAATCGGTGTATTGGTGGCCGGGTTTGAAGAGTGACGTGACCAAATATGTTGCAAGGTGTCTCACTTGTCAGAAAGTGAAAATCGAGCACCAGAGACCGCCTGGTTTACTTCAGAGTCCTGAGATTCCAGAATGGAAATGGGAAAGCGTGACCATGGATTTGGTTGTGGCATTACCCAGGATCAGAAACTATGATGCGATCTGGGTAATTGTGGATCGGTTAACGAAGTCAGCCCACTTCATACCAATCAATGCTGGTTATTCTCCTGATAAACTAGCGGAGATTTATATCCGAGAGATTGTCAAACTACATGGTGTTCCGAAAAACATCATTTCCGATCGAGATCCACGATTTACTTCGAAGTTTTGGAAAGCATTGCATGAAGCCTTAGGTACTCAACTGAGATTCAGTACGGCTTATCATCCTCAAACGGATGGACAATCTTAGAGAACAATTCAGACGCTGGAAGATATGTTGCGAGCTTGTGTTCTCGACTTTAAAGGAAGTTGGGATCGTTTCCTTCCACTGGCTGAGTTCGCTTACAACAATAGCTATCATGCGAGCATCCAAATGGCTCCGTATGAAGCGTTGTATGGAAGACGGTGTCAATCACCTTTATGCTGGAATGAATTATCCGAAAGGAAGCTTTATGGGCCAGATTTGGTCGATCAAACCTCAGCACAGATTTGGATCATTCGTAAGAGGCTCCTTGCAGCGCAGAGTCGACAGAAAAGTTACGCTGACAAGAGGAGAAGGCCTCTAGAATTTGAGGTTGGTGATCACATATTCCTGAGAGTATCACCAATTACGGGTATTGGGCGAGCCATCAAGAGGAAGAAGCTGAACCCTAGATATATAGGTCCTTTTGAAATCCTTGAGAGGATTGGGCCTGTTGCCTACCGAATAGCCCTACCCCCGAATTTGAGCAGACTCCATGATGTGTTCCATGTTTCCCAACTAAAGAAATACCAACCGGATCCATCTCACATTGTCGAATATGAAGAATTCGAGTTGCAAGACAATTTTACATTTGCGGTGGAGCCAGAACAGATCATTGATCGAGAAGAACGACGGCTCAGACACCGAAGCATTCCTTATGTGAAAATGATCTGGAAGGGAATGACAGAAAGAGAAGCGACTTGGGAAGCGGAAGCGGATATATGTAGACGCTATCCGGAGTTTATGGCTCAAGTTGTGTAACAAATTTCGAGGACGAAATTTATTGTACGGGGGGAGAATTGTAATATCCCAAAATGTACTCAAGGGCTAAATGTACAGAATAGATGGTGGGACTAATGACAGAATTACCTCTAGAAATTTTGTCACAACTTAAGTCAATTTTCACATGCAAAAAATTGGCAATTGAATATTATATTGTAAGTGGATATTTTATAAGATCATCATCTCCTTCAAAGGGCCATGACTTACGTAAGATATAAGGAGACAATATTGGTTATTAATATATGACATGTGAAGGCAATTTGACCAAGTTGTAAAAGGTGGTGACTAAGTCAACAATTTCAATTAAATAAGCAATATTTGAAGAGTTGGAATTATGATTGATTCAAGAAGCTCTTTTGGCTATTTCAAGGGCTACAATTCGTATGGCATGAGAAGGAAAAGAAAATATGTTGAATTGGTCAAATATTGCAACTAAAGTAATGTATTTGAAGAGGCAAAAGTTATGATAAATCAAGGAGTATTTGTTTTTGCTCTTTAAGAGCTATTTACGGTGACAATAAAGAGAGAAAGAGAAGCACATGAAAGACCAATTAAGGAGATGAAGACTTGGTCAACAATTGTAGGCCAAGCATAAGATGATATCTTGTATACAAAAGAGGAAAACATTTCGGTCAAAAAGGGAGGAGGAAGGAAAGAGAAAACTTGAAGTAATTTTCACCACATCTTTTATCTACTTTTGCACCATATTTTCGTTTGGACTTTGAGAGATAAGAGGGGCCAAAAATCTGATCATTAAGTCACATATTTCATCTCTCCTCAAGTCGGTTACAGCAGCAAAAAAACGTGGAGGAAGAAAAGCAAGGTTTTAAGGTGAGCTTAATCTTGATTTTTCACCTTCTTAACCTCATCTATGGCTCAAGTGACCTTCATGAAACTTGTTCCTCTCTTCCTTAGCTTCATTTCTATGGTTTTTGTTTTTGAAGAGGAGGAGTTTTCAGCCACCTTGCAAGAACAAAAGTTGAGGAATCAAGAAAAGAACACAAGAAGAAGCAAGAGGTGAGTAAGAGCATTATGTTGATGTATATGATGCTTTAATTGGCTGAGTTGTGGTGGGCTATTGTGACAGCCCTAATTTCGTTTTTTTAGGGTATATTAGGGATCATGAAGCTTTCATCCTATATATGTGCTTATATGTTGGTTTGGAGGCAAATGAGCTAAGCTTAGTAATTAGATAGTGAAGTGGTTGGTTGTTGTGAAATACCCTAAAATTCTGCCAAAACAGGACATGAGGAATGAGTGGGAATTTGTTCATTTTGATGTTACCATTGTGTTCTACACGAAAAATTATGTGGGAATAGGTTTGGTTGTTGATTTTGAAGCCATTGGACACATTGGTTGAAAATTAGAAAAACTGTCAAGTGTAACTTTGTGCAGGGCAGTCAGTTTGTAGGGACATTTTGAATGGGCAATTGGTGTCTAAAAATTCTGAAACTTTCCAGTCTTAAATTTCACATTTCAAGCTTCAAAATGGACATATGATTTGTGTCATTTCGGGTTTTGAGCTGGGAGTTCTAGTTGCCCAAAGTTTGATGTCGAAACTGGACCTAATTCTGGAGCAGTGTGGAATGTTGTATAATTCTGGAATTTTGTGGTGATTTCTGGTAGTGATTCATATTTTTCCGATGAAGAGGACTTCAGGAGCTTTCAATAGGCTTTGGGATCACCTCATTTTGATTTTTCTAGAATTAGTTATGATTTTTCAAAGATGTTGGAAAATTCTGGCAGATTGGTCACCTATGCGAAAATTGAAGATTTTATGGCATAATGTAATATTGTGGAACTTTGAGGTTAGAAATTAGCCTTTTAGGTTAATTGACCACTTTAGCTCCTTAGTTGACTTGATTAATTGACCATAGTGATAATCAACTTAAAGTATTATAGAGAAAAGAACTTGGGAAAGAGATTGACGGGTTGTCCCTAACTTGGTTACAGGATTTGATATTTGTCGTCCTCGTGAGCCCGCAGTGCCAAGAAACATCGGGAAAGGATCAGGTAGTGACTCTCTCTCTTATACTATGTGTAATGCTCTGTATGTGTGTGTTATCACTGTTCTGTGATGAATCTTTGATGCTGCTGCGGTTACAGCTGGTGATAGCTGTCGTTTACAGCGTAAGCTGTCGTTTACAGCGTAAGCTGTCGTTATTGTGATTACAGCGTAAGCTGTCGTGATTATGATTACAGCAAGAGCTGTCGTATTGTGTATACAGCCGTGAGTGCTGTCGTTTGTGGTGAAAACCATGTATCTCTGAGATTGCTGCTGCTGCTGTTGTTTGTGATTTATATACATGCTTTGTGTTATGCATTGTGTGAGTGGTTTGTTACTACTGGGATTCGCTTGAATCTCATTCTTTCCTATGACTAACATTTCAGACAGGGCATGTGGCTCAAAGGAGAAGCGGCCAACCCGAAGCACTTAGGACCTTTAGGGATACTATGGATTTTTGAGATGTTGGTTATCTACTTTAAACTCGGGATTACTGTATATTTTGAATTAGGAATATTATATTCGATTTTGGTTGTGTAATTCCCTAGTGGATACTTGTAACCTCTAGAGTATATAGGTATAGAACCCGGGAGTTGCCGGGGATTTGGTTATACACTCTGTTATACATGAATGTAGATAAACTGCACAGGTAATTATATTCGAATTTTGAAATGGAGACCAGGAACAGGAAGAGATTTTGAATGTTTTGTGAAAACCCTACTACAAAGTAGGAGATTGAAATGAGTTTAAGTTATCCGATGGTCTCTAATCCGAATTAAATGTGCATTATCGAATTATAATTATGTGATTAAAGGCAGGGGGTTACACACATGATAGCTATTATTGTAGGATAATTCAGCAAGTGGAAGAAAGTGATCCCAATTCCCTTTAAAGTCAAGGACACAAGCTCGTAACACATCCTCCAACATCTGAATAGTCCTCTCTGACTATCCATCTATATAGGGATGATAGGCCGTACGGAATCTCAACTGAGTTCCTAGGGCTTCATGCAATGCCCTCCAAAATCTAGAAGTAAATCGGGGATCTCGATCGGAAATGATATTCTTCGGTACACCATGGAGCTTCAAAATTTTCCTAATATAAATCTATGTTATCTTGTCCAGAGTGTAACCAGCATTGATTGGTAGGAAGAGTGTCGATTTTGTCAACCGATCCACAATAACCCAGATAGCATCATAATTTTTGACTCTAGGCAATCCCATAACATGGTCTATGGTCATACTTTCCCATTTCCATTCTAGAATCTCAAGACTTTGTAACAAATCAAGTGGTCTCTGGTACTCAATCTTTATCCTCTGGCAGGTAAGACACCGTGCTATATATTTTGTCACTTCACTCTTCAATACTGGCCACCAATACACAGATTTCAAATTATGATACATCTTGATCATACCAGGATGAAGAGTGTACCGGCTCTGATGTGCTTCATTTAAAATTTTCTGTCTCAATTCTCCTTAAGTGGAACACAAATTCTCTTTTGGTAGCGAACTAGTCCACTAGGTGACAGATTAAAGCCCTGAGCTTCTCCCCGTCTGATTCTGGCCAGATTACGCTATATCCAACCATCTTGCTTTTGAGCTTCTTCTATCTCAACTCTCATGTCACTTTTCCCTTGGGAAACTGTATAGTTGGCACAGATGATTTAGTTTGACAGATTCAAATCATGAAAGTTAGCAATAAGCTTCCCCTCTTGTATCATCAAAGTTACTACAAGCACCGTCTTTCGACTGAGAGCATCAGCGACTAATTTACCTTACTCGGGTGATATTTGATTTTCAGGTTGTAGTCCTTAAGCAACTCCATCTAGTGATGTTGTCTCATATTTAATTCTTTCGGGTCATATAAATACTTGAGACTCTTGTAGTAGCAATACAGTTCTATCGTCACACTATACAAATAATCCTGCCAAATCTTCAAAGCAAACACAATGGCCACAAGCTTTAGATCATGAGTGGGATAGTTCATTTCATGAGGTTTGAGCTGTCAAGAGGCATAGGCCACCACACATCCCTGCTGTATAAGGACACACCCTAATCCTTGCTTACTCGCATAACTATACATAATGTAGGTCAAGCTAGGATCAGGTATAATTAACACAGGTGCCGTAGTCAACCTCTTTTTCAACTCCACAAAGCAATTTTCACAATGTTCGTCCCACATAAATGGTTGATCCTTTCTCGTGAGCTTGGTCTTCGGCAAGGCAATATGTGAGAAATTTTGAATAAATCTATGGTAGTAACTAGCATGACCCAAAAAACTGCGTACCTCAGCAACAGTTTCTGGCCTCTTCTAGTCCAGTACTGCTTCCACTTTACTGTGATCCACAGAGACCCCTTCACGTGAGATAACATAGCCTTGGAATTTTATTTCTGAAAGCCAAAACTCTCATTTACTCAGTTTGGCATAGAGCTGCTTCTCATGCAATGTATTTAACAAAATTCTCAAATCATGCTCATGCTCTTCCATACTCTTAGAGTATATCAGAATGTCATTAATGAATACCATAATGAACTGATCTAGGTATTGTCGAAAGATACGGTTCATGTAATCTATGAATATCGCAGGTGCATTGGTTAGCCTAAATAGCATCACTAAGAATTCATAATGACCATACCTAGTTCTGAAAGCAGTTTTTAGAACATCTTCTACTTTCACTCACAACTAATGATACCCCGACCTTATATCAATCTTTGAAAATACACATACACCAGATAGTTGATCCAAGAGGTCATCAATTCTTATGAGAGGGTACTTGTTCTTGATGGTAATCTTATTCAACTCTCAATAATCAATACACCAATGAAGACTCCCATCTTTCTTTTTGACAAACAAAACTGGAGTTCGCCAAGACGACATACTGGGTCTAATAAACCCTTTCTCAAGCAAATCCTCAATTAGCTTCTTTAATTCTGCCATTCTGTTTAGGGCCATACGATATGGGACTTTAGATATAGAACCAGCTCCAGGCGCAATTTCAATCAAAAATTGAACTTCCCTTTTAGGATGCAACCTACTTAGGTCATCCAGAAACACCTCTAGGAATTCATTTACCACAGGTATACTTTCAAAGTCTCATTGGTTTCTCCTTGCACAGAAAAAAAAACCTTATGGCCCTGACAACCCTTTTTCAAATATTTCTCAGCCTTAGATGTTGAAAGGAAATTTAGGCTGACATTCCCGTCATTAATGCTTTGAGAAGTAGGATACACTATCCTCTTGCTCCCACAATCTAACAACACGTTATTTGCTTTTAACCAATCAAAACACGGAATGACTTCTAATTGGTAGAGTGGTAAACAAATTAAATATGCCACAGACTCATGATCCTCAACGGTTACAACACAATTTAAACAGGCTTATGTAGTCACAGCCTTAACACCCATCAGCGTTGACACAATCAGATCAAAAGGCAACTTATACACATTCATACCCAGGCGCTTCACACAATCATAGGCAATAAAGGAGTGACTTGCACCTGAGTCAAACAATACTTGTAACATATTACCATGAAGAAGGACTTTACCTTGTATCAACTCTGGGGATTTTTGGGCCTCTTTATGAGTCATAGCAAATACTCGACCCTGAGTCCTCGGTCTCTACTCTTGTCATGGCTGTCTGCATTCAATGGATGTATGCCCCACTTGCTTATAATTGAAACAAATCACCCGACCATCGCAAGTTTTACCATGAAGTGACTTGTTACAATGAGAATATGTCCATCCCGTAGGAGCTCTCTACTGATCATGATTACTGGACTGGTAGGGCTTCTTATCACTACCCCTATACAAGGATGATCCTGGGCCCTTCTGCTTCTGAGAAGCACTGTCCCTATTAGGCTCACTACAGCCAACAACAGCCTTAGTAGGATACAATTCTCTCATATTGCTCTCTGTGATCTGACACTCCTCAACCGCCTTATTGAACTTAGAGAACTGATGGGTGGCTAATCTCTTCCTCATATCTCGCCTCAAACCCCATCCTAGCATGTCCGAGCTCAACTCCTCATCATCCATATTCCTTAGATCAGAGGAATATCGAGACAAGCAAATGAAACGGGACAGATACTCATCGAAAGACTCCATGTCCCCTTGCTTAATGTTCAAAAATTCAGTCTCCTTCTCAAGTCTTACAGACTTGGGAAAATATTTTTCATTAAAATGTTGCTGGAACACCTCCTAAGTCAATGGTATATTTTTGCTCCGTAATGACAAGGCAATATTTCACCACCAGCGATCTACATCTCCCTTAAGCTTATATATACCGCTAGTCGAGCTTTCACTTCTAAGGGACACTTAAGGACCTTAAAAGTCTTCTCAAGACGGTTTAGCCAATCTTCAGCTGCCTAAGGATAGAATCTCCCTTTAATTACCGGAGGTAGGTGTTTATAGAATTTGGATACCCAAAACTAAAGATCTCTTTCCTCTCTAGCTGGAATTCCATATGATTCTGGGTGTGGTCTAGCATGAGGAGGTGACTCAAGTGGTTGTGCCGACCCTTCTGCAGTTTCTTCTATATAGGTCCCCTCCTGGGTCTCCTCTTGAGTGGACTGACCTGACCCCGGCCCTCATTATTCTTTGCTTTCTCAACTCTGAGCTCAGCAATCATGTCTCGCTGATCCCGAATCAACCCCATCATTTCTTGCAGCGGGTCCAGTGGATTATCATTTGCAATCTCCACCTCAGGATTTACTTGTTGTACTCTAGGCTGGCGTTTTGTTGTTCTTTTCATTCTATAAATAACTCACCCTATTAATCCAACAATTATGGTATACACATAATTCCATAAAGCACATATATCCGCATAACCAGAATACATATGTGTATACAACAATTATTCACAAATGATCTCCTATCATCGAAGCCAAACTATGGAAGCTATCCTAGCAAACACTATCCTTGCCAGGAACTTTGGCTCTGATACCAAAAATATAACCCTCTCACAGTAATTATATTCGGATTAAGAAATTAAAGTGAAATAGAGACCAATAAGACAAAATCAACATTTATAATCCCTCACCTTCAAGATGCGGTGTGCGGAAAACAATTCAAAATATATTTAGCCTAGTTTCACATTCACGCTTCGAATATAATTACTTGAGAAATCAAATCGCATTGATAAATATCAGAGTGCATAACTAAAATCCCGGCATATCCCGGGTTACATGTATATATAAAATGGATGTATAGTTTCCCAAAATAGGGAATTACATATCCAAAAATAATATTTACAATCCAAAATATATACAGTAATCCTAAATCCAAAACAGATAACCAACAACCAAATAAAATGTCTTTAAGAGATCCTAACCGCTCTGGATTGTCCGCTTCCCTTTTGAGCTACTTACCCTGTCTGAAATGTTAGCCATTAGAAAGAATGAGATTCAAGAGAATCCCAGTAGTAAAAAATCACTCATATAATGTATAAACACATAGCATATATGATCATGTTTAGCAGCATCTCAATGATTCATGGCTCACACCACGAAAGACAGTACTCACGACTATAATCATAATATGACAGCTTTCAATGTAACCTAAATTCCCGCTTTCGCAGTAATCACTTTGCCCGCCTTCACGGTAAATATTATGCAGCATCATTACAAGGTGCAAAGCATCATAAAGCTCCACCAGGCGTCACAAGGCATCATAAACCAGCAACAACAACACAATGCATGACAACATACATACAATACATTTACACAAAGTATAAGACAAGAGTCACTACCTTGTTCTTTCCTAACGTGCTCCAACACAATTCAATCACGACGAGGGAAAATGTCGAATCTAATAAACCAAATTAGGGACAACCAATCAATCTCTTTTCCAAATGCTTATTTCTATAATACTCTAAGTTGGTTATCATTTAAACTCTTTAAGATGACCAATAAAGGCCTAAATACATGCTAAAAGGGTTGGAAAAACTACCCTGAAGACCCCTTTTCAAAAATAGAACACTAATTTTTTGCTGACTCACTAGAGTGAAGATGACCTCACACGAGTGATGAGAGACTTGCACTCGAGTGAGAATGACTCTCACTCGTGAGTGTTTGATAGTGAGCAACCACAACGGTTAGAAAGTGCTAACAACACTCAAGAATGAGGTTTTGCACTTGAGTGATGCTTCCAAATTCACTCGAGTCCATGAAAATGCAACATAGGAAGTTCTTGCCTGAGAGCATAGACAACTCCAGAGGAAAAATCTCACTCAAGCACAACCCATGGCACTCAGGAGAGAAGACTAAACTTGCGAGTGTCAAAACACACTCTTGAAAATTGGCCAGTGAGTGACAACCCGAGACGCAACCCTATAACATGAACTCACACCTTCACTCGAGTGAACCCATGCTCACTCGAGTAATCACCAATATCACTCGCAAGTTAAGAAGTGCACTCTCGCTTTTTATCAGAAAATCAGGTGAAATGTAGAAGGAAAAGGAAAATTATACCGCAACACTCGAGTGAGACCCCCCTCACTCGAGTGATATATATCAGATTGCCAGATCATAGCAACTGATAGAAATTCTCAAATTGGCCAAAACTAATCCCAATGGTTCCCAAACTCAACCCAAAGCTCATTCCAACTTAAAATTTCATAAGGAACCAATTGGTAACCCCAAAACACCCAAAAACCAATTTTAACAACAATCTCACTCTTGAGTCTCTATAACATTCAATACCCAATTCCATTCAACTCACTTCCAAAATCCAAAACCATATCCAACACTCAAATAATTTCACACTAAACCAATTCTGACATCATTCACCATGTAATTCATGCATTCAAAATTTGGCATAAAACCAGGACAAATTCCAAAACTTACAAAACTTAACCAAAAATCACAATAAATATATCAAAAAGCTCCAAATGCTCACCTCTTCAATTTACTAAAGCCAAATCCTTGATTCTCAAACTTCTAAATTTGTTCCAACACCCAAATCACCACCTTTCAAAATTCTGAAATCACTAAGATAAAGCTCTTAACACTATGATCAAAATTAATGAACAGTGTTTGAGCATAGGAGGACCATTACCTACCCAAAATTCAAGCTTTCCCTTTCTCTTTCCTTGCTTCAAGTTACCAAAAATGGAGATGAAGGAGAGAGAGATGATGAGATGATAATAATAAAGAAGATCACTTCCCTTCCCTATTCTTACCATCTACCGATTTGAGAAAGAGAAGAGAGAGAAAAGTAACTTTAACATGTTGACTCAAATCCATGGTCCATATTGAGCCACTTGGCATAATCTTGTTCACTCCTCAATGAGCTCACTTAGATGCAAATCATACAATTTTGACCCATAGACAATAAATCTCAACTATTGATTCTCAATCACCAATGAGTTTCCTCTTTGGTAACTGACCAATTGGCTGGTAAATTTCCATTTTCACTATGATTACTAAATCATCACGACATACATTTATATCAAATTCACATTACATTTCTCCAAGAGTGTTTACTTACACTAATTACAATTAATTTTGAAATCATTAACCTTTAATCTCAAATTGGGTCATTACACTTTTGATGTTACCTTGTATTTAATCTTGCATTATAGGTGTTTTAGAAGAAAAGTGAAGAATGTGGCTAGAGCTTCAATATGCTGCAAATGGGAGTTCATTATTTTTTCCATTAGCTCGTTATTATATGTATTATGATCTGTTTGAGTTAATTTTGTATTGGTACATATTTGTGAGACTTGGATTTGTCACTAGTACAAAAAAGGTGTTTTAGACCTGCATATTTAGACCGGTAATAGGTGGATAAGGTCTAAAAGAAATGACTACTGCATTTTTATAATTATGAACAAATTGAGAGACTGGATCAAGTCATTTAAGGTCTAAAAAAATATTATTTAGACTGGTTTTTTAACTAATCGGTCTAAAAAGATTAAAAAATTTAAAAAATGTATATATGAAATATATTTGTTAGACTGTTTCTACCTATAACAAGTCTAATATATTTTCTAGAATCAAGGTAATTAAAAAAAATGTTTGCTACTTTTTAGACCGGTTGTTCTTGGCAACCGATCTAAAATAGTAAACCTTTTAGACTTGTTTTAATTATAAATCGTTCTAAAAGGTTCAGCAGAGAAAAAAATTAAGTAATGAATTGTTTTCTAGACTGGTTACTCATATAACCAGTCTAAAAGAAATATATTTTAGATCGGTTATTCTAATAACCGGTCTAAAAGAAAGATATTTAAGACCAATCTTAAAAATTACAATCGGTCTAAAAAGTAACAGGCTTTTTAAACTGGCTGTAACAAGACCTAATTTATAACCGTTCTGAAAAGTCTTTTTCAACCGGTCCAAAAAGTCATTTTTTCACTAGTGAGTGTTCATTTGTCCTTGTTGGTTAACATTTGTGGTGAATTTTGCTTTGATTCTCTTGGACTATGTATTGAACTTATTTCATTATGTCTTAATGAGATTATATGTTGTATGTGATTACTATAGTGTGCATTTGATTTATTTCATATTGAGTGTCACAATTGTGCTCTTATTTAAGAGGAAACAAGTGCATTCAAATGATTTTCAAACACACATCAAGTGGCTTTTAACAATTTATCTAAGAGATGAATATAAATGTGTTCACATAATTAGTTATTAATTAGATAAATTGAACTCAATGTGATTGCTTGAGGTCTTCAATTTAATTCAATGATAAATTAACTCCCAAATCATTTTAAGAAGCAAGGAAAACCATTAACTTTGGTATCAAGACTCATTTCATCATATTGATTCCATTTTTATAAAAATACCAAAAACAATAGTTTAGCATTTAATTAAATTGCATTCCTCTTTAGTTATTAATTTGAAAAGCCAAAATTAGTTTCCCCTTGTTTTCATTGCATTAGCATGGTGTAATACCCCTAAAAAGGGATTAAGGGCTAATGACTTCAAAAGTGATGTAATTATTGTTGAATAAACACTTTTGAAGATTATGATGTGAATTTCGATATAAATGTGTTCCAATCAGTGCCTAAACCTGCATCTAAGCTAAATGGTTTGATAGAGCTTTTAATGAACCCTAATATAGGGGAGGATGCATGGGTGGGTAACATGAATCATAAAATGCATTTAGTAGTGGTTCTAGTGGAATTGCCATAATTAGGGGTAAAACAGGTAAAAAGGAAAATTACTGACTATTTGGTTAGTTACCAAAGAGAAAACTCATTGGTAATTGAAGACTAATAGGTAAGATTAAGAGATCAAGAAGTTAGAATCATGTGTGTATGTGTTTAAGTGAGTTAATGGAAGAAAGAACAAGATTTTGACACTTGGCACTATATAGAGCATTGGATTAAAGTCAAAGTTTCAACATCTCTTTTTCCTCTTCCATCTTTTAAATCAGCCAAAGCTAGGGAGGAGAGAGGAAAAAATGACTTCCTTTATCTTCATCCTCATTTCATTCTCTCTCATGCTAGGCTCCATTTTCATTTTCAACTAAACAAGAAAGAGAAAGAAGAAATATTGAGGTGGGTGTTCCATGTGGCCTTATATGCTCAACTCACCTTCTTTAATGTTGTTCATGGTATTGAGGGCTTCATTACCATGGTTTTAGATTTTTGGAAAGGTGGTATTTGAGTCTTTGAAGAAGTTTCAAAGTTGAGTAATCAAAGATCTAGCTTTGGAAAGAGGAAGAGGTAAGGAATTGCTGTATTTTTACATATCTATTGTGATTATTGGTTGAGTTATAAGATTTGAGATTTTTGCCCTGATTTTAGTGTAATTTTGAAATGCATGAATTGATTAAAGTATTGTGGTGGAATTGGTGTCAAGTTATGTCTTTGTACCATTGGAAGTGGTTTGAAATTTTGGAATGGAAAGGATTGCAATGTTGAATTTTGAATTGTGTCATTGTGTGACATGTTGTGACCTTTGGGGAATATGTCAATGTGATGTGAATTAGATATTTTTTGTGTTTCCAATGGCTTCTTTGTGCAAATTTGTATAGGGATAATGTATGATGGAAATTGGGAACCATTGGAAGTATTGATGTGAAAACTGAAATTCTGGAATTTAGGCTAAGTGTGAAATGCTGTGCAGGGGACCAAATTTGTATGGTATTTTGACATATCAAATAGTGTTTAAATGTTAAAACATTTTCCAGGATTGTAGTTCACATTTCAAGCTTTCCATTGATATAAATTTTGTGTCATTTTGAGTTTTGTGTACCAAGTTATGATTATTTGAAAATGAGCCAGGGGATAACTCATCGGTTAGCTGCGGCCCAAAGTGCTGGCCACGACCCAAAACCTTCTAACCATCTATTTGCTGCAGCCCAAGAGGGGCTAGCCATGGTCCAAAAATTTCGGACCTATCTTTGGCCATGGCCCAAACGTGTTGACCGTGGCCCAAATGTTTTTGACCATTTGTTGGCCTCGGCCCAAATAGGGGCTGGCCGCAGCCAACTACTCAAAATGGAATTTTAAAAGATGGTCTTGGGGCAAGCTTTTCTCGACCCTTTAGGTATGGGTCTTGGCTTCTAGTAGCCACCTAAAGAGTTCAAATGATAACCAACTTTTAAATGTTGTTAAAGTAAGAAATTAGAGTAGAGAAATAATTTGTTGTTCTTGATTTTGGTTTATAGGGTTAGACATTTGCCCTGTTCGTGATCAACCTGTGCTGGAGCGTGCCAGGATAAAGAACAATAGGGCTATGTGCATGCAAGTAAGGCTACGTAAATGCCAGAAAGGCAATGTGAAAGCCAGTGGGGCTATGTGCATGCCAGTAACGCAATGTGTTATGGGTATGCCAGTGAGGCAACACGTATATATGATAGTTGATTATTTACTTGCATGCTATGTGTTTATATGTAGAATAAGTGATTTGTTACTACTAGGATTCTTTTGAATCTCATTCTTTCCTTTGACTAACCTTCAGATAGGGCAAGTGGCTCCAAAGGGAAGGAGACGACCAAGGGCGGCTAGGACTCTCGTAGGAATATAATTTGGGTCATTAGTTATTGGATTTTTGTTTGGGATTATTGTACATTGTTGATATGTAAATATTATTTTAGATACGGTTGTGTAATCCCCTAAATGGGAATGTATGAACCCTTAGTATATATATGAAACTCGGGAGTTGCCGGGGTTTTTGTTGTATACTCTGATATATGTAATGGTGATTTAACTGCAAAAGTAATTATATTCAGAATATTGAATTTGTGAAAATCCTACCAAAAAGAAGGGATTGGAAATGAATTTTTATCATCCGCCGGTCTCTAATCCATTCTAATTACACATTTTCGATTTATAATTATGTTTATAAGACAGGAGGTTACACATGGCATTTAGATTACTTAGAAATCAATAAAAGGCTTCTTGAGAAGAGAGAATGATCTTAGGTCTGCTTATATGCAATCCTTAGTTAATTTTTTATTGTAGATCCTAAAGCTACCTTGATTAACATAAAAGTACCTTGATTAACATGCCCAATTATGGCTCTCAAAAAGCTTATTTTCTAAGAGCTCCCACTTAAATAGATTATATGACTCTCTTGAAAGACTCATTTTCCAAGAGCTCATACTTATAAAGAGTATTTGACATTTACTTCTTCATGTCTTTCATTGCATTATATTCATAATGTCTTATTAATCTCTATATGGGTTAGCTAGACACTAATATATTAATTAAACAGAAGTGACTAACAACTTGAACTATAATTAAATTATGTAAATTTGAAGAAAGACTTTGATTAGAGAGGTTACATAGACATGAAAATGTAACTGAGGAAACATATATAACATAAATTAATAGCTGCAATATATACAATAATGAATCTATTCATTGGGTAATTTTCTAGTTTTTACTGTTGATGCCAATGGTTAATTCCAATGAGTTGTAAATTTTTCTTGCTAATTATTATGTTTAATGTAAGTTTTAAAGATGATCATACTGCCTTAGGCATCGGAGTGTTGATGGATTACTCTAGTGTAAGGCACTTTAGCACTTGAGTCAAAGATGAGTTCTCGACTGTAGAACTATATCATATGCTCTGCTTCTAGCTATGTAAAACAAGGATTAATAGAGAATGTAAGAAATCTTAGAACTCACTTGAACATACCAAAAGTGTAAGACCTTACCCGAGGGAGGGAAGAATATCACTCGAGTGATATAAGAACAAACTGAAGTGTATCAAGAACACTAGAGCAGCAGAGAAAGATATAACTTTAAAGCATGGTTACTCAAGTGATCTAGGAGAATTTAAGTACAAAGATGAAAAATATAACAAAACACACTTAAACAGGTATGCATTTACATGCTTTATGAAATTTCTTTGTTTTACACTCAAGCATAAACATATATCACTCAAGTGTTGTATGAACAATACTTGAGCACTAGGGTTATCACTCGAGTGTTGTACTTATATTAGATACGTGATCGCTCAGACTGTCGCACTTCTCCTTCTTACTCGAGAGTGTCTCTTCACTCGTCAGCCATACCTCTTCACCTCCGATCCTTTTCCACCTATTAAACGCCTCAAATCTCTTCAAATTTCGGTTGCAACTCTTTAATCATCTTAACAAGATCAGATTTATCATTATAAATTGCCTTTTCTTGCCTTAACAGAAGAACATTTTTGAAAAGCATTCAAAATTTTCTCTGTACTATTATTTCTTGATCCATTTCTAAATCATTCAAAATGGTTAGAACAAAGCTTCCTTAAGTTTCCCAAAAATCTCCACCGCCTTCAACTTCTCATTCTGAAGCTAGTGAGTTAAAAATTGTAACAGTAACTCCTATAGCTACTGTATCTCTGACACACACACCATCTCCTACTCCTCTACCCTTTCCAAAATCCGACTAAGAAGATTCATCCTAAGGCTAAGGTGGCTAAGAAATTTCAACCTCCACCAAAGAAACCAAAGGGAGTTGTCTTCAAAGAGCCTATTGTCACTTATTCTCAATTGAAGGAAGTAAAGGGTAGATGAAAGATGACTACCACAGAAGAACCTCAAGAGTCTTCCTCTGATGATTCCTTCAATGTACACCTCAGGGAAGCAATAGACAAATCCAAGCCTGATGCCTTGGTTGGCAAGATTGCCTCCCAAGCCGATGCCTCGAGTTCTCATCATATTGGCTAGACCAGTCAACTACTTCATAGTTAGGAGTACCTTCTACTTCACAAGGTCTAAAGGTAGAATAAGACACAATTCCTCTAGAAGGCTTCAATAGTCAGGAACTAGAGCCATTTGATCAGAAGGTATATGATTCTAAATTTAATCTTAGAAGTTTTTGCCCTATATTTTATGTGGGTTTGGATTATCTAAAGAAAAATTGTAGTCTGGATTTTCATCCTTTCTTTGGATACTATGATCCCTGGTTGAATGAGCATCTTTCATATTCCCCTACTTTTGTGAGAACTTTTTACTACAACTTGAAAGTCCAAAACATAAAGTATAGAGCCAGAGAGTTGATAGAGGAAGAAATTTCCACCACTATTAGAGGCCAACATATTATGATATCTCTTTCTATTATAAATAATATACTTGGCTATGTTGCACCACCATCCGATCCACCCACACTCTCAGCAAATGAAGTCTTTAAGAAATTAAGGCCAAATGACCCTATAGGACCTCTTAACTTTAAGCCTATTGATATGCCTGACTCTATTCATGCCCTTCATTGTATATACACCCGTAGAATTGTAAAAAATCCAAAAACTATACCCATTTTGCCCATAGAGATTACTATTTATTGACCTCCTTCCTAGCCGATCAATAAAGAAGTGTGGGGGAGCTTATTTTTGGTGAGATGAGAGGATTTGGATTTTCTTCATCAAAATCTGCCACAATTCCATATCTACAACTTGTGTCTCTCATCCTAAAGCACAACAAAATTTGGTACTTGGAGGGAACTGAGAGGGCAAACATCCTGAGATTCGGCAAGATACAATTGACACATATGGGGATTAATTTTCCAATTAGCCAAACTAGGGCTACATCTCAGAGAGAAGCTACTCCTTCGATAGGTGATGAGGCTCAATCTTCTGCACAAGGACCAACTCCACCCCCATCTTTTTCCTAAATGCATAATTACCAAGCTATTTGGCCGAAGTGATCAATCAAGCAGTGGCAGGCCTGAAAAAGGAATTGTTAAGCGAGTATTACAAATTGGTAGACAAGATGGAAACACAAGTCTCAAGATTGGTGGACAAGGCTATTACCAATTTTGATATGATGTTCAAGGCATAAGAAGAACAATCACGAAGAATCACTGACATGGAGATCTTCTTACGTACTCATCTTCCAACTACTTATACTAAGGTGCCTCTAGAGTTTACTCCTACCACACCCTCACCTTCTCAGCCTCTGACACATGTCCTCTTCACTAACCCTCATTCCTAGATTGATGTCACTTATGACCAGCCATCATCATCACCACCTGCAGCCTCTGCTCCTCAACCAACATCTCCACTATTTATACCTGAGCCATTTGATCCATCCACTACCATAGTGGTATATACCCCAGCACAGTCATCTGATCTTACTTTTTCTCAGCCTCCTTCTGATACTGACAAAATGGGGGAGAAGGATTTATGATGGTTCTTGAGCTATTTTGTCTGGTTCTGGATTGATTTTGGCTTAAGGGGAAGTATTAGGTAGTTTATATGTATTGGGGTAAGCTTAATGTTATTTGAGCCTTTCTGCTTTATTTTTTTCTGACTTAGATGTATTTGGATTTTCATGGGTAGATGTTATTTGCTAATGTACTTCACAAGTTCAGAAATATACATATGGTCATTTTCATGCTTTCTAAGTTTTTCTGCTCCACTATGACTTATTTTGTCTTTTAGTGTCCGTTGGAAGTATTGCAGGAAACTTATGAAGCTAAGTGCAAAAATTTGAAAAATGATTCAAAAATTTAGTGAATATGCATTTGGAAATCTTGAAAGTGTTTTAAAAAATTTTCACTTTATTCAAGTTTTAAAATCCATCACAAAGGTTTTGTCATCATCAAAAATGGGGAGAATGTTAGATTTCAAGTTTTGATGATAACAAATGATTATTGTGTGTTGTAGTAAGAAACACATGTTTTGCAAGTTTAGACAATGGTTGAAAATGTTACTCAATGTATCTCACAAAATTCAGAGGTCATTGCTGTGATTTTAACTGGTACTCAAATGATGGAAGCTAGCATTCGAGTGATAAGTACTTTTGCACTCGACCACAGTGAGTATAGAGCTAAAAGTGTTTGATAGAAGGCAAATTTAGCTGAAAATACCAAGACAACTCAAGTGATAGACTCAGCACTTGAGTGATGATGTGATTGACACTCAAGCATGAAGACATACTCATCAAGTGTTTGACATAGAGCAATGTCAGAGATAGGAAATGATCGTTGCACTCGAGCGTGGACTCAATACTCAAGTTCACTCAAGTCCTGTAAACTATGATACAGGAAGTGTTCACCCTAGAGCAAGGAAAAATTAAAGGGAAAAGTGCACTTGAGTCTAAGTGAGTGAAGCATAGAAAGTGATTGGTTGAGAGTCAGCCAAAACATGGAAAAGCAAGTGCACCTGAGTGATAGCTTAGCACCCGAGAGTGAGAAATCTAACTCTCTCTATTCTTGATGCAAATGCTAAAGCGAAAGAGTACTTAATACAAGAATATATTGATGCACTTGAGTGAGGATCAGTGAACTTGAGTAAGGGCCCATATTACTTGCAATTACAAAATCACACTCTTGAAAAATAAGATACGAGTGTTATCCAGAGACATGGGTTCATAGTGCAAAATACAGGTGCACTCGAGTAAGGACTCACATCACTCGCAAGCGAGAAAATGCACTCTTGTTTCTTGTATGGTAGTGCAACTGAAAAGCTCAAGAGAAAAGAAATTGTGATATTGCACTTGAGTGAGACCTCAGTGCACTCGAGTGATACTCTATCAGAAGCCAAAACGCAACAGACTTACAGCGATCAATCCGAACATGGTTTAATGTTATTTTTTCATTCTATTTTCATTTGTTATTATTATTTGACATCATTTAATATATAGTTCAAGTATGAAACAGGAGTTTGATCATTTGAATTAGAAATACACAAAGGAAGTCAAACAACGGCAGACAGAATCATTATGACTAACTAAGCACATACCTACCATGATATCTTGTTCAAAGATTTCAAACGTACGCATGTTGTTCCATAATAAAACGCTCTACTCCATAACAACTATTATTCAATAGACAAAATCAGCTGACTATAAATACAGAGTTTCAGAGACCATCAATAACAAGAACTTAGAACAAGAATATACACAAGCAAATTCATGAGTCTTTGTTATTCATATTTTCTCTGTATTCATATTGTACTTCAGTGTTTATTATATTTGCTTTATGAGAGAGTCTGTATATACTTCAAATTCTATTTTCATTTGATCTCAAGGTACAAGGACCTTAAGAGGGTAGATATCCTTATTAGATAAGCATTTGAGAGAATTCCTAGTATGAATTTTTGCTCATAAGACTTATAAGGTACAAGCAGTAGAGAATGTTGTTGCTTGTAAGACTTACAGGAGTGTAATCAGGAGAGAACATTGCTACTCATAAGACTTGTATACGTAAACGAGAGAGAAAGGTTATAGGTTTGTTTTTCTGCACGTAAGACTTGTCGTAAGGGGGAGAGAAATTTCTAAGTGTTAGAATAGATCTGCTCTTAGTCTATTCAAGGGCGATTGTTGTTTTGCGGATTTCCAAGAGCCCATTGAATATTGGAATGATAGTGAAAATCTTAGTAGATCTTGATCTCTGAGGACTGGACGTAGGGTTGGGGTTTAGGTCGAACAAGTATAACTTTCCATGTGCTAATTTTCTCAACTCTACTCTATCTACAGTTATTTTCATACCTCCGCATCAATCGAAACATTTATCATATCTCCCAATTCACCCCCTCTTGGGTGAAGCTTTCCGTTTTCACTTACCATAAATGGAAAAAACTTTTAATAGAATTTATCTCCCTGAGGACATTAATTGTACTCATTCTTTGGTGAGGTGATTCCATTGAATATGTAAGTCCAATCTCAAATAAAGAGCATAAGCATTTCTCAACATTTGGATAGATCGATTAGTCTCTTGATGCTCCCACTATATATTATAATTCTCAAGGAATAATGGTTGGGCTCACAACTTCCAAAAGTGTGTTTGGAAACATAGCTTGGACATGTGTGAAGATTATGACCATCTTTAAACATATCTTTGGTGGGTCTTCTTTTAGTTAACATTTATAAGACAACAATGCCAAAGCTATACATGTCACCTTATATTGATGTTGGAGAACCCATTCCATATTCTGAAATATTGTAAGCATATTAATTTTCTTAATTAATTATATAAATGATCACTGAAAAAATGAAAAACAAAAAATTTGTGAGTTTAATAGTATAATGAATTCTAAGGACCTTGTGATAAAAACAAATATTAAAATGATACCTGGGGGAACATAGCCAACAGTACCCTTTATACCAATTGTGCTACTTTGTTCATTAGATATGACTTCAATGGTTGAGAGTAGTCTTGCCAATCCAAAATCACTCAAATAAGGAACCATATTGTCATCAAGAAGGACATTGCTTGGCTTCAGATCACAATGAATTAGAGGTTGACCATATTCATAGTGAAGATAGTTTAGTACAGACACAATATCCATAAGAATATTTATTATTTGATCGAGGAGCAAAATTCTTGGATGATTTGGATTTTCTGCTGTAGGATGCAACCAATTTTCCAAGTTTCTATTCACCATATACTTATAAACTATAGCCTTAAACTCATTACCCTTGTAATCTATGCTAGAACAACATGTTATAATTTTTACCAAATTCTGATGCTTTGCATTTCTAAGCGCATTAAATTCAGCAACAAAACTCTTGTTAGCTCCCCTTATTTGAAGGTTGATAACCTTTATCGTAGGCAACTTCTTAAGACTCAAAGCTTCCCTTATAAACAGAGCCAAAACTCCCTGATCCGATCAACTTATTGATTGAGAATCCATCTATGGCATCATGCAAGCTTTGATATGATACTATAGAAATCATGTCAATTGTTGGTGAACTTGAAGAAGATTTCTTGCTTCTTTTCCTTCCATGATAAATAGCAACAATGGATGACAAAAGAAGAAAAGCAATCACACAACATATGGATAAAATTAGCTTGAATTTTTGATGTTTTCTTTGTCTAGTAGATTAGGTAGGGCATGGTGGCAGCTCTAACTTTGATATGCCTCCACAAAGCTTGTTATTCCCCACAAGCGATATTCACTTGCATTACAAAAGAAACCTTTGCTTGGTACCTCCCCTTCAAGAATGTTGAAGGAAACATTTAGGTACTCCAAAGAAGCAATATCTTGTAGGCCTTTTGAAATCATTCCAAACAAGTTATTTTGTGACAAGTCTAAATATCTTAGACCCTGTATTGAAGCCAAAGATATGCAAATGGTTTCTTGAAATAAATTCCCTTGAAAAAAGAGGAATCCTAAGCTTTGGCAATCTCTAATGGTTTGAGGAATTTTTCCAGAGAATTGATTATGAGAGACATCCAATTTTTCTATATTTTTCAAGTTTCCAAACTCATCAGGGATATCATTGCCAAAAGACACTACTACAAAAAGGGGTTTTAACGTCCCAAATTTGGCACTTTTAACGTCAAAAAATGGGGGGACGTATATGTTGGGGGCGTAGTATGTTGTAAGAAAAGACGTCCCAAAAAAATGGGACGTCTAAAGTGAGACTTTAGACATCCCAAATGACAATTTAGGACATCTAAAGTCCTCCAGAGGGGGAGTTTAGATGTCCCAATTCTTAATTTGGGACGTTAAAAGGTTAGGTTTTTTTTATATCATCATTTACATTCTGTATTACCCAGAAAATTCAAACTGCAGAAACAGAATAGAAGATGGATTCATAAACCACAATGTCTATTACAAAATGGTAAGGACATCCAGCACTACAATCTTTACTATATATACATACATACAATAACAACTCATACAACCTACTACTATATATATATCAACAATAACATCCAAAAAGTGTCAAAACGCTGTCATCACACAACTATAAACTGATATAAATAAAAATTTAATAGCTCTATATGTTGAAGAAGATGTCCAGCCAAAAGATCTCTAATCAAATCAAGGTCTTCACGTAGGTAGGCATCTTCATTATCAAAAATATGAAAATTAGAAAATAAGCTTTGATGAAATGAATCAAGCAAATGACATTAATCAGCATTTCGATTAGAACACCAAAAATATTATCATTTGAGAATGAACAAGTGATTACCTTTTCAAAATCACTAGTAATTCCACTTTGAGTGATGCTATACATATAAAGTATAACATAATATCCGCATTTAGTGTTGCTAGGTTGCCGAGGGTACTTTAAATCAAAGGCATGCAATTGGTTGTTAAAATCAATAAAGGTATGTCTAAAAGGACCGTCAATGAAATAATTAGGATTGAAACTACTTACTATCGGATAAAACCACTTTGGCTTTTTAACAACTATACCCTCGCGTGACCCGCCTAGGACTCTATATGTTTGACAAGCACTATCATGAAAATCAAAATGAACATAAATTAGAACTATTCATTTTTTTAAGAGTCAATGAAATACAAATAGAATAACTTACGTGTCGAAGACGGATTTTGTATCTTTGTCTAGCTTTTTACTCAAGGGATCAAACCAATAGACTACATTACAGCGAGGACATATAACACACAAACTCCAGTAGTAACTTTAACAACATGTATACATTAAAATGAAGTTAGATGATAAGACAATTATTTATTAAACTTCTTAAATTGACAAAATGAAAATACAAACCGTTGAACAATGGGTGCTAGATAACAATGAAGTTTGGTCTCTCCCATTGCGTAGCCGACATAGTGAGTCCTATACGCACAGTCAAGTATCCCCTGTCGTATTCGCAGGATATAAGAATCCATACCAATCACGTCTTTCCATGTTTGTGTAGAGACCTTGGAAGGTGCTATAATAGAATTAAAATAAGGAATGAATTATTGAATGTATGAAATCAAAAAACCACTAAATGAATTCTAGGGGAAAATTGAAAAAAAACTTACTGGACTGCAAATTTCACCCAGCCTGCATCTATCTCCTCCAACTTGATAAACTGCTTGAGATCTGTATTGTCAATCGTGTAGGGATACTCCAATGTAAGGCCCACAATCCCTGGAGGCATCTTCAGGTCAATCTGTTTAATGCCCTTGTAGATATGTTGCAGCCGGGCTAAGTAGGGCCATTTCCTATCATCTTCGTCATCCTTTTAGAACATTAAAAAACAAATTGTTATTAGGATGCCAAAAGATTTTCAATAATAGTAAGGTAATTCCTACCATTGGAGGTGTTGCGTCTGAACCAATAAGATTGTGAGGCCAAAGGATGAAAGATCCTATCGCCTGACCTAACGTGCTAACCTCTGGATCAGGAACAGGGATGGCTGTACCTTCTTCCCCATTTTTAACACTCGTCACATTCACCCTATGAAAATCCTACGGAATTTGCTGATGATATTGGGTGGTAGCACGTGTATGAATGAGAGCATCAGCAATAACACGCAACAGTAGATCATCCAAATAGAGGGTGGAAGGGTCTCCCGATATTGGAGTGGGAAAAGGGTCACCACGTGGTTCCTCCAGAGGGTTGTAACTTCCTTTGGTGTTATTGAAGGCTGGGGATTCCTGAGTTCTATGCTCGTCCCTTGCCTTTTGTGCTTCGAACATCTTTGCCATTTCAAGTTGAAGCTCTGGCAACAACTCTTGTCGGAGCTTGTCGCGAAGGTTGGCCTCAAGCTATCGTTCGATGTCATCTCAAATCTTGGCCACAAGGTCCTTACTAGGTCCAGCCTGTGACGAATAACGTGAGTCTTATCCAAAATACCTCACGGCACTAACTCCCCATGTCTCTCCTCGAACACGACCAAGGTCATTTGCCTTCCCAATAGCCGTTGACAAGATGTCCATCCGTCTACTTGGATTGAATGAACCTTGGCTACTCTGATCTTCCAGTTCATCCTGTAGCATATAGTTTATCGTAAATGTATCGAAACCACTCAAGATATGCAAAAAATTAGGTACTTATGGTATAACTACTTACAATCCTCGCAGCAACCTCAGCAACAGCCAGATTTATGTACTTCCCAGCCTTAATCCTCCCTGCTTTCCATTTTTTGTGACGTGGAGGAGCTGCCGATGGCTGGATAACAACGTTGGGATCAGATTCCGCTGCTTCCTTCATATTCTCTAACTCTTCTTGCATCATTTGCCGCTCAAGCTTTCGATATCCACCGCGAGACATGTAAAGTTGATATTTATTTTCTGCTTGCCTCTGTGCATTTGCTGAACTTAATTTCTATGAATGAAAAACAACAAAAAATAAATCAACGATATCAAGTATATGAAAATTAAAAGCTCTATATCATGATGCCAGAAATCTTACCAAAAACTCAGGATATGCCCGTGATGCTGCAAACAACCTCCAGTCCTCTGGAGACAAATACGAATAATGTGTACATGGATCCTGACCCCTAAGGGCCCCTCAAATGTACTGTGCTGTTAGCTTGTTCTTGAAACCTTTCCATCATACACGAACCTCTTCCTTCCAGTGCCCATACATCTCCTTGGTGTCTGGGGCATCGTATGTTTGCTGCAAGGTAAAACATAATTTTATTATATTTGAAACAATAAGAATAAAGCTACAATTACCATATATGCATCAAAACTTATATACCAAAAGTTACTGCCAAATCATGTCTTTCATTTTAATGGTAACCAATCTCCAATTATCGTAGGCAATGGACACTTTGCTTCGACTCAAAAACCCTACATAGCTAATGAAGTTGTCTTCCTCAGGACCAATTAGATTCAGATTGTCATCGAGTCTCTATGCAGCCTCTCCTGTTGATGTTCATGACGTGCAACCAATACTCCCATCTTTGTACAGCCTCTAACCCTCCTTCTTGCAATGGGTTCATCTCTAGGCCTTTCGTCATTACTAGAGATTTCGTCATCTCTATGCCTTTCGTCATCACTAGAGTTGTCCATATTCTTGTTGACACAAAAAGCATCATCAGAAACGTAAATAAATTGCAATAAAAATGAAATAAACTAAGCGGGAAGTAAAATAGAAAAAACACAGTTCTCGTTTATAAATGAAGGTCTTACTCTATATTGTTTCCCATAATCCTTCACCATGGTCATTTCTTACAGCATATTTATCATCATCTACCAATTCTACTTCATTTGTTTGAGGTGGAGTTGTTGTGAAAGGTGGTGTGTCATCAAGGTTGAAGGTCGGATCACATACTTCTGTTTTTTACTTTTAAGGACAATAGATATGTTTTTGCTTACAGGATCGGTGACATAAAACACTTGTTTCGCCTGGCTTGCTAAAATGAAGGGCTCATCTCTATAGCCAACTCTTCGAAGATCGACTGAGACAAATCCAAATTGTTTATCTATTACCACAACATTATTGCTAACCCACTTACATTTGAATAAAGAAACTTTGAACTTGTTGTATGTCATCTCCCATATTTCTTCTATAACTCCATAATAGGCCATAGACGCTAATATGGGGTTTTTGTCTCTCAAACTGGAAAAGTGCATAGCTTCAGCTTCTACAATGACCCTACTATTTTGCATGGTACTTCTGTTATCTTGCTCTTTCGTATAGAAAGAATAGCCATTTATATCATAACTGGTCCAAGTAATGACCTGAAACGAAGGCCCCTAAGCTAGCCATTAGATTGTCTCAGACACACCAATCTCGTGCAAAATCTTTTCCTTGAACCACTGCATGAATGTCTTGTTTTGCTCAATAGCAATCTGCATGTCATTCTTCCTTGGATTCTTGTTTTTCAAAGTCTTTATGTGTTCATCTATGTAAGGTTGAACTTCTTCCATATTATTCAGGATATACAAGTGGGCTTGCAACACCTCTTCACGAGGAACATTCTTCACTTTCAGTCCTTGTGTTCCCTTACTTCTCCCCTCTTCATGCCGAGATTATTCCTTCTTCCCTGACATATAATCTTTGCAAAACTCCATAGCCTCATCAACTACATATCTTTCTACTATTGAGGCTTCTGGTCGATAAGGATTTTTAGAATACCCTTTTAAGATCTTCATGTATCGCTCGAAAGGGTATATCCACCCTAGGTAAACTAGACCGCAGAGCCTTACCAAATGAACTACCAAATGCACCATTATATCAAAAAATGAAGGAGGAAAATGCATCTCTAGTTGTGACAGAAAAATGTAACCCTTATTTTCCAATATATCCAACTTTTTAGTGTCAATGACTTTGTTACAGATAGCATAGAAGAAAACACACAATCTTGTTATAATGGTTCATACTTCATCTTTCATTATGCCTCTAATAGCTACCAGTAATAGTTGTTGCATCAACACATGATAATCATGGGACTTCATTCCCACTAACTTCAAATCATCCATTGAGACACATCTTCTCACATTCGAGGAATACTCTTGTGGCACCTTAATTTCATACAAACACCCACACAAACTTCTTTTGTCTACTTTTGATAGTGTATACACTGCTGGCTCCATGTATGCCCTCCTACCATCATCTCTTAGTTGTGGATGTAACAGTTCTCTTATTCCCATATCAACAAGGTCTAATCTCATACTAATCTCATCCTTAGTGTTCCCTGGTATGTGTAAAAGCATACTGATAAGGCTATCACAAACATTCTTCTCCACATGCATCACATCAATACTGTGTCTCATGTCAAGCGAACGCCAATATAGAAGATCAAAGAAAATGGATCTCTTCTTCCATTTGTTCTTCTTACCCGTAATCCTCTTATTCTTACCAAAAGTGACATGTATACGTTCCACTCGACTGTAAACTTCCTCTCTGGTTAATGACTTTGGAGCTATTCCATGTTCCGGTAAGCCGTTAAAACGCTTTCTTAGCCTACGATACGGGTGGAACCGATGAAGAAACCTCATGTGGCCAAGGTAGACAATTTTTCTTCCATGCTTTAGTTGATGGAAGTATATGTCTGCTTCACATATTAGGCATGCTTTATGACCCTTCACGCTGTACCCTGACAAGTTTCCGTACGCAGGGAAGACGTTTATCGTTGTGAAAATCATTGTACGTAGCTTGAAAGACTCCTTCTTATAAGCATCAAACACATCTACGCCTTCCTCCCACAACTTCTGCAAGTCCTCAATCAAAGCCGCCAAATAGACATCAATATCGTTCCCTGGCTGTTTTGGTCTAGAAATCAACATAGATAGCATCATATACTTACGTTTCATACATAGCCAGGGAGGCAAGTTGCATATTACAAGGAGAACCGGCCACGCACTATGTGTGCTAGTAAGAGTTCCATATGGATTGATGCCATCTGTACAAAGCCCAAACCAAAGGTTTCTCAGCTCGCTGCCAAATTAAGGGAACATTTCATCTATTTTTTGACATTGTGGAGAGTCAGCTGGGTGCCGAAGATATTTTCCATCAGATATTCTCTCATCAGAGTGCCATCTCAACTTCTTTGCTTTTATTGCAGTCGCAAAAAAATGTTTAAAATGTGGTATTATTAGAAGATACCACATAACCTTTAAAGGTTGCCTTTTACTTGTCACATCACCATAACCACCATCTCTTTTCACTTTGTATCGTGCAGTTTGACACTTAGGACACTCACTAACACCTCCATACTCATTTTTGTACAATACGCAGTCATTAGGGCAAGCATGTATCTTTTTATACTCCATACCCATCGTAGAAAGGATTTTCTTGGCCTCATACATACGATTTGGAAGTACATTATCCTCTGGAAACATATCACACAATAGTTCAAGCAGCAATGTGAAACTACTATCGGTCCACCCACAAGTTGCCTTTAAGTTAACCAAATGTAATGTTCCCATCAGCCGCATGTACTTACTCTATGGTATAATGGTGTCTCTGCATCACTCCGTAGGCTGTCATACTTCTGCGACTGTGCAAAGGATTCTACCTCAACATCGTGAATCATTTTCTCCATTCTATCTTCATCTATGACATCCACATCTTCCTTCTTATGCGACGAACAATCCGTTACTTCCTCACCATGCCATATCCACCTTGTGTATTGTAGATTTATTCCATCACAAAGTAGGTGATCCTTTATGACATCAACATCCCATTGACTCTCATTCAAACAATTGACACAAGGACAAAAATACTTCCCATTTTTTGCAGGAGCATTCTTTTTAGTGAATTCAATAAATTCTTCCACCCCTTTCTCATATTCTTCACTAGTTCCAAAGCATTCATCCAACTATGATCCATTTTGTTACCACCTAAGCCATTCCCAATAACATTCACATGTTTAGTACAATTGTCAACGATATATGATGAGATTGCCGTTTTTCACTTTTTTCAACAAAAATTTTGACAGCATTTCTCCTTAAAAGTAAGACATCCCAAAATTTCAAACAACCCTATCTCTCCACTACACGAATAATAATCATACTACTTACTATATTATTATATTAAGGAAACTACATTAATAATCTTACCAATCTGTTTAATTGTTGTTAATTTCATCAAAATCATTCAAAAGCTCCATTTATTTATAATAATATATATACATTGCCTTTAAATTACATGGAATGGCTGTGTATGGAAAAAAATAATTAAAACCATGAATAGTAGCTTCTTTTAAGTTCTATGCAAAACATGAGTCCATATAATAATTTTCTATATAAAACAAAATAATTTTTTTCCCAAAGATGACAAACGAAGACATGAAGATAGAATATATATATATGTAGTTGCAGTTTTGTTATAAAATCCTCAAAAAAAGGGTGATTGATTAAAATTAAAATAACCCGTACTCATTCTATTTAGGTCATGTTAAGTCATGAGACAATAATCATTAATATATCACACTATTATAAAGTTTATAAAAAGCCACACTATTGATTCATCTAAAAATGTTCTGTTTGCAGTACACCAAGAAAAATACCATGTTAACTTTTGTGAATGAGAAAGACTTGAAAATTTAAATTAGTAGAAGCATCATTAAAAAAAAGTAAAAAGTATTGCAGTGGAGTTCCCCAGTACAATTTAAGCAATATATAAGCACACCAAACACACCAATCTCAACCATCTCAATATAAGCAATATATAAGCACAATTAACGTGATATTTCCTATTGCCTAGGCTTTTCACATTGCAAGTTTTACTTTAATTTATTCAAGTAAATTTATATTTCAAAAAGAAAATAAACCATTCTATTACAAAAAAAAAAAGAAGAAAATAAACTAACCTGATGAAGGGGGCACCAACAGCTATGTATGATGGAGAGGTAGTGAGAAGACGTTGGAGATCAGAGGTGTATGCATAGTGGGAAGGACCGCCGAAGGGTGGAGAAAGCAAAGAACCACGGTGTGTGGAGGTGTGGACGACAATGGAAGGAAGGAGATGGAGGAGAGCCAAAACCTACACTGTGGAGGAAGGGGTGGCCTGGTGCGTGCGTCCTTTAATGGATTTCAAGTGGAGGAGTTGAAGTTGCAGAAGGGAGGAGTTGAAGAAGGAGTGTAGTCGATGGACAAGCAAGGAGGGAGGAAGAGTAAAGTAGTTTGGTCAAAAAAGGAGGGAAGGGGAGTGAAGAATGGAGAAGACGCATGTCTGACATGCGCAGGGACGCCTAAAGTCTGGGTTTAGGCATCCCAAAATTATTTTGGGACATCTAAACCCAGCTCCTGGTGCTAAAAATATTTGCAAAATTTATATTTCGCACCTGGAAGAACTTTAGGTGTCCTAAATTCAAATTTGGGACATCTAAAGGTTTCCCTACATACATATAATTACGAAATTGCCACCGCCTGCCTTTTTAACCACCCAATTTTAAATTTGGGACGTCCTTTGGAGTGGTTATATCCTAATTCTGTAGTAGTGAGAGTTATGTAACAAGTCCAATGAAATTGATAGAGATGAAAGAGTGATCAGCTGGATTGGTATGGCTCCGCTAAAATTGTTTAGCGATAGATCAAGATATTGTAAACTTTCACAATTTGAAATGCTTCTAGGAACTTTTCCTTCTAACATGTTATGTGACAAATCCAGGTGAAATATCTGAGTGAGATTGCCTATGAAATGTATTATTTCTCTAGAAAGTTTATTTCCCCACAAAAACAACTCTTGCATGTTACGAAACATCCCAAAAGTAACTGGGATGATGTTAGTGAAATAATTCATGCATATGTCGAGAGATGTCAGACTAATGAGGTTTCCTAATGCCACAGGGATTCTACCACATATTTGATTTTGTTAAAGGTCGAGTTCTATGAGCTGGGTAGACAAATTGCAATGGTTTTTGGTAAATGACCCCCAAAATTATGATGGTTCAAGTATAGGCTTGCTAACTTACTGCGGTTGCTCAAAGAATTTAGAAACTTCCAGTCTTTCAGAGAATTACTTCCCATACCATTTATAGCAAACTCTAGAAATGAGAGGTCATGCAACTTTCCAAGATTTGGAATTTTTCCTACAAAGTTACTCATTCCCTTAGAGATCACTACAAGCATAGTCGAGTTTGCAATGGATATTGGCATATGACCTGAGAATTGATTTCCCCCAAAAGCAAGGATTGTAGATTATATTAGGGAGGTTGGAGAACATATTGGTTGGGAGAGAGCCATTGAATTGATTAAATGCAACTTGGATGGTAGTGAGAGATGAAAAATTGTAAAGAGAAGAAGGAATTGTACCTGAAAGTTTGTTGAAAGATACTGCATATATTGTCAAATTTTTCAGCCGGCCTATTTCTTTAGGTATACTCCCCACCAAGTTATTAGTACTCAAATAAAGAATACTAAGAGAAGAAAGATTCCACAAGGAATTTGGGATTTCTCCCGTGAAATTGTTTTCATATAGATAAAAACCTTCAATCTTATGGAGAGAGCCAATCTCCATTGGTATTTTGCCAATGAGATGATTGCAAAGATCTTGAGGTTAGAGCACCTTGTGATGTTGATCGGAAATTCTCCTGTCATTGTATTATTTTGGATAACAAGCTCCTCTAGTCGGGACAAACGACCCAACTCTTGTGGGATTTCTCCATGGAAATTATTATTGTCCAGGATGGTGAGTCTTAGAAAGGAGAGATTACAAATGAAAGGAGATATTGGACCTAACAATTTATATCCATTTAATACCAACTGAGTAACTCTGATGCTTGTGACCGCAAGAG
The DNA here is from genome assembly GCA_963242795.1 of Inga leiocalycina. Classification (NCBI taxonomy): domain Eukaryota; kingdom Viridiplantae; phylum Streptophyta; class Magnoliopsida; order Fabales; family Fabaceae; genus Inga; species Inga leiocalycina. The sequence goes on along the minus strand of OY725328.1, from coordinate 42,482,963 downwards.
ATTCCAGGCCAATTGCAGAAGTGTCTAGATCAATTCCAAGAGTCCATGATCCCGTACGGATCACTGGATATTGATTCTTTGAATTTGATCAAAGATAAATGATCGGTTTCATTGTCAAGTGATGAAGCAGATTTGCAAGACTGAAAGATGAAAGTAACGCAAACAAGTGAAGGGACACGGTTGAGAAATGGTTACGTTGGTTAAATCGAGAGGTGTTTGTATGGAGGAGCACACTTGTGCTTTGTTATTAGTCGGACTTAAGTAGAGGAGGTTTTTTTATGTAAAAAAATAATTCATAAAATTGATATAAAAAAACTAAAATAAAAAAATATATTAAATGGACTCATCAATAATATATAGTAGTATTTTACAGTTTTCAGATGTATGAATGTGGAGTCACATCAACTAGCGCAAATATTGGGAGTCAGATAAGAGTTTGTGGGAACTTTTCACGATTGTTTTTTTTCATGACATTGTCTGTGATTCCAACCCTTTTAAGCTCATAAATTAATTATCATAATATCCTCAAATGAGTCAAGCATTCAACAGAAATTAGCGTGGTCTTTCTGAAAAAAACAATTATAAAAAGTTCTCCCCTAGAACAAAGAAACAAAAGCGAATCAATATTAATAATCTATGCTTGCATATCCTCCATGGACTTCTCTATATGCATGTAACTATGGAATAAGATTTGGTAATATTTATTCAAACGCTGTAAATAAGATTTGGTATAATTATAATTATATTTTAAATTATTGTTTGCTAAGTAATTACATGCATGGGTTGAATTCGAAGTCTTGGTCAAGAACACAAGCTTGAATAGAAGTTAATATTGCACAATTACAACACGCAAAACGTACGTTTCACTCATTGACGTTTGGAAAATTCAAAGTGTCCCAATGGGTGACTTTAATGGACAAATGAGTCTAAGAACCATATTGCACGTAATGTTGTTATATATATCGACCACAATAATGTACAAGTCACACCCTTACGAGAGTGGAAATAAATCGACAATGGCTTTCCTTGTTGACAGCAATTTGCAAGAAACGGACATGGAAATTAAATAGAAAAACATGTCAGGAAGAATGTTTCTCAAGCAGACAAAAGTGACAAACTTAAAAACAAGTGTATGGAGAGCCGTCGTGGAAAGTTCGAAGAAGCCAAATATACATTTAATGGGGTGGTGGGGTCTTAATCATGTCCTTTTGAAAATCTTCTCACACAGAGATCTACGTTTACTTACAATACAATCAAGTTTGTAGTTAGAGGCAATCAAACGCGTAAAGAAGGGGCTGGGCAAAATTGGAATATCAAAAAAGTGGCATGGGTAATTTTGTCCAATATGGCAGATTTTTTCTCTTCCCTCCAACAAGACCTCAGTTTTGGAGGGGACTCCCCTCCCCTCAAAAAAAGGAAAAAAAGAAAACCAAACAAAGGGGCAAGACTACTTGTGCGTATTTTTTGATTCCTACTTCAATTTATTGCACCTCAAATTTGTCAAGAACTCAGATTTGAACAAATCAGTTCAAGAACCAATGTTCCAAGGGATCGAAGAGCCCATCCAGTAAGCGTTGATTAATTTTGTGACAATTTTTTCAAAAGCAAACACTAGTAATAGTTAAAACCCACCATGCACACCCTTTGCTGTCCAATAAAATATAACTTTTTAACTATTATAATTATGCATATAGACTCTTATTCAAGTTTGTCTTCTTGTTGAGGAAGACTTTTCTTTCCATGCTTATCAATTTAACTAATTATACATGAAATTTAAGATAAGCCTCATTTTTCATAGATAAGCATATAGCAGGGATCTGTAAAAGTAAAAAAAAAAAATCATGAACTTGATTCCAAAACAAAAATAATTAGGCCAGCAACAAGCCTAGTTTACCCTTCAGCATTGTTAAAAGCTGTGGGAATATCTCTAAGATGACCTAATCCTATATTAATCTCTTGCTCAAAAATAATTTTCTTAAGAAAATAATGAGCAGCATTATATATGCAGTGAAAATAACTCACTGAGCAAAACATGAGTGAAATATCAAAACTATATTGGATTCACCATAAAGGGGAAAAGAAACTTTTGACAGAGATGACCTCCCTCATAACATCCGCTGCACTCATTCTTTCATGTGGTGATTCCATTGAGCAAGCAAGTCCAATTCCGAACAAACAACATAAATATCTTTCCACGTTAGGATGGAACGGTGCCACTTTCTCCTCTAAGTCTCTTGATGCTGCCACGTGTTTTGATACAATATAGGGAGAATAGATGGCCTCACAACTTGCAAAATATTGTTTGGAAAAACATTTTCCACATATTTATGAAGATTGTGACCATACTTAAACATGCCTTCTGTAGGTCGTTTCTTTGTTAACGTCTCTAAAATCATAATGCCAAAGTTATATATGTCACCTTGTATTGCCACCTCAAAACCCATTCCGTATTCTGAAATGCTCTAAGCCTATTAGTTCTCTTATATTATTAAAAAATGAAAAGTAAAAGAATTGCATAGTAGAGTTTGAAAGAAATGAATTGCATGACTTTGTAGCAAAAAAGAAAATTTAAATGGTACCGGGTGGAACATAGCCAATAGTACCATTTATTCTGATTGTGATGCTTTGCTCATTAGATAAGATTTCAACAGATGAGATTAGTCTTGACAATCGAAAATCACTCAAATGAGCAACCATGTTATCATCAAGAAGGACATTGCTTGGCTTCAAATCAAAATGAACATCTAGTTGCCAATATTCATAGTGAAGATAGTTTCACTATAAAAAAACTGACTTTTAGTGACCACTTTTAGCGATGACTTTAAAAGTCACCGCTGAAAGTATGGTTTTTGGTTACGACATTTATTGTTGCAACTAAAAATGGCACTTTCAGCGGCGACTTAATTGTCACCACTAAAAGTCTGAGTTTCAAAGGTAACAATGAAAAGTCACTGTTGAAAGTCAGACTTTTAGCGGTGACTATCAAAAGTCGCCGCTCAAACTCAAACTTTCAGCAGCAACAGTAAATGTCGCCGCTAAAAACCATACTTAAAGCCACCGCAAAAAGTCAATTTTAGCTTATTTTTCTTATGGATTTTTTTATCATCGACAATGTTATTTTTTATATATCTTTTGTTTAAATTTGATATTTAAACATTTGAGGACACTAAATATGTTATATATTATAAAGAAAAATAAGATAATTATACAATTGCATGTGTGTGCGATCTCTCTACACAAATTTCCTTCTCTTGCGCACTTACATATTAAGATGAATGGATGAAAAGCAATTAGATTCAAAGGAGAAGGTTATAAATTAGTGAACAAAACTGACTTATAGCTAACTCATATCGTAAATGTATATGATAACAAGGGGTTGTTGGGTAAAGTCTAAACTTTAAAACGCAGAAGCAAACCTATCGTCTGTTAAGTTCTTCAAGAATTATTATTCCTCACACTCCCATCAATATATCTTTATTGATTAATAACATGTAATGACACTTTTATCTAAAATAAAATATTTCATAAATGTATCAATTAATACATATGACCTATACTTGGTCTTCTTTTTTAATTACTTCATTTATATATAAACACACTTAATGAGTTAAATAAATATAAAAAATTAATATTTTTTAATTAATAATAGGATATTAATTAAATTTTTATTTTGATTTATCCAAAAATAATTTTAAAGTATTATATCAGTATATATACACATGTTAATATATATATATAGATATGTATGTATTTGTTACATATATTAATATATTATAAATAATATATATATATATAATATTTAAAATAAAAAATAAATATAATATTTAACAATACAAGCAATATTTCATAATATATATTTATTTATGTTTGTGTTGTTTAATATATATATATATATATATTATACATATATATTATTTAGCGATAATAATCAACAGGTTTTTTCAAGCTTAATGGTAAAAGGCATGGACACAAAAAGAGGTGGCCTTGGGTTCAAACATCAAAGGGACCATAAATGAGTTGATTTTCACACAAATGTGGTGCAATGAGGTGGCGACAAATGGCACGGGGTGAGGTAGTGAGGGACAAGTTGACATGTGAGCCTTAATGATGATGTAGGCGGTGGCTGGCTGGTGATGACATGGACGGCTAGCGACAAGTGGTTGTTGACTGTCTGGATAATTTTTTTTAAGAAAAAACAAATTGACACTTTCAGCTGCAACAAAAGTCGTCACTGGAAGTATAGTTTTAGTGGCGACAGAAAAGTCACTGTTGAAAGTCACCTTTAGTGGCGACAAAAGTCACCCTTGAAATTATACTTTTGGCAGCAACAATTTCAACAATAGTCACAACAGCAATGACTTTTGCGTCACTGTGCTGTCACTGCCAAAAGTCATTTTTTTTGTAGTGTATTGTAGACACAAAATCAATAAAAATATTTATTATATGATCAAGGGGTAAAACTCTTAGATGAACTAGATTTTTTGTATTGTGGTGTAACCAATTTTCTAAACCTTCTATTCATCATGTATTCAGCAACAAAACTATTTTTACCTCCCCTTATTTGACGATTGATGACCTTTATCGCAACAACTTCATTACACTCAAAATTTCCCTTATATGCATAGCTATAACTCCCAAACCCTATCAAGTTGTTGACTGAAAATCCATTTGTAGCATTAGACAAACTTTGATACAACATTTTGGAAAACATGTCAATTGTTGGTGAACTTGAAGAGGATTTCTTGCTTTCTTTTCTCTTATGATAAATAGCAACAACAGATGATGACGGGAGAAGAAAGGCAATCACACAACATATTGACATGATCATCTTCAAATTTGGATTTTTTCTTTGTGTAGTAGTGATGCTACTAAATTTTAAGTGAGCACCTGTTAACCTTGTGAAATTCATGTCAAATTGGCACATTTACCCTTAATTTCTCACACATTGTAGTGAATTAATGGAGATGTGGGGATATAAACATAAAGAAAATGTGCCTAGTGAGTATTGGATATAAAAGAGCATAATTCTTTAGTTTAACATGAATATTTTGCTATAGTTCATCAACCCTTGGCTTTTATGGGTTTTCTTGTGTTGATAGGATAACATTTCAGCCACACATAGAGCAAATGGAAACACAACTCAATGACTAAGAAGTTGAAAAGGAGCTTAGGAAGTCAATGCACCCTAGAAAAGCAAGAAGAGATGAAAATAATGCTTGGCCATAGCCAAGAAACAACCAGAAAGTTTTGGGCTGTAGCCAAGAAGCTGTCTGGCTGTAGCCAAAACTCTTAGCCATAGCAAAGAAATCTCTTAGCTACAGCCATGAGAAGACAAGAATCTTGGCCGCGGCCAAGACATCTTTCAAATAATCCAGAAAATGGATTATTTTAACCCATGAGAAAATGGGGATAAACCGAAAAATAGTAAAACATAAGGAAAGAATAGAAGATGGAGAGGAAAAACCAAGATTAGAGCTCAAACTCTCTTAAAATCTTAAATTACTAGCTCAATCTCTACCTCCAAGCACCAACCCTAGTAGAGCAAGCCTCCAAAATAGCCCCCAAAGTCTAGAATGATGCTACGGTTCATGTATCCAGTATTTAAAAGCCTAAAATTTGTTCTGACATCAAAACACACAGCTTCAGTTTTTGGTGTTGGCTAGGCTAAAAGGATCCTGGCCGTAACCAAGACCTCTTGGTCTTTCTTTAGCTATGGCCAAAAGATGTCTTGGCCACAGCCAAGAGTCTTGTCTTCTCTTGGCTATAGGCAAGAGATTTCTTGATTGTGGCCAAGAGTTTTGCCTACGGCCAAACAGCTTCTTGGCTATAGCCTAAAACTTTCTGGTTGTTTCTTGACTGCTTCTAAAGGATTCCTTGGCTGCAGCCAGGCATTCTTTTCTTACTATCTTGCTTTTCCATGGTGCATTGACTTCTTAAGCTCCTTTCCAACTTCTTAGTCATTGACAACCAACCAATCATGTTAAGATCAATAGAAAAATCCCAAAATGAAACAACGAACTTAAAACAGATTGTACAAAGCAACCATCAGTAGTTGCAACATACTACTCCACAAATCACCTTCCAATTCACACCTAGATGCAAATATGTTTCATAACAATTCAAAGCAATTTGCAATAAGATAAATTCTAGAAGCAACTTTATATACTCAAACTTCCACAATGATCAATAGGTTAGGGAACATGCTGTAACCTATAAGCAACCTAATTTCTAAGCTTCCTCTTTTCAATCTTAGCTCCTAATAATTTTAGAACAAGAAAGAGCAAAATGTTCAAAGTAACTAAGCATAAGCAAGCTATTATGTTTTAAAACATGAGAAATTTGACAAATTTCTCTTTTTTTCAGTTTAAATCTTGTAGGGTCAAATTTAAGTTCTGAAACTTGTGATTAGGATGAAAAGTTGTTTTCACATAAACTTCATTTCTGAATTCATACTTATAACAATGGTAAACAAAACATTTTTTTTATGGCAACCACAAGTTTTAGAACTTTAATAACCTTTTTCAGTTCTCATGATAGCCAAATATATATAGAGGTAGCTAGAAAAGTAATAACCCAACTTTCATTTAGTTCAGAGCTTGATAAAGTAAACAAAGCGATGTACAAATCCTTAAATCAAATCATATCTGTTCAATAATAAGTTTATCAATCTTCAAGACATAGTCAAACCTCAAGAACTTGCTGATTGCCACCCTAATCATAATATCCTTATTTAGCCACTAAAATCCAAAATAACAAAAGAAAGGACATAAAATTTACCTCAACAATGATGAATAAGAGCAAAATAGATGCAAAGGGAGAAAAGGACATGAACTCAGGTGAGTAGAATGGAGAGAACTATGCTACACTGACTAAGGACATAACTTTTGGACACCTCTTACGAGCTTGCAACACTCGAATATTAAAATGACATAGATAGAGTGACCAAAACCTAAGAGTGACGAAAATGGTGAGATGAGACAGAGATCACGACCGAGAGGAAGTCGATGAAGATAAGGGTGGGAGAGATGGTAGTAGTGGATGGCTGAGATTGTGATGGTGTGGGAGCTTTGGTTCACTACTGTTGGTGTTGCTAATGGCTAATTCCGGTGATGGAAAATAGAGGGAAGGAAGAGACTGATGTGGACGTGCTCTGGCAAAGATCAAAATAGAGGTGAAGAGTGATAGAGGTGGCAATCTATAACAAGAGTAGTAGGGGAGCAGTAGTGTTCGCAGAGTCAGAGATCACAACTCTAGTAACGAGGCGAAGATTTCAGTGATATATGAAGAAAGCTTTGATGATAAAAATCCACAGTGAACAATAGTGAGAGAAAATTTTAGCGGCAAGGAAGCATAGAGAAGGGACGGCGGATTGATGGGGGTGACATTTGTAAACAAAAAACTTGATGGATTCGAATATAGTGGTGGGGAGCTAAAGTTAGGCCATCAAGACGTGATTCTGAGGGAAGGAAGATTGAAGCAAAGTAGGGGGCATTTCTGAAGGAAGAAAAAAAATTGAAGACAAAGGTATAAGAGAAGAGGATTAGGGTTTGAGAGATTGAGAAGGAAATTATTGAAAGGGATTAGTGTAATGCCCCAATTTAGGATTAAGGGCTAATGACTTCAAAAGTGAATGTAATTATTGTTAAATAAACACTTTTGAAGAATATGATATGAATTACGATATGAATGAGTTCTGATCAATACCTAAACCCTATATTTAAGTTTAATTGTGGACTAACATCTAAATTGAATTAAATGAGAGGGAGGGTGTATGCTAAGGTGAAATAGAATGATAAAATGTGCTTAGTGATAATTCAAGTGGAATTGCTATAATCAGGGGCAAAATGGGAAAACGGAAAGTTACTGACCAATCGGATTGAGTGATTAAAGTTACCGAGGAGGGAACTCATTGGTAATTTAAAGATCAATGGTTAGGATTGAGTAATTAAGAGAATGGAATTACATGTATGTGAGCTCATGTGTGCCATAAAAGGATAAACAAGATCATAAAAAGTGGCATGTTGTGGACCATGGATTAAGGTCAAACTTTCAACCACTCTTTCCTCTCTTCTCTCTCCTTCCAAGTCGGCTAGTTGCATAGGGCAAGGGGAAAATCTGATTTTCATCATCATTTCATCTCTCTCTCGCCCTCCATTGTAGTGCAAGCTTAAGGAAGAAAGAGAAAGAAGAAAACTCAAGGTTGGAGTTCTACATGACCTTGAATGCTCAATTCATCTTCATTAATCTTATTCATTGTGATGATTGTTTCATTGCTATGATTTTAGATATTTGAAAGGTGGTGTTTGAGTACTTCAAGAAATTTGGAAGTGGTGGAATTAAGAATCTACTTTTGGAAAGAGGAAGAGGTAAGAAAGAGCTCTCTATTAGCATACTTGTTGTGATGGTTTGTTAAGTTTTGAAATTTTTGAATTTTGCCTTGATTTTGGTATAATTTTGAGTGGATGATTTGGATAGTGTATTATGTTGGATTTGGTGTCTCGTTGTGTCTTTGTGTCATTTGAATTGATTTAGAACTTGGAAGAAAAAGTAGTGCAATTAAGTAATATATGAGAATGTGGTGTTCAAAGGAAAAACTTGTTAGAATGAGAATTTGGTTGTTTTGGTGTTTTCAATGGGTTCCTTGTGAAAATTGGAGTGGGAATAGGTTATTTGTGAATTTTGGGAGCTATTAGACACTTTGGTGGGATGTTTGGAAAATTCTGTCAGCTACTACGTTTTGGCTTCTAATAAGGCTCACTCGAGTGCATAAGGGTGTCACTTGAGTGCAACATTATATTTTCTCATTTCCATCAGTTCTGGTTGCACTCTTAAATGGTGAAAGCAGAAGTATATGTACTCACCTGCAAGTGATTTGGGTCATCACTTAAGTGAACCTTGTTCCACTCAAGTACAGGAGTATTTTGCATTATGAGGCTGTATCTCAGGTTGTCACTCGCATGCCATTTTTCAAGAGTGTGTCTTAACACTCACAAGTGTTAAGCCATCACTCGAATACTGGGAATGTCACTCGAGTGCACTCCCTATTGTAAGATTTCCAATGCTCTCGGGTAGTCACTCGTGCCTCACTTGTAGTACTTGGGTGAGTATGAGGCTATCACTCTGAGTGTTGAGTTTAGGACTCGAGTGCTGTGATCATTTTCTATCTTAGTTGTTGCTTTTGGCCAAGCACTCACACGAGTGAACCATCCTCACTTAAGTGCAAGCCATCTTATTACTCGAGTGCTTTAGTTAAAAATCAGTGTTATACTTCCGGAAAAGGGATCTATGGTCAAGTTCTTCCCAACACTTTAGGCATGTGTTTAGGCTTCTAGTAGCCACCTAAAGAGTACAAATGTAACCAACTTTAAGTATTATGAAAATAAGAAATTAGAATAGAGAATAACCTATTGTCCTGGATTTAGTTTATAGGGTTTGATATTTTCCCTGTTCATGACTAGCCAGTGCTAGAGCACTCTCGAAGAGAACAAGGTAATGACTCTTCCCTTGTACTATGTGTAAATGCAGTGTATGTATGTGTTATCATTGTTTGTGATGTTGTGGATGCTGTAAAGTTTGTGTATTTGTGTGTCTTTCACTTGTGGCCGCATAGGAGGTTTCCATGGTAGAGGACCGTTCTACTGGGGTGGTAGTTTTTAGCGGATTGACTATTTGCCATCTAAGGAGTGATGCTGGTCATCTCTACCCCGGCCGTTGATATACCATTGTAAATGTGAATGCCAGAAAGGTAATATGTAAATGTACCGCCGTGCAGGCAATGTGTATATGTGACAGCTTATATATGTTGTATTCATACTGTGCTGTTGATGATTTACCTTTATGCTATGTGATTATATGTGGTATGAGTGGTTTGTTAGTATTGGGATTCTTTAGAATCTCATTCTTTCCATTGATTAACCTTCAGACAAGGCAAGTGGCTAAAAGGATAAGTATACGACCAAGGGCGGATAGTGCATATCCTAGGTTATAGTTGGTTATCATATTTTTGATTGGGGATTATTGTATATTTTTGTAAATATTATTTTGGATATAGTTGTGTAATCCCCTAAATGGGAAATTGTAAACCCTTAGTCTATATATGAAACCCAGGGGTTGGCAGGATTCTGTTGTACACTCTGATGTATAATTGTGATTTAACTGCGCAGGGTAATTATAATCAAATTGTGAAAATTGAGACCAGGATTAGAAATGGAATTTTATTAACTGTTGGTCTCAAATTCATCTTAATTATGTATTTTTGAATCATAATTGTCGTTTATAAGGCAGGGGGTTACAATTAGGGTTTGATTTGAGATGATGAATGTGGTCTATTTGTGGTCTAGGTTTAAAGGGGCAATTCAAGAATAATAAGAAAAGGGAAAGGGTGAAAATGGAAATAAGAAATTGAATTATTATCATTATTTTATATATAATATATATTTTTAGATCAGGTCAGAAGCACTCTCTAAAAGACCAATTTCACTGTGGCCTTTGCTATAGCAGACTAGAGTAAAAAAAACAAGATAGAGGGCATGTTAAAAACATTGATTTAAGCCAGGATGAAAGCCACAACGAATACTGACAGAACAAAACAAACAACAATATAGCAGCAAAGTCATCCAAATTCACCCACAATCCAATTTCAAATATTCCAATAACATTAAACACCAATCCATGCCACAAAACAATTAAGATTCATTCATTCACAACCCAATAGCAATGTGATAGTCTAAGAATAACCTTAATGTAACCCCCTCAGTAATTATATCCGAAATACACGATTAAAATGAAATAGAGACCAATAATAATCAAATAACATTTACTAACCCATCACATGATGGGGTTTTCAAAAATACCTTTCGAAATCATTTATAAACTTGGTCTCATATTCACATTTCGAATACAATTACTACGGAAAGATAAATCACATTCATATAAATATCAGAGTGCACAACATAATCATCCCGGCAATCTCGGGTACATACCTTCGCTAAAGATATACAGGGCACAATTGCCTATTACAATTCTTCAAATGGGGATTTCACAATCTCATCTCGAATGAGTCCTGCCGCTCCCTCCACGAGCCACTTGCCCTGTCTAAATTGTTGGTAAGGGAGGGTGAGATTCGAGAGAATCTCAGTAGGGAAACATTATCAATATGCAAGCAAGATAAGTGTTTAATGCATGGCATGCTTGCATCACATAACTCATGCACACATACAATGACAAATCTATAAGCTCAATGCTTCGAACGATTCACATATGGCCATAGCATATATTGAAACATAGCTTCAAATCATTCATACATGTTCCACATAATCAAGCAAAGCAATAACATGCATCAACACATTAATACAGTTATCAGAGCATGCAGGAGAGATAAGTTCCCTACCTCCAGTCTTTTCTCCTCGATTTACGTGCCAACAACTCGGGGCTTCACATTCGATCCTACAATGTCAAATGTACTATTTAGATACTTCCATAGTGTTTCGAGGGTAATATGAAGCTATATTGAAAATTTGCTAAAATGCCCCCGGGGACCCGGTCCGGCCCCACCGTACCCGGTCCGACTGTACTTTTCTTGAAATTTTGACATGGGCTATTCTAACATATTTTTGCCCAAGGAATCCATTTCCGGACTTGGAATTATCAAATTCAATGTCAATTACAAAATTACCCTAGACAGCCCCACTTTAAGGGTTTCAGGGGCGTTTTCGTAATTATGCTTTTTCGGCCTGTTCCGAAAAAGTGACCAACTGTAACCCCACCTAATTTTCACTCCTGAACTCAATGGAACCATCAAATCATTGAAAATCCAACTCTAAGACCCATTTATAGCCATAACCAAAATATACAAGTACTCCGGGGAAAATTGGGGTTTTTTCTGTTTCGGCTCCGTAAACGCGTTCCTTTCTACTCCTAACCACTTTATTGACTATTCCATTAGGTTAGCACTACCATTTAGTATCAATTTGGGCAGCATAACAGCCCCACAAACCCATTTTCCATTTTTAGAATCAAAGACAATCCGGCGAAATTTCACCGATTAAATTGTCTATAACAGCCAGAATAGTCAATATGCACGAGTTTGGAAGTTACCTCAAGCTCCCACTAGCTTTTCCTTCTTGTGGCTGAAAACCCTAACTTCAAAACACCAAAAGAGGAGCTTCCAAACCTTAAAGAACATAAAGGAGTAGCTTAGTATCGGAGTTATACGCGTTAGGAGCTAGATCGTCGGAGAAATCGACTTACCTTGCGAGATTTCTTCCTCTTTCTCTCTATTTTTCTCTCAACTCCTCTCTCCATATTCAGCTGTGCAGCACGTCGGAAATGAGAGCTGAAGATGTTGAGAAGATGTTTTAATTCCATGCTTATGTCATCTTGCCTTTTGATGATGTCATAATTCCCAAAATTGGCATTTTCGGATTTTCTGGCAGATTTTCTGCCCAAACTTTGAAAAATCATAACTAATTCTAGAAAAATCGAAATGAGGTGATTCCAAAGCCAAATGAAAGGTATTTAAGTCCTCTTCATTGGAAAAATATGATACATTATCAGACATCACCACAAAATTCCAGAATTACAAAAATTTCATCACTGCCCCAAAACAGAGTCCATTTTCGACCTAAAACTTTGGACATTAATATCTCCCATTTCCCAAAACGAAATGGCACAAATTATATGTCCATTTTGAAGCTTGGGATGTGATCTTTAAGACTGGAACGTTTCATAATTTTCTGACATCATTTGCCTAGTAAAAACGTCCACACAAGAAGACTGCCCAGACAGAATTCACACTGGACAGCATTTCCAGTTTTGCAACCAATGTGTCCAATCCAATTTAAATCAATTCCAACGATTAAATACAACAACATGACACCATTTCCATCACAATACCCCATTCAATTCTTCCCTCTATTTTAAGTTAATTTGGATGTTAATCCACAATTGAACTCAAATACAGGGTTTTGGCGTTGCTCATAACACACGCGACTACAATCCACTTTATATTCTCTAAAAGGGTTCATTAATCACTAACCATGTCCACTTTTGTAGTCATTAACCCCTAATCACAATTTGGGATCTTGCTAAACCGGGGCTTAGCAATCCACTAATCTCAGGCTTATTCTCTAACCTCGAGTCTCAAAATTCGGGGTATTACACTTAACGCTACTCAATACTACATTCCAAGATCAAAACCACATTCAATGGATATTAAATACATATTCCCCTTTGTAGTTCCCTTCTTTGCATCCATGTTGTGCTTCCATCTTCAACTCCCAAAGTCCTCTTTTAAAGTTCATGAGGGAAAACTTTCTCACCTACAGAACACATAGATCATGCAAACATAAATCTACCAAAACACGTAAAAACCACAAAAATGATATATTTAGTTAAGAACTTGGGTTGCCTCTCAAGAAGCACTTAGTTTATAGGCCTTAACCTGACTCTTCATGTTGGTTATTCTTCAGTAGATAAGTAGACAGTGGAAACAAGCCTATCAACATCTCCTCCCTAACAATGCTTCAACCATTGGCCATTAGCTTTGAATTTTTTGCTCTTCTAATTTTCCAACTCCACATCACCAAATTTAGAAGCTTGAACCACTATAAATGGAATGGACCACCAAGATTTCAACTTTCCCAGAAATAAGCTCAACTTGGAGTTGTAAAGGAGAACATTTTGACTGGGTTCAAAACTCTTAGGAATGATCTTGTTGTCATGATCCCTCTTGGTTTTCTCCTTATAATTCCTTGCACTCTTATAGGCATTGAGGCAGAATTCTTCTAACTTATAAAGTTGAAGTAGCCTCTTTTCTCCCACAACTTGAGGATCAAAATTGAGCTTTTTGATAGCCCAATAAACCCTATGCTCTAATTCTACCGACAAGTGGCATGCTTTCCTAAATACTAAGAGATATGGACATATACCAATAGGCATTTTATAGGCCATTCGGTATGCCCGTAGAGTATCATCTAATTTGGAAGGCCAATCCTTCCTAGTAGTATTAATAATCTTCTCAAGGATGTTCTTGATCTCCCAATTGGAAATTTCCACTTGCCCATTAACTTGAGGGTAGTAAGGCAATGATACCTTATGCTTGACACCATATTTCTTCATCAAGGCTTGAAATTGTTGATTGAAAAAATGTAAACCACCATAGCTGATAATTCCTCTAGGCATCATTGGTAACACACGCGGTGGCTTCTACCCATTTAGAGATATAGTCAACTCCAACTAAGATATATTCATTATTAAATAACCTAGATAAAAGGCCTATATTCAAGCATGCTATTCAATGGCATTACATTCCTCCTAGATATGTTCCCTGCTCTTTGGCATCATCACATTGAAGAATAAAAGACATATGCATCCTTGAATAGAGAGGGCCAATAAAACCCACTTTAGACAACCTTTGCAGCAATTTTCTCTCCTCCAAAATGGCCACCATATTTAGAAGAGTGGCAAGAATATAGAATGCACTCTTATTCATTCTCCTGGAAATATCTTCAAATGAGTTGATCAGGGCATCACTTGAATAAATATGGTTCTTCCCAAAAATACTTCTTCACCTCATGTAAAAACTTGAGTCTTTGGTGAGAATTGAGGTTCAGACATAAAAGTCCAGAGACCAAAAAGTTGACAAAGTCGGTGTACCATGGCATAGATGATTTATCAATAAAGAATAATTACTCATCTAGGAATGATCCATGAATCATATCAGAGGCATCAAGTTGAGCTTCTATACTAAACTATGAAAGATGATCTGCTACTTGATTCTCGATGCCTTTTCTATCAATGATGTTCAAGTCAAACTCTTGAAGTAGAAGAACCCATCAAATTAGGTTTGCCTTAAAGTCCTTCTTCATGAGTAGGTACTTCAAAGCTAAATGATCGGTGTAGATAATGACCTTAGTACACATAATGTAAGGCTAGAACTTCTCAAAAGCATAGACTATGACAAGTAACTCCTTCTTGGTAGTGGTATAATTAATTTTAGCACAATCAATAGTTTTGCTAGCATAGTAAATGGGATGAAATAGTTTTTCCACCTTTTGCCCAAGAACGGCTCCAACCACATAATCATAACATCAACCATAATAATGAAAGGAAAACCCCAATCTGGAACTACTAAGATAGAAGAAGAAATAAGAAGATTCTTCAACTCTTCAAAAGTATGTAAGCATTCACTATCAAACTTGAATTCCATATCCTTTTCCAATAACTTGGAAAATGTCTTGGCAATCTTGGAAAAGTTTGTGATAAATCTGCTATAGATCCTGGCACAACCAAGGAAGCTTCAAACACCCTTTACACTAATAGGTGTAGCCAATTGCTCAATGATAGCAATTTTGGCTCTATCCATTTCTAAACTCTTCTTGGACACGCAATAGCCAAGTACAATGCCTTATTGCACTATGAAGTGACATTTCTTCCAATTAGGAATCAAATTGGTTTCTTGACACCTTTTAAGCACTTTATCCAAATTATACAAGCAAGAATTAAAATATAGAGTAAAAATAGAGAAATCATCCATAAATACTTCAATGGTCTTCTTAATCATATCAGCAAAAATTGACATCATGCACCTTTGAAATGTATCTGTAGTATTGCAAAGTCTAAATGGCATTCTTCTGAAAGTGAATGTGCCAAAGGGACAAGTAAAAATAGTCTTCTCTTGGTCTTTCAGGGCTATAGGAATCTAATTATACCCTGAATAACCATCTAGAAAACAGAAGAACTCTTGGCCAGCTAGCTTGTAAGCATCTAATCAATAAATGGCAACAGAAAGTGATCCTTCCTTGTAGCAGTGTTAAGCTTTCAGTAGTCTATACACACACACCATCTAATCACCGTGCAAGTGGGAATCAGTTTATTTTGGGTGTAATCCACTACAATAATGCCACCCTTCTTAGGGACATATTGGATTGAGCTAACCATAAACTATCAGAGATAGGATACACAATTTCATCTCAGAACCATTTAAGAATTTCGTTATTAACCGCTTCTTTCATAATCTAATTCAAGTGCCTCTTATGCTCAATGTAGGTTTTTGTGATCATCCTCTAATAGAATCTTGTGCATACAAATAAAAGGGCTTATTCCCTTGATATTAGCTATAGTCTACCTAATGACATACTTGTGGTATCTCAAAACTCTTAGTAGATTTTCTTCTTGTAAATCAGAAAGGATAGAAGAGACAATCACCAGTAGAGTATTAGAATCCCCAAGATAAGCATACTTAAGATGAGAAGGCAATGGCTTTAACTCTAAAACTGGAGGAACTTCAATAAAAGGCTTTAATGGAGTACTTAAGGCATCAGACACCTCAAGTGGTTCAAAAGTCTTCGGTCTTGAATGCAAAAATGATTCCAAACAAAAGAGTTCTTCAAAAGCATCTCCATCAAATTCCTGAAGGCTTTTCTCACTAATCAATAATGCCTTGAAAGAATCTTTAGTCATAAAGGCATATGATTTTTGAGGAATAATTGAATCTAATATATCAATAAAATAACATTGATTTGAATCATCGTGAAACTTTAAAGCTTTTGATATGTTGAATATCACTTGCTCATCATCAACCCTCAAAGTGATCACACCCTTCTCTATATCAACAAGAGTTCTTGCAGTGACAAAAAATGGATAGCCATGGATGAGAGGAATTTCTAATCAACCTCACAATCAAGTACAACAAAATCTGCTAAGAAGATAAACTTGTCTACTTTGACTAAGACATCTTCAATGATTCCTCTAGGTTTGAAAAGACTATGATCCACAAAGAGAAGGGTCACCATATTGGATAGTGGCTCTCCCAACCCCATTGGGTTAAAACAGTAAGAGGCATCAAATTAATACTTGCACGTAAATCACAAAGAGCTTTACTATTAAAATTAGTCCCAATGTTACAAGGGATGTACAAGCTTCTTAGATCCTTAAGCTTTATAGGCAACTTTTATTGAATAACTTCACTACACTCTTTTTTTAAAGCCATGGTTTCAAACTCATTGAATCGCCACTTCTTGGACAAAACATCATTATGTAACTTAGCATATTCAGGCATATTCTCTAAGGCTTCAGTAAAAGGAATGTTCACATGAAGTTGCTTGAACATGTTCACAAACTTTTTGAATTGAGCATCTTCCTCTTTCTTATTGAATCTTTGAGGAAAAGGTATAGAGACATGATAGTGGGGGTTGTTAGCTTTCTCTTTTTCTTGTCATTCATCTCTTGTTCCACCCTCTTGCCTTTGACAACATCATTCAAGCTTTCTTCAGCTTGCTTTCTCTTCTTAGTGTCATCCTCTTCCACTACCATTTCTTGATCCATAACTTCTTCATCATCAACATCCACAATTACTTGATCATTTTGCTTTGGACTAGGCTTTCTTGAGTTAGGCACATCCAGTAGCACTTTGCTACTTCTCAAATTAATGGCATGTCCTTCATCTTTTCTATTCGGTTTTGGAATAAGAATGGTATCACTAGGAAGACTACTTCATGACATATCATTTACTTATAAGGCTAGTTGCCCCATTTGCACTTCCATATTTTTTATAGATGTTGCATGGAGAGAGAAAGTAACCTTATTTTCAACCCTTGGAGATTTTAGATTACTCTTCCTTAATAGGAATTTGCCTTGATTGCATTTGAAAGCCTTGTGGAGGAATAGGATTAATACTAGAAGTAGACTCACGTGTTTGATTCAAGTTATTACCTTGACTCCAAGAAAAACTAGGTTGAGCTCTCCGAGCATGATTGTAGGTTTGTGAATAAGGGTTGCCTTGAGAATGTTGAAACTTGCCCATGTAATTGACAAATTTAGTAGCAATGCAAAGAGGACAATGGTCAGGCATGTGGACATCATTGTATTGATAATATAAAATTAGGGTGGCATGAATAGAATGCACACCTTAAGTACTCTTTTGCATTTGAGATTGTAGTAAATCAAAACACTTATTCAAAATGGATAAGATAGTTACAATTTGTGAAAAATAGTCTTCTTTTGTAGTAGGCATAGCTTAGGTAGTCCTCCTATCTTTGCCTAAAGTGTTGTTTGTAGACAATTAATCTAAAAGTCTTATCACCTCATTAATAGGAACATTCTGATAACCTTCATTGGTCATAAAATCAACCATTGCCTTAGATTGACAATTAAGGTGAATATATAAGATTTGGACTATAACTCATTTGTCTACCCTATGATTAGGGCATTACTTCATCAACATCGTTTATCTCTCCTAAGCGACATAAAGATGCTCTTTTGGATGTTGTCTAAAGCTCAGAAATTCCTCCCTTGCTTCCATAGATTTGTCATTAGAAAAGAATCGAGCTCTAAACCTAGCCTCAAGATCATCCTAAGAATTGATAGATCTTTCCAGGAGATTGTTGAACCAATCCCTAGCCTTCCCTTATAGAGAGAGAGAGAGGGAATAACTATATCCTCAAAACATCTTGGGGAACTCTATTTTGCTTGAAAGAATCACACACTTCTAAGAAGTACATCAAGTGGTTGTTGGCATCTTCATTGTAAAGATCATGGAACATCCCATGCATTTGAAGCATTATGAGTATTACTAGTTTGATCTCAAAAGTATGTGCTTGCATTTATGGCATCCGAATGCAAGATTGAGTACCCCACATATTCTGGCTAGCAAAGTCATTGATGGTAGCTCTATCATATTCATCGTCTGCTATGACTTTAGATTCAGCTTCATTTACTTCTTCAATGAGAGGCACTCTGTCAAGTACTACTACCAATCTGTCTGGATGCAAGTGTTGCAAACACCAAAATAGTACCTATAAGAGGAACAAGCAAGCAAGTATCAAACTAAAACAAATATCAATAAAAAAGAGAGAAAAAATTATATACTTGACTAAGGGCTCAAGCAAAATTTACTAATATATGCCTAGAGTTGGCCAATGGATTTGTTAAACCAATCACTAGTAATGGTGCCAAAAACTTGTTCACAATTGCAAGTATACGAATCATGCTAAGTAATAAAGTGATAAGTAGAGATAGTTCCTATGGAGATTTAAGTAACAAATTAGTCAAGCAATAAGCTTAGTGAATTTAGTAAAGTTGGGCTAAAACAAGTTTTTAATGTGGACTAAAAAATTTAACACTACTTTTAAGACTAAAAAGTAATAAAGGCAAATGATTATTTGACTAAAAGGATTAAATGGAACCTAGGATTATTTCTCCCCTTTGCATTTCATAAAATTAGATTATTTTCCTCTCTCTATTGTATTTCAATGAATATATGTGTTAGTCTAAGGTTTAAAATCACTCAACAAAGCTCTCTCAAGTCAAAATCAAGTTTCTCATTCCATTAAAATGCACAATGTCTTGCTATAATTAATGAAAATCAACTCTAAGCAATTACCTTATTGTGCAATGCAGGGTTAGTAAAGATTTCTCTATTTTACCAAAAAACTATCCATTTATCAAGTAAATTTCAAGTCAAGCATGATTTTAACCAAGCTCTATATATAGGTTAGATCTCTCAAGTCAAATCGAAATGAACAAGTCAATCTAAATGGTGGTCAAACACTTAAAAGCATTTAGCAAAGGATAAAATCAATACATATATATCATTAACAACTAAAAGAGAGGAATAATCAAGTCTTAATCTATACAAAGGCTCAAAATAATTCTATAATGAAGAGTATAGCTACACATAATCATTAAATAGCTGCAACCAAGAATTCCAAGCTCTAAGCTCTTACAAATACAAAGCCCTAGCACCCAAAAAGTCCACAAAGTCTAGAATGGGTGATTTTTGGCCTGTCCCTAGCTTTTATACTTATTTTTCCACTTTAGTTTTCAAAATGCATAGTATCAGTTTAGTATATTCGCCATTGGTTTGCTATAGCAAACCTATAGCAAATTATCATATAGAAATAGATAGAAGCATTGGTTTTTTAGGTGGTTTCACTATGAATTTGGCTACAGTGAATCCACATCCAAAGGGTAGGCAGAAAGGTAATATTTTGAGGCAATTTTGCAATGACTTGGCTACGGCACTTCCACAATAAATCAAGCTTCTCTTCTATAGTGTCTTTTTTTATCTTCCTCTTACATTTTGTGTTAGATCTCTCATGTTTTGATGATAACAAAGAATGGTATGAAAAAGATTTGATAAACAAATAAGTTTGAACAAAGTAATAATAAGGCAAATCATCACTTGAAGTAAGCACTGGAGTAATGAAGAAAGGCCAAGAGAAAAAGCTGAGAAACTTTATCACTGGCAAAATTTCTAAAGGGTTACTTCAGTAAGTACTCAAGTAATGAGACCAAAACTTGAAGTAACCAGAGTCAACCTTCAAGTAACCTGCCAATATTACTCGAGTAACTACTCGAGTAATCAGGTATAAAACTTGCAGTTGCTCTCGGCCTGCCAACGTTACTTGACTAGCTACTCGAGTAACCAGTTAAATCACTTGCAGTTGCTCTCGGCCTACCAACGCTACTCGAGTGAGTACTCGAGTAACCAGGTAAAAGACTTGCAGTTGCTCTCGGCCTGCCAACATTACTCGAGTCTATACTCGAGTCCCCTGCTTCAAGAAATATGTTGCTCTCGGCATTTTCAATCCTGCCAATGTTACTCGAGGAGCTACTCAAGTAACTCACTGTGGTAAGCAAAACCTGAAGGTAATACTTGATTAACTTGATATGCTTTTATCACACTTCACTCGAGGCACTACTCAAGTATGCAGGTATTCAATTACTCTTTATCAAATATTTGAACTGGATTACTTGAGCCAGTAATCGAGTAATCTGCAAAGTTATTTACACAGCACTTGAAGTATCTACCCGAGTAAGCTATGCAAAAAATTTTTGTTTACTCGAGTAAGTACTTGAGTAACAGGGTAAGCAAACTTGAAGTGCTCTCGGCCTTGAAATCCTGCCAACATTACTGGAGTAAAGCATCGAGTAACCAGAAGTTTATTTGAGACATTACTCAAGTTACTACTCGAGTAACCTATGAAGAAAAGTGTGCCATACCCGAGTAAGTACCCAAGTAAACAGGTATTTCTGAGGTTTGTAAATTTGTTTACTTCATACACTACTCGAGTTATGTGATGTTCATTCATTAACTTGCTATCAATACTCTCACGATGATATTCCAGTAAGTGCTCGAGTAAACTTAATGAATATTCGAGTAACTACTCGAGTATGCAAGTCCAGAACTTCAAAAATCATTTCAAAGTTCATTGATTTGTTTCCTATGCGATTAACCCTTCATTGTATTAGTATTTTTAGCATATCTACAGAAAAACAATGAAGAGATCTTACCAAATTAGGAAAGTCAAAAGCAACATTCAAACGCTACCTACCGCCACCTACCGCAAACGGATATTTTTCAAATGCTGGAAAAGTCAACAGTGGCTATGCACGCTCTAATGGGATAGAAGAAAATGTTCCAATGATCACTAACAACACATCTATATATATGGGAACATCCAAACAAAGAAACAACAAGAACACACACACAAACGCATTATCAAGTTCAATACTCTGTTTTACATATAGTTGTAATTTTGTACTTCAGTGATCCTTATTCACTCTGTGAGAGAGATATTTCATTCAAACTCAATATTTGTTATTGAGGTAACTTAAGGTTGTGGAACCTTGAGTTGGGATTGGATTACAACTTGTAAGGGGGAGCGAGTGTCCAGGCGAAGGAACTTTCTTGTACTAAGGTGCCAAGAACCCACTGAATCTTGGAAGTTATGGTGAAACTCTCAGAGATACTCTGAGGACTGGACGTAGGTCAAAGTGGTTGTAGCCGAACCAGTATAACTCCCGGTGTACACTTTAGTGAAATTTCTCCTTACTCTTTACTGCATTATATTCACCATCAAGTTTTATATTTGCATCGAAAAATTTAGTATCACCCAATTCACCCCCCTCTTGGGTGAAACGCTTGCTCTAACATTTGGTATCAAAGCGTAGGTCTTCTTGTTAAGGTTTAATAACCTAAGAAGGATCCAATGGCAAGCATGGGTGAAGGAATTCTTCCCGACGGAGCATCCATCACTAGACCACCAGGTTTCAATGGCGAACACTTTTCTTTCTGGAAAGCAAAGTTCAGAGTATTCATGATGGCTATCGAATATGGGCTATGGGATGTGATTGAAAGTGGAAACTATCAACCTACAAAGATTGTAGATTCTCAGAAAATTCCCAAGATACCAGCAGAATATGATGAGAATGACAAGAAACTTATCACTCTTAACAGCAAGGCAATTCTGATGATACAAAGTGCTTTGAGCCAAAGTGAATACTTCAGAATTTGCACACTTACAACAACAAAGCAAATATAGGAAGCTTTGGAAATAGCTCACGAAGGAACTTCAGGAATAAAGGAGAATCGGATCAACACTTTGGTTACTGGATTCAATCTACTTCGAATGAAATCAAGTGAATCAATATCTGAATTTGAGCTTAGATATACTCATCTTGTTAATCAACTTGCAGTACTTGGGAAGGTTTATGATCAACATACCCAAGTATGAAAGATTTTGAATATTCTTTCTAAAGAATGGGAGACCAAAGTCACTACGATAGAAGAAGCAAAAGGAGAATCAATGAGATCAGTTGCTTCTCTATTTGGAAGTCTTTCTGAATATGAAAGTAAACTAAAGTTCAAATGGGAACTAGATGACATCGGTGACAAGAAGAAGAGAGGCCTAGCACTAAAAGCAAAAGAAGAAAATCAAGATGAGGATAAGGAGTTTGATGAAATGGGCCTAATCATAAAATGATTCAGAAAGTTCTACAAGAAAGGTCAAGGATTCAAACACTTTCAGAAAGGAGGAACTAGCAGCAAAGATCATATCATCTGCTATGAATGTGGAAAACCAGGACATATCAAATCAGAATGTCCAGAACTGAACCAAAAGAGCAAAGAAAAGAGAAAAGGCAAATTCCTCAACAAAAAGAAGGCCTTTATATCTGCTATATGGGGTGATAGTTCCTCTGACGAAGAAAGTGATGAAGAAGAAGTAGCCAATATATGTCTCGTTGCTCAAAAAGAAAATGAAGAAGAGGTAAATGATTCTGATCCTACCTATGATGAATTACTTTCTGAATATAATGCTTTACATTCTGAATTCATCAAAGTAGTTAAAGAATTAGTTGTTTTCAAAAAGAAAAACAAAGTTCTTGAAATTGAACTTAAAGAAAGTTTAGAAAAGGATTGTGAAAATTGTTCTTCTTTGAAAAAGAAAAATACTGATCTCACAAAAACTCTTGAAAAATTCACACAAGGAAGTGAGATGCTAAATGTTATTTTAAAAGCTCAACGATTTGTAAATGACCGATCTGGAATTGGATATGATCTAAAATCAGATAGAAGTAAAGGTAGAAATAAAGCAGGAGGTAAGTCATATTTGAATTATTTTCAGCATTCTGTGCATACATCAAATCCTTTTGCATTTTGTATTTACTGTAATAGAAAATGTCATTATACCTCTTCATGCATTTATAAGAAGAAAGGAATAATAGGAACCTACAAATGGGTACCTAAAGGAACATATGTTTCAAAAATTTCCTGTACTAACCCAAAAGGACCCAAAAAGAAGTGGGTACCTAAGACTTAATGGTATTTAATTGCAGATATGTCTTAAAGCATCCAAAAACAACAAGTGGTACATAGACAGTGGATGCTCTAGTCATATGATCGGTGATTTCAAAAGTTTTACCAAATTACAACCTAAAGAAGGTGGAAAGGTAAAATTTGGAGGAAATCAAATCGGAAGGATAGCATGAATTGGTGAAATAAAAAATGACAAAGGCATATAAGTCAAAGGCGTATACTTGTCGAAGGATTGTGCCATAACTTGCTAAGTGTGAGTCAAAGTGTAGACAAAAACAACTGGGTAATATTTGACTCAGAGGAATGTCTAATTATCAACAAGAATGACTTACTACTTGATAAGAAGAATATCAAGGCTAAGCTTAGAGCAAAAAGGAAAGGTAATCGTTATACTCTAGATATTAGTAGAAATGAATCTGAAAATTGTTTTCTGAGTAATGCCGATGAAAGTTGGCTATGGCATAAGAGATTGGCTCATGTCAATATGCATCAATTAGGCAAACTACTCAAAAAGGATTTAGTTTTTAGATTACCCAAAGTAAATTTCAAAAATGACTTGATTTGTGACGCATGTCAAAAGGGTAAACAAACTAAATCATCTTTCAAATTGAAAAATGAGATTTCAACAAATAGACCACTATAATTATTGCATATGGATTTAGTTGGCCCAGTAAGAGTAAAGAGTCTTGGTGGCAACTTATATTCGTTAGTCATTGTTGATGATTTCTCAAGATTTACATGGGTTATTTTTCTATCGTCAAAAGATGAAACCTTTGAAGAATTTATTGTTTTTGCCAAGAAAGTGAAAAATAAGAAAGATATGTCAATTGCAGGTATTAGGACCGATCATGGTGGAGAATTTGAAAATCAAACCTTTGAAGAATATTGTGATACTAATGGCATTGATCACAATTTCTCTGCTCCAAGGACACCTCAACAAAATGGAGTCGTGGAATGCAAGAATAGAGTGCTCACTGAAATGGCTAGAACAATGTTAAATGAAAAGAATGTGTCTCAAGTCTTCTGGGCTAATGCTATGAGTACAGCATGCTATATTTCAAATAGAGCCTATATGAGAACAAAACTTGGAAAGACACTATACAAGCTGTACAAAGGAAAGAAGCCAAACATTGCTCATCTACACATCTTCAGTTGTAAGTGTTTCATACATAATAATGGTAAAGATATCTTAAGAAAATTTGATTCTAAAACTGATGAAGGAATTTTCCTAGGATATTCTAACCGAAGTAAAGCATATAGAGTTTTCAATAAAAGAACATGTGTTATTGAAGAATCAATTCATACTGTATTTGATGAATTTAAATCCTCTGACAAAACCATTGATGAAGAACAGGAAGTTGTTTTAAATCAAGAAAATGGTCAATCTATTTCTAAATCTCTTATTCCAGAAGTTGATGAAACCAAGGAAGAAGAGCAATCACTAGGACAACCTATAGCCCGGAAATACAATAAAAGTCATCCCTTAGATCAAGTCATAGGAGATATGAATGAAGGGATCAAAACTAGAAATAGAATTTTCAATGAAGTAAGTTTTTCTGCATTCATTTCTGAGATTAAACCTTCTAACATTGATGAAACCCTATCAGACAATGATTGGGTTATAGTAATGCAAGAAGAACTAAATCAATTTGAAAGAAATCAAGTTTGGGATTTGGTACCCCAACCCAAGGATCATGGGTATTCAAAAACAAACTCGATGAATCCACAATTATTGTCAGAAACAAGGCAAGATTGGTGGCCAAAGGCTATAATCAGGAAGAAGGAATTGATTATGAGGAAACATATGCTCCAGTCGCTAGATTGGAAGCTATACGTGTACTCTTAGCCTTTGCATGCATAAAAGGATTCAAACTCTATCAAATGGATGTAAAGAGTGCATTTCTAAATGGTTACATTATGGAAGAAGTTTACGTAGAGCAACCTCCATGTTTTGAAGATGTAACTAAACCTGACCATGTTTTCAAACTCAAAAAGGCATTATATGGTTTAAAACAAGCTCTTAGAGCATGGTACGAAAGGCTTAGTAAATTTCTTATTGATCAATGTTTTGTACGAGGAAAAGTTGATACAACACTTTTTACAAAATAAAAACGTGATGATATTTTAATTGTTCAAATATATATTGATGATATTATTTTTGGTGCTACTAATGAATCTCTGTGTAAGAAATTTTCTGAGATAATGCAGGGAGAGTTTGAGATGTCAATGATGGGAGAATTGAATTTCTTTCTCTGTTTGCAAATCAAACAAAGAAAGAATGGAATCTTCATATCTCAAATAAAGTATTTAAAAGAGTTATTGAAGAAATATAGAATGGATGAAGCAAATGGAATGGACACACCTATAAGCTCAACTACGTTGCTTGATGCTGATGTCAAAGGGAAAGACTGCAACATCACAAAATATAAAGGAATGATTGGATCATTACTCTATATCACAGCAAGCAGACCGAACATCCAATTCAGTGTTGGCATATGTGCAAGATATCAATCAGCACCAAAGGAATCACATGCTGAAACTGTCAAACGAATCTTTAGATACCTTGCTGACACACCAGAATTGGGTCTGTGGTATCCCAAAGGAAGAAATGAATATCTAGTTGCATATTCAGATTTTGATCATGGAGGATACAAGACAGACAGAAAGAGCACCAGTGGACAAGGACAATTTTTTGGAGGATCCCTTGTATCATGGTTTAGCAAGAAACAAAATACAGTGTCTTTTTCATCAACAGAAGCCGAATCTGTTGCAGTCTCAAGTTGTTGTGCACAAGTGATATGGTGAAAACAACAACTACAAGATCTTGGTATTTATCTCAAAGAAATACCAATCTATTGTGACAATACCAGTACGATAAGCTTGGCAAAGAATCCAGTTCAATATTCTAGAAGCAAGCATATCGATGTCAGACATCACTTCATCAGAGATCATGTCCAAAAGAAAGATGTGAAAGTTATATTCATTCCTACTCATCTTCAACTAGCTGACATCTTCACCAAACCTCTTGCAAAAGATCAATTTCTATACATTAGAAGAGAATTGGGAATGGTAAATCCCAATGAATTGTAAGTTATTTCAGTTTCTCATAATGTTAGATAAAGATATTTGATAATGTTTTGATGATTACTAATTTAAGCATCGGAGTATGTAGAAACTTGTTTTGCAGGAAGATTGAAACTCTGTTTTGAGAAATAAAAATAGAGGTTATCAGAGGACACCATTACTGGAGTGCCAACTTCAAGTAATGTGTAACAGTGCAGTATTACCCGAGGGACAACTTGAAGTAAAAGAGCACATTACTCGAGTAAGTACTCGAGTAATGGTCTTCCAAAACTGGAAGTAAAGTCTCAAGTCACCTAAAATTTAAATCAAACGGTTCATTTGGTGAGAAATGAACAGTCAAAAGTAGAAAAGACAGGTTACCCGAGGGAAGCCTCGAGTAAACTTGAAGATTACTTGAGTAAGGCCTAGAGTAACTGCAGGTCCAGATCACAAACTCGATGAGAATCAACTCAAATCTGTTCTTAAACGGTTATCAAATGATTGAGGGAACATACATGGATAATTACAATATTATTCATGCCAGGTACGCAATTTAAATGAATTATTTTAGAAATTTTCTATATGATCACTCGAGTAGGGACTCGAGTAAACGTGATATTTACTCTAGTAAGGCCTCGAGTAACATCGGGTTATAGGTCTTTATCTGTCGCAAACTCGATCATTTCCACAAAATCTCCTCGAGTAAATCACCCAGTCCTCTCACAGAAAGTTTTCACAATCTCTTCCTTACTTGATTTCTGTCAAAACCCATCAAATCTGAGCTCCAAAAACTTCCTATTTTGTTCAGATTCTACTTGCCCTATATCGCGAATTTTCACTCCATTTTTCTGATTTTCAAGTTTCTCTGAATCAAAATGGTTAGAACCAAAAATCTTACTCCTACAGAATCTTTTGGATCTCTATAACTTACTGAACCTCTTTCTTCTCATCCCAGAAAGAGATGAAAACTCACTCCTAGATCAAAAGCCAAAGTCCAACCGAAACCAAAGGAGAGAGGAGTTGTGATCAAAGAGCCAGTGGTCACAAGGGCTCAATCAAAGAAGAGCACCTCTACTGGGAGAGGCAAAAGTGCCAAGTCTCCTTCTCCTCCACTTTCTGATTCTTCCACTCCCTCCTTCACTCCAAAACCCTCCAAAAAGCACAAGTATGATATAAATGTGGCTAAGGCAATGGCTGGAATTCTTGATCAACTAGAGAAGGGGTAATCATCCAAGAAGTCAGAATTGCCAGAAGAGGATATCACTAAACCTCCAAAGGGGTTCAATGTCAACAAACTGGAAGAATCTTAGAAGTATCTCACACAATTTTCAAGAAGAAAAGTCTGCAAAACTCACTGTTGTTAGACCTCATGTTTTGATGATAACAAAAGAATGGTTTGAAAAGGAAATGTTTAATAATCAAGCTTGAACTAAGGAATGACAGGAATAAGCTTTACTTGAGGTAAGCATGGAAGTAGTGAAGATTGGCCAAGAGAAAATGCTGAGGAACTTGATCAGAAGCACAATTTCTAACGCATTACTCGAGGCCCTACTCGAGTAATGAGCCAAAACTTAAAGTAACCAAGCAAAACTTCCAGTTACCTGCCACCATTACTCGAGGCGTTACTCGAGTAACCAGGTAAAATTTGAAGATTGCTGTCGGCCTGCCAATGTTACTCGAGGAGCTACTCGAGTAACCATGTGAAAACTTCCAGTTGGCTTCAAGTTTTCCCCATGATACTCGAGGAGCTACTCGAGTACCTGTGTTTCCTAAAAGATGGACCTCTCGGAATTTTGTACCACGCTAATGTTACTCGAGGAGCTACTCGAGTAACCGGGTCAGAAACTTCCAGTTCCCTTCAAGTTTTTCATGATACTCGAGGAGCTACTCGAGTAACTCTATTTGTCAAAAGATGTAACTCTCGGCACTTTGTACCACTGCCAACGTTACTCGAGGAGGTACTCGAGTAACAGACTAAGGTAAGTGAAAACTTGAGGTTAGTACCCGAGTGACTTGATCTTTCCCTATTTCATCTTCGTCGAGTACTTACTCTAGTATACAAGTTTTTCATGGTTTATTTTAAGGTGATTCCTCGAGTAAGTACCCCAGTATGCACAAATTTTTCAAAGTAAACTTCAAGTCATTACCAGAGTAAATCATGCTTAAAAGTCTTAGTTACTCGAGGAGCTACCCGAGTAACCTATGCAAAAATGAATGCATTACTCGAGTCCCTACTCGAGTAACAAGGTATTTGCTCTCGGCCTTGAAATCCTGCCAACATTATTGGAGTAGAGCATCGAGTAATCAAAAGGTTTTTAATGAATCACTCGAGGTGCTACCCGAGTAAATAACTATTCCCAAAGGTATGAAATTTAGTTTACTCCATGCACTACCCGAGTAATCTAATATTTATTCATTGACTTGCAGTTGAACAATGATTTCACGATGTTACTCGAGGAGCTACTCGAGTAAACTTCAAGGATTACTCGAGGAGCTACTCGAGTAAGCTAATCCAGAAAGTTTGAAATCATTCCAACGGTCATTATTCTGTTTCCTATTTGATTAACTTTTCATTATATTAGTGTACTTAGTTTTTCAACTGGAAAACAGTGAAGAGATCTTACCAAATAAGGAAAGTCCAAAAGCAATGCTCAAATGTCACCGACCGTCACCTACCGCAACGTATGTTTTTCAAAAACTAGAAAAGTCAATCATGGCAGCGCACGCTCCAACGGACATGAAGAAATATGTTCCAGAAATCATTACCAAAGTATCTATATATATGGGAACATCTGAACAGAGAAAGAAACAAGAAAACACAAGAACACACATACGAACGTATCATTAAGTTCATTGCTCTGTTTTCACATTGAAATTGTATTTCTATGCTTCAGTGATTATCTTTTACTCTGTAAGAGAGATATTTCATTCAAACTCAATATTTGTTATTGAGAAAACTTAAGGTTGTGGAACCTTGAGTTGGGATTGGATTACAACCTGTAAGGGGGAGCGAGTGTCCAGGTGTAGAAACTTGCTTGTACTGAGGTGCCAAGAACCCACTGAATCTTGGAAGCTATAGTGAAACTCTCAGAGAAGCTCTGAGGACTGGACGTAGGTCAAAGTGGTTGTGACCGAACCAGTATAACTCCCGGTGTACACTTCGGTGATATTTCTCCTTACTCATTACTGTTTTAATTATTTTGTCAAAGTTTTATATTTTCGAAAGAAATTTCAGTATCACCCAATTCACCCCCCCTCTTGGGTGAAACGCTTGATCTAACAACTGTATGCATCTCAAAGTACTTCAGGAGGTATTGAAGTATGATCTAAGTCCCTTTCTTGAACCTTTTATGCCTTGGCTATCAATTAGACTTCCTTTTTGCACAAAAGTAGTAACTCATTTTTACTGCAATTTAGAAATCCTAGATGAACCCAATATGACTTCTGCAGAGGAAGATATGACCACTACTGTTAGAGGCCATAAAATCCTTATCTCACCTTTTAGGATCAATGTTTGGTTAGGAATAGAAAACCCTCCAGATGACATCTATTCCAAACTTGAACCAAACCAAATTTTCACTATTCTTAGACCTGGTGAGCTTGTGGGTCCTCTTAACTTCAATCCTAGTGACATGTGTGATCATCACAGGGTTCTATGGTTTATTTACTCTAGATCCCTTATGAACAAGGCCAATAACTATACCCATTTCTCTGACCGGGACTATAGGTGGTTTGCTTCTTTACTCTTGAAGGAATAAAAGGATCTGGGGGAATACATATTTTCTGAGATGAAGAGGTATAGGATAGATGGGAAAGCCACTACTCCTATGCCATATCCTCAAATTATTTCGCTTATACTGAAGAAAAATAAGATATGGTACTTGGAGAGTAAAGAGCACATTGAAAGGGTTTCTCCAATTGGAAGAAACCAGATTGGGAAGCTAAATATTGAAATTCCTCTCAAGGGTACTTTGGAATCTGGTTCCAAGAAGAAGAAGAAGATAGAGACTGAGATGAGTAAAATGGATGACACTCAGTCTTCTGCTCCAGCTGCCACTACCTCTTCACCCTCTTTCCTCAATGCCACACTTCAACACTTCATGGAAAATATGCTCAAGGGATTTCATATAGACATCGCCAACACCAATGCTGAGTTAATAACTCACATGAATGATAAGATGGCTGAATTGGTTGAGAGGATGGAGAAAAGACATGAGGAGTTATTAGCTAAGCAACGTGCCCAGGGTGAGACCCTTAAGTTGATTCTGGCAAGATTGGACTCTATGGGTCCTGGACTTTCTGCTGGTCCATCATCATCTGCACCTGAGGCTTCTTCACCTCCAGAGAACATCCCTTCTGAGGTTCATCATATTGAGGTTGAGCCAACTATACCTGAGATATCCTTTCCCAAACCTCCAGTTTCTAGTCTACTTGAACCAAGACCCTCTGCACTTAAATTCCCCATCATTCTTTCTAGAGACATCCTATGCTCAGTGGATGATCCTGAAACCAATGAAACTATTCATATCACCATTGAGGATTCACCACCCAGAGCACAACCACAACCCATACCTTTACCTATTCCTTCCCCCACTCATACAGAGGAAATCTCTCCCTTATCCTCTGATCATCATACTCCAGGTTCCACTGAAGAGGTTGAGACCACCTCTATTGTTGCATATCAGCCACCTCCAGTTCCTCCAAGAGATGACATTCATATCCCTCCACTAAATCTTCCTGAACCAGAATCTTCCAGCTCTACTTCTGACTCTTCTAGTCGAGATGGCTTCTTGGTCCTTCCTGTCAAGCCCATATCTGTAGTTAAGCCTTCTGATCCTCTACTTGATTGATGAAGACAAAAAGGGGGAGAAGAGCTTGAGTGATTTTGTGGAGTGCTTGAGTGTTTTTGTGGAGTTTCTGAGTTCTTTTAAGTTTTCTTTCATTTTGGGTATATGGGTGTACATGGGATTTAGGGAGCTTTTTATAGAGCTTTTTCATATTTGTCATGCAATTTTAAGTTCAATGCAAGCTTCTTTAAGTTATAACTTCAATTTAAGTCTATTTAAGTTTTTAAGTTATAATACATTGTGGGACTAATGAGTTTATTATGTATGCAAGGTGAATATGTTATGTTTTCAACATTTTCCAAAACACTTTGAATTGACACTTAACAAGTTATTTCAAAAAGTTTTTCAAAATTACCATTGACTTTAATAAGTGTTTATTTGAGAACTTAATTTCAAAAACTTTGTTCAAAATCACCAAGTTTTGTCATCATCAAAAAGGGGGAGAATGTTAGATCTCTCATGTTTTGATGATAACAAAGAATGGTATGAAAAAGATTTGATAAATAAATAAGTTTGAACAAAGTAATAAAAGGGCCAATCATCACTTGAAGTAAGCACTGGAGTAATGAAGAAAGGCCAAGAGAAAAAGCTGAGAAACTTCATCACTGGCAAAATTTCTAAAGGGTTACTCGAGTAAGTAAACGAGTAATGAGACCAAAACTTGAAGTAACTAGAGTCAACCTTCAAGTAACCTACCAACGTTACTCGAGTAGCTACTCGAGTAATCAGGTATAATACTTGCAGTTGCTCTCGGCCTACTAACATTACTCAAGTAGCTACTCGAGTAACCAGCTAAATCACTTACAGTTACTCTCGGCCTGCCAACGTTACTCGAGTGAGTACTCGAGTAACAAGGTAAAAGACTTCCAGTTGCTCTCGACCTGCTAAAATTACTTGAGTCTGTACTCGAATCCCCTGCTTCAAGAAATATGTTGCTCTCGGCATTTTCAATCCTGCCAATGTTACTCGAGGAGCTACTCGAGTAACTCACTGTGGTAAGCAAAACCTGAAGGTAATACTCGATTAACTTGATATGCTTTTATCACACTTCACTCGAGGCACTACTCAAGTATATAGGTATTCAATTACTCTTTATCAAATATTTGAACTGGATTACTCGAGTCAGTAATCAAGTAATCAGCAGAGTTATTTACACAGCACTTGAAGTATCTACCCGAGTAAGCTATGCAGAAAATTTTTGTTTCCTTGAGTAAGTACTCGAGTAACAGGGTAAGCAAACTTGAAGTGCTCTCGGCCTTGAAATCCTGCCAACATTACTGGAGTAAAGCATCGAGTAACCAGAAGTTTATTTGAGACATTACTCAAGTTGCTACTCGAGTAACCTATGAAGAAAAGTGTGCCATACCCGAGTAAGTACCCGAGTAAATAGGTATTTCCAAGGTTTGTAAATTTGTTTACTTCATACACTACTCGAGTTATGTGATGTTCATTCATTAACTTGCTATCATTACTCTCACGATGATATTCGAGTAAGTGCTCGAGTAAACTTAATGAATACTCGAGTAACTACTCGAGTATGCAAGTTTAAAACTTCAAAAATCATTTCAACGTTCATTGATTTGTTTCTTATGCGATTAACCCTTCATTGTATTAGTATTCTTAGCATATCCACAGATAAACAATGAAGAGATCTTACCAAATTAGGAAAGTCAAAAGCAACATTCAAACGCTACCTACCACCACCTACCACAAACGGATATTTTTGAAATGCTGGAAAAGTCAACAGTGGCTGCGTATGCTCTAACGGGAGAGAAGAAAATGTTCCAATGATCACTAAAAACACATCTATATATATGGGAACATCCAAACAAAGAAACAACAAGAACACACACACGAACGCATTATCAAGTTCAATACTCTGTTTTATATATACTTGTAATTCTGTACTTCAGTGATCCTTATTCACTCTATGAGAGAGATATTTCATTCAAACTCAATATTTGTTATTGAGGTAACTTAAGGTGTTAGAACCTTGAGTTGGGATTGGATTACAACTTGTAAGGGGGAGCGAGTGTCCAGGCGAAGGAACTTGCTTGTACTGAGGTGCCAAGAACCCACTGAATCTTGGAAGTTATAGTGAAACTCTTAGAGATACTCTGAGGACTGGACATAAGTCAAAGTGGTTGTGGCCGAACCAGTATAACTCCCGGTGTACACTTCGGTGAAATTTCTCCTTACTCTTTTCTGCATTTTATTCACCATCAAGTTTTATATTTGCAGCGAAAAATTTAGTATTACCCAATTCACCCCCCTCTTGGGTGAAACGCTTACTCTAACATTTTATCCTTCCCTTGATCTTTGAAAGCTTCTATAACTTGTCATCTTCCACCTACAAGGAGGAGGAATTCATGATTTCTTTAACATTCACAAATAATCACAACTATATGCATTTAACTCATGATTTAACAAAATTTTTATTTTACTTTTGTCATATCACATTTTCTTCTATAATCTCTTTATATGCACAATTTGAACCCAAAAATAAGTTAAAAGAGAAGAAAATGTGATAGAATATTATCGATTTCTGAGTTAACACATATAACAAGTACAATTTCATTGAATTAGTAGGAAATACATAACTAAAAATCATCCAATCACAATAATTCTAATCCAAACACAATATAAGCAATCTTAGTTAAAAAATATGGAGTCCAAATAATTCACAACAAAATCCTACTAGAACAACTTTTGAACATAGCTGGAAATTACAATAATAATAGAAAACTCATAAGGGAACTAAGAAAAGCTCCCTATTAAAGCTCTTGAACTCAAGCCAAATCCATAATCCTCAAGAGTTGAAAGCTTAGCCACTCATTAGAGCTTCAGTATTAGGGACAACAACTTGTTTGGAGCTCTGAAAATCCATGGAAATTGAGCTCATCGAGAAATCAAAACTTCACTAAAAATTGTAAAGACTTGTTGGAAAATGCAGAACCTTGCCTGAACTTAAAAATAACTGCTAAATGAGCAAGGTGTGGTGTTTGAATATGGAAGGGACAGTGAATCTGGAAAGAAATGAGAGAGAGAATAAAGTTGGAAGTAGTCAGAGAACATAGCACGGTGGCAGCAGAAGGTTCCGATGAAAATTGAAGAAGGTTGATTAATAAGGTGGAGTAAGAATGGAGAAGCCTAATGGTGGTGGTTGGTCTATGATGATAAGATTAGTAGAGGGAGTGAGAACACCGATGGTCACAGTGGTAGTAGAGAGAGAAGGCGACAGTGGTTTCCGATTTTGGTGGTATAGTATCTTTTTTTTGGCGATGGTAGTGTTAGAAAACAAAGAAGAAGAAGATGATGATGGTAGTGAAGTGTGGTGTTCCAGTGATGGTCTGATTCTCTTCTTTCTATGACAAAACCTCTTTGGTCTCCTCCATTCTTATCTCTGCTTCCTCCTCCAATCGTGTCTTTGCCTGATCTGTCTCTCTATCTGGAATGATGGAGGTCGCTGGCGGTAATGGTTGTAAGGGTGAAAGCTGGGATAATGATCATGGTAATGCAAGGTTGAGATGAGAGCAAGCGAGTGAGAATCTCTATTGTGCCGCGGCACTTCTAGCTCTAAATTGTCGCAGAAGAATCTCTGAATATGACCTTGCATTTTGACCAGGGACTAAAATGAAAAAATAAAAGTATGGAAGGACTAAACTACAAATTTTTTAAAGATTTGTAGAGAAAAACATAATTCTTAAAACATCTGGCATTTTTTGTAATTTTCCCTGGTCCCTTTTCTTTGTTGATTTGCAATTTTTAGAAATTCAATGGACCTTTTTTGTAATTTTCCCCAATCCTCAAAATATTAATTCTAACCCTCTAAAATCTCCAATTTTCTTCTTAAACAGTTACAATGCAAGAATAAGCACAAGGCAGCATCAAAAGTCCAAAAAATCATTTGCATGAATAATTAACAAATTATGGCCATTTTTCCCCTAATTATATTTAATTGAATGCAAATATTCCTAACTCAAATAAGTGCTTAATCATGCAATATTTCCTAGGAAATGCATTAAAAATCCCAATTTAATCATTAAAAAGGCTATAAAAATATGGTTCAATCATAAATGCAAACAAAAAATAGTAGACAAATAAAATATAATACACAAAAGCTCAAGGTAAAAAAAATTAATCACATTAATTACAAGTATTCTTCACAATTTCTAAGCACAGCTTGTGGTACTGTTTGTTTCATAATTATAATTTTCTTGAGTCCTACATCCAACTAAAATTAGAATGCCTTAAAAAATTATATTTAATATTAACTATAAAAATTCAGAAAAGTGGGAAGTCTTGAGCATCAAGTGAATACCCATTATTTTCACCTCTCTTTACAAGAGTGTGCCCCTCAACATAGGATACTTCAACAATGAGCATATGATCAATGGATCTATTAGATTGTGTTCTCAATTTTTTTCCTTGAAGCAGTTTTCTAGGGCAAGTTTTGAGAATAAAAAAACCTATTTGAAATTTGTCCTAAGAATCATATCTAAAAGGCTAAATTCCAAAAAAAAGGAAGCATCGGCATTATTCCAACACAAAAAAGTAAGCCCAACAACAAACCTAATTCAACCTCAACATTAAAAGCTATAGATTGCCTTCAACAAGAGGATATATATGCCAATAAAAAAGTATAGAGAGAAAAGGCTCTATATATGGGAGTTAGCCTATAAGTACCATTAAGCCATCACAAGGTTATTGGGCGAGCTTGCAAGTCTAATCCAAAACTCTATTAATAAAGTGATTATGTTTGTCCATTTTAGTTTCAAGAAAATATATTTATGTGTAAATTTTCATTTTCAAATTTAATTCATAATCAAAAAGAAATAAACACTTAAGAGCATGGAGATGGTAGATCAACTAGATTTTGGATCATTGAAAACTATTCCAAGTATGACTTTAATATTTGGAAATATGAAATATATGGCAGTCACTGAAGTTTGGTTTGAACCTTGTTGCGAGTTAATAGGTGCTTTTTAACTTTGAAAGACTAGGAAAAATAAATAAATAAATGGAATTAGAGTATTATGACTGTATATTATATAAAAAATTTGAAAATGCCTCTTTGGCCATATGTTAACAAGTTGAATCTGTTACCTGAAAGTGGGGTTATCAAGGGCAATTTTGTCTTTTGGTAGTGAATTTGGTAATTATAAGTCCTGAAATGGACTCCTTGAGAGAAAATGTGTCAGAATAGGCCATGTTAAAATTTCAGGAAAAGTATAGTCAGACTGGGTACAGTGGGGTCAGGTCAGGGTCCCTAGGTTATTTTGGTAAATTTTCACCATAGGCTAATATAACCATAATAAACACTATAGTAGTCCTAAAATGATACATGAATAGGTTTTAACCTAATTCTTGTACATTTGATATTTTAGGATAGAGTTGGATGCCT
Source organism: Inga leiocalycina (assembly GCA_963242795.1). NCBI lineage: Eukaryota > Viridiplantae > Streptophyta > Magnoliopsida > Fabales > Fabaceae > Inga > Inga leiocalycina. The sequence goes on along the minus strand of OY725328.1, from coordinate 42,446,050 downwards.
GTGGTTGGCACATATTTCGAGGCAGACCCTTTGAGACAAGGAAAAAGTTCAGGTAGTAACTATTATCTCTCATACAATATGTGACTATTGATATGTTGTGTACTACTGTATTCTGTGATATGAACACATGCCTAGGACACATTACCTAGCTGTGGTCTAGGACCTAGCTGAGGTACACTGGTATTACCTTGCTGCAGTCAGGGACTCAGTTGAGGCACATGTAGGGGTTTCAACGGGAAAGTTGGCCTTAAGCTTTGTGTACGTATACGGTATGATATGATTTTCATGTTACACTATATGGTGCATTGCATATTTAATTCTCGTATTTTATATTTTTGATAGTATGTTGCTACTAGGATTTTTTGGAATCTCTCCCCTTTTTCTAAACAAAATCATCTCAACGAGTGCCAGCGGCTCAAAAGGAAAGGACGTAGGTATGGGAAACTGACGAGCATGTTTCCCGAGACAAAGATCATGGTATATGTAGTCTATATTCTGGGATATTTTTGGATATTCTGTACATTTTTGCATATATTTCAAAACTTTGTACAATTGATTCTGGTCTATAAACAAATACTTTTATCAATATATTTTTACTTTTCTGTATGCTTATGGAACTTAGTATCTATTACTCTATGTATATCGAAATGGAAATGGGTGTTGACACATTGACCGGCCCTAATAATCATTAAGAACATGTTTATTCCATTATGCAATTTCAGAGTATAACCAACCTCTTTATCTAGATACTTATTTATTTTCATCCCTAAGGAAATTTTTAGGATTCCTTAACTCTTTTTTCTCATCTTATGGTCTCATATCAATCATGATAAATATTGGCATGATACTTAACACACACACATCATATATACATATATATATATATATATATTTGTGTGTGTGTGTCATCCTAACATTCATACTGAGTGGGCACTATAGTCAGGCATCTAATTTATACCTTTTCCTACAACTACAACAACATATATCACACCTCAACATTTACAAACTTATAAACATTATAATTGAAAAAAAAAATGTTTTAAATAGCTCCTCAATCAAAATTTTGAAAATTTCACAATTTAACAATAATTATATTGGAGTCATTAAACATACCCTAATAACTTAAAACATTTTCTGGCTAATTCAAAGCATAGATTTTCAGCCATAAAATTTCAAATCCATAAACTTGAACATCATATCTTTATGTACTCTAACCTTTAATAAAATGTTTCAAATTTCCAAGTCAATGTTCTTTTCTAAGTTTAATTCACTAGGAAAATCATCCTTTTGACCTTTATTTCTACTTTTTCCTTTAACTTTCATGCAGAGATTAGCAACCAAGAGCCAATATCTGCTTATCACCCCTATGGAAGTATATATCAAATCAATATCTATTTAGAATTCCAATAAAATATAAAAATTGATATAGTTAAAGTATTATTTTGGTCACAGGCAGAGCTTTCTAGTGTATTACTAGAACTTCTGCTCTTATAGAAAAAATGTAACACCTCACTATAGCAACATCTAATGCAGTTGTTTAGCTAACTTTAAACTACTAATGAACCATTTGGTAACCTAGAAGTCTGAACTTTTAAAAAGTTTTCTTAAAACTTAGGGTATTATTCTTCATACGAAACATGATTTTCTAAAAATTCAAAAATCCAAAACTATCTTTTATCTAAACTAACTTCAGCCCTTTTTCCAAAATATTTTGATGACATAATAAGACTCGGGTTCCTTTGTTTTGAACACTTATTCCTGAATTATTAAACCTTCATCAAACTCTTTATATTATATGTCTTACTTTATAGTTCATATATAATAGTTACTTATTTAACTATTTGTCCCTTGTAACTAAAACTTGTAGTTTGCATGTAAATCTTTCAAGATACTTTCTACTCATTTGCCCAGCATCTAAACATATATGAACATAAATTAATTAACAAATCTAGCATGTAATAATAACAACCAACTACTGCTAACTATATATAAGCCTCTTTATAATCATCACTATAGATGACATTTACCTTAAAGCTACTATAGCCTTAGCTTCTCTCCTTATAGAGGGTATTTACATGCCAAACTACCTATATATATACATATACATATAACTTATATTAAAAGGAATCATGGCTAAATAGATAGCCAACACTTGAACAAAAAAATTTATTTTGAACTCATTTATCTCCAATCTTCTTCAAGCTTCACTAGTCATAATGCCCTAAACCCTATAAGTACCTGTCTTGGCGTTATGTCATGCAAGAAAAGGGTGAGAATTTAGTAACAAATTTCTTCATGTTAATTATGCGAGATCACAACTGAGCATGCAAAATAAACCATGGAGAACAACATCTTACAACATTGTATCATCAATTATGCCTATACATCATCCAGATAACTTAATCGATCACTAACTAGTGTGCATTCATAATGAAATGAATAAATAACTAGTGCACATTACTGTGGCAAATAATTTCATGCAAGGCAACTTACATATTCTCATGAATAATCAGCATAATGGCAGAGACCTTCACAAAAACCGAGAGCTAAAGCTCTTAATTTGGCTTCTATACTATTGCAAGAGATCACAAGTTGTTTTTTGCCTCTTCATGTCATAAGATTACCTAACACAAATGCACAATAGCTTGTAGTAGATCTTCTATCAACTATTGAGCATGCACAGTTTGCATTTGTGTATACTTTAATTCCTTTATAAGTTCCTTTCTTAAAATATAGTCGCTTTCCTAGTGAGGATTTGAGATACCTCAGGATTCTGAAGACAACTATCATATATTCTCTATTAGGCGAACTAGAGAATTGACTTACCACACTTACTGCATGAGCAATGTCTGGTTAAGTATGTGAAAGGTAAATCAATTTGCTAACTAGTCATTGGTATCTTTATCAACTAATGAACTTTTCTTATCCAAACCTAATTTCTAATTCAATTCCATAGGGGTAGCACATGGTTGGCATCTTAACATACATGTCTCATGTAAGAGATCAAGTGTATACTTTCTTTATGACACAATAATTCCTATTTTAGGCCTGGTACTTCCATGCCAAGAAAGTATTGTAGATCTCTTAGGTCTTTCACTTCAAATTCTATTGCCAATAGCCCTTTTAGCCTATCAATTTCCATTGTATCACCAGTTAGTATGATATCATCAAAATAAATGATTAAAATAGTCATTTTCTCATCTCTGTGCTTAACAAATAGTGTGTGGTCTGATTGATATTAAAGATACCCACTCTTTTTAACTACTTGAGAGAATTTTTCAAACCAAGCTCTTGGTAATTACTTCAAACCATAAAAGGATTTCTTAAGTATGCATACTTTGTTTCTATTGTGTTTATTTTTAAAGCCAAGTAGAATCTGCATATACATTTCTTCATTGAACTTTCCATTTAAAAAGGCATTTTCACATCTGATTAGTATAGTGACTAGTCAAGATTAGCAGCTAGAGAAAGAAGTACCTTTATAGTGTTGAGTTTGGTAACAGGTGCAAAATATTTTTACAGTCAATGCCATATGTTTGAGTGAACCCCTTTGCTAGCAATCTTGCCCTATGCTTATTTAGGCTCACATCTATATTATACTTATTTATAAGTACCCATTTACATCCAACTAGCGTTTTTCCCTTTTGGAGTATTGTTAACTTCTAAGTTCTATTTTTCTTCGAAGCTACCATTTCTTCATGGACTGCTTTTCTCCATGCAGGAACTTTTAATGCTTGATGAACATTCTTTAGAACTTGCTTCATTAAAACATTTGTTGTAAAGGCTTTTATAAAAGGAGATAATTTTTCACATGAGACAAAATTAGCAATAGGATGCTTAGTACAAGATCTTACCCCTTTTCATAATGCAATTGGCCACCAAAGATTACCTTCTTGAGGATTTGAGGCTAAGTTAGATTATTGGTGTGATGTGAGTTGTCTGGCTTCTCTTGTTTGCTGTTCAGGTACATGTTGAGAAGGATGATCTGGTTCTATTTGCATTTGAGAGAGCTGATCTAGTTTTGTTTCAATTTTTTAGCATCTTGAATAGATTTAGATTGATCCTCAATAGGCCATAACTCTCCCATAATTGATTATGATAGCTTAGGAATGCATTCAGGTATGTTTAGAGGTAGTTCTGGTTCTGTTTCTAGTTTGGCCAATTGCTGGGCATATGAGGATGTCTTTGTTTCAGCTAAAGTTTATAGTTTGGCCAGTTCCTGGACATATGTGGATGCATCTAGTGTATTTATGATGGTTATAGGTGAAGTATTCTAAAAAATGGGCTATTCATAATTCTCTTTCCCCCCTAAATGGGCATTTTAGGGTAATATGGTTAGTGCTCATTAAAAGAGACATCATAAGATTCAAAATATTTTATGCTAGGAGGATGATAACACCTATACCTATTTTGAGTGTGTAGGTATCCAATAAATATGTGCTAAGTGGCTTTGGTATAAGTTTGGACCCTTAGTAGTTGTGTATGAGGGCAGTACAACCAAAAACTTTGAGTGGTAGGGAAAGGGAAGTGCCATTAGAAGGGTAAATTTCAAGAAAGGCATTGTGTGGTGTGACATATTTATAGGTTTTTGATGGTGAATGATTGATGAGATAAGTGGAAGCTAATATGGCATCCCACTAAAAATGACTTGGATCATGAGAGTCTAGTAAGAGTGCTCAAGTCATGTTCAAAATTTGTCTATTTTTTCATTCTGAAAGACCATTTTGTTGTAGTGCATATGGACAAGTGCTTTGGTGATAAATAATATGACTGTTTAAGAATGATTTCAAGGGGAATTCAAGTATTCACAGCCGTTGTCAATTCTTAATACTTGAACTTTGTTTGAAATTGGGTTTTAAAAAAGGTGTAAATTTTTTTGAAAAGAATGGAACTTCAGATTTTTCTTTTAGAAGGTACACCCATGTTAAGCATGTATGATCATTAATGAATGTAAGTTTACTATCAAATAATCTAAAGTTAGCAAAATAGTAATTTTGTTCAGTGAGTTTACCAACTGAAATCACATATTGCAAGCTAGTTTAGGAACATATAACATATTCCATAAAGTAATTTTATCAGATAAAATGACGTTACAATCTTAGCAACTTCCACATTCAATGCATTAGCAATTTTAACAATGCACTTTTCAAAGCATGGCTAACATCAAGAAATAAGGAGATATCTCCAATCATGTGATATGTGGCTTCTAAACCCACACTCCACACATTTGAATCAAGGCACACTAATGGAAAAGCAACTGATATCATAGTTGTTTTGGTTGCTATTAGACCAGTAGCACAGCTTACTTTAGGAGGCTTCTCATAATTGCTGAGAAGTTCTTAGATTTAATCCTTTAGCTCATCTAATTCTGACTTTAGCTTCCTCTTAGTTACATATCCTTGACTTTCTATCCTTTGATTCTACTTATCATGTTGTCTACCCTGGATTTTCCAACAAGTCTCACAAGTATGACCCTTTCTATTACAGTGATCACAAAAATATTTTCCTTTTCCCTCACTTCTAGCAGCCATTGCTGTAGCTTCCCTGATATTACGAGTTGAAGGGCTAATAGTTACCCTTTTCTACTTTCTTCCTTTTCCACTATATAGAAAGTTTCTCTGATAAAAGAAATAGGTGATAAACTAAGAACTTTGCTTCTGACTTCCTCAAATTTGGGGTTCAAGCCAAGAAGGAATTTATACATTCAATCTTTTTCAACCCCGATATAATTGATATCTATTATTATCTAGTAAAAAGGCATTATAGTAAATAACTATGGTAAAAGTGCAATTATCACTGAGAGTTAGTTAGAAGAGAGAGAATACTAGTAGTGACGTTGCTAGTCACAGGAAGTATACAAGATGTACCTATCCCTTCTCATTTTCATTTTGTGAATGAATTATCATATTTCTCTCTTAGTAGTAACATTAAGGTATCAAAGCCTCTTGTCTATCCATGGCACCGCCTGTTGGAAATTGTGCCCTAAGGGCCAATCATTGTACTTTGGATAATTCTGTTATCCGGATTTAGGGATTCAAAACTTTGGGGTGGACCACCTCTACGTAGTGCAATATAATCTGATCACGATATTTATTGCTTTTCATATTGTATGAATTCTTGTTGTGGTTTATTATTTATCCTTGTTTGGGTATGGTGAACAACATGGCTTTAGAATTTTACAAAGGTTGTAATATTTAAATACGGCCTGCGTGCTGTGCCTTTCTCTAAATAATCTCGATGTACATTCTCTTCTCATCTCACTCCCCTCGAATGTTTAAAAGAGGTTTCTCTCAATGTATTTCTTTTTTATTTAGAAAAGTCCTCTCATTGGCTTGGGAGGATTTTAGGTTAGGTAAGCCATGTTGTGTCACGTTTAAATTATACTTTTGATAAGATCATTACATGATTACTTTTACGTTTATATGTATTTATCTATATGAGATACGACCATGATTGCATCTATATAAACAAAACTAATTAATTAAGCCCTCTGAATCAAATCTTAAGTCATAATACCGTCAATTAATGAATACTTGTCAAAAACCTAGATCGCTCAATTGTGGAAACCACCAAAGTGGATGCACTTGAGTTATCTTGATGAGACAAGCTTAAGTAATGGTGCTACTCATAATATTCATTATTGTTCTGACTTAATTGAGATTAACAAAACGGTTTTGAATCTCAAGGCATTAGATGAGGTTAAACATGCCGGATCATATGATGATTAAATCCCATAAAGATCTAAGAGTTACATGTGATGTAATTGGTAAATAGGTTACCTACCTAAATAACTTGAATTTAAGTGTCTTGCCAAAGCAGACTTGAGTTTAAGCCAAATATGGATCTTAGCCCACTAATTATTATATTGAGGGTTGTTAATTTAGTGGGAGATTACTAACTTACTTTGCATATTTTAATTGTAGAATCATGTCGACTAGTAATACTACTACACTTTCGTTGTGATCGGTCCTTGAGAAGGACAAACTCAATGGGACAAACTTTCTGGACTGGTTCAGGAACTTGAGAATTATTCTCAAGTAGGAAAGAAAGGCTTATGTCTTAGATCAACCCATTCTTGAGGAGCTTGTAGCCAATGCTCCAAGAGCTCAAAGAGATGCTTACACAAAGCATAAAGATGACTCTGTGGATGTAGGTTGCCTGATGCTTGCCACTATGGTTCGAGAGCTCCAAAGAGATCTGGAACTCATAGAGGCTTATGAGATGATTGTACATCTCAAGGAAATGTTCCAGCAACAGGCAAGGCAAGAAAGGTATGAGACCACAAAGGCCTTACATTCCTATAAAATGGCTGAAGGTGTATCAGTTAGTACTCATGTGTTAAAGATGAAAGGCTATATTCATCACCTTGAGAGGCTTGGATTTCCCATGAGCCAGGAGTTAGCTACGGATTTGATCCTCAACTTAGTCCCATAAGTTATGACCAATTTGTTATGAACTACAACATAAACAACATAGAGAAATCAATTTCTGAGCTACATGAGATGCTCAAAACTGCTAAGCAAAGCATTAAGAAAAAGCCTAGGACAGTTTTGATGGTTCAGAAAGGAAAGGGTATAAAAAAGAAAGGGAAGGGCAAATGGAAGGGTAATGGCTCAGGTGGTAAGACCAAAGAGTCAAACAAGCCCGAAACCAAGCTTGTACCCAAGAAGGCAAAGCCTCCAAAGGAAGGAGTCTGCTACTTCTGCAATGAACCCGGTCATTAGAAGAGGAATTGCAAACTCTACCTGGAAGATCTGAAAAAGAACAAGAAGGATAACGACACTATCGCTTCAGGTATTTATGTTATAGACATTCATTTTTCTACTTCCTCTACATGGGTATTAGATACTGCATGTAGTTCTCACATTTGTACAAATGTGCAGGGTCTAAAGGACAGTAGAAAGCTGATGAAGGGCAAGGTGGACCTACGAGTTGGAAACAGAGCAAGAGTTGCTGCTTTAGCCGTAGGCACTTATGAATTAGTTTTGCCCAGTGGGCTTTTGTTAGTTTTGAACAATTGCTATTATGTTCTTGCTTTAAGTAGTAACATTGTTTCTCTTTCCTATTTAGATAAGGAAGGTTATACTTCCATTACTAGGAATGGTAAATGTTCTATTTATCGTAATGACATTTTCTATGCTGATGGTGATTTGCATGTTGGTCATTATATATTAAATTTGGAACATCCTAATAATGGGAATATCTATAACATAACTACTAAGAGGATAAAATCAAACGATTTGAATCTGACCTACCTGTGGCATTGTTGTCTAGGCCAAATAAATGAGAAATGTATTTTTAAACTCCATCAAGATGGATTTCTAAACTCATTTGATTTTGAATCATATGATACATGCAAATATTGCTTATTAGGAAAGATGACTAAGGCACCTTTTACTAGGCACAGTGAGAGGGCTACTGAATTATTGGGCCTCATACATACAGATGTATGTGGACTATTAAATATAGCTGCCAGAAGAGGTTATGTCTACTTTATTACATTTATAGATGACTTTAGTAGATATGGCTATATCTATTTAAAGAAACATAAATCTGAATCTTTTGAAATGTTCAAAATATTCCAAAATAAAGTACAAAACCAACTTGGTAAAACAATTAAAGCACTTTGATCTGATCGAGGTGGTGAATATTTGAGCCAAGAATTCATTGACCATCTTAGGAGTTGTGGGATATTCTCACAATTGACTCCTCCAGGAACACCACAATGGAATGGCGTTTCTGAACGGAGGAATTGAAACACTATTAGATATAGTTTGATCCATGATGAGTCAAACAGATCTTCCACCGTCCTTTTGGGGACATGCCCTAGAGACAGCTGCGTTCACACTAAATCGTGTTCCATCTAAGGCAATTGAAAAGACACCATATGAGATATGGACTGGAAAGAAACCAAGTTTATCTTTTCTTATGATTTGGGGATGTGAGGTATATGTTAAGCAACAAGCCTCTGATAAATAGTGCTCAGATCCATAAAGTGCCTTTTCGTGGGGTATCCTAAAGAAACGAAAGGATACTATGTCTGCAATCCCACCGATAACAAAGTGTTTGTTATTCGAAATGGTAAGTTTCTAGAAAGAGAGTTTGTCTCTAAAACAACCAGTGGGAGCGACATACATCTCGAAGAAATTCGAGAGCCACAAGATGGTATAGAACCACAGATGGAAATCAGAGAAGACTCACAACAAGTTGCTGAGCCTCCTCAAGTAACACAAGGTCCACGAAGATATGATAGGACACGGCATCAGCCTCAGAGATATGGATTTCTGATTACTGAAGGCCGTAATGTGTTGTTCATTGAGCAAAATGAGCCCACCACCTATCGAGAAGCTGTAACATCCTGGATTTTAATTAAGGCATAATAACTTCAAATTATGTAATTAATGTTAATTAAGCATATTTGAAGTATATGTTGTTTGTATGATATAAAGAGCATTAGTGATGATTTAATGAGTATTGTACTAATCAGGGGTAAAACGGTAAATTTACCAACCGTCTGGTTAGCTACAGATGATAAAACCCCTTAGTAATCTTAATCAATGGTTGGGATTTAAAGATCTAGGGGTGGGATCTTGTGTATGTGAGAGTAGGTGAAATCATAGAGGAAGGATGAAATGATGCCAAGTGGCCAAATGAGAGCCATTGGATGAGTCAACAATTTCGAACTCTTCTCTCTCTCCCTCTCAAGTCGGCCAAGTGTATGGGAGGAGGGAAGAAATGATCATCATCTTCACCTACCCATTTTCTCTCTCTATTCCCTCCATTTTCGCTGAACCGAGCAAGAAAGAGGAAGGAACAAGCTTGAACCTTGGTAAGTAAATGCTATTGAATGCTCAAAACCCTTCATTAATGTTGATCAAGAGGTCAAGAGCATTATTTCTATGATTTCAGAATTTCTATTGGTGGTGTTTGATTGTTGGATGAATCTGGAAGTTGGTGGAATCAAGGTGTTGATTTCAGCAAATCGAAGAGGTAGGTTTGCAATGCATTTTGGTATATATGTCAAGATGTTTGTTTAACCAATGAGAATTCTGGAAATTAGACCTAATTATTATGTTAAGTGAAGGGTAGACTTTGATGAGAGTGTCACTGTTCATTTGGTCAGTTTTGACATTTGGGAGTGATTAGAAATTGGTTGGAAGTTGAATAAGGGAATTTGTTAGAATGGGTTTTTGAGTGGTTTGATGATCTAGAGAGAGAATGTGTTAAATGGGTTGAATTTGGGTTGTTTTTGGTTACCAATGGGTTCTATGTGCTGAAATAAGTAAAAATGAGCTTTAACACAAGTTTTAGAACCATTGGAGTGCAATTGTTGGATTTTGGAAACCATATCAGTTTCTGCGTTTTGGGGCATCTGTCAGGATTTCTCGAGTGAGGGAAGAAATCACTCGAGCACAGGATGAACGTGCTCGAGTGAGCATGTTGTGCTCGAGTGAGGGTGCCTTTTTGGTGCTGCGGGTGAGTGTCTCAGGGTATCACTCGTGAGTGATTGCTAAGAGTGCGCCTGGCACTCGCGAGCATTGGGGGATCACTCGAGCACTGGGACTTGTGCTCGAGTGAATCTGTTGCCTGGGAGTTGGGTTGCTCTCGGGTAGACACTCGCTGGTTGTGCTCGCGAGCACTGGGGGTCAGTGCTCGAGCACAGGTGTTTGTGCTCGAGTGAAGGTGGAGGAGGAGGTTGAGAGATGCTCTCGGGTTGTCACTCGCAGGGTCACACTTCTGTGGTGCTCGAGTGTGCTCGGGGTCTCTGCTCGAGCACAGCCTCTTGTGCTCGAGTGAGAGTGTAGGTTGGTCGCGGGAGTTGCTCTCGGGCAAGCACTTCCTGTCTCACTCGCATGTGTGCTCGAGTGAGAGCGAGGGTTGTGCTCGAGCACGGTCTTCTGTGCTCGAGTGAGAGGGCAAAAAATCAGAGTTTAGCTTTCCAAAGAGGGATCTTTGGGGATAGTTATCCCAACCCTTTAGGCATATGTTTAGGCATATAATGGCCATCTAAAGAGTCCAAATAATAACCAACATAAAGTATTATAGAATTAAGAACTTGGAAAAGAGATTTACCTATTGTCCCTAATTTGATTATAGGATTTGACATCTGCCGTCCTCGGGAGCCCACTGAGCCAGTTAACTTCAGGAAAGAGCGAGGTAGTGACTTTTCTTTCGTACCATTTATGATGCATTGTATGTGTGTATGATCATTGATTTGTGATAAGTTCGTGTGTTGCGACTTATGTGGATATGTGTTAGCACCGTCAGTCCAATAGTCCCTGAGTAGCTAACAACGGTTCGGGTTAGGGCAGTGTGCCTTCCTGGCGGAGAAAGGGGATGAGGATGAGGTGTGATTATGTGACATGAGGCCGATAGGCTGATTGTGAGGCCGACGGGCCATTTGTGAAAGCCGGTTAGCTGTATGAGCTATAAGGCTATATGTATGCACGGCCACGCCAATAGTCCCTGAGTAGCTAACAACGGTTCGGGTTAGGGCAGTGTGCCTTCCCGGCGGAGAAAGGGGATGAGGGTGGAGTGTGATATGCCACGCCAATAGTCCCTGAGTAGCTAACAACGGTTCGGGTTAGGGCAGTGTGCCTTCCCGGCGGAGAAAGGGGATGAGGGTGGAGTTTGATATTGGTTGCTGCTGCTGTATGATGATTTGCTTACATGCTGTGTGCTTATATGTGGTATAAATGCTTAGTTACTACTGGGATTCTTTTGAATCTCATTCTTTCCTTTGAACTAACCTTTCAGACAGGGCGAGTGGCTCCAAGGAGAAGCGCGTGACCCGGAGCGGGTAGAGTTTCGTCGGGACATTTATTTTGGAAATGTTGGTTAAACTGTTTGGATAGGGATTACTGTATATTGTTGGGTTGTAAATAGTTTGAATACTTAAACATGTAATCCCTTTAGCAGAACTTGGAACTATATATATGTAGTTGAACCCGGGGTTTGCCGGGATTTTGGTTATACACTCTGTCATACGTAAATGTAGTTAAACTGCACAGGTGATTATATTCGATAATCGAACTTGAGACCGAAAGAGGGATGAAGTTTTGAAAATTTCATGACGTCCCTTCTATTAAAGGGAATTTTAAATGGGTTCTAAACTATTCGACGGTCTCTAATCTAATTTAATTACCAAATATCGAATTATAATTACGTGATTAAAGGCAGGGTGTTACATTTTGGTATCAGAGCTGTAGTTCCTGGCAAGGGTAGAGGATTACTAGGATAGATCCCTTAGTTGGCTTAGGGATAGAAGATTATCTGTGGATGATTGTTGAGTGTGCACATATATGTTTAAATGATTTGGATACATATAAGTTTGTGACTATATGTGCATATTGACTTTGCTGAATTAATGGGGCAAGCTATTTGTAGAATGAAGAAGACTAGAGGACGCCCCAAAATTCTGCGTGAGGACCCTGTGGTGGAGGTTGATAATGAAAATCCACCAGATGCAATGCACGAGTTAATGGGTTTAATCAAGGATCAGCGGGATATGATCACTGAGCTAAGAGAAGAGCTCAGAGCGGAGAAGGCAAAGAACAAGGAAGTTCCGGTTCAGTCTACTCCAGAAGAAACTCAAGAAGAGATTCGATATGAGGACACTGCTGAGGGGTCAGCGCGACAATCAGAGTCTATACCTCATGCTATTCCGAATCGTGAATCTCACGGGATACCACCTAGAGAGGAAAAAGACCTGCAGTTCTAGGTCACTAGGTTCTATAAGCATTTGCCTCCGGTGTTCAGAGGGAGGTTTGACCCTCAAGCAGCCAAAGATTGGCTGAATAGGCTGGAGAAGATATTCGAGGTACTTAATTGCCCGGACGAGGTGAAGCCACGGTTGGCGGTCTACAAGCTTGAGGGTGATGCGGATCGTTGGTGGCGGAATATCGCCCTAACACTGAAGAGTAGAAATTTGCCGCTGACTTGGGAATTGTTCCTACAAGAGTTCAATGAGAAGTACTTCCCGAAATCAGTGCGGCTCGAGAAGGAGACTGAATTCTTGAATATCAGGCAAGGGGACACAGAGAGCTTCGATGATTATTTGTCCCGTTTTGTTCGGTTGACTCGATACTCCTCTTATCTTCGGTACAAGGATGACGAAGAGTGGAGCTCGGATATGCTTATTCGTGGTCTGAGGCGAGAGTTGCGTAAGCGGTTGGTTACTCACCGATTCAAGAAGTTTAATAAGGCTGTGGAGCAATGTCGAATCATAGAAAACAACTTGAGAGAGGTGTACCCTAACAAAGCTACTGGCCATCGCAGTGAGCCTAGTAAGGGTAATGTTCCTCAGAAGCGTAAAGGCCAAGGATCTTCTTCGTATCGGGGCGGTGATAAGAAGCCCTATCAGCCTGGAGGTCGTGAACCACAGAGATTTGTGACCGAGTGGAAATGTCGTCGTTGCAACAAATCACATTACGGCCAGAATTGTCGGGGAGAAATGATTTGTTTTAACTGCAAGCAACCAGGACATCTTTCCAAAGATTGTCAGCGACCGAAAGCCGAGCAAAGGCCAAAGACTCAGGGCCGAGTGTTCGCTATGACCCACGAGGAAGCTCGTAGATCTCCTGAGTTGATACAAGGTAAAATCTCTATTAATGGCCATCTGTTGCAAGCATTGTTCGACTCAGGTGCAAGTCACTCCTTCATTGCGTATGATTGCGTGAAGCGCCTGGGATTGCATGTACATAAGTTACCATTTGATTTGGTAGTGTCAACCCCGATGGGTGTTAAGGCCTTAACCACAGAAGCTTACTTGAATTGTGTCGTAACTGTGGAGGGGCACCAATCTGTGGTAGACCTGATTTGTTTGCCGCTTTACCAATTGGAAGTCATTTTAGGTTTTGATTGGTTAACGGCCAATAATGTGTTACTTGATTGTGGAAACAAGAGGATAGTATATCCTGCTTCTCAGAAGTTCGAAACTGTGAATGCCAGTATGAATTTCCTTTCTACGGCTAAAGCTGAAAAGTATCTTAAAAAGGGCTGCCAGGGGTATGTAATGTTTTTCTCTATTCAAGGGGAAATCGATGAAACTTTGAGTAATATACCCGTGGTGAATGAATTCCCTGAGGTGTTTCCGGACGACCTTAGCGGATTTCCTCCTGAAAGGGAAGTTCAGTTTCCAATTGACATCGTGCCTGGAGCTGGTTCTATTTCTAAGGCCCCATATCGAATGGCCCCAAACGAAATGACGGAACTAAAGAAACAGATAGAAGATCTGCTTGAGGAAGGGTTCATTAGACCCAGTGTGTCACCTTGGGGAGCTCCAGTGCTGTTTGTAAAGAAGAAGGATGGAAGCCTTCGGTTGTGTATCGATTACAGGGAATTAAACAAGGTTACTATTAAGAACAAGTACCCATTTCCCCGGATCGATGACCTGCTAGATCAACTTTCTAGATCATGTGTATTTTCAAAGATTGATCTAAGGTCAGGGTATCATCAGCTGCGAGTGAAAGCAGAAGATATTCCGAAGACTGCTTTTCGGACCAGGTATGGTCATTATGAATTCTTGGTGATGCCATTTGGGCTAACCAATGCGCCTGCGGTTTTCATGGACTACATGAACCGTATCTTTCGACAATATCTGGATCAGTTTGTTGTTGTGTTTATCGATGACATTCTGATATATTCCAAGAGTATGGAGGAGCATGAGCATCATCTGAGAGTTGTATTGAATATTTTGCTTGAGAAGCAATTATATGCCAAGTTGAGCAAGTGCGAGTTTTGGCTATCGGAAGTGAGATTCCTAGGCCATGTTATCTCGCAAGAAGGGGTCTCTGTGGATCCCAGTAAAGTGGAAGCAGTACTAGACTGGAAGAGGCCAGAATCTGTGGCAGAAGTACGCAGTTTTCTGGGTCTTGCCGGATATTATCGGAGATTCATTCAAAATTTCTCCCGTATTGCGTTACCAATGACCAAGCTCACGAGAAAGGATCAGCCATTTGTGTGGGACGAGAAATGTGAAAATTGCTTTGTGGAGCTGAAGGAGAGGTTGACGTCGGCGCCTGTGTTAATTTTACCCGATCCCCGTGTGACATATGTTGTGTACTCTGATGCCAGTGGGCAGGGATTAGGGTGTGTCCTTATGCAGCAGGGACGTGTGGTGGCCTACGCCTCTCGACAGCTCAGACCTCATGAATTGAACTATCCCACTCATGATCTGGAGCTTGCGGCCATTGTATTTGCTTTGAAGATTTGGCGTCATTACCTGTATGGTGTGACTGTGGAATTGTACTGCGACCACAAGAGTCTCAAATATTTGTATGATAAAAAAGAACTGAATATGAGACAGCGCCGTTGGATGGAATTGCTTAAGGACTATGATCTGGAAATTAAATATCATCCGGGTAAAGCCAATGTAGTCGCTGATGCTCTTAGTCGAAAGACCGTACTCGTTGCAGCTATGATGATACGAGAGAAGAAATTGATTGCAGATTTTCGTGACTTGAATTTGACGAACCAGATCATCTGTGCCAATTACACTGTTTCTCAAGAGGAAAGTGATCTAAGAGCTGAGATTGAAGAAGCTCAGAGGCAAGATGACTGGATACAGCGTAATCTGACTCGAATCGAACAGGGAGAAATTCCAGGCTACGACCGATCACCCCGTGGATTGGTTCGTTATCAGAAGAGAGTCTGTGTGCCGCTTGAGGCGGAATTGAGACAAAAAATTCTGGATGAGGCACACAAGAGCGGATATACTCTTCATCCTGGTATGACCAAGATGTACCATAACCTGAAATCTTTGTACTGGTGGCCGGGTTTGAAAAGTGATGTGACCAAATATGTGGCAAGATGCCTCACCTGTCAGAAAGTGAAAATTGAGCACCAGAGACCACCTGGTTTACTCCAGAGTCCCGAGATTCCAGAATGGAAGTGGGAAAGTGTAACTATGGATTTGGTTGTGGGACTGCCCAAGATCAGGAATTATGATGCGATCTGGGTAATTGTGGATCGGTTAACGAAGTCGGCGCACTTGATACCCATCAATGCTGGTTATTCTCCTGATAAACTAGCAGAGATTTATATCAGTAAGATTGTGAAGCTCCATGGAACCCCAAAGAATATCATTTCTGATCGAGACCCACGATTTACTTCGAGATTCTGGAAAGCGTTACATAAGGCTTTGGGAACTCAATTGAAGTTCAGCACGGCTTATCATCCGCAAACGGATGGACAGTCAGAGAGGACAATCCAGATGTTGGAAGATATGCTGCGAGCTTGCGTTATTGACTTTAAAGGAAGTTGGGATCGTTTTCTTCCACTTGCGGAGTTTTCCTACAACAATAGCTATCATGCGAGCATTCAGATGGCTCCGTATGAAGCGTTGTATGGAAGACGGTGTCAATCACCATTGTGTTGGAACGAGTTGTCTGAAAGGAAGCTGTATGGACCAGATTTGGTTGATCAAACCTCAGCACAGATTCAGATTATTCGTAAGAGGTTGCTTACGGCGCAGAGCCGACAGAAGAGCTACGCTGACAAGAGAAGACGGCCTCTAGAGTTTGAGGTTGGAGATCATATCTTCTTAAGAGTATCTCCTGTCACCGGTGTTGGGCGAGCGATCAAGAGAAAGAAGCTAAGCCCAAGATATGTAGGTCCTTTTGAAATCCTTGAGAGGATTGGGCCTGTAGCTTATCGAGGAGCTCTATCTCCGAGCTTGAGCAGACTCCATGACGTATTCCACGTTTCTCAATTGAAGAAGTACCAACTGGATCCGTCTCACATTATTGAGTATGAGAATGTGGAGCTTTAAGACAATTTTACCTATGCAGTGGAGCCAGAGCAAATCATTGATCGAGAGGAGCGACGGCTCAGGCATCGAAGCATTCCATATGTGAAGGTGATCTGGAAGGGAATGACTCCGAGAGAAGCAACATGGGAAGCGGAGTAAGAAATGCGAAGAAGATATCCGGAGTTTATGGCTCAAGTAGTGTAACAATTTCGGGGACGAAATTAAATTTTCGGGGGGAGAATTGTAACATCCTGGATTTTAATTAAGGCATAATAACTTCAAATTATGTAATTAATGTTAATTAAGCATATTTGAAGTATATGTTGTTTGTATGATATAAAGAGCATTAGTGATGATTTAATGAGTATTGTACTAATCAGGGGTAAAACGGTAAATTTACCAACCGTCTGGTTAGCTACGGATGATAAAACCCCTTAGTAATCTTAATCAATGGTTGGGATTTAAAGATCTAGGGGTGGGATCTTGTGTATGTGAGAGTAGGTGAAATCATAGAGGAAGGATGAAATGATGCCAAGTGGCCAAATGAGAGCCATTGGATGAGTCAACAATTTCGAACTCTTCTCTCTCTCCCTCTCAAGTCGGCCAAGTGTATGGGAGGAGGGAAGAAATGATCATCATCTTCACCTACCCATTTTCTCTCTCTATTCCCTCCATTTTCGCTGAACCGAGCAAGAAAGAGGAAGGAACAAGCTTGAACCTTGGTAAGTAAATGCTATTGAATGCTCAAAACCCTTCATTAATGTTGATCAAGAGGTCAAGAGCATTATTTCTATGATTTCAGAATTTCTATTGGTGGTGTTTGATTGTTGGATGAATCTGGAAGTTGGTGGAATCAAGGTGTTGATTTCAGCAAATCGAAGAGGTAGGTTTGCAATGCATTTTGGTATATATGTCAAGATGTTTGTTTAACCAATGAGAATTCTGGAAATTAGACCTAATTATTATGTTAAGTGAAGGGTAGACTTTGATGAGAGTGTCACTGTTCATTTGGTCAGTTTTGACATTTGGGAGTGATTAGAAATTGGTTGGAAGTTGAATAAGGGAATTTGTTAGAATGGGTTTTTGAGTGGTTTGATGATCTAGAGAGAGAATGTGTTAAATGGGTTGAATTTGGGTTGTTTTTGGTTACCAATGGGTTCTATGTGCTGAAATAAGTAAAAATGAGCTTTAACACAAGTTTTAGAACCATTGGAGTGCAATTGTTGGATTTTGGAAACCATATCAGTTTCTGCGTTTTGGGGCATCTGTCAGGATTTCTCGAGTGAGGGAAGAAATCACTCGAGCACAGGATGAACGTGCTCGAGTGAGCATGTTGTGCTCGAGTGAGGGTGCCTTTTTGGTGCTGCGGGTGAGTGTCTCAGGGTATCACTCGTGAGTGATTGCTAAGAGTGCGCCTGGCACTCGCGAGCATTGGGGGATCACTCGAGCACTGGGACTTGTGCTCGAGTGAATCTGTTGCCTGGGAGTTGGGTTGCTCTCGGGTAGACACTCGCTGGTTGTGCTCGCGAGCACTGGGGGTCAGTGCTCGAGCACAGGTGTTTGTGCTCGAGTGAAGGTGGAGGAGGAGGTTGAGAGATGCTCTCGGGTTGTCACTCGCAGGGTCACACTTCTGTGGTGCTCGAGTGTGCTCGGGGTCTCTGCTCGAGCACAGCCTCTTGTGCTCGAGTGAGAGTGTAGGTTGGTCGCGGGAGTTGCTCTCGGGCAAGCACTTCCTGTCTCACTCGCATGTGTGCTCGAGTGAGAGCGAGGGTTGTGCTCGAGCACGGTCTTCTGTGCTCGAGTGAGAGGGCAAAAAATCAGAGTTTAGCTTTCCAAAGAGGGATCTTTGGGGATAGTTATCCCAACCCTTTAGGCATATGTTTAGGCATATAATGGCCATCTAAAGAGTCCAAATAATAACCAACATAAAGTATTATAGAATTAAGAACTTGGAAAAGAGATTTACCTATTGTCCCTAATTTGATTATAGGATTTGACATCTGCCGTCCTCGGGAGCCCACTGAGCCAGTTAACTTCAGGAAAGAGCGAGGTAGTGACTTTTCTTTCGTACCATTTATGATGCATTGTATGTGTGTATGATCATTGATTTGTGATAAGTTCGTGTGTTGCGACTTATGTGGATATGTGTTAGCACCGTCAGTCCAATAGTCCCTGAGTAGCTAACAACATTTCGGGTTAGGGCAGTGTGCCTTCCTGGCGGAGAAAGGGGATGAGGATGAGGTGTGATTATGTGACATGAGGCCGATAGGCTGATTGTGAGGCCGACGGGCCATTTGTGAAAGCCGGTTAGCTGTATGAGCTATAAGGCTATATGTATGCACGGCCACGCCAATAGTCCCTGAGTAGCTAACAACGGTTCGGGTTAGGGCAGTGTGCCTTCCCGGCGGAGAAAGGGGATGAGGGTGGAGTGTGATATGCCACGCCAATAGTCCCTGAGTAGCTAACAACGGTTCGGGTTAGGGCAGTGTGCCTTCCCGGCGGAGAAAGGGGATGAGGGTGGAGTTTGATATTGGTTGCTGCTGCTGTATGATGATTTGCTTACATGCTGTGTGCTTATATGTGGTATAAATGCTTAGTTACTACTGGGATTCTTTTGAATCTCATTCTTTCCTTTGAACTAACCTTTCAGACAGGGCGAGTGGCTCCAAGGAGAAGCGCGTGACCCTGAGCGGGTAGAGTTTCGTCGGGACATTTATTTTGGAAATGTTGGTTAAACTGTTTGGATAGGGATTACTGTATATTGTTGGGTTGTAAATAGTTTGAATACTTAAACCTGTAATCCCTTTAGCAGAACTTGGAACTATATATATGTAGTTGAACCCGGGGTTTGCCGGGATTTTGGTTATACACTCTGTCATACGTAAATGTAGTTAAACTGCACAGGTGATTATATTCGATAATCGAACTTGAGACCGAAAGAGGGATGAAGTTTTGAAAATTTCATGACGTCCCTTCTATTAAAGGGAATTTTAAATGGGTTCTAAACTATTCGACGGTCTCTAATCTAATTTAATTACCAAATATCGAATTATAATTACGTGATTAAAGGCAGGGTGTTACAGAAGCCATTGTGGGACTAAACTCTGAGAAATGGCTAAATGCCATGAAGTCTAAAATACAATCCATGTACGACAATCAGGTATGGACCTTAGTCAATCCACCTGAAGGTGTAAAAACCATTGGGTGCAAATGGGTTTTCAAGGAGAAAACTGACATGGATGGCAATGTAAATGTCTTCAAGGCACGACTGATTGCAAAATGATTAACTCAAACTTATGGTGTAGACTATGATGAAACCTTTTCCCCAGTTGCAATAGCCAAATCAATCAGAATCCTTCTTGCCATTGCAGCGTATTATGACTATGAAATATGACAGATGGATGTCAAAACAGCCTTCCTTAATGGAAAGCTGCTTGAGGATGTGTACGTGACACAACCTGAAGGTTTTGTGCATCCAGAGGACTTTGGTAAAATTTGCAAGCTTCAAAGATCCATTTATGGATTGAAGCATGCATCTCGGAGCTGGAATCATCGTTTTGATGAAGTAGTCAAAGAGTTTGGATTCATTCAAAACATCGATGAACCTTGTGTTTACAAGAAGGTTAGTGGGAGCATAGTTGTATTTCTAGTGCTTTATGTAGATGACATCCTACTCATTGGGAATGATATTCCTACCTTGCAAAGTGTCAAGTCTTGGTTAGGAAAGTCCTTTTCAATGAAAGAATTAGGTGAAGCCACCTATATCCTAGGGATTAGGATCTATAGGGATAGATCCAAAAGACTAATGGCCTAAGTCAGAGCACATCCATAGACAAGATACTACATAGATTCAGTATGCATGATTCAAAAAAGGGTTACATGCCTATGTCTCATGGCATCTATCTTAGCAAGGATCTGTGTCCTAGTACACCTGATCAGCGAGATCACATGAGTAAGGTTCCATATGCCTCGGCTATTAGATCCATCATGTATGCTATGTTATGTACTCGACCGGATGTCTCGTTTACCTTAAGTATGACCAGCAGATACCAACAAGATCCTGGTGAGGGTCATTGGACTGTCGTCAAGAATATCCTAAAGTACTTAAAAAGGACTAAGGACTTATTTTTGGTTTATGGTGGATTGGATGATGAGCTCTGCGTAACTGGTTACACAGATGCAAGTTTCCAAACTGACCAAGAAGACCTTAAATCGCAATCTGGATATGTATTCCTCCTGAATGGTGGAGCAGTAAGCTAGAAGAACTCCAAGTAGAGCACTATAGCAGATTCTGCAATAGAAGCTGAGTATATAGCAGCATCAGATGCAGCTAAAGAAGCCATTTGGATCAGAAAGTTCATTACTGAACTAGGGGTAGTGCCTACCATCTCAAATCCAATAGATTTGTTCTGTGACAATAGCGGTGCTATTGCATAGGCCAAGGAGCCTAGGTCACATCAAAGGACCAAGCATATACTCAGGCGATTTCATCTTATTAGAGAATCAATGATAGAGGTGATATAAAGATATGCAAAGTAGCAGGAGAAGATAATGTTGCTGATCCTCTTACTAAGCCACTTACACAGGCAAAGCATAAGCGTCATATTAGGGTAATGGGAATTAGGAAAATTAATAATTGCACCTAGGGCAAGTGGGAGGATGTTGGAAATTGTTCCCTAAGGGCCAATCATTGTACTTTGAACATTAATATTTTAATGAAATTTCTCCATTCTGTTATCATATTATTTGCATGTTAACTGTGATAATTGTATCCTTGGATAATTCATAAAGATTGTCCTAAAATGTCCCTGGTCGGTCATCTATGCGGGAACAAAGATGAAACAAGATCAGTATGACTTTGATAAGATATAGAGATACGAATCAATGTCTTAGGTACTTGTAAGAGTACAAGGTGTTGGACCGACCCACTATGAGAAAGCTACATGGATCAAGTCATAAGCTTTTCTCATGTATAACCACGTCACAATGTCCTTAGACCTGAGGTCATCATGGATTCCTACATAAGAGTTGCTAAGCTTTGAACTAGTCAAAAGTCACTTTTGACCAGGTGATGATAAAGGCTACGATCGGGCTTGGTGGTTTTTTCATGCAGAGGAATATGAATGATCAAGATGGAATTTGTCCCTCACAATAGTAAAGAGATATTACTGGGCCCCTCTATGAGTGAGTCTGAGAAATGTATGGCCATACTATGATGAAAGGAGTTTTTGTCTCTGTTATCAGGCTACTCAGGAATTGAGAAAGTAATGGTCAGGAACAAGAGGATGATATTATCCATGCCTTATCCTTGATCGATATATCATGTGACAAAAGGGACGTGACATGGTTGTATGACAGGTTGCATCGTGATAACGATCCTCATATGAATTGGGTAGTCGTAATGTCTTGCTAGAGGCCGTTTGCGACTTTTGGGTTAGTGTAGTTATTGGCCCACTGCTAACTTCATATGGGCCTACAAGGTCGCACACAAGAATGGCCCAACACAAGATAATGTTTAATTTAGGGTGGACGAATTTTATATTTATATATATAATATAAAACTCATTAATAATATTATATAGATATATATTTTCGAAATATATATATCTTATATATATATATATGTATATATATTATATGATATTATTATATTGTGTTAGTTTTAAATTTAATTTATTAAGATATATTAAATTTAATAACTAACATGATAGAGATATAGTATCTCAGATTTAATTTATGAAGATAAATTAAATCTAATGGCTCTTTATTTGGATTAAATAAATAGGTTAAATTAAAATTGTTGGACAGATTTAATTTAAACTGAATTTATTTAATTAGCTTATCATGATAATTAATGATGATTAATTTTGAAATTTGAAAATAGCCCTCATAGGTTATAAACTTGATAAAGCAGATATATTCATACGCACATGAGAATTGAGAGCCGCAAGTAAAACCCTAGGAGACATTAGAGGCGCTAGCACGTAGTCTCGGTTAGAGAGCATTCGTGTGGATACCGGCAGAGGGAGCGGACCTGATGTGTTGGCTCCTAGAGATCGTGAAACTCTGAATCATCAAAAGGTATGAATCCTTCCAACTTGGTTTAAACGCCGTTGATAGATCCTTAATTAGGATCGGTAAAAAATTTTAAAATTCTTCCGCTGTGCCTATCGATTCTAACACCGACACCAGACACCCGATCCCAGGAGTGGATCGATGACATGGAGAATTGATTTGAGATGCTTCAAACCACCATTCATACTCATCTTGACCAGAGTTCATAGGATATTCTAGAGCTAAAGCAAACTGCTACCCTTCTTGAAGAATATATGAAATGAATGGATGCTCATTTTGCTTCTTTGTGCATTAACAAAGGTAAACAACCAGTCATAGGATCTTCTGGCCAAGATGGTAGCTCTAGCTCTACGATTGCTTCTCACATTCTGCCCTTCAGATCTTTCCATGAGCTACAACACCAATACCACAGCCGGACATTCAGTAATGTGTCCTTAATTACTCTCCTACTACGCTAGCTAATGCGATGAACACTGCTCAGTTACAAGAAGCAACTATCCACATGCTACACAAAAATCCTGTTGGGCCAAATTGGAAATCGTCAACTCCTTCGACAAGGTTTGTAAGTCGCTCTACCGAGTTCAAACCCAAAGTAGCTATAGTAATGGGTTATAAATCAAGCCCATTCTCTCCTAGCATTTCTACCGATCCAACAAAAGTACCAGGATAAGGGTCTCGATCGAGTATTTTGACTTCTCTTTATAGAAGTTCTTTGAATCCCTTACCATAATCATCATCTAGCTCTGTTTCTAAGCCCACGCATTAGCTGTCGAAGAAAGAGATGGATGACATGTGTTGTAAGGGACTTTGTTATTGGTGTCCCAAGAAGTGTACCTCCAGCCATCTTTGTAAGGATTCTCACATCTTTACTTTGATTATTAATGAAGACGATGAACAATTTGAAGACACCGTAGGTGATGCTCAGGGAGAGGCTGATGGCACCATTAACATAATTAAAGGATGTGCACATACATTGACACTAAAGCTGGTTGGTAGAGTCAATAATTAACCAGTAATTATTCTAATTGATACTGGGAGTAATCATAATGTAATTAATGTATCGATGGCTAAATGAATTCAATTAAAGGTTCATGTCCAAGATCCTATTCAGCTTGTAGTGGCTGATTCGTGTTAGGTAAGTTTTACCAAATTTTGTCTTGAGTTGAGTTGGGAAATGGCCAGTTCGGTTTTCATATCCAACTTCCATGTTATGCGATTTAAGGGTTATGACACTATATTAGGCATGAAATGGCTTAAGATATTAGGATGGTTTACCATAGATATGGATTTATAGCTTTCCGAATTTAGAACTAATGGTCAGCTGGTAACATTATGGGGTTTAAACTCTAGCAAACTTGTTCAAGCAGAGGAAGTATTTACCATCATGACTTTGTGGTAGCCAATGAGTTATATCTCATTCACTTACCTTCTTTGTTACAAGTTGAACTTCTTTCGGACTTCACTCTTCCTACGATCACCACCTGGAATTATGGTGCCTTGTAGATCAATTTGTGGATGTTTTTGTTTAACCTACTGAGCTGCCTTCCTCTTATACATTCAACTATTCTATTCCTCTTAAGGATGAGAAACCAATCAATTGTCGCCCTAGCAATATGGCCCTATTCAGAAGACTGAAATCAAAAATCAAATTCAATATATGCTTCAGAATGGTATTATCCATGAGCGTTCTAGTGATTTTACAGCTCCTGTGGTACTGGTACAAAAGAAAGAAGGTACATGGTGCTTCTGTGTGGATTACCAGAAGTTAAATGAAGCTACCATGAAGAATAAGTTTCCTATCCCGTTATTGAAGAACTTTGGGATGAATTACAAGGTTCTACTTTTTTCTCTAAACTTGACTTACGAGCTGGCTACCATCAAATTCGTATGAAGGAATATGATATTGCCAAAATTGCTTTTCGTACTCATAAAGGATTATATGGGTTTATGGTCATGTAGTTTGGTTTAACTAATGCCCCATCTACCTTCTAAGGGATCATGAACTCTGTTTTTAAACCCTAATTTTAATGATACTTTTGTGATCAAAACTGATGCATCTGGTTCTTGCTTAGGCACAATCTTATCTCAAAATGGTCATCCTCTTGCTTATGCTAGTAAATCTCTCCCTCCTAGTAAGCGAGTTTTATCTACTTATGAACGTAAAGTTCTTGCTATTCTCTTCACTATTAAGAAATGGCAGTCTTATTTATGGGGCCATAAATTTATTATTATGACTGATCACTTGCCTTTAAAACATCTTTTGGAGCTTCGTGATCTCACTCAAGATCAGTTTAAATGGTTATATAAATTATGGGGCCTCCATTATGAGATTGTGTATTGAAAGGGGAGTGATGGCATTTGCTTCACTGTATCTACTCTTGTGTCTCCCCTTTATGAGAGGGTCCAGGATTCATGGTTGACTGATGACACATTACAAACCTTAATTAATGATTTAGAGCTTGATTCCACCTCTCATCTGAAGTTTACTTGGCATCATCAATTACTTAAACATAATGGCAAACTAGTGATAGCTGCTGATCATGGTCTTCATATTCAGATGGCATTAGGGGACACTCAAGTTTTAATCCTACTTTTAAACACTTTGCTTCTTTTTTGTATTGGAAAGGCATGGAAAAGGATGTTTGTAATTTTGTAAGTGCCTACACTATATGTCAGCGTTTTAAACCTAAATTAGTTGCTCAACTAGAGCTTCTTCAGCCTCTTTCTATTCCTGAACATGTGTGGATAGAATTATCTATGGATTTTATTAGTGGTCTTCAAAAATCTTACTCTAAAATAACTATTTTAGTTGTAGTTGATCACTTGTCCAAGACTACTCATTTTATAGCCCTTAAACACCCTATCATAGTAGTGGATGTGGCTCATGTTTTCATGGAAAATGTGATTAAATTGCATGGGTTTCCTAAATCCATTGTCACAAATCATAATCCTATTTTCTGCAGTAAATTTTGGAAGGAATTATTTCGTTTATATGGGATTAAGCTTCATTACTCTTCAGCCTATCATCCTCAAATAGATGGCTAAACTAAAGTACTTAACCACTGTTTGGAGTATAACCTTTGTTGTATGACTGGCGACTTCCCAAAATAGTGGGTTAAATGGCTGTCTTTGGTAGAATTATGGTATAACACCACTTACCATTCAGCTATTGGTATGACTACCTTTGAGGTTGTGTATGGCATTGCTCCTCCAATCCATCTTCCCTATATTGCCGAGGATTCTTCAAATGACTTGGTTAACTGCACTTGTGTATCCCGTGAGCTGGTTCTGCAGTCTTTAAAGAAGCATTTACTGATGGCTCAACATAGAATGGTCTAACAAACCAATAAGCATTGCTCTGAGCATCATTTTGCTATTGGCAATATGGTGTATCTTAAACTCTACCCTTTTAGAAGAAATTTATTGAATAATTCTTCTTTCTATAAGCTTGCTGCTCATTATTTTGGGCCATTTAAAGTTCTAAAGAAAGTGGGTGCTATTGCCTATGAACTTGATTTACCACTAGAATCTAGAGTACATCTAGTATTTCATGTCTCCCTCTTGAAACAATATGTGGGACCTTCCATTGTCAACACTCTGACACTCCTACCAGTGGATGCTTAGGGGCAGTTCACACTTAAACTTGAAGCCATGTTAGGCCACAAAATTGTCAAGCACCATCACTTACCTATTATACAGGAGTTGATTCACTAGAAATTTACTCAACCTGAAGATGCTACCTGGGAAGATCTCTTAGTTATTCAGCAACTATTTCCTTCATTTTCTACTGCTACACTGCCTACTAAAGAAATCCTTATGGACATGGATTCTTTTTAGAGGGGGAGTAATTGATATAATTGATATCTGTTATTATCTAGTAAGAGGGTATTATAGTAAACAACTATGGCAAAAGTACAATTCTCACTGAGAGTTAGTCAGAAAAGAGAGAATAGTAATAGTGACATGGCTAGTCAAAGGGAATTTACAAGATGTACCTATCCCTTCTCATTTCATTTTGTGAATGAATTATCAGATTTCTCTCTTAGTAGTAACAAACCCACTACTGAAAGATAAGCACATCTTCAGTGTGCTTTAAAGCAATTATATCATAAAGATCAACCTGCTACTATAATTGAGTCAAAATATCATAATAAATGGTGATAGTCATTCTCTTTTGTCTCAATGCATGGAGTTTCCCTTTGATTTTAAGTAGAATTGCTGTATTAAAGGTAGTAGAAAACAATTCACAAGCTGCATCCCAAATTTCTTGGGCAGTTTGATACAACATGAAGCTTGATCTTATCGATCTCTAGCATCACTGAATTTATCAACTATGACATGACTTGATTTTTTTCAGCTATCCAAGTAGAGTACTTGGGGTTAGTTGCAACAGGATAAGGGAAATTACTGTTGAGATTTCTTCCCTCCACACCCACGGATGAACATGATAAAGGAGAGGGACCATTGAAGATAGTTCTCACCATCAAGCTTGTGCGTTGTGATTAGATTTGCCAAATCTTGTGATTGTAATTGCACGTTAGGATTACTGCTTGTTTTAGAGGAGACGCTGCCCTCCTTTTCTATATAGAAAGCATGGAGATTGCCAAATTGAATTTTTTTTGGTAGCCATGGCTTTGATACCATGTAATCATTTAGACGATAAAATAAGTTTTCATCTTGTTATTCAGATAAATAATATTGCAATACATATAGAGTGAGATTAGGGTTTAGTCGGATCCCTAATCTCAATAACAGAATTTGATTATATCTTCTAGAAATCATATTCTGTTATCCTAAAATCATAGAGAGAATAAAACATACAAAAATATTCAAAATTAAATATCATTAATTAAAGAAAAATAATAACTAACTAAATGGGCTTGGGCCTTGCTTAATCGATGCTTTCCAACAAATACTTATGCCATTCACAATTTATAACTTAGCTAACTCTTCTTAGAATCCCTACTTCATACAAAATCTACTCTTAACTTTTCAATGAAGTTTGAAAAACCATAACTTAATCTAGGGAACTCCAAATGAAGTTGTTCAAATCTCTATTTGAATCTCCATTAATCCTCTACAAGTGAAAAATAATACTGCCTTTGGTCCTAAATATAGGATAAAATTTGTAGTGCAGTTTGCACTACAAATTTTGTCCTATATTCAGGACCGGAGGTAGTATTCAGCATCAATTTATGGAGATAAGTCCAAAATTTCAAAGTGAACAGTCACTATTCATTTGGTAAAATAGGATTTTCCATTTTTCCTACACAATTTTTGAAAAGTCATAACTTTCAATGTACACATCTAATGAATGTGTTCTAGGACTTATTTTAAAGATGCAATGTCTATTAAATGCTCACCAAATTTCATAGTTAGAAGAAGTCATTTTCCCTAGAGTTACCTCACATAAAATTAGCTCTACAATTTCTAAAATTCCGTTTTCAATAAAATGGAACAGCACCTCTTTGAAGGTACAAAAAATTCTCTAGCTTTGGGATACCACTCAAGATCCCCAAAAGAGCATGGTTACTGATTGATTAAACATCACTAAACATACATTCATACTTTAAGTCACTTGTTTAACAGTTTAAAATCCCAAAACAACAATTTACAATCAGTTTCTAAACTTCAACCATCTGGTTTATCAAGTATCACTCCTATATGCATCAATAAAACCATTCTATAAGTTAGCCTTAACTATTTCAGATGCACCTTCTTATTAAGTGTAAAATGTTTTTACAGACTTTAAAATGACATTACAGCTCTTCAATCATAAACGTTAACCCTTAAAATTGCTACTAATCATGTAGAGTTAGCAACTAGTAAACCTTCATAAACTTTGCACCTTCTCGTTTCCATCTTTATTACATACAAATTTCTTAATGAATCCTCCGATATAAACAACTTTTATCCTTCAAAATGTTTGAATATGTAGCATAACAAGATCTGAAAAATACCTTAGCTTTCAAAAATCAAAATACTGAAATTAATTTCTCACATGTGGTCTCATATCTCAACTCAAATTCTCTTATGCACTACTGTTGAGCTTTCCTTCTTCTTCCCATTTTATAATAAAGTCCAATTCCAATGCATCAGAATAGGGAAGAAGCTTTTGGGTTCTAAAATCACTTTACAGTCTCAACAAAATCAACATGAAACCAATTTAAAGACACTTATATAGTCATATTGCAATTATTTAATGTATTTATAAGCATTTTTCTCTCCTTAAGCCTCATATCATAAAACCCAAAGCCAAATAAATCGAAATTGTAAGCCTCTAATTCAATCATGAATCAAACATAACCAAATGACACATGAAACACAGATTTTAATGATTATAGGTCTTAATCTATCTTTGGCTACCACTATAACTCTAAATAGATGGTTCTTCACCTTAGACCAAAGATTCAAACACCCTTCCCATTCTGAAACATTTCAATCACAGAATTCTTAGGTGGAAAGAGGCTTAGGAGCCTTACCTTGGTTGGATTCTAAGGTTGCATGTGGATTTAGGCTTCTTCTCATCTCATCCTTCCTCCTCTAGTGACCCCTAATCTTCTTCATTTCAATTTTGCTCTCTCAAATGCTCTCTCACTCCATCTTCTGGTTTAGGCTGAGAAAATGAATGAGAAAGTTGAGGTGAGAAGGATTTTATGTAGGAAAATTAATTATTTAATACTTGGTCAAACACATATAAAACTTTATCTCAAAAGCTTGATCTTCCATTATTTTATTGGATCAAACTCTTCAAACCTGAACCTCATCCACTTAATCTAATATAGCATGATTTGGACATATTGGGCTTACTATAGGCCTAAGTTTGTTTTGGGCTTGGGGTAACGAATTTACCAATTTATCCCTTCTTTGCTGGTACTTAATTACTAAATAAATTCAATAAAATAATCTTTAACACTTCATAAGTATTTTATGCCTTCATTAGCTTCTATATCTTATAAAGAATTTCTCTAAAATTTCTAGGCCAAACGATAGCCTCTAACTAGTTTTCTTGAATTTTCAGCAATACCTTAATTCCCATAATTTAGATCTAAAATTATTGGGATTAAACGCCTTTTAATTTTTCTAACTTTGGAAAATAATATTTCATAATGATTTCTCAATCTTTCTAGGCCATCAAATAATTTAAAAAATTATCACTCCTTTATTTCCTTACAACTTTTGCCTGAAAATAGGCTTTTTAGCCACCAATTCCTTTTTAAAGCATTTAAATTTGTAAATCTCGTCCCTAAGCCTCAAATATTCCTTTTAAATCTCTTCTCAAATTTTTGGGATATTACAATTATTAGCTATGTTCACAAAAGTAATTACTAATTATGAACACTAGACTCAAGTGTTATCTTGGGGTTTTTCCATAAGACTTAATGAATTTTAACTCCCACAAACTTTTCGAACAATGATAGCCACTAGTCAATTTCCAATAGCATTTCATTCCATATACTTTCAAAACCATTTTCATACTCCATCCCATTTTTATAAAGAAAATATCAAAAAAAGTACTTAGGATTTATTTTTATTGCATCCAATTAGTTGTAGTTAAAAATAATATTTAAAATCAATCACTTTTTTTTTTTGTATTTTAGATATATAGTTAACTTAGGTAGCTCAATAAAGGATCCTCAAGAAAATGATCTAAGCATTCCACTTTACTGCAATTCTGGGTTTAAAAATTGTTTGCATTTAACTCTAAATCATAAAGACATGATCAAATAATAAGGATAAGAGGTAGTAAAATGAAGGAATCCCCTTACATGTTTTCCATGAAAAGTACCTATTTCCCTTGAAAAGTACACCTACTTATAATGATTCCTCCATCTCAAGAAAGATCTCCATCACTTATGCAAGGAAATGCATGTATTACTTATGCTCTTGTCTTATGTATTTGGAGACAGGCAAAGCGATTATAAAAAGTAGTGTCTTTGCACTGCTACAAAAACTATAAACTTTGGCGCTTAATTTAAAGAATACATGGTGCTTGGCAAGCACCATTAAAATAAGCTATGATGATTCTTAAATATATGGAAGCTTCATAAATTTGATTATTTAATTTTTTAAAAAATTATAAAGCTATGGCACTTCTCTGTAGAAGTACCACAGGAAACTGGCACTTCCTATGGCACTTCTCTAGAAAAGTACCATTAGTAGTATATTACCTCTAATGGCGCTTCTCCAGGGAAGGGCCATTAGAGGCATATCACCTTCAATGGCACTTCCCTGAGCATATTAGGGGTTGCTCTCATAATATGGGAGTTAGATTACACCATGTTGAGGGTCTCTGTCTTTAGATGTAAGTGGGTTAACAACAACAGTAGATTATAGATAAATGATTTAGGTTTTGTTCAAGTGGATCTTTCTAAATTTTGGTATAAAGATAATCCTTTCATTTTAGCATCAGTGGCACAACAAGTGTTTTTCATTCCTGATGTTGCTAAGAAGAACTGGTCCATTATTCTTCCATCGAACAAGAATCATCAATAACAAGTTGATAATAAAAGTAACAACTATATGAATATTCCTGAGGATAGTCTCTCCTTTGAGATCTTGGGGTCAAAATATATTGATATAGATGAAGATGAAAATGAAGATGAACTCTTATATATGAGACATAATCATAAAGAGGGGACTTGGTTTTTAAATCAAACAAGAAAGAGGGAAAGATGATAACGAGTGCCTTGTATGTTTTATTACATGCATTTATATATTTCAACATAATTTACTTTCATTGTCATGATTGTTATGGTGCATGCTCTGATGTTTGATTGGTTTATTTAACTTGTAGGAAAATGGATCCCTATATCGGATATGATATTGTTCCCAGCGAATATGATGATCAGGTAGCATTTTGGGGCTGACGTAGTCTATAGAATGGCTATAATGTCCAAATAGATCAAACTAAGGAGTAGAGGCATTATGTTAGAGCTTCAATGGAATGAAAAGGGAAATCCAGTCAAACCAAATGCTAGCTCCTTTATTAAATACATTAGGACTATGGTTAGAGAAAGAGCCACCATTATAGTTTCAGATTGGCAACGGGTGAAGAAAGATTATGTTGATACCCTTTTGGGTTCATTCAAGATAAACATTATTTACATTATTATTCTGGTTGTTTTGTTTCATAAAATTATAATCTAACAAATTTTGTGTGTGTTTTCTTACAGTCTTGCTTCATAATTGACAAGATAAAGAGAAATTTGTACTGCGAAAATGTGGTAGACATTTGAGAAATTTTTTCTCTGCTCTTGTCAGATTCTACTTTCAGGACACAATGATATTATCAATCACATACTACCAGAGTTATATGATGGAATAATAACTCAAGAGTAGTGGGATGAGTTTGTGAGCTCACATACTACTGCGTACTTTGCGGTAATATAAAATTAGCCTTTATGTAGTTTTAATGTAGTTGTAATTAATATTTATTGATATGAATTATATGGATCTAAACAGGAAAGAAGTGAGCAAAATCGCGAAAACGCATCCAACATGCCATACTAATACATAAAAGGACCACTCTTGTATCCAATATTGCAGCAACAATTAGTAAGAACTAATCATTATTTCATGTGAATATAATTTATATAACTAATTTTTAACTAGCACTAACTTTGATATGTAGATGCAAGAATTGCATTTTGATGATGTCACACATATACCTCAGCATGATTTATAGCTGGCTAGCTGCACGAACAAAAAAGGTGAAATTCCTAATGAACAAGCCAAAAAAGTTGTTGAATATTTGTGTAAGTAGTGGATTATACATACAATAAAGATTTAGCTTTACTTAACTAATTCTATTTTATAATAATTAATATTGTTATAATTCCTTTTGTGATAGTGCTCAATGATGTAGAGCAACTAGACTTGTGCATTATGCTAGTCACAATGATTTGCTCAATAGAGAACTTGGAGTTTCTGAGTATCATGGTCGTGTTCGGGGTACTGGTTTTGCAGTGAACCAAACATAGTACTTCAGATCCCAAAAGCGAGACAATAAACATGACTTACTGCAACTAAAGGAGGAGATTTTGTACTACAAGCATCATGTAAAATAGAGGATTAGTGGCTATGAGCATCAAGTAGAACAATTTAACAATTATATGTGTTTGATGCAAGAGCAAAACGCATTATTGGAGGCTCAAATTGATGCCTTACTGCAGTCTAAGCCAATATCGAGTTTAGTGTGTGATAACACGAGTGCGAGGGATAGTTACCCCTCAATGCCTAAAGTCCCCATTACTTTGTTAATTAATTTCTTCTCTACTTCACCTTTTGTTACATTATAAATTAGTGTACCTTAACATGTTAACTCTATTTTTCATAAGAGTGAATCGGCATGAAAGTTGCATGACGATGAATCTTTCAAGAACTCGATTGTTGTCAGCGTAGCCTACAACACCGAAAGTGATATATTGCATAATTCACCATTGCTGTTGAACACACTCTGAGTAAGGGTTAACGTATGCACAAATGAAGATGCCCCCTTACCAATCCCTTCTCTAAATGAAGCAATGGTGAAAGATATTGTTGGTGATTATGTTGCATGCCAATAGGTCTGATTGAGCCATATGAAAAGGTAGTTAATTTACAATTCCTTTTACTTTTTCTATAAACTTCTATCTAAAACCACATTATTTAATTTCATGATTTTTTATAGGTTCTTGCTCGTCCTAAAGGAAAATGAATTGAAGGGCATGGAATAACTCAAAGTGCTCAACAACTGATATATCTGATATATCATGCAGATATTGACATAACAAGGAGGTTAGGAAATATGTTTCGATATTGACATCTATCATGCAGATATATCTGATCATGTTGAAAGTAGTGTGCTAAATAAAGTGCTTAGTTGTGATTGGTTTAGTGCGACGACCATCAACATATGGATTAGGTACTTTATCATCATCGTCTATCACTGTTATGATTATTCATCATTCATTTTTTGGTTTTAATGACATTGTTTGTTTTCTATAAAAGCACTTGTAACACGATATGTTACTATACCTGGAAAGGGCATACAGATTCGTATTTGTCAGCCCATACCTCCTTGGCCAGCATATGGGGAGATTAGATGTGGAAACACAATCTAACAATATTAAGGACATCTTCATGGGGAAAGCAACCCTTAATATGCTCTTTATTGTGCCATACAATCCGAGGTAAGTTATTTGCAACAGTAGTTTAATGTATGCCTATTTTATTCATCAACTTTTACTATAACATGATTTTCGAAATAAAATCTTCAAAATATTTTAGGGGACATTGGATTTTGATTGTTATCCATCAAGCATCACCTAGAGTCCCCAGCATTTACTATTTGGATCCTTTAAAGGCCGGTCATCCAAACCACCAGCCTGATTTGAAGATTATAATCAATAAGTAAGTGGGTATATGTGTAAATATTTGCGTGTGTCATTATTGAATTAAAAAAATTAATCAATGACTACTTGTTTTGCTAGTGCATTGACCGCTTACTGAAAGAACGTTGGATTGAGCTACTTTTCAAGCAAAGACCTAGCCAGTAGCTATACCTAGAGGAAGATTACGATACTTATGTTTGAGTTTACTCAAATTTTGTTATTCAAAAGTTTTTCTCCAAATATTTACTTAACTATTTCATTGTATTGTTGTAATGCCCATTCCAACCAAACAATAATGATTGCGGTTATTACATTATGAAATTTATGAAAGATGTAGTTACTAATAACCCAATTTCTGTTTCTACGCAAGTAAGTTCTTTTACTTGCAATTACTGTGTTTTAAATTTAATGGACAAGTGTCTAAATTAATTGATTTGTAGTGATTTTAATTTGTTCTGTGAATGCTTTTCATGTAGTATTATGAAGATCAACGTTGCATCCAATTGACTAACCAACAAGTAGATGAAATCATTGAAGAATGGTGTGAATATATTGTCAAGCAATTAGCTAATATTTATGTACATACGTAGGTTGTTTCTTGCCTATTCATCTTGTGTTGTTTATGAATTAGTTGTACATTAAAATTATTTCTTGCCTATATTCTACATACATAGGTACTTCAAAATTAGTTGTATATTATTTGTTAGTTTTAATTAAATAAATTAATACTGATTTTATGAATTAATTATTTTGATTCACATTATTTCATTATGATTTGGTGTGATTCAAGTTTGGGTTTTTGCTATGGATTAATGTAATGCTGTGGATTTGTAAATTGTAAATAGCTTTGCATTGTATGCATACACACGAAAGAAAAAAAACTTACTTCTAATGGCGCTTCCCCTAGGAAGCGCCATTGGAGCTATATGACTATTAGATATGATTAGTTTTGATGATGTCAAATATATATGTTAAATATTGAGAGCAAAAAGTTTACTTAATGTATTTATTTCCTATATTGACTAACTACTGTGTTTAATGTAAAATATTTTGTAGATTAATCAAGCCAAGAAAGAAGATAGCAAGTTAGGTTGAAAAGATTCATGTGATTTAATACTGAGGATTATTCGAATAGTCAAATTGTTACTTGAATAGTAAAACCTATTTTTAGTTAAGATATATTTGAATAACTCTCAGTTTATCTGAATAAATAAAGTATTATTCGAATAATGAATATATTATTTGAATAGAGGAGAACTGTTAACTGTTGAAAGTATTTGGATAAGCACATTAGTATTCGAATAGTATGCTTAACAAATTTTTATGAAAATAATTCAAGTGAAAGAGTATTCGAATAGTCAAGGCATCATTCAAATAGTCATTGTGATTTCAAACTCAATTTCTAAATATGTTGTCTAGATAGTAGGATAACTATTCAAATAATAAGGGCACTATTCGAATAGTGTGATGATTATCCGAATAAGTTTTTGATAAATTTCAGCATCAAATAATCACAAGACTATCAGGATAGTAAGGATACTATCAGAATAGTAATGGAACTATCAGAATAGTCTCAGTACAAAATATCAAATACTATTCAAAGAGTGAAGTGACAATTCGAATAGTCCATAATTGAAAAAGGGTGATTTTATTCTAATAGAATCAGTGCTATTCGAATAATAGCAGCAAACTTTGTTTCTTTAAGCATGGGCGAGGTTCCATATTTTAGTCATATCAAACCACAACTCGGATTGAGGTGAAACCAGTGGCATATGAAACTAAACTTCCAATGCGTCATTTTGACACCAAGATCAAGTTAAAAGGAGCTTAGATGAGACAGATATGATCTGTTGACGTTGACACATGAATCAGTGTCTTATTCCAAAATAGCTTTAGTATTTTGGACATAAATCTCAAACTACATATCAGATTGAGATGAAACTGGTGACATATGAAACTAGACTTAAAGATCTTTCCATGGATAGGTTATGAGTCATATTTAGAGTTATATTCAAAGAGATATGCCTTGTGGAATATGGTGATCGAAATAAAGCTCTATTCCATACCAGTTGATACACATTGAATCATAACTTTTGAAATACAAAGTATTTGTGATTGATTCCAGTTACTGCACAAAGAAGACTTAAAGAGCTCATTTGTCATGAATTTATATCCAAAGAGTTACACCCTCAAAAGTTTATTCAAATATAGTGGTTGCAGGAATATGAAGATTCATTATGAAAGTGCATTATTCGAATACATCAAGTTGTATTCAAATAGTATGTCATACATTGTGGAAAGGCTATTCGAATAAGGGTTGGTCTATTCGAATATGAAAGTTCATTTGAGAGAATATTATTAGAATACAAATAGCACTATTCAAATAAGATCATTTGTTTTACATGCCAGCTATTCGAAAAAGGAATTCACTATTCGAATATACTTCAAGTTCTAAAGATTATTCAAATAGAGGATAAAGTATTCGAATAAGGATTACTCATTATCA
The DNA here is from genome assembly GCA_963242795.1 of Inga leiocalycina. NCBI lineage: Eukaryota > Viridiplantae > Streptophyta > Magnoliopsida > Fabales > Fabaceae > Inga > Inga leiocalycina. Next base: position 42,409,344 of record OY725328.1, on the reverse strand, counting down.
AAGAACGCTATTCGAATAGAAGTTGTTCTATTCAAATAAAAATCAATGTTTTACCAAGGGAGTTATTCGAATATTGAAAAAACTATTCGAATAAAGCACAAGTTATTCGAATACAAAGGAAAGTGTATTCGAATATACTTCAACAGAATCTGAGTTCTTCTATTCGAATACAATAGAGGTTATCCCAATAACTGATTTTCCAGAAAAACAGAGTATTACCTTGAAACTTTTGAAAATCATTGAAATTTTGTGTGACTTATTCTTATTGATTCTAATAACTCTAACACTTTATTATATTAGTGATTAAACATTTTTCAGGTGATCAAAGAAGGATTAAGACGCAAGACATAGAATGCACTTTTGTCTCAAAAGCTTCCAACGGCTAGTTCAACAATAATATTTTAAGCCTCAACAGGAAGAAGAAAAGCTAAAACAGTTAAATCCTCTTCATCAACTATAAAAGAAGAGTCATTCAAAATAAACCAAGAAGAGAGCCTATGCATACAATGTTGATTTGCTGTTACTCTGAATCTAACCTGATTGAAGCTCTATAACGATACTCCCACTATGTACTACAGTGTTAATCATTATCTACTTCATATAGAGAGAAGTAATCACGCATTGTAATCATTCTATATTTATGACAGTTACTCAAGATTGGGGAATCTTGAGTGGGAAACAAATTGTATCCTTACAATGTGTAAGGGGGAATTCTTATCTCAGTGAGAGAATTGTAAAGGCTTCACAAGTGCCCGGATCAAACTTGTGAGATTGTACCGGTTCTCAAGTATCATGTTAAACTTGAGGGAGATATACTACTATAAAAAACCAAACATGTGGTGCTTATAATTGAGTAGCTGTGGCGCTAGAGAAGTGCTACATATCTGGATGGCACTAAAAGAAGCTGTGGCGCTTCCAAGCGCCACAGCATTTTAATTTTTTTTAAAGAATGTGCTCCAATGGCGCTTGACGAGGAAAGTGCCACAGGAGGGGGGTCTCCTGTGGTGCTTGGGTCAGAAAGCGCAATAGGAAACCCCCTCCTGTCACACTTGCCTCATCAAGCGCCACATGAGGGTCCCCTTTTTTTCATTTCTTTTTTTTCCTTGCTTTCTTTTCTTTTTTTTATGGTACTTCCTATGGCCCTTGTTTAAAGAAGCACCATAGAAATTTTTTTTGGGGTACTTTTTTCATATCTCCCATAATTGCAGTATTGCACACTGTATGGTCTAATAAACATTTTATGTAATATCCCAAAAAGTGATTAAGGGCTAATGACTTCAAAAGTGGATGTAATTATTGTTGAATAAACACTTTTGGAGAATGTGTTATGGGAATTTGGATATTTTAATGATTCCAATGTCTTGCTTGTGAAAATTCGTGTGGGGAGAGTGTTTATTGTGAAATTGGAACCAATGGGAACAATTGTGCAAAAGTTGAAAACTCTGTCCATTGAAACTCTGTACAGGGCAGCCGATTTGTATGGACGTTTTAAATAGGAAAATGGTGTCTACAAATTCTGAAATTTTCCATTCTTGAATTTCACATGTAAAGCTTCAAAATGGACATATAATTTGTATCATTTTGATTTGTGAGCTAAGAGTTATGGATTTTTCAAGCTTGCCTAGCGAAATTAATTATTTTCTGGAACAGTATGCAAAGATAGAAATTCTGGGGATTTTGTGATTCCATCTAGAAACATTCTATATTTTTCCTTAAAACTAGACTCAATAAGGGTTCCATAGGATTTAGAATCACTCCAATTCAAGTTTTCTAGAATTAGTTATGATTTTTCAAAGTTTGGGCAGAAATCTGCCAGAATTTCTGAAAAATCCGAAATTGTTGGAAATTAATCAATAATTAAATATCATATAATATATGATATTAAATACCATCAGCCATCTTTCGCCAGCCATTTTCATGCTATTCAAGACCTGAAACAAGAGAGAGAAGGTGAGAGAGTTTAGAGAAAGAAAGGGAAGAAATCTCACAAGGTAAGCCGATTTCTCCGACGATTTAGCTCCTAACACGTATAACTCCAACTTTGAACTACTCCTCTCTATTCTTTAAGGCTATGAAGCTCCAAATTTGGTGTTTCAAGGGTTAGGGTTCAGCCACCTGAGGAAAATCTAGTGGGAGCTTAAGGTAACTTTCAAACTTTCGTATATTAACTATTCTAGCTGCTGAAGGCAATTTAATCGGTGAAATTTCACCGGATTGCCATTGGTTTTAAATTTTGGAAATTGAGTTTCCTAAGGGTTATGCTGCCCAATTTTGGTTCAAATGGTAGTTATAACCTAATGTAATAGTTAATAAAGTGGTTAGGAGTAGAAAGGAATGCGTTTAAGGAGCCGAAATCGTAAAACCCCGATTTTCCTCAGAGAACTCATAAATTTCGGCCATCTCTAGAAATGGGTCTTAGAGTTGGATTTTCAATTATTTGATGGTTCCATTACGTTCAGGAGCGAAAATTAGGTGGCATTACAGTTGGCCACTTTTTCGGAAAAGGTCGAAAAAGAATAATTGCGAAAACACCCCTAAAACCTTTAAAGTGGGGTTGCCAAGGGTAAATTTGTAATTTGACATTCAATATGATAATTCCAAGTTTGGAAATGGATTCCTTGGGAGGAAATTTGTTAGGATAGCCCAGGTTAGAATTTCAGGAAAAGTGCAGCCGGACCGAGTACGGTAGGCCCGGGCCAGGTCCCCGGGGCATTTTTGTAAATTTTCATGATAGACTCATATAGCCCCTAGAAACACTATGGAAGTGTCTAAATGGTGCATTTGGAATTGTTGGGTTCAACATTTGCCCTGATCGTGAACAACCCGTGCCAGAACACGTTCGGAAAGAACCAGGTAGTGACTCCTCTCTTATCTTTGTGTGAAACATTATATGTATGTTTGTCGTGCATTAAGAATACATTGTGACATTATGATGCTTTATGATCACAGCAAAAGCTGACGCCTAGTAAATACATTGAGATCGCAGCAAAAGTTGACGCTTAGAGTTTACAGCCATGAGTGCTATCGTTTGTGGTGTGAACCACATTACGTTGTGATGCTGCTTAACATGATCATATATGCTATGAATTTATACACTGTATGAGTGATTTGTTACTACAGAGATTCTTTTGAATCTCATTCTTTCCATTGACTAACATTTCAGACAAGGCAAGTGGCTCCAAGGAGAAAGAACCACCAGGAGCGGCTAAGATCTTGTAAAGATGTGTTGTTAGGTTGTTGGTTATCTATTTTGGACTTGGGATTACTATTTATTTTTGAAATGTAGATATTAGATTGATGTTGGTTATGTAATCCCCTAGTTGGAACTTATAACCCTTAGTTTATACATGTATGAAACCCGGGAGTTACTAGGAATTTGGCTATGCACTCTGATATGTATGAATGTGATTGAACTACGCAGAGTAATTAGATTCAGAAGATGAATCTGAGACCATGTTGAACGAATTTTAGAAAAGAGATTTGAGAAAAACGTATCCGTAAGTGTCTAATTCTTTTAAATTACGCATTTTCGAATCTTAATTACGGGTATCAAGGTAGGGGATTACATTTTTGGTATCAGAGCTGTAGTTCCTGGCAAGGGTAGAGTTTGCTAGGATAGATCCCTTAGTTGGCTTTAGGGATAGAAGATCATCTGTGGATAATTGTTGTGTATGCACATGTATGTTCTATTGATATGGATATATATATGAGACTTATGATAATATGTGCATACTATCTCTGAAATATTAAAGGGGTAAGTTGTTTGTAGATTGAAGAAAACTAGAGGACGCCCAATGTTCCGCGTGTAGACCCAAAGGTGGAGGTAGTCAATGACAATCAACCAGATCCAATGCAAGATCTGATGGGTCTAATCTGGGATCAAATAGATATGATTGCTGAGCTAAGAGAAGAGCTCAGAGTAGAGAAAGCAAAAAATAAAGAGTACCATATTCTGTCTACTCTAGTGGAAACTCAAGAAGAAACTCGTCATGAGGACATTGCTGAAGGGTCAGCATGACCCCTATAGTCCCCACCTCACACTGTTCTAAATCAAGAGTCGCACGGGGTACCGGCAAGAGAGGAAAGGGACGTCCAACTTTGGGTCACCAGATTTTGTAAACATATGCCTCCAGTGTTCAAAGGGAGGTTTGATCCGTAAGCAGCTGAAGATTGGTTGAATTACCTTGAGAAAATCTTTGAGGTCCTAGGATGCCCGTCCGAGGTGAAGGCACTCCTGGCTGTCTAAAAGTGAGAAGGTGATGCAGATTGCTGGTGGAGGAATATCTCCCTCACTTTGTGAAAGAGGCAAGCTTCACCCAAGAGGGGGGTGAATTGGGTGATGTTATAAATTTTTCGTTTGAGATGATAATATGTAAATAGAGTAGAGTAGAGAAGATTTAAACACAGAGATTTATACTGGTTCGGCTTAACAACAATGCCTACGTCCAGTCCTCAGAGATCAAGACCTACTGAGCTTTTCACTATACTTCCAAGATTCAATGGGCTCTTAGAACGCCACAAAACAACAATCGTCCTTGAATGGACTATGAGCAGAAATATTCTCTCAACAAGAAACTTCTCTCCCCCTTACGACAAGTCTTATGTGCAGAGAAACAACCTATGAACCTTCTCACTTGCTTATGTTTACAAGACTCATGAGTGGAAGATAATATAAGGAATTCTCTCAACTGCTTCTCTCGTAAGGAATAACTACCCTCTCAAGGTCCCAATACCTTGAGATCACATAAACACAGAATTTTGAGTTTGTATGAGGACTCTCTTATAGAGCAAATGAATAAACACTGAAGATCAAAGTGTATACAGAGAAAACAGATGAATAGCAGAGAATTGGTATAAGCTTGTGAATTCTTGTGCTTCGTTTTTTTTTGATTATCCTTGAATCTCTGTATATATAGTTGCTTCAGTTTTTGCCCGTTTGAGAAATCATCATTGGAGGAGCTGGACATTTGCAACTGTAGAAGAACACGCGCATGTTTGAATAATCTGAATGTGGTTGGTGCGAACGTGTCTGTAATTATGCTGTCTGCCAATGTTTGACTTTTCTCTATAACAACAAATTTGAAAAGTTCATCTTCCTGTATTATACTTTTAAAATAATCAAAACAATGTTAGATAAGAATAATAAGTAATGATGATATGAATTAATAACAATAAACCATATTCGTAATGAACGTTATGAGACTTATCATATTCTGTGGTCAACAGGGCATCACTTCGAGCATGAAAGGCTCACCTCGAGTGATCTCCTATTTTTCTTCATATACCTCTGTTATCGGGTTGTGCTTGCATGGAATATCAGAGAGAAAAGATCTTCACTCGCGAGTGAAGAGAGGTCTCACTCGAGCACAATATCTCTGCTCGAGTGATCTTGGCATTTTACACTGGGAGTGTCTTCTTGGGTTATCACTCGCATACCATTTTGACAAGAGTGAGAATTTGCACTCGCGGGTGATATGGACCCTCACTCGAGCACACTTACCTCTGCTCGAGTGAGAAGCATATTCTTAGGGAATATGCTCTCTAAACCATCACTCGCATCAGAATTTCAGAGGGATAGAATTTTCACTCGCGAGTGATTTTGGCCCTCACTCGAGCACACTTACCTCTGCTCGAGTGAGAAGCATATTCTCAGGGAATATGCTCTCTTGAACAGGCACTCGCAACTGATCTTGAGAGGGATGGAAATATTACTCGCAAGCATGGACGTGTCACTCCAAGCATGGATGGGTGTGCTCGAGCACACTTGCACATTTCTGAAATTCAAGACTCTCGGCCAAGTGCTCGCGTCTCTTGCTCGAGTGAATATAGGAAGCATGCCATCACTTTTGCTCTCGGCCAAGTACTCGCAGTGCCTTTCTCGAGTGAAAGATGGAAGCATGCCATCACTTTTGCTCTCGGCCAAGTACTCGCAGTGCCTTTCTCGAGTGAAAGATGGAAGCATGCTATAACTTGCTCTCGGGCAAGCACTCGCATGCCTCTTCTCGAGTGAATGGAGGAAGCATCCCATTACTTGCTCTCGGCCAAGCACTCGCATGCCCTCACTCGCATACGTGCTCGAGTGAGAATGACTTCTCTGCTCGAGTGTATACTTGTGCTTCGAGTGATCCATTGAATACAAAGGGAGAAAGCCTCTCGGGTACTCACTTCCTGGCTTTCTCTCACACCTGCTCGAGTACAGAAGAGATTTGTGCTCGAGTGCAGATTCATGCTCGAGCACTCAAGTGCATTTTCACAGCAGATATCAGCAAACTCAAAACATGCATTTGGTAACTTGGAATCTTTTCTAAATCTTCTGAAAGCATATCTTACACATAATTGAATTATTGTTATCATCAAAACTTGGGATCTAACATTCTCCCCCTTTTTGATGATGACAAAACTCTTTGTGATGAAGATTTATTAGAAATTGATTGTGATTGAAAATTTTTGAAATTTCTTCAATGTTTCCAAATACATATCAAGTTTAAGTTTCAAATTCAATTTTTCCTGCAATGGTTCCTCTGGACACTTTAACAGCCAAGGTAAGTATAGTAAACTTAATAACTTGAAACATTATTGAAAGAAAAACTTGAACAACATTTCATAACATAATAACTTGAAACCCAAAATGACATACATTTCAATTCCTATCCATTACAGAAATCTACCCATACACCCATATACACCCTACAGCTCAGAAAACATCACACATCCTTCTCCCCCGTTTTGTCAACATCAGGAGGGGGTTCTGGAGGTGGAACAAAAGATATCATTGCAGAGAGAGGGTCAATGGGCTGGTCAGGAGATGGTGGTTGAGGGACAAATGTAACATCTACATTAGACTCAGGATCAGTGAAAAGCACATGAGTCTGTGGATGAGGGGGTGAGGTATGAGTGGTCTCTGGAGGCACCCCGGAAGATGAGGAGGGAAAATGTGAATGCAAGAAGGTCTCCATATTAGTGATCCTCTGTGACATCTCATCTTGTGTTTTGAACATCAGTTCAAAATTAAGATTGGCCTGGTCTACCAATTTAATGACTTGTGTTTCCATCTTCTCCACAAGCTTCTCATACTCAGTCACTAACTCCTTCTTCAAACTTGATACAGCTTGATTAATTACCTCAGACAGATGATTGGACAGAGAGGCATTGAGAAATGAAGGAGGGGGAATAGGGCCTTGTGCAGATGATTGTGCCTCATCTCCTCTAGATGGAGTGGCTTCCCTCTTTGATGTGGCTTTGGTCCGACTCACTGGAAGATTGATACCCATGTGAGTTAATTGAGTCTTTCCAAACCTTGAGATGAGAACCCTTTCTTTTCCTTCCAAATACCAGATTTTGTTTTTCATCAAAATAAAGGAAACTAGTTGAGGGTAAGGTATGGTTGTGGATCTTGTTGAAGAAAAACGAAACCTTCTCATCTCACTAAAAATGATCTCCCCTACATTCCTTTGTTGCCCAGCAACCAATGAAGCCAATAGATAGTAATCCCTTTGTGCAAAGTGAGTAAAGTTTCTGGATTTATTAACTATGCTCCGGGAATAAATGTAATGAAGGACTCTGTGTTTATCAGGCATATCAATAGGCTTGAAAGTGAGGGGGCCAATTGGATCTTTTGGTCTCAAAATGTTAAAGGTTTCATTGACAGAAAATGAAGGTGGGTCAGTAGGAGGTGCCACATAACCAAGTAAATCATTTATGATTTTGGCAGAAATCATAATGAATTTCCCTCTAATGGTTGTAGACACAGCTTCTTCAATCAAATCCCCGGATCTAGACATGATATTATGAGTTTTCATGTTGGAATAAAATGTCTTTACAACAGTGGGGGAATATGGCAAATGAATTTCTAACCAAGGAGCATAGTATTGAAGATAAGGGTATAAGTCCAAATGACAATTCTCTTTCAGATAATCCAAATCAACATATACTACAGGGCAGAAATGTCTATGCTTAAATTCATCATCATATACCTTCTGTGGTAAAGCCTTAAGCTCTGTCACATTGAATCCCTCAGGAGGACTAGTGAGTTGGTCATCCACTGGTGCTTGAGAGGCAGAAGGTGCTCCTGAAGCAGAAGCACTTGGGTGCTTAACTTGATGTGAACTTGAGACACCAGCCTGAGATGTGATCTTCCCAACTATCTTGTCCAATTTGGATTTTTCTATTGCTTCCCTGAGTTGATTACTGAGAATATCCCCAGAAGAAGAGGATGATTGGGATTGCTCTAAATCCTTCTTCTTTCCCTTTCCTTGTACCTCTTTGGATTGAGACCGAGTGATTATGGGTTCCTTGAAGACCACACCTTTTGATTTCTTTGGAGGTGGTTGGTCTTTCTTGGAAACTTGAGGCTTTGGGTGATGTTTCTTAGCAGGGGTTCTCTTTTTGGTCTTAGGCTTTGGAGGCGGTGAAGGTGAGGGAGAGTTTTTGGGAGATGGAGGAGTAAGTTCAGGGGTTGCAGATTCACTGGCAGCAGAGTGAGTGGAAGAAGGAGAATGAGATTTTTGAGGAACAGAAGGTAACTTTGTTCTTGCCATTTGAAAAATGGAAGAGAAACAAGAAATCTTGTTTTTGAAAAAAAATATAGACACACGAAGAGGAAATTAGGGCACAAGTGAAGAATGCAGAAAACAAGAATCACCTCTTATAGAAGATTGAGAGGTTGTAACATCGATTTGAAGCAGAAGGATGTGATTAAATGATGAGAGAGCGGTTGAAGATGAAAGGTTGTGACTTTCGAGTGAGAGAGCACTTCGAGTGAGAGGAGGAAGTGCGACGTTCTGAGCTCCCCAGTAATTGATATAAGTGACAGTGCTCGAGCATGATCCCTAGTGCTCGAGTGATGTTCATACTGTGCTTGCGAGTGTTCTATCTGTGCTCGAGTGATGTTCTGGAAAAATAAAGAAACAAGTAGAACGTACCTGGATTGTTGATTCCCTGACATATTTTTGCACCTTTGTACTCAAATCCTCCAAGATCATTTGAGTAACCATGAGTTTGATCATTTTTGCAAATAAATTCTTCTTCCTCACTCGAGTAGGCATTCCTCACTTCAAGCATGTTCATACCATGCTTCGAGTGAAAATTCCTCACTCGCGAGTGAGCTCAATTTTCACTGTAGTTTATGATATATTCCCTTGGTATTAATAACTCCTCTGTTAACCTCTGTTTTCCATGTTAGGAAGCAGAGTATCAAAAATAGTGCTGTGCTCGAGCAGAGCTTTTTGTGCTTCGAGTGACACAGCTCCTCACTCGAGCAGCACCTCCTGTGCTTCGAGTGAGACTCCTGCAAAAACAAATTTTGGCCACTCCGATGCCAAAGTTAATATGGTTATCATCAAAACAAACATTTAATTAAGCTTTTCAACAAGGAATCTTACAACTCATTGGGATTAACCATTCCCAATTCTCTTCGAATATAGAGAAATTGCTCTTTTGCAATTGGTTTTGTGAAAATATCCGCAAGTTGAAGATGAGTTGGTATGAATTCCACTTTGACATCTTTCTTTTGAACATGATCTCGAATGAAATGATGTCGAATGTCTATATGCTTGGTTCTTGAATGTTGTACAGGATTCTTTGCCAAGCTTATCGTGCTAGTATTATCACAATAGATTGGGATTTCTTTTAAATAAATTCCCAAATCTTGAAGTTGTTGTTTTAACCACAGCACTTGAGAACAACAACTTGCCACAGCTATATATTCAGCTTCAGTCGAAGATAATGAGACTGTGTTCTGCTTCTTGCTGAACCATGACACTAGAGAACCTCCGAGAAATTGACATTGTCCACTAGTACTCTTTCTGTCAGTTTTATATCCACCGTGATCTGAATCTGAATAAGCCATTAAGTACTCGTTCCCTCTCTTTGGATACCAAAGTCCAAGCTCTGAAGTATCTCCTAGATATTTGAAAATTCTTTTTACTGTCTCTGCATGAGATACTTTAGGATTGGATTGATACCTTGCACACATTCCTACGCTGAACTGAATATCTGGCCTGCTTGCTGTAAGATAGAGTAATGAACCAATCATTCCTCTATACTTTGTGATGTTGAAGCTAGGTCCCTTTACATCAGCATCCAGCAATGTTGTAGAACTCATTGGAGTATCAGCTCCGTTAGCATTATCTAGTCCATATTTCTTTAACAACTCTTTCAAATATTTTGTCTGAGATATAAATATTCCATTCTTCTTTTGTTTGATCTGAAGTCCAAGGAAGAAGTTCAATTCTCCCATCATAGACATTTCAAATTCTCCCTGCATAATCTTAGAGAAATCTTGACACATAGATTCGTTAGTGGCACCGAAAATAATATCATCAACATAAATTTGAACTATTAGAATATCATTTTTGTTATGTTTGATGAATAAAGTTGTATCAACTTTCCCTCTGACAAAACCTTGATCAAGAAGAAATTTGCTTAGTCTTTCATACCAAGCTCTGGGTGCTTGTTTCAAACCATATAATGCTTTCTTAAGTTTGAAGACATAATCAGGTTTTGTTTCATCTTCAAAACCAGGAGGTTGTTCGACATAAACTTCCTCCATAATATAACCATTTAGAAAAGCGCTTTTTACATCCATTTGATAAAGTTTAAAACTTTTGATGCAAGCAAAGGCTAAGAGTACTCGTATTGCTTCCAATCTTGCTACTGGAGCATATGTTTCCTCATAATCAATACCTTCTTCTTGATTATAGCCTTTGGCAACCAATCTTGCTTTATTTCTCACAATGATTGCAGATTCATCAAGTTTGTTTTTGAAAACCCATTTGGTCCCTATAACCGTATGGTCTTTAGGTCGAGGAACCAAATCCCAAACTTGATTTCTTTGAAATTGATTTAGTTCTTCTTGCATAGCAATCACCCAATCATTGTCAGATAAAGCTTCATCTATATTAGAAGGTTCAATCTCAGAAATAAAAGCAGAAAATGTTACCTCATTGAGGATTCTATTTCTGGTTTTGACACCTTCATGAATATCTCCTATAACTTGATCAATTGGATGATCCTTCATATGTCTCCATGCTTTAGGTTGATCATGATCATCAACATCTTCTAAATTTTGAAAATCATTTGTTTCAAAATCATCCTGCTTTGAAATAGATTTGTTTTTCTTGATTGAATCCATTTCTTCTTCATCATTAAGTTTTGTCATTGTTGTGAATGAAACACTTACACCCGAAGATATGAAGATGAGCAATATTTGGCTTTCTTCCTTTGTAGAGTTCATATGGTGTCTTTCCAAGAGATTTGCGAATATATGCTCTGTTTGAGATATAGCATGCAGTACTCATTGCATCTGCCCAGAACACTTGTGACATTTCTTTTTCATTAAGTAAAGCTCTTGCCATTTCTGTAAGCACTCTGTTCTTCCTTTCCACTACTCCATTTTGTTGAGGTGTTCTAGGAGCTGAGAAGTTGTGATCTATCCCCTCGTTGTTGCAGTACTCTTCAAACAATTGGTTATCAAATTCTCCTCCATGATCTGTTCTAATAGAGACAATAGAAATACCTTTCTCATTTTGAACCTTTTTGGCAAACATAATAAATTCAGCAAAAGTTTCATCTTTTGAGGCAATGAATATAGTCCAAGCAAATCTTGTAAAATCATCTACAATTACTAACGTATATAAATTTCCTCCAAAACTTTTTACTCTTGCAGGTCCTACCAAATCCATATGAAGTAATTGTAAAGGTTTTGAAGTAGAAATTTCATATTTTGTTTTAAAAGAAGATTTAGTTTGTTTGCCTTTTTGACATGCATCACAAATCATGTTATCTTTGAATTTAAGTTTGGGAAGGCCAACAACTAAATCTTTTCTGATCAATTTGTCAAGTTGATTCATATTGACATGAGCCAAACGCTTATGCCATAACCAACTTTCCTCTGATCGACTAAGAAAACAGTTTTCAGAAGAGTTTGAATTTAAATCAATTGTATAACAATTACCGTCCCTTTGAGCTCGGATTTTTGCCTTGATAGTTTCTTTGTTTAGAAGTAGATCTTTCTTACTTACTATCAAGCATTCTTTTGAATCGAAAATCACCCAGTTATCTTTGTCAGTGCTTTGGCTTACGCTTAAGAGATTGTGGCATAAACCTTCAACATAATATACTCCGTTGATTTGAAAGCCATCTGTTCTTCCCACTTCTCCAATTCCAGCAATACGTCCGGATTGATTTCCTCCAAAAGTCACCTTTCCTCCTTCTCTAGGTTCAAACATGGTGAACTTATTTTTGTCACCAGTCATGTGTCTCGAACATCCACTATCAATATACCATTTGTTCGCTCGAGATGCTTTGAGACATACCTAGAATAAGATGATCAAGTTTTAGGTACCCACACTTTCTTGGGTCCTTTGTGGTTAGTATTTGGAATATGTGTCCCTTTCGGAACCCATTTATATGTTCCACCGACCTTTCCCTTTTTGAAATAACACGATGAAGTATAATGTCCTTTTCTATTACAAAAATTGCATGATACAAATGGATTTGATATATGCACAGAATTCCTGAAATAATTAAGATAGTTTCTACTATTCTTCTTATTCTTATCATGCACAGCATTATATCCAATTCCAGTTTTATCAAAAGAAACTTTCTGAGAGCTTAAGATAACCTTGAGAGTTTCACTTCCTTTAGTAAATTTTTCAACAATCTTTGTTAAGTCCTCTATTTTCTTATCTTTCTCTTTACACATTTCATATGATGATATGACATTACTTTCTAATTCTTTTACTTTCTTCTTATAACTAACCATTTCTTTAGCAACTTTAATGAACTCTGTATGCAATGCATTATATTCAGATAATAATTCATTATAAGAGGGTTCAGAGTCACTTACCTCAGAGTCTGATTCTTCTTCCTTAGCTACCAAGCATAGATTGGCTACTTCGTCATTGTCATTTTCTTCGTCTGACGAACTATCACCCCAAATAGATGATATATATGCTTTCTTTTTCTGTTTCTTTTTGTCTTTGTTTTTGAAGCATTCAGATTTGATGTGTCCTGGTTTTCCACATTCATAGCATACTATTTGGTGTTCCTTGTTTTCTTTCTTGCTTGGTCCACCTTGATAATTCTTGAAATTCCTTTGTCCTCTTCTGTAGAATTTCTTGAACTTTCTCACGATCATTCCCATTTCATCATCACTAGGAACATTTTCATTTTCGGAAGTTCCTTCTTCTTCTTGAATAACTTTAAATGCAACTCCCTTTTTCTTTTTATCATCGAATTCTTCAAGTTCCTTTTTGAATTTCAACTTTCCTTCATATTCAGAAAGACTTCCAAAGAGAGCAGCTACGGATCTCATAGACTCTCCTTTGGCTTCTTCGATGGCTGTCACCTTTGCTTCCCATTCTTTCGTAAGAATATTAAGAATCTTTCTTACCTGGGAATTTTGATCAAACGACTTTCCAAGAGCAGATAATTGATTAACAAGATGAGTATACCTTAGTTCAAATTCTGATATACTCTCTCCAGATTTCATACGAAATAAATCATACTCTGTAATTAAAGTATTGATCCTATTCTCTTTGATTCCAGATGTACCTTCGTGAGCAATTTCAAGGGCATCCCACATATCTTTGGCAGTAGGTAGAGTACATATACGAAAATATTCTTTTTGACTAAGAGCACTCTGTATCATTAAAATGGCTTTGCTATTTAACGTTACTAACCTCTTGTCATTTTCGTCAAACTCATCTGGAGTCTTTTTGACTGCTCTATCTTCGATTTTCTTCACTGGAACATAGTCACCATCTTGTATAACATTCCATAACCCATACTCGTTGGCCATCACGAACACTCTGAATTTGGCTTTCCAGAACGAAAAATGTTCTCCAGCAAATCCAGGAGGTCTAGTGATTGAAGCACCATCTGGAAGGATATTTTCACCCATTGTTGCCATTGATAGGATCCTTCTCAAGCTGTTAGGCTCTTCGGAGAAGACGAGGCTCTGATACCAAATGAAAGAGGCAAGCTTCACCCAAGAGGGGGGTGAATTGGGTGATGTTATAAATTTTTCGTTTGAGATGATAATATGTAAATAGAGTAGAGTAGAGAAGATTTAAACACAGAGATTTATACTGGTTCGGCTTAACAACAATGCCTACGTCCAGTCCTCAGAGATCAAGACCTACTGAGCTTTTCACTATACTTCCAAGATTCAATGGGCTCTTAGAACGCCACAAAACAACAATCGTCCTTGAATGGACTATGAGCAGAAATATTCTCTCAACAAGAAACTTCTCTCCCCCTTACGACAAGTCTTATGTGCAGAGAAACAACCTATGAACCTTCTCACTTGCTTATGTTTACAAGACTCATGAGTGGAAGATAATATAAGGAATTCTCTCAACTGCTTCTCTCGTAAGGAATAACTACCCTCTCAAGGTCCCAATACCTTGAGATCACATAAACACAGAATTTTGAGTTTGTATGAGGACTCTCTTATAGAGCAAATGAATAAACACTGAAGATCAAAGTGTATACAGAGAAAACAGATGAATAGCAGAGAATTGGTATAAGCTTGTGAATTCTTGTGCTTCGTTTTTTTTTGATTATCCTTGAATCTCTGTATATATAGTTGCTTCAGTTTTTGCCCGTTTGAGAAATCATCATTGGAGGAGCTGGACATTTGCAACTGTAGAAGAACACGCGCATGTTTGAATAATCTGAATGTGGTTGGTGCGAACGTGTCTGTAATTATGCTGTCTGCCAATGTTTGACTTTTCTCTATAACAACAAATTTGAAAAGTTCATCTTCCTGTATTATACTTTTAAAATAATCAAAACAATGTTAGATAAGAATAATAAGTAATGATGATATGAATTAATAACAATAAACCATATTCGTAATGAACGTTATGAGACTTATCATATTCTGTGGTCAACAGGGCATCACTTCGAGCATGAAAGGCTCACCTCGAGTGATCTCCTATTTTTCTTCATATACCTCTGTTATCGGGTTGTGCTTGCATGGAATATCAGAGAGAAAAGATCTTCACTCGCGAGTGAAGAGAGGTCTCACTCGAGCACAATATCTCTGCTCGAGTGATCTTGGCATTTTACACTGGGAGTGTCTTCTTGGGTTATCACTCGCATACCATTTTGACAAGAGTGAGAATTTGCACTCGCGGGTGATATGGACCCTCACTCGAGCACACTTACCTCTGCTCGAGTGAGAAGCATATTCTTAGGGAATATGCTCTCTAAACCATCACTCGCATCAGAATTTCAGAGGGATAGAATTTTCACTCGCGAGTGATTTTGGCCCTCACTCGAGCACACTTACCTCTGCTCGAGTGAGAAGCATATTCTCAGGGAATATGCTCTCTTGAACAGGCACTCGCAACTGATCTTGAGAGGGATGGAAATATTACTCGCAAGCATGGACGTGTCACTCCAAGCATGGATGGGTGTGCTCGAGCACACTTGCACATTTCTGAAATTCAAGACTCTCGGCCAAGTGCTCGCGTCTCTTGCTCGAGTGAATATAGGAAGCATGCCATCACTTTTGCTCTCGGCCAAGTACTCGCAGTGCCTTTCTCGAGTGAAAGATGGAAGCATGCCATCACTTTTGCTCTCGGCCAAGTACTCGCAGTGCCTTTCTCGAGTGAAAGATGGAAGCATGCTATAACTTGCTCTCGGGCAAGCACTCGCATGCCTCTTCTCGAGTGAATGGAGGAAGCATCCCATTACTTGCTCTCGGCCAAGCACTCGCATGCCCTCACTCGCATACGTGCTCGAGTGAGAATGACTTCTCTGCTCGAGTGTATACTTGTGCTTCGAGTGATCCATTGAATACAAAGGGAGAAAGCCTCTCGGGTACTCACTTCCTGGCTTTCTCTCACACCTGCTCGAGTACAGAAGAGATTTGTGCTCGAGTGCAGATTCATGCTCGAGCACTCAAGTGCATTTTCACAGCAGATATCAGCAAACTCAAAACATGCATTTGGTAACTTGGAATCTTTTCTAAATCTTCTGAAAGCATATCTTACACATAATTGAATTATTGTTATCATCAAAACTTGGGATCTAACACTTTGCACAGCAGAAATGTGCCATTGACTTGGGAATCGTTCCAGTAAGAATTTAAAGAGAAATACTTTCCCAAATTGGTGCGGCTCGAGAAGGAAACAAAATTCCTGAATATCAGACAAGGGGACACGGAGAGCTTTGATGACTACCTATCCCGTTTCATCCGTTTGTCCTGGTATTCCTTCTTCCTCCGGTATAAGGATGATGAAGTGTGGAGTCTGACATGCTTATTCAAGGGTTGAGATGTGATATGAAGAAGCGGTTGGTCACTCATATGTTCACTAAATTCAACAAGGCTATTGAAGAGTGTAGGATCACAGAAAATAATTTAAGAGAACTATATCCTACTAAAGCTACTGGCCACCGCAGTGAACCCAATAAGAGTGGTACTTCATATAAGCGGAAGGGACAGGGATCTTCATCTGGGAGTAGTAAAAAGCCTTACCAGTTGGGAGCTATGATCAGTAGAGAACTCCTTTTACACCTTAGATCTGTCCTCGTTGTTATCATTCATATCATGGTAAGACTTGTGAGGGTCGAATAATATGCTTTAATTGTAAACGTGTGGGGTATACTGCTGTCGAATGCAAAGAGCCACGACCAGACCAGAGGCCGAAAACTCAAGGCCGAGTATTTGCTATGACCCATGAGGAGGCCCGTAAATCTCCTAAGTTGATACAAGGTAAAATTCTTCTTAATGGCTATTTATTGCAAGTTCTTTTTGACTCGGGTGCAAGTCACTCCTTCATTGCCTATGATTGGGTGAAGCGCCTGGGATTGCATGTGCATAAATTACCATTTGATCTGATAGTGTCAACTCTGATGGGTATTAAGGCCTTGACTACAAAAGCTTATCAGAATTGTGTCATAACTGTAGAAGCAAACCAATCTACTGTGGATTTGATTTGTCTACCGCTTTACCAATTGGAAGTCATTTTGGGTTTTGATTGGTTAACGACGAATAATGTGATGCTTGATTGTGGGAATAGGAGGATAGTATATCTTGCTTCTCAGAGGGTCGAAGTTGTAAATGGCAGTATGAATTTCCTTTCTACGGCTAAAGCTGAAAAATATCTTGAAAAGGGTTGCTAGGGGTATATGGTATTCTTCTCTGTACAAGGGGAGATTAGTGAAACTGTGAGTAGTATACCCATGGTAAATGAATTCCCTGAGGTATTTTCGGATGATCTTAGCAGATTACCTCCAGAAAGGGAAGTTCAGTTTCCCATTGACATTGTATCGGGAGCTGGTTCTATATCTAAGGCCCTATACCGTATGGCCCCAAACGAAATGGCAGAGTTAAAGAAACAAATAGAAGACTGGCTAGAGAAAGGGTTTATTAGACCCAGTGTGTTGCCTTGGGGAGCTCCAGTATTGTTTGTGAAAAAGAAAGACGAGAGTCTTTGTCTATGTATCGATTATAGATAACTGAATAAGATTACTATCAAGAACAAGTACCCTCTTCCCCGAATCGATGACCTTTTAGATCAACTATGAGTGCAAGCAGAAAATGTTCCAAAGACTGCTTTTCGGACTAGGTATGGTCATTATGAGTTCTTGGTGATGCCATTTGGGCTAACCAATGCACCTGCGGTTTTCATGGATTACTTGAACCGTATCTTTTGACAATATCTGGATCAATTTGTTGTGGTATTCATTGATGATATTCTGATATATTCTAAGAGTAGAGAAGAGCATGAGCATCATTTGAATATTGTATTGAATACATTATGTGAGAAGCGGCTCTATGCCAAATTGAGTAAATGCAAGTTTTGGCTATCAGAAGTAAAATTCCTAGGCCATGTTATCTTGCAAGAAGGGGTTTCTGTAGATCCTAGTAAAGTGTAAGCAATACTAGACTGGAAAAGGCCAGAATTTGTGGTAGAAGTATGCAGTTTTCTGGGTCTTGCTGGTTACTACCAGAGATTCATTTAGAATTTCTCACGTATTGCTTTGCCGATGACCAATCACACGAGGAAGGATCAACATTTTGTGTGGGATGAAAATTGTGAAAAATGCTTTGTGGAGTTGAAAGAGAGGTTGACTATGGCACCTGTGTTGATTATACCTGATCCCAGCTTGACCTACATTATGTATAGTGATGCGAGTAAGCAGGGATTAGGGTGTGTCCTTATGCAGTAGGGACGTGTGGTGGCCTACGCCTCTCGACAGCTCAAACCTCATGAGATGAATTATCCTACACATGATCTGGGCTTGCAACCATTGTATTTGGCTTGAAAATTTGGAGGCATTATCTGTATGGTGTGACGGTAGAACTGTACTGCGACCACAGGAGTCTCAAATATTGTATGATCAAAAAGACTTGAATATGAGACAGCGACGATGGATGGAGTTGCTTAAAGACTATAACCTGGAAATCAAATATTATCCGGGTAAAGCAAATGTAGTCGTAGATGCTCTTAGTCGAAAGACAGTGTTGGTGGCAGCAATGATGATTCAAGAGGGGAAGTTTATAGCGGATTTTCATGATTTGAATATGTCAAATCAGATCCTCTGTGCCAATTATACTATTTCACAAGAGGAAAGTGACTTGAGAATTGAGATTTAGCATGGATTATCATCCTCAAGCGGATGGACAATCACAAAGGACAATCCAGACGCTTGAAGACATGTTACGGGCCTGTGTTCTAGACTTCAAAGGGAATTGGGATCGCTTTCTTCCACTTGCTGAGTTCGCCTATAACAATAGCTATCATCGAGCATTTAGATGGCTCCGTATGAAGCGTTGTATGGAAGGAGGTGTCAATTGCCTTTGTGTTGGAATGAGTTATCAGAAAGGAAGCTATATGGACCGGATCTTGTTGATCAAACCTCAGCACAGATTCGGATTATTCGTAAGAGGCTTCTTGTAGCACAGAGTTGACAGAAAAGCTACGCTAACATGAGGAGACAGCCTCTAGAGTTTGAGGTTGGTGATCATATATTTCTGAGAGTATCACCAGTCACTGGCATTGGGAGAGCTATCAAGCGAAAGAAGCTGAGCCCAATGTACATAGGTCCTTTTGAAATCCTTGAGAGGATTGGGCCTATTGCTTATCGAGTAGCCCTACCCCCGAACTTGAGCAGGCTCCATGACGTGTTTCATGTTTCCTAATTGAAGAAGTACCAACCGGATCCCTATCACATCATTAAGTATGAAGAAGTTGAGTTACAAGATAACTTCACATATCCGATAGAGCCAGAACATATCATTGATAGAGAAGAACGACGGCTCAGACACCGAAGCATTCCATTTGTGAAAGTGATCTGGAAGGGAATGACTCAGAGGGAAGTAACTTGGGAAGAGGAAGCGGATATGTGAAGACGTTATCCAGAGTTTATGGCTTAAGTTGTGTGACAAATTTCGAGGACGAAATTTATTTTACGGGGGCAGAAATGTAATATCCCAAAAAGTGATTAAGGGCTAATGACTTCAAAAATGGATGTAATTATTGTTGAATAAACACTTTTGGATAATATGTGATGGGAATTTGGATATTTTAATGATTCCAATGGCTTCCTTGTGAAAATTCGTGTGGGGAGAGTGTTTATTGTGAAATTGAAACTATTGGGAACAATTGCGCAAAAGTTGAAAACTCTGTCCAATGAAACTCTATACAGGGCAGCCTATTTGTATGGATGTTTTAAATAGGCAAATGGTGTCTAAAAATTATGAAATTTTCCAATCTTAAAGTTCACATGTCAAGCTTCAAAATGGATATATAATTTGTATCATTTTGATTTATGAGCTAAGAGTTATGGATTTTTCAAGTTTGCCCAGCGAAATTAATTATTTTCTGGAACAATATGAAAAGATTGAAATTCTGTGATTCCATCCATAAAAATTCTATATTTTTCCTTAAAACTAGACTAAATAATGGTTCCATAGGCTTTGGAATCACTCCAATTCAATTTTTATAGAATTAGTTATAATTTTTCAAAGTTTGGGCAGAAATCTGCCAGAATTTCTGAAAAATCTGAAATTGTTGGAAATTAATCAATAGTTAAATATCATATAATATATGATATTAAATACCATCAGCCTTCTTTCTCTAGCCATTTTCGTGCTGTTCCAGACCTGAAACAAGAGAGAGAAGGTGAGAGAGTTTAGAGAGAGAAAGGGAAGAAATCTCACAAGGTAAGCCGATTTCTCCGACGATTTAGCTCCTAACGCATATAACTCTGACTCTAAGCTACTCCTCTTTATTCTTTAAGGTTGTGAAGCTCAAAATTTGGTGTTTCAAGGGTTAGGGTTCAGCCACCTTGTGTAAAAGCTAGTGGGAGCTTAAGGTAACTTCTAAACCTTCGTATATTAACTATTCTGGCTGCTGTGGGCAATTTAATCGGTGAAATTTCGCCGGATTGCCATTGGTTTTAAATTTTGGAAATTGATTTTCCTAAGGTTTATGCTGCCCAATTTTGGTTCAAATGGTAGTTATAACCTAATGTAATAGTTAATAAAGTGGTTAGGAGTAAAAAGGAACGCGTTTAAGGAGTCGAAATCGTAAAACCCCGGTTTTCCCAGGAGAACTCATAAATTTCTACCAGCTCTAAAAATAGGTCTTAGAGTTGCATTTTCAATGATTTGATGGTTCCATTGCATTCAGGAGCGAAAATTAGGTCGGGTTACAGTTGGCCACTTTTTCAGAAAAGGCCGAAAAAGCATAATTGCGAAAATGCCCTTAAAACCTTTAAAGTGTGCTGCCAAGGGTAAATTTGTAATTTGACATTGAATTTGATAATTTTGAGTCTGGAAATGGATTCCTTGGGAGGAAATTTGTTAGGATAGCCACGGTTAGAATTTTGGGTAGAGTGTAGCCGAATCGGGTACGGCGAGCCTGGGTCAGGTCCTCGGGGCATTTTTGTAAATTTTCATGATTGACTCATATAACCCCCAGAAACACTATGGAAATGTCTAAATGGTGCATTTCAAATTGTAGGGTTCAACATTTGCCCTGATCGTGAACGACCCGTGCCAGAACACGTTCGGAAAGAACCAGGTAGTGACTCCTCTCTTATACTTTGTGTGAAACATTGTATGTATGTTTGTCGTGCATTGAGAATACATTGTGACATTGTGATGCTTTGTGATCGCAGTGAAAGCTAACACCTAGTCAATACTTTATGAATACATTGAGATTGCAGCGAAAACTGACGCTTAGAGTTTACAACAATGAGTGATGTCGTTTGTGGTGTGAACCACATTACATTGTGATGCTGCTTAACATGATCATATATGCTACGCATTTATCACTATATGAGTGATTTGTTACTACAGAGATTCTTTTGAATCTCATTCTTTCCATTGACTAACATTTCAGACAGGCAAGTGGCTCCTAGGAGAAACGAACCACCAGGAGCGGCTAGGATCTCGTAAAGATGTGTTGTTAGGTTGTTGGTTATCTATTTTGGACTTGGGATTACTATTTATTTTTGAAATGTAGATATTACGTTGATGTTGGTCATGTAATCCCCTAGTTGGAACTTACAACCCTTAGTTTATACATGTATGAAACCCGGGAGTTATTGGGAATTTGGCTATGCACTCTGATATGTATGAATGTGATTGAACTACGTAGAGTAATTGGATTTGAAAGATGAATCTAAGACCATGTTGAACGAATTTTAGAAAAGAGATTTAAGAAAAATGTATCCGTCGGTCTCTAATTCCTTTAAATTATGCATTTTCGAATCTTAATTACGATTATCAAGGTAGGGGATTACATTTTATATCTATATCCACAGTACAGCAGAATGAAGAAAAGCAAACAACAATGATAGATAACTTTAAAATGATACAAACAGATGATTAATTAGTTAAAGTAGTGTATAAAATAATTATACAATATATTGTATGTGAATGAATTATACAACAAATTCAACTTGAATACATGCATGCATGACACAACAATTGCCAAGAAATAACAAAACAAAGGCCTGCAGCTAGTGATGAATTAAATAGTATAGCTACCCAAAGATTTGCCTAAACATATATTCACTCCATTCCTCGATCACTTCATTAAGCTGATGGTCAGTCAAAGTGTCACAACATTGATCTTTATAATACTACACACATATACAATCAGCCACAAATTAAAATGAATTAAAATTAGCAAAATGTAATTATCAGGCATTAATTAAATTTAATTAAAACACAATATGAAGTGCAAATAAATGACTTACTTTTTGAGGAATAAATTCCTGATTATGCGTAATTACATCTTTCATAAATTTCATTATATAATACCTACAATCATTGTTATTGGGTTGGAAAGAGCACTGTAAAAATATAATGCAATATTATATTAACTCTATTTATGAATAAAAATTGTTTACTAACAAAGTTTTAGTTAATTCATATATCAGTACCAGTATCATCTTCCAATGATAGCTAAGGTGAGGGTCAGCAGCTTTAGAATAGCTTAAGGAGACAGAGGTCCGATACACAGTCAAAGCACTAACAAAACAAATAGAAACTAACTACTTTTGGTTATTCAATCACATATGCAAATATTTACACATATGCATGTACGCTTACCTATTGAACAATATAACATATTAGAACGGTTTTGTGGAAAACCATCTCTTAAAGGATCCACATAGTAAATGCGAGGGCCTGAAGGTTCTGCTGGATTGATAACTATCAATATCCAATTGTGCCTAAAATATTTGAAAAAATTTGTTTCAACAATAATGGTATGATAAAAGTTAAGCAATAAACATAAAAATTGTACCACTAATAACTTACCCCATATTGTATGGCACTAAAAATAGCGTAGTTGGTTTTGCTCTCTTTCTAAAGTAATCTTTTAGATCATTATACTGCACATTTATATCTACTTTACCCCTATGATAGCCAACAAGATAAGGGTTGACAAATACAAATTGGACCATGGTTGTATCCATTAAGATTTCATTGTAAAAATGTCTGGTGTAAAACATTGTCATGAAAAACAAAAGAAAAGGAACGAGAAATATTAATAATTGTGATAAATGATAATGGTCAAGTACCTTATCCAGATGCTGATAGCTGAAGCACTAACCCAATCACGAGTACATATGTCGTGCACAACCTCGGCAGTAACATAATCAACTAGACCGCCAACATTGTAGAAATGTCTTTCAAGATGTCTTTCCCGTCCTCCTGCATCGATTAATTGTGGTGTAATTGATACTAATTGATCACCATATGAGGTTTGTCTTCTTTTTCTCTGTTGGCTAGCCAATGCTTTTGACTTGGGTTGTGTTGTCGAACACTTTGAGATCTTACCATAAGGTTGGATTTGTTTCTCTCTAGACCGTCCACCCTACGAAAATCAAAAAATTAAATCACAGTTTTAGATGGAAGTACGAATGAAAAGTGCAAGGAATTGTAAATGAACAACCTTTTCATATGGCTCAAGACCTATTGACGAAGCAACATAGCCACCTACAACATCTTTCACTATTATTTGCTCATCCCGAGATATGATTGATAAGAGGGCATCTTTATTTGTGCAGACGTCAACCCTTACTCGGAGTGTGTTGTTAGGCAATGGTGAATTATGCAATGTGTCCTTATCAGTATTGTAGGCAGCACCCACTGCAAGCATGTACTTCAAAGCTTGATCGGCATATAATTTGCATTGAAATTCGCCCTATAGAAAATAGAGTTAATATGTTATTGTTTACTAAATTATAATGTAACATAAAATTAAGTAGAGAAGAAATTAATTACCAAAGGAAAATGGACTTTAGGCATGGAAGTACAACTATTTTTGACACTTAGGCTATCACAAAAGGGAACATTTTGTGTTGGCCTACATTGCACTAACTGTTGTATTTGCGTTGTTAACAGTGCATTATGTTCTTGCATCAAACGCATTTGTTCTAAGAATTGTTCTTCTCGTTGTTCCTTGTAGCGTATTTGTTCTTGAAGTTCTTACATTTGATGCTTAAAACTAGTCATCTCATCACGCAGTTGGAAAACATCACTTCTATTAGAGCTCTTTTGACGTCTGAAGTATGCTGATGGAGTAACAGCAAAACCAGTACCCCGAACACGACCATCAAACTCTGGTATTCCTAGTGCTCTACTCAACAAATTGTCCTTGCCAACATAGCTTGCCAACGTAGGATCCTCTTGTGTCATTTATCGCTATTACAAAAAGAATTACAACAATATTATTTATTATATAAATCAAGTTAATATAAGCAAAGTCAATTATTTATTGTACGCATAATCCAATACTTACACAATATTCGGCTATTCTTCTTGCTTCCTCACTATAAATTTCACTTTTCTTATTTGTGACGCCGGTTACCCACATATCATGTCTTGGAATCAATGTAATATCTGAACTTGATTCTTCTATCTGCACAGCAAATTTAGTTGAAGTTAAATGATTTTCATACAATTTATCTACAAATGAAATAATCATTAATTCGTACCAGGTTTCTTTCTAACTGTGCGTATGAAACAGGTCCTTGTGTGTACCGGTATGCCATGTTTGTAGCGTTAGCTCTATTTTTCTCGCTCAACTCCTGCTTAGATCAAAATGATTCATATTAATATATAAATGTTAATTACAAATATGTACATTATAACTAATAACGAAAGTTAAACAAATTATATTATCAGGAATTCCTGAGTTGTATATGTTCTGATAAACTCATCCCACATTTCTTGAGTGACGGTTCCTTTATACAATGGATAAGGTGGTGTATCAATGATATTGTCATCATCATCCCTCAAGTAGTATTTGACAAGATCAAAACGAAACTTTCTCATAAGTGTTTTGGCTTTTCTTAGCATGAAGCTATTCCTATCATGATCAATAATAAAAATACTCTGTAACATTAATAAAAACATATATAATAAGTAAGATTTAATTTAAGTGAAACAAAGCAAACCGAACAATAATATAATTAATGTGTTACCTATACTTCATCCCAGATGTCATCCTCATAATTTTTTCTTGCCATTTTCAAGTTTTGAACTGTAATAGGGACTCTGTCTCGAACTGTAGTCCCTATCAAGTTATTTAATGAGGTACCGTTCTCGCCGAACGGGTTTCCCTTTTCATTCCATTCTAGTTGTAACTTGATTTCCTTACTTCTCAATTTGATCAATCTCGCTATAACTATTCTGCTACGTCTTACATTCGCCTCAAATCTTTGTCTACTAATGTTCTTAGGAACATCATCAGTTTTATCGTGTGGTAAGTCCATACTATTGGAAGTAAAATAAACCAAAACAAAATATCAGTGTACAATGTCAACCATGTCAATGAAAGCAAATTATTTTGAAATTTATAAAAACGTACATACAAGTAAAACAAGTCAAGGCACTCATTATCTTTTCCTTTTTCTGGTTTGATTTAAAATTTTATTCTTCAGATTCGTGTTAGATTGAGAAATGTGTTTCTCGTGACCCAAGTTCCCTCTTCATGATCATGTCTCAAGTATACGAGTCCATCTACATCTCCATCTCCATCTTTATCTCCATCTGCATCTGCATCTGCATCTATACCAATCTCTACTGACCACAAATTCTCAAATGAAGGATCATCATCATTGATGTTTGAATTTTCATTACTTTCAAAATCAACTTGTTCTTGACGATTTTTGTTGGATGAGAGTACAATAGACTAATTCTTTTTAGCAAGATCCGGAATGAAAAATGCTTGTTCAGCTTGTGCTGCTAAAATAAAAGGATCATCTTCAAACCAAACCTTAGAAAGGTCTACTTGAAAAAAGCCTAAGTCATCTATCTACAATCCACTGTTGTTGTTAACCCACTTATATTTGAAGACAGGGACCCTGAACATAAAGTAATCTAACTCCCATATGCGTTCAATGACACCAAAGTATGATATTGAGGCATAGATAGGGTATATGTCTTTAGCACTGGATCTATGCCAAGAATCAGCAACAAGTGTTACCCCACTATTCTGCATTGTGCTCTATGTATCATGGTCTTGTGTATAGAATGTGTAACCGTTGATTGCATAACCATTATAAGATAATACATTTAAGCTCGGTCCCTTCGACAACCACTTTAATTTTTTCAAAACTGAATCAGGATTCCGCTCCATCTCATCATTAATGCAATTTTTCAACCAGCCTGAAAATTGTTTATTGTGTTCTTTTGTTAACAAATTTTCATTCCTATCACCATGTACCAATCAAAGAGCATCCTTGTGTTCTTCTACATACGGTTCGACCTCATCAGTGTTATGTAGCATATACAAGTGGGCTTGCTCCCATTCAGTTGATGATATCATTATTACATCCCTCCCAGTTGTTCCTTTCCCTGATCTTTGCCCATCATGACGGGACTAAGGGATCATTATAGGGTCAACATTTGATAGAAAATCAGCACAGAAGTCACTTGCTTCTTTAACTATGTACCTTTCAATGATACAACCCTCTGGGCCATATAGAAAATCAGCACAGAGGTCACTTGCTTCTTCAACCATGTACCTTTCAACGATACAACCCTCCAGGCGATATCTACTTTTCACATACCCTTTTAATATTTTCATGAATCGCTCATTCGGGTACATCCATCTCAAGTACACTGGACTGCACAATTGAATCTCTTTGACCAAGTGTACGGTTAGATGTACCATAATGTCAAAAAAAGAAGGTGGAAAATACATTTCAAGTTCACACAGAGTACACCCAATCAGCCTTTACAAATCTTGTAACTTAGTTAAATCTACCACTTTACTGTAGATCAACTTGAAAAACATGCAAAGTTTAGTGATGGTGTTTCTTAAATTTTGGGGTAAAATGGATCATATACCAATCGGTAGGAAATTCTGCATGAGCACATGACAATCATGAGACTTGAAGTTCTTTAACTTCAACTCTTTCACTGATACAAGGTTCTTTATATTTGAAGAGTATCCCTTTGGAACTTTAATTCCTTGCAGAAACTCACAAAACAATTTCTTCTCTTTCCTCGACATAGTGTATGCAGCTGGCGGTAGGTAGGTACGATGCCCTTGCTCAATCAGTGCCAACTCTTCTCTAATTCATAAGTTCACCAAATCCAAACTCGAATTAACACTATCCTTGCTTTTTCTTTAGATATTGAGCAACGTGCCAATTAGACTATCGCAGATATTATTTTCTATGTGCATCACATCAAGAAAATGTCTCACATATAAAGAATTCTAATATGGAAGTTCAAAGAAAATAGACTTTTTCTTCCAACCACTTGTCTCGATTTGTTTTGCAAAAGGCTTGCCCAAATTGTTATCCAAGTCTTTTACCTTGGAATACACCTGGGCACTGGTCAACATCTTCGGTGGGCTACCTTCTTCTGAGTCACCGTTGAAAGGCTTTTTCCACTTCCTCCAACGATGTTGTGATGGTAAGAATCCCCGATGCCCCATGTAAACATTTTTCTTACAATGATGAAGTCGCACTGAATGAGTGTCATTTTCACATATAGGGCATGCACCATATCCTTTGACACTGTATCTCAACAAATTACCATAAGCAGGGAAACCATTAATTATGCCAAATAACATGACTTTCAAAGTGAAACTTTCTTCCATGTACCCATCATACACACTAACGCCTTCCTCCCAAAGCAGCTTTAAGTCATCAATTAAAGGAGCCAAGTATACATCTATATCATTCATAGGTTGCTTTGGCCCAGAAATTAATATGGACAACATCATAAACTTACATTTCGTGATCAAGTGTGGAGGAAGGTTATAAATCATCAATATCACTGGCCAAGTGCTATGTGTACTACTCTAAACATTGTGCAGATTAATTCCATCAGTTGACAGTATAAGGCAAAGGTTCCTTGCTTCATCCTCATGATCAATTTTTTTCCATTGAGGAGCATCTGTAGGGTTCCTGAGCTCTGTGTCTTTAATCCTTTCATCTGCATGCCATGTCAACTGCTTAGCAATCTCTGCATTACTGTACAGTCGCTTGAATCTCAGAATAATGGGAAAATACCATAGGACCTTCAAAGGACTCTTTCCTTTCTTCTTCCTATATCAAGATGCAGGCAATTCTCCAATGTTGCATACTCATTTCGAAATAATACGCAATCATTAGGACATGCATGTATCTTCTCATATCCCATGCTAGTTGTAGAGCAAAGAATTCGCTTTGCCTCGTATGTCTTGGTAGGAAGTACATTTTCTTCTGGAAGCATGCCTTGCAACAGTTCAAGCAGTGCGGTGAAACCCGAATCACTCAATCCGTAGCGAGATTTAAAGTTGTACAACTTAACACTGCTAGCAATCTTGTGTATTTAGTACTACCGGCATATAATGGTTTCTCTACATCACCTTTCAACTTCTCAAATTCGTTAGGGCAGTTATAATACACCCCTTCAACCACATTTAACATTTCTTCAAAACCATTATCTTCATCAAACATGTTTTGATCAAATTCATCCTAACCACCACTCGTGGTATGCACTCGATCACTATATGCATCGTTCGTCTCACCATGCCTTGTCCATCGTATATATGTTTGATCAATATCGCAATACACTAAATAATCTCATAAATCAAGTGGACTAATCCGCTTTCCAAAACAACAAGATAAGCAAGGACACAAGATTTTATCAGGATCTTTTGTGTGCTCACTTGCAAATGTAATAAAATTTTTCACCCTATCTATATATTTCCTTGAACATCGATTAGATGACATCCATTTACGATCCATCTATGCCTTCAATCTATTTTTTAAAAAAGTACATGGTTAGTTGTATGATTATTGAATTTACTAATTAATTTTATATTCTCTTACCAATTTTAAAATTAATTCTGAACATGAAATCTTCAAAATTGAAGCTTTCTAAGTCTTAAACCCTATGTTTTAATTGACAAATAATCCATTCATTATTCTCAGGCATTCTAATAATTTTTCACAACTCATAACGAAAGAAACCATATTTTCCACAACATATCATAGGTAAATTAGAAAACATTACAAGTCAACAAATAAAATACAAGTGTTAAGAATATATAAATAATTATTTTACTTATGCAACTAATACATAACAATAATTAGAACATCTACAAATTATAACTAACTATTATTAAATTCAACTAAAATCACATTTGTAAGCTAAAATTTAAAAAACATACCGTAAATAGAAGCTTCAATAGACTAATGAGCTGAAACTACAAACACAAATTAAACATAAAAAAATCAATAAAATATTAGTGGTTGTAAGTTATTTTTTTTAATAATAATAATGTGTACAAAAATCAATATATAACAAAATAAAATATGATTATCTTAAATCAAAAAATATGATTCAGAAAAAAAAAGAAAAAAAAGAAAATAAAGCAAAAAGGAAAGCATATATAATCCTAACATTTATTAAATTATTTTCAGCTCAATGTTGAGAATATAAAAAAAATTATTTTTGACTAGCTACATTGCCAATTATTCTTGGGTAGTCATAAATATGATGCATGAATACATACCTACATACATATATACATTAAACCCAACTCCTATTGGTTTATTTTTTTAATTATTTGTTAGTGTTGGTTTAATTTTAATCAAAAGTCCAGGATTGATTAGGTTTGGCCAAACCCATGTTGATGGGTGAGACTTATTATTTCACTGAGTAAAACATTAGGTCAGAGAGTGTAATATATAATCAACATATATATATACACATGCGTGTGATAAAAAAATAAGTAGAACAACCTGAAAAAAATTAGTTCAAATGCCTATAATGAATCACAATGCAAAAACACAATTCAAATAAATTAGAACTAAATTAGGAATATAAAAAAATAGAAAATAATCATCACTAAATTATATTGTTTTATTAATGGATCCAAACTAAATCCCCTGGTATTTATTATCAAACCAAAACCACTAGTATTTATTATTTTCTTGAAAAAAATCTAAAATAATCATCAATAAATTATTTTTATTGATTAACATGGAGATAAAAAAATAAATGATAAAATATTCATCAATAAATTGTATTTAATGATTATTGGATCCAAACTAAATTTCCTAATATTTATAATGTGTTTTGGCAAGATTCATATAGAGATAAAACAAAATTCAATTATAATGGAATATAAAAATAAAACGGCATTACTTAATGAAATTAATGGAGTTAATTACTTAAAAACAAAATGGAATTTAACGATGTTACTATGAGTATTAAAGAATAATATATAGATATAGATATTTTCTAAAAATATTATTAAAATATTTAATTTAATGCAGTTTAATGAATGGGAGATGAAATAAAAAGAAAAACTAAAAAAATCAGAAATAATTGAAGTATAAAAATATTTTCACTATTAAAAATAAAAAAATGATTACTTTTTTTGGAAATACAAAAATTAGAATAAAAATTAATTATAGAAATAAAAGTATATAAGAAATTACACTAACGGAATTGATGAAAAAATATTAGAGAATAAAAAAGTATCACACCGATTAAAATATCAACACTAATAAGGATCATCACATTCACACAAGTGCACAAGCTTAACGGATCATCACACAAATATTGGGCTTTCTGGGGTTATTACTAAATCTAAATATTATTTTTATTATTATCCTTTTTTATAAAATCTAAATTATATTCCTTTAAGAGTTTGTAGGAATATATTAGAAATAGGATATATAGATATCTTAATGAGATAACTTTACCTTTTTTTTGACTGAAAGGTATTATATTAACCAAAAGGAATATGTACAACGTTGTGAAACTAAACAGCAGCTACGTTGGCCAAAATAAACCGCAGCTATGTCAAACTTTACAAGCTATATGCCTTTGAAAGTTGAAAAACTTCTATTCATGTGTACTGCGTGCTAGCTAGAATTCTAATATGGGATACCATGCTATCTACTGAGTACTTTTCTTTTTTTTTTCTTATAATGTAACTTTACTTTTAAATTCATTATGTATTACAATTAGAACATAGATATTATTTGAAATAAAAAATTACAGAAATTATATGCCAACTAAAAAAAACAAGAAGAAGCACGTTGAACTTACAGTTTAATTGATCAGTACAGCGGAGTGGGGGACCACCTTGTCCATTGGTGACGCAATCTTCAGCGAGGAGGAGGAGGAAATTTGAGTAGTTGGAACCAACTGGAGTGGGGACCAAAAATGGAAGATAGTACAAAGAAAAGGGAACAATTGAGACAGGAGTGGGATGACAGTTGGAACAAAACAAAGAAGTAGATTTGATGATGAAGACGTGTGCACGTGTGAGTGTGTTTTTAAGTGTGAAGATGACAAGAAATGGAGAGTGGGCAGTGACAGTCGTCCAGCAAGAAGATGAGAAAGGGAAAGTGAGAGAGGAAGGGAATAATTAAAGTGGGATGGAGTCAAAATAAAAGAGGGGGAGGGGGTCACTACGCGGGAAAGGAAAAAAAATAAAGGGGGGGTAGGGAGAGTTGTGATTAGTGGGGAGCGGATAGTGTAATCCACATTGAAGGTAAAATTTTTTTTTTCCTGAAGGTTAAGTATAGCACCTGCAAAATTGTAGGCACCACAGTAGGGAAGACCAGCTTTGGCACTTTGTTGCCCAGGCACCACAGTTGGCCATGTGGGCCCACGTGTCGCACCTTCCTTGAGCATAGGCCCACATGTGGCGTCTTCCAAGGAAGGCTCCACACATGGCCCTACCACTAGCTGTGGCGCCTGGGCAATCTAGGCTCCACAGCTGGGCTGGACTGACCAAGGTAGGCGCCACACTTGGGGCTACCAGCTGTGGTCCCTAGAGGCCCAAGCGCCACAGTTGGTACCCAAAATTTAAAAAAAATATAAATATAAATAAAAAGGAAGCTGTGACACTTCTTTAAAGAAGGGCTACAAAATGTGTACCACCTTTCAGCCTTTTTGTAGTAGTGATAGTGGATTGAAATCTCAGGAGGAGCCTGGGGACTAGACGTAGGTCATCGTGGATTGGAACAAACCAGGATAAGTCACAGTTTGCATCTTCTCTTCCTAAAACTCTTATATTTCCAGTATATATGATTTCAATAACTGATTATGATTTTATATTTCATTACTTGCATACTTATTGATTTCATAAGATGCACAAAAGAATTTCAAAGTTGTTAAGTTTTTATAATACACCTAATGCACCCCCTCTTGGGTGTTAACCTATTCGAACATTTGGTATCAGAGCTAGTCTCTTGTTTAAAGGACTTAACCGTCAAAAGAGTTATCAATGGCTGATTTTTGGGTATTACTCGCTTTCAAAAGGTTTTGATTATACAATCCCACCCTATTTAAAAGATATCGATTTTTGGTTTTGGAAGGCTAAAATGACATCATTTGTAAAAGCCTTTGATTTTGATATGTGGAATGTCTTTACAAATGATTTTGATTTCAAACTTAGAAAGGGTTGGATTGAAAAAGAAAAGAAAATGCTTTCATTGAACATTAAAGCAATGAAAATTCTATATAGTGCTTTGACCAAGAATGATTTTGAGAAAATCAGATTTTGTTCTAATGCCAAAGATATTTGGGACACTCCTGATTCTATTTATGCTTCAAACAACTGTAATGAAGTTAAAAGTATTGACAGTTCATCAGAAA
Source organism: Inga leiocalycina (assembly GCA_963242795.1). Lineage (NCBI taxonomy): Eukaryota > Viridiplantae > Streptophyta > Magnoliopsida > Fabales > Fabaceae > Inga > Inga leiocalycina. The sequence continues at coordinate 42,376,742 of OY725328.1, read as the reverse complement.
CTGAGTTCTATATCTATAACTGCTGAACAATTAGAAGTCGAGAATGAAAAAAGAGAAATCATAGAACACTTCCATAATCTAGTCAACATAGAAGAATAAGAGGAAGATGATTCCCAAGAAGAGCTCATTACGGATGAATTTGATTAATCTTCCTCTGGAGCTCAAAATGCACATATGGTAAATAATTCCAATTCTTCTGGAGCTATTTTGAAAATTGATTTTCAAAATTTGCATAAAATTGTTCTTCAACCAATTATTGATTCTATTGAGAAAAGAAAAAATGTTTTCAATCATGATGGAAATTTATGTGGGAAGAAAGAACTTAGGCAAATTGATCATTTGAGATCATCTTTTATTGATCAATACAATACCTACACTGATTTTCAAAATTTACATAAAACTGTTCTTCAACCAATTATTGATTCTATTGAGAAAAGAAAAAATGTTTTCAATCATGCTGGAAATTCATGTGGGAAGAGAGAACTTAGGCAAATTGATCATTTGAGATCGTCTTTTATTGATCAATACAATACTTGCACTGATTTTCAAAATTTGCATAAAATTGTTCTTCAGCCAATTATTGATTCTATTGAGAAAAGAAAAAATGTTTTCAATCATGCTAGAAATTCATGTGGGAAGAGAGAACTTAGGCAAATTGATCATTTGAGATCGTCTTTTATTGATCAATACAATACTTGCATAGAATCTCATAATACACATCGTTATATAATTTGCAATTATTGTAGTAAATCAGGTCATATTTCTCACACTTGCTATATTAGGAGAAATTCTAATGTGAGAAATAATTTTGTTTGGGTTCCTAAAATGCAAGTGGGTTCAAATGCTAATGATCAAGGACCCAAAGCAAAGTGGGTACCAAAATGTCCATCCAATGTTTCATGTGTGCAGATTGATTCTAGAAAAAATGGACATAAGGGTACAGAGAAAATGAAGAAGATTCCAAGAGTTCCTAATCCACTTGAAAGGAGATTCACATCAATTAGGAGAACTCTCGAATCACCTATTGCTGGAACTACAAAGTCTAATAACAAAGAAAGGCAATGGACAATAGGAGGACATTTTACCTCAAGAATGAACTACCATAGATTACCATTCAACTACCTTGAGGAGAACAAGAGATGGAGGACCTCTCAAGATTCAAGGAAAAGACTTTTGGAGTCTATATTATATGAGAGAGTATTGCATGCACCCAAAGCTAGGAATTCAAAAGTCGAATATAACAGAAAAATGCATTGGGTAAAGAAATACAATCCTCCAAGTACCTAAAGCAAAGGTATATAATGGTAAAACCTCTTGCACTATTATCTTTAGTATTTATTGAGGTTTGTATCTTGTTACCTTAAGAATGAACATTGCAAACTTTCTTGAAAATATGGTTTTCACATCCCTTAGAAAGTTTATTTTGTAAATTTATTTACGAAGGGATTGCAATGTTTAGAAGTTTAGTTCTTTATGCATACATGCATATTTCAAAAATATCCCCTGTTATGAATAAAGTCATTGATTGATTCATTCTGCTCAAATTGGTTTGATTATCCTTAGAACATGTGAAATTTTTATCTTTATTCCTACATGCTAACAAGAAATGGATCTAAGCAAGTTTGGATACCAAGAAGAAAAAGAAATTTATACAGTTCTATAGGATAAGAAAGAGCTTTTCAAGGCTATGGCCACATGAAAACAAATTCATATTTTGGTGATGCTGAATTTTGGAGTTTGGATTTTGGTGCTGAGTGAGTGTGCAAAGGAGGAAAATCAATATTACTCCACCAAAACCAGGCAAGCTATTGCAAGGGCAAGAGGAATTACGGTGATATCTAATCCTTACCCTATACTTTGCTTATATGAATGATTTAATTTGGGTCATCAATATTTTTCAATTATTGTATTCCTTTAGCAATCAATCTTTGATTATCGTTAAATTATTTATATATTGCTAAATGAACCAAAAGTGTAATTGTAGCTAATTAATGTTTTAAAGTGCATAATCCAAAATTGTATTTTGGTTTCAATTCATCCTATTTATAAAAGTGCATACACATGGTTTGAAAAATTTTCATATTTTGTTTGCATTCAAACTAGTTTCAAAATTAGAAGTTATTATTTTTTGTCAAAAATGCTTCTAATATGACCACTAGGTTTTTCCCCTCATCGATCATAAATGTGCTATCTAGTGCTTGCACTCCTTAGTCTTTATTCTCTAATAAGTTAGACCTCATGTCTAACAATTTGATCATGTAAATGAGTGTCAAGCCTATCTCTAAGAAAAGAATTCAATTCATAAAAAGCCTTATTCCTAATACATAAGTTCTTATCGGTGGAGTTATTCCAAGCATTATGAATATTCATTAGCACATTAACCTTTGATATGATCTATCTTTGAATGTCTAGTGTCATGTACTTGAATCCTTGAGTTGAACGTTCTAATTCTTCAAGACAAAACTCTAAGAGTCAATCTTATCTCTTAGTCAATATCAAAGTCATTGTGCTTGTATATGTCTATCAAGCTAATCCTTTTTGGCTAATTATTTTTCCATATGACTTTTGCTCTTGGAAAATCTTTCAAACATGTTAACTCCAATGTTTAACATGTTATATTAGTTGTTCTCCAAGTGAAGCATTCTAATATATTTTTAAAGACTTCCACCATTTTTAACATGAGCATTGATTTTAAGCAAGTTTCAAAAATAAGTTTTGCATATATTCAAAATCTCAATTTTACAATGCATTGTCATGATTTGAAATTAGAAACAATTTGCAAACTTGATTAAATTCATGATTTATCATTTCATACAAGTTGGACATTATAGATGGATTCTCTACTTCCTTTGATCCAATTTACATGGATTGCATGAAAATATTTTCAATGACATATTTTCCATATAAGAGCAAGAGAGCTGTTATGTCTAATATTGAGTAGACCCAAGAAAAGTTGGATACCAAAGAATATATTTACTTTTACAGGATTGTCCATAAGAAGGATGCTCTGAGAAAAGAAGTGTTATTCGAATACTAACCACTGTATTACTATCTCAACCTGGTTGTTGACAACTATTCGAGTAGTAGAGTAACTATTCGAATACAACAGAAAGGTTTTGCAACAGCTTTATTCGGATAAATAGCAAACTATTCGAATAGTATAAAGTTTTCAGAAAACTATTCGAATAATTGATTCTCTATTCGAATGCAAAAACAGATTTTACAAAGAGACTATTTCAATAATGAACAGAGTATTCGAATAGTAGGATGATTTTTACAAAGCGTACAAAACCTATTCAAATAACAGAGTCACTATTCGAATACAAAAACAAGTTTTACAGTGAAGGTATTAAAATAGTGTACTTATTATTCAAATAGTAGAAGACTATCTTCAAATGTTACTTCAGGGATATATTCAAATACTACTCAATCTTGAAAAATCTATTGGAATATTGTAAAGGTTATTTGAATATTAAAACATATTTGTCAAAAGGGACTATTCAAATAGTAGTATAGTTTTTACAAAGTATATGGCACATTATTCGAATACTCATGTTACTATCCGAATACAAAAGAAAGGATTACAAATGGACTATTCGAATAATCAACAGAGTATTTGAATAGTATTACTTTCCTTCAGAGCTTGGAAAGGAACTATCTGAATAATAGAATCACTGTCCGAATACAATGGCAAGATTGGCAATAAAAGTATTCGAATAGTAAAGATTATATCAGATTTCAATTTAAAAGACTATTCGAATACTACTCATACTATTCGAATAGTGACAGTAATTATTTTTGACAAACTAATCGAAGACTTTGAATACCATTCGAATAGAATAATTTTTTTCTTGTATTTGATTAACCAAAGTTCTATTTGAATAATTTTAATTCTAACTGCAAAATGATTATTCGAATACTAAGAATAATAAACTCTTGATATTCCACAAAAAGGAAGAGTATTAGAATACTAAATTTTCTATCCGAATACACCAAGGAGCCAAAGATAGAAGACTATCTGAATAGTAGTATACTATTCGAATAAAACAAGTGGGTGAACGGATCTAAAGAAACTGTCCGAATACTACTCCTTCTATTTTGATAACAAGAGTTACAAATGAATAGAGACTATTTGAATACTCTGTCTACTATTTAAATAGTTGAGGCGATCAAGGAAAAAGACAAGGGATCAGTAAACACATCATCTTATGATCCATCCACTGAGAGCGAGTGTAACCCCAATCCGTAATTATATCAGAAATATGCGATTTAAAGTGAAATAGAGACCAATAAGAAACAAAAATATTTCAAAATCCCATCTTCACGAAAGGGTTTTCACAAATACCTTTTGAAATATAATTAACCCGGTCTCATATTCAAATTTCGAATACAATTACTATGCGAAGATAAATCACATTTATACCAATATCAGAGTGCACAACATAATAATCATCCCGGTAATCTCGGGTTCTTACCTTCACAAAAGATACACAGGGTGTAACCCCCTCACGGCAATCACATCCGGATTTCAAATTATGATGTGAAATAGAGACCAATAAAACAAAATCACAACTTATGATCCCACATCCAAGAGATGGGGTATTTCAAAATCTTTTCAAAACATATATATATTCTTGGTCTCACATTCACGTGCGGATATAACTACTTGAGAAATCAGAGTACATAATAAATATCAAAGTGCGGAAACCAAAATCCCGGCAAACCCCGGGTTACTACATATATCATGGGTTTAGTTGTTTTCCCATAAAGGGGATTACACGATCAACTAATCATTTACATTTAATGTACATTCGGAAATCCCGAATCCAAAATGAAGATAACCAACTATCCCAAAAGCCTGAATGTCCCTAAGAGATCCTAACCACTCCGGGTTGGTCGCTTCTCCTTCGAGCCACTTGCCCTATCTGAAAAGATTAGTCATATGGAGGAATGAGATTCTAAAGAATCCCAGAGCAACAACTCACTCATACGATATATAAACATAAAGCATGTATGTTCATCATAAACAGCAGCTTCACAATGATCTCTGGCTCACGCCACATACGACAGCACTCACGGCTGTATTCACAATGCACTACGCCCACTTTCGTGGTGAACACTATGCCAGCTTTCGCTGTAATCACTATGCACAACGCCCGCTTTCGCGGTGAACACTATGTAGCAGCAACACAAAGCACAAAGCACCACAAAGCATCTCAACGCACGATGTATCACTATGCTCCACAAAGTATCTCAATGCACAAGGTATCACAAAGCAGTAGCAGCAACATCCACACAATGAATGACAGACAAACATACAATACATTTACACAAAGTATAAGAGAGGAGTCGCTACCTGTATCTTTCCTGACAATCTTTGGCACAGTAGGCTCACGCGTTCGGCAGATATCAAATCCTATACCAAATTAGGGACAAATGATCAATCTCTTCTCCAATTACTTAATCCCATAATACACTAAGTTGGTTATCATTTAGGACTCCTAAGAGGCCACAAATGTCTCTAATGAAAGCCCTAAAAGGTTGGGAAACAATAGGTTGAAGGTCACTTTTCGAAAACACTAAGTGCTGGAACACAGGCTTGGGCCCCGGCCCACCATTCCTTGGGCCGCGGCCCAAATATGGTCAGAAGGTCTTGGGCTGCGGCCCACCACTCATGGGCCGCGGCCCAAAACAGGCCAGAAAGGTTTGGGCCGCGGCCCGCCACTCATGGGCCGCGGCCCAGAAGTTTCCTGACTCTGGGCTGAACTTTGAAAAAACATAACTAATTCTAGAAAAATCGAAACGGAGTGATTCCAAAGCCAAATGAAAGGTATATGAGTCCTCTTTCAAGGAAAAATATAGCCCATCACTGGAAATCACTACACAAATACAGAATTATCAAAAACTACACACTACTCCCAAAACAGAGTTCTGTTTCCATTCCAAACTTTGGACAGCCATAACTCACAGAATTCTCAACGAAATGACACAAAATATATGACCATTTTGAAGCTTGGGATGTGAACTTTAAGACTGGAAAGTTTCATAATTTTCCAATACCATTTGGTCACTCAAAACGCTCGTCCAAACTGACAGCGAAAAAACGGAGCTTAAACAAGACAGAATTTCCCACTTTTCCCAAGTGACCCAAATGAATCCCAATCAATTTCTATCTATCCAACATGTGTCAAATGTTCATATACCACCAAACTAAATCATTTCCAATCAACAATCATAATGAAACTCCTAAAATCCACATTTGGTGCAAATTAGGGCAAAATTCCAGATTTCATCAACTTAGCCAAAGATCACAAACAACATATCAAAATGCTCTAAATGCCTACCTCTTTACTTTGCCCAATCAAGAACTTTGATTCCTCTACTTCCAATTTCGAGCAAGTCACCAAACACCACTTCTCAAGATTCTACCACCATCACAATGTAGCTCTCAATGAGACACACCATATTAACAAAGAGGATTGGAGCAAAGGAGAGTCACAACTCACCAAAATCAAAGCTTTCTTCTTCTCTTCCAAGCTCAAACCAGCGCCAGAAATGGAGGAAGGAGAAAGAGAAAATGAGAGAGAGAAATGGGAGGAGGATGATGAAATGAATTTTCTTTCCCTTGTGCACACACTTTACCGATGGAGAGAGAGAGAATGAGGGAAAAAGTGAAGCTTTGTCTTCTAGTAGCCTCATCCAACCACTACCACAATGCCACATGTCCATATCTCAAGCACTCCATCAAAGAGCTCACATAAACTCAATGTATAGGATTCCGACCCATCAATAATGAATCTCAACCCTTGATCTCAAATTTACATCATATTAATTCCAAAATATTTAATTACACAATTTTATAATCAATCTCAATGCCATTAGCCCTTAATTATATATTGGGATATTACAATTCTCCCCCCGTCAAATAAATTTCGTCCTCGAAATTTCTACACCCCTTGAGCCAAAAACTCCGGATATCGCCTTCGCAAATCTTCTTCTGCTTCCCAAGTTGCTTCCCGTTGGGTCATACCCTTCCAGATCACCTTCACATAAGGAATGCTCCGGTGTCTGAGCCGACGTTCCTCTCGTTCAATTATCCGCTCTGGCTCCACCGCATACGTGAAGTTATCTCGCAACTCCACATTTTCATACTCAACGACATGAGATGGATCCGGTTGATACTTCTTCAATTGGGAAACATGAAATACATCATGGAGTCTGCTCAAGCTCGGAGGTAGGGCCATACGATAAGCAACAGGCCCAATCCTATCAAGGATCTCAAAAGGACCTATATACCTCGGGCTCAGCTTCTTTCGTTTGATTGCTCGCCCAATACCGGTGACAGGAGATACTCTCAAGAACACATGGTCACCAACCTCAAACTCTAGAGGTCTTCTCCTCTTGTCCGCATAACTTTTCTGCCGACACTGAGCTGCAAGAAGCCTCTTACGAATGATTCGAATCTGGGCTGAGGTTTGATCCACCAGATCTGGCCCATAGAGTTTCCTCTCGGACAACTCATTCCAACACAATGGCGATTGGCATTTTCTTCCATACAACGCTTCATACGGCGCCATCTGAATGCTCGCATGATAGCTATTGTTGTAAGCAAACTCCGCAAGTGGAAGAAAACGATCCCAACTCCCTTTGAAGTCAAGAACACATGCCCGCAACATATCCTCTAAGGTCTGAATAGTCCTCTCTGACTGACCATCTGTCTGAGGGTGATAGGCTGTACTGAATCTCAATTGAGTACCCAGTGCCTCATGCAATGCCTTCCAGAATCTCGAGGTGAAACGGGGATCTCGATCAGAGATGATATTCTTCGGTATGCCATGGAGCTTCACAATTTCACGAACATAAATCTCTGCTAGCTTGTCCGGAGAGTAACTAGCCTTGATCGATAAGAAGTGCGCTGACTTCGTTAATCGGTCCACAATGACCCAGATCGCATCATAATTCCTGATCTTGGGCAATCCCACAACAAGATCCATGGTCACACTTTCCCATTTCCATTCCGGAATCTCGGGACTCTGAAGTAAACCCGGTGGTCTCTGGTGTTCAATCTTCACTTTTTGACACGTGAGACACCTCGCCACATATTTCGTCACATCACTCTTCATACCCTGCCACCAATACTCGGATTTCAAGTTATGGTACATCTTGGTCATACCAGGATGAAGAGTGTACTGGCTCTTATGCGCCTCATCTAAGATCTTCTGTCTCAACTCCGCCTTAAGTAGAATACAAATTCTCTTCTGATAACGAATCAATCCACTAGGCGACACATCATAGCCCTGAGCTTCACCACGCTCTATTCTGGCTAGATTACGCTGAATCCAGTCATCTTGCCTCTGAGCTTCTTCAATCTCAGCTCTCAAGTCACTTTCCCCTTGGGAAACATTATAGTTGGCACAGATGATCTGGTTCGACAGATTCATATCACGAAAATCCGCAATCAACTTCCCCTCGTGTATCATCATAGCTGCCACAACCACAGTCTTCCGACTAAGAGCATCAGCAACTACATTTGCCTTACCCGGATGATATTTTATTTCCAGGTTGTAGTCCTTAAGCAATTCCATCCAACGCCGTTGTCTCATATTCAATTCTTTCTGATCATACAGATACTTGAGACTCTTGTGGTCGCAGTACAGTTCCACAGTCACACCATACAGGTAATGACGCCAAATCTTCAATGCAAACACTATGGCCGCAAGCTCCAGATCATGTGTGGGATAGTTCAATTCATGAGGTTTGAGCTGTCGAGAGGCGTAGGCCACCACACGTCCCTGCTGTAATACCCCGAATTTTGAGACTCGAGGCTAGAGAATAAGCCTGAGATTAGTGGATTGCTAAGCCCCGGTTTAGCAAGATCCCAAATTGTGATTGGGGGTTAATGACTACAAAAGTGGACGTGGTTAGTGATTAATGAACCCTTTTAGAGAAAAGTGGATTGTAGTTGTAACACCCCGAATTTCGAGACTCGAGGCTAGAGAATAAGCCTGAGATTAGTGGATTGCTAAGCCCCGGTTTAGCAAGATCCCAAATTGTGATTGGGGGTTAATGACTACAAAAGTGGATCGAGGATGGAGTAATCAATCAAAGGCGACAGGACTCGTTCGGGTTGTAATCTTGTGATAGGGGGTTATCAATGCATGATTGGGATTAAGTATATTTGGATATATAATTGTGTAGGTTGGAATGTATATTCGAGTATGTATTTGATATGAGAATTTGTGTAATCCCCATATGAGGGCTTGTAGGGGCGAATATGCCCTATAAGGCTTTGAGTTAATGTATGGAACCCGGGATTGCCGGGATTATATTGTGTACTCTGATTTCCCATGAATGTGATATTCCGCGTAGTAATTGTATTCGGAATGTGACTGTGAGACCAAGTTATCAATGATTTTGAAAGGCATTTATGAAAACCCCGTCTGGTAGATGGGTTTGCAATTTGTTATTTGTTTATTATTGGTCTCTATTTCACTTTAATCGTTTATTTCGGACAGGGGTAGTAGGAGATTCCTATGGGACTCCTATTGAGTCACCCTGACATTGTGAAGGCACAGATGAGGATAAAGACCTTAGAGTGTGCAGCGGAAGCGTGGTGAACGTGATGTTTGAGAATTGTGTTGAGCAGAAGCTCGCATTTGCAGAAAGTGCAATGTGTTAATAATGGCTTCGGGAAGTAAAACTTCGAAGTCTAGATTAATTTATGAGAAGGGGTCTTGAAGGATCCCAGTATGTGAAAAGAATTCGTGATGTTGAAGGTGAAGTTGTTAATATGCCTGGTTCCAGCTTGTTATGATTGTGCACTGTGAGTCCATCTCCATAGTTGGGCTGGATCAGGTTGGTCTGGTGGGCTGCGCCTGGTAGGCGTAGGCTCAGGATGTGACTGATATTTGTGAGTCTCTCACCTGCGGCCGCATGGGGTGAATCCTATGGCGAAGGACCGTTCCGCTGGGGCGGTAGTTACGGGGGATTGACTATTTGTGAGCCGCGAGGCTATGTATATGCACTGCCACGCCAATAGTCCCTGAGTAGCTAACAACAGTTCGGGTAAAGACTGTGTGTCTTCCCGGCGGAGAAAGGGGATGAGGGTGGAGTGTGATGTGGAAGCCGAAAGGCTATGTGTGAGCACCGCTACGCCAATAGTCCCTGAGTAGCTAACAACAGTTCGGGTAAAGACTGTGTGTTTTCCCGGCGGAGAAAGGGGATGAGGGTGGAGTTTGATGTGGAAGCCGAAAGGCTATGTGTGAGCACCGCTACGCCAATAGTCCCTGAGTAGCTAGCAACGGTTCGGGTTAGACTGTGTGTTTTCCCAGCAGAGAAAGGGGATGAGGGTAGGGTGTGATTATGGATCTACTATTGTGAGCCTGAATGGCTATGTGTGTGCACTGCCACGTCAATAGTCCCTGAGTAGCTAACAACGGTTCGGGTAAAGACTGTGTGTCTTCTCGGCGGAGAAAGGGGATGAGAGTGGAGTGTGATTGTGAATCTGTGACAGTTGTGAATAAGCTGGGACTGAGGTATAGTTGTGTAATAGAGCAGAACTGATTCAGCTTATGGCTAATTTGACTACATGATCGGGGGTTCTCTATTCTGAGGGCACTACCCTGGCATGGCCAGCCTGGCTAGCCACCACGTTGGTTGCACCGGTGTTGACCCAAGGCCGAAAGGCGGTGCATAAAATTAGAATCTGCAATGTACGTTTGATAAGGAAGTGGATTTTCCTGTGAGTCCTGGGTGAAATGTGAGTAACCCAGCCACTGTCACGGGGCATCCCCAGCGGGGGGTAAAACCGGGGTGGGCACCACCAGCACGGGGCATCCCTAGAGGGGGTAAAACCGGGGTAGGTGTGACAATAATTGAGTAACCTAGCCACCGTCGCGGGGCATCCCCAGCGAGGGGTAAAACCAGGGTGGGCACCACCGGCACGGGGCATCCCTAGAGGGGGTAAAACCGGGGTGGGTGTGACAATAAAAGGCGCATGGATAGAAGAGACTGAGACTCTAGGTGGGCCATTATGGTAGGGTGCTTCGGATAGAAGAGATTGAGATTCCGGAGTGACTTGATGCGATTGTGGTTGAGACCTAAAAGTCCCGGTTACCACTAGCGGAGTCACTGGTGGGTGTGCGGATGAGGGCGACACCATGAAATTTGATACAGAAGTATATTGTGTTGATACCCAAAAGTCTCGGTTACCACTAGCGGAGTCACTGGTGGGTGTACGGGTGAGGGCGACACCGTGAAAGTTGATACAGAAGTATATTGTGTTGATACCCAAAAGTCTCGGTTACCACTAGCGGAGTCACTGGTGGGTGTACGGGTGAGGGCGACACCGTGAAAGTTGATACAGAAGTAATATTGTGTTGATACCCAAAAGTCCTGGTTACCACTAGTGGAGTTACTGGTGGGTGTACGGGTGAGGGTAAGGTTCTGAATGCGAATGCAGCGGAAGAGTTTGTGTATACAGCTAAGGCTGTTGTTTGATGTATTGACGTTGTGGTGTTTTGAGGTTACTCCCGGAAGGGGTAACTAGATTGAGTTAAGCAGAATGGTGGCCTATGCCGCCCAACTATCAAGATCTTATGATATGTCTCATAAGTTAGAGCCTCCAGATATCGAGATGCACTAGCCACTCATGAATTAAGGGGCTTGTGATGATTGTGGTTATGTTATGATGGTTTTGTGCCAATCGTATGTGGAAGCGATTGCAACTGTTTGGCAAAAAAATATGGTGATTTGGTTTGTGTGGCAATCGTGAAATGGGCCGATTGCAGTTTGGGGCAATTGAGTTGCATTCATTGTTTGCGATTCTTGTGAGAATCGGATTTGTGGAGTATCATTTGTGTGTGGGTGGTCTAGAGGAGACCGTCCCAATATGAAATGAATTGTGAAACGGAAGCTGTCGTGAAGAAGCATCCGTAGTTTTTGGATTAAGTGGTATGACAAATTTCGAGGACGAAATTTATTGAACGGGGGGAGAAATGTAATACCCCGAATTTTGAGACTCGAGGCTAGAGAATAAGCCTGAGATTAGTGGATTGCTAAGCCCCGGTTTAGCAAGATCCCAAATTGTGATTGGGGGTTAATGACTACAAAAGTGGACGTGGTTAGTGATTAATGAACCCTTTTAGAGAAAAGTGGATTGTAGTTGTAACACCCCGAATTTCGAGACTCGAGGCTAGAGAATAAGCCTGAGATTAGTGGATTGCTAAGCCCCGGTTTAGCAAGATCCCAAATTGTGATTGGGGGTTAATGACTACAAAAGTGGATCGAGGATGGAGTAATCAATCAAAGGCGACAGGACTCGTTCGGGTTGTAATCTTGTGATAGGGGGTTATCAATGCATGATTGGGATTAAGTATATTTGGATATATAATTGTGTAGGTTGGAATGTATATTCGAGTATGTATTTGATATGAGAATTTGTGTAATCCCCATATGAGGGCTTGTAGGGGCGAATATGCCCTATAAGGCTTTGAGTTAATGTATGGAACCCGGGATTGCCGGGATTATATTGTGTACTCTGATTTCCCATGAATGTGATATTCCGCGTAGTAATTGTATTCGGAATGTGACTGTGAGACCAAGTTATCAATGATTTTGAAAGGCATTTATGAAAACCCCGTCTGGTAGATGGGTTTGCAATTTGTTATTTGTTTATTATTGGTCTCTATTTCACTTTAATTGCGTATTTCGGATATAATTACGGCAGGGGGTTACACCTGCTGCATAAGGACACACCCTAATCCCTGCCCACTGGCATCAGAATACACAACGTAAGTCAAACTGGGATCAGGTAAAATCAACACAGGTGCCGTAGTCAACCTCTGTTTCAGCTCCACAAAGCAATTATCACAATGTTCATCCCATACATATGGCTGATCCTTTCTCGTGAGCTTGGTCATCGGCAACGCAATGCGGGAGAAATTCTGAATGAATCTCCGATAATAACCAGCAAGACCCAGAAAACTGCGTATCTCAGCAACAGTTTCTGGCCTCTTCCAGTTCAGTACTGCTTCCACCTTACTAGGATCCACAGAGACCCCTTCTTGCGAGATAACATGGCCTAGGAATCTCACTTCCGATAGCCAAAACTCACACTTACTCAATTTAGCATAGAGTTGCTTTTCACGCAATGTGTTCAACACAATTCTCAAATGATGCTCGTGCTCTTCTCTACTCTTAGAGTATATCAAAATATCATCAATAAATACCACAATGAATTGATCCAAATATTGTCGGAAAATACGGTTCATGTAATCCATGAATACCGCAGGCGCATTTGTCAATCCAAATGGCATCACTAAGAACTCATAATGACCATACCTGGTCCGGAAAGCAGTCTTCGGAACATCTTCCGCTTTCACACGCAGCTGATGATACCCCGACCTCAGATCAATTTTCGAAAACACACATGCACCAGATAGTTGATCTAAGAGATCATCGATTCTAGGGAGAGGGTACTTATTCTTGATGGTAACCTTATTCAACTCTCTATAGTCAATGCACAAACGAAGACTCCCGTCTTTCTTTTTCACAAACAAAACTGGAGCACCCCAAGGCGACACACTGGGTCTAATAAACCCTTTCTCAAGCAAATCTTCAATCTGCTTCTTCAATTCCGCCATTTCATTTGGAGCCATACGATATGGGGCTTTGGATATCGAACCCGCTCCAGGCACAATGTCAATCGGAAATTGAACTTCCCTCTCAGGAGGTAATCCACTTAAGTCATCCGGAAAAACCTCAGGGAATTCATTCACTATGGGTATACTACTCAAAGACTCACTGGTTTCTCCTTGTACAGAAAAGAAAACCATATACCCCTGACAACCCTTTTGCAAATATTTCTCAGCCTTAGCTGTCGAAAGGAAATTCAAACCGGCATTTTCGCCCTCAATGCTCTGAGAAACAGGATACACTATCCTTTTATTCCCACAATCTAACAACACATTATTAGCTCTCAACCAATCAAAACCCAAAATGACTTCCAATTGGCAGAGCGGCAAACAAATTAAATCTACTACAGATTCATGACCCTCAACAGTTACAACACAGTTTAGACAAGCTTCTGTAGTCACAGTCTTAACACCCATTGGTGTTGACACAATCAATTCGAATGGCAACTTATGCACATTCATTCCCAGACGCTTTACACAAGCATAAGCAATAAAGGAGTGACTTGCACCCGAATCAAATAACGCTTGTAACACAATGCCATGGATAAGGACTTTACCTTGTATCAGCTCTGGGGATTTCCGGGCCTCTTCATGAGTCATAGCAAATACTCGGCCCTGAGTCCTCTGTCTCTGCTCTGGTCGTGGCTGTCTACACTCAACAGATGTATGCCCCACTTGCTTACAATTAAAGCAAATCACCCGACCATCACAAGTCTTGCCATGATGTGGCTGGTTGCAACGAGGACATGTCCATACACTAGGAGCTCTCTGCTGATCACGACTCCCAGACTGATAAGGCTTCTTACTACCCCCTTTATATGAAGAGGATGATCCAGAGCCCTTCCGCTTCTGAGAAGAACCACCCTTACTAGGCTCACTATGACCACCACCAGCCTTAGCCGGATACAACTCTCTAAGATTGCTCTCAGTGATCCGACATTCTTCAACGGCCTTGTTGAACTTGGAAAACTGATGGGTGGCGAGTCTCTTTCTCATATCACGCCTTAAACCCCGAATTAACATGTCTGAGCTCAACTCCTCATCATCCATTTTCTGAAGATAAGAGGAATATCGGGATAGGCGGGTAAATCGGGACAAATATTCGTCAAAAGACTCGGCGTCCCCTTGCTTGATATTCAGAAACTCGGTTTCCTTCTCAAGCCTCACTGACTTGGGAAAATATTTCTCGTTGAAGTGTTGTTGGAACACCTCCCAAGTCAATGGTTCATTCTTTAACCGCAATGATAAGGCAATGTTACGCCACCAACGATCAGCATCGCCTTCAAGCTTGTACACCGCTAGTTTGGCTTTCACCTCGGAGGGACACACTAAGACTTCGAAAATCTTCTCAAGACGATGTAGCCAATCTTCAGCCGTCTGAGGATCAAACCTCCCTTTAAATGCCGGAGGTAGTTGCTTACAGAATTTGGAGACCCAATACTCAAGGTCTCGTTCCTCCCTGGCTGGCACTCCATGGGATTCTTGGTTCGGAATCACATGAGGAGGGGATCCAAGTGGTCGTGCCGACCCTTCAGCAGTCTCTTCCCGGGTTTCCTCTCGAGTTTCCTCATGAGTAGACTGACCCCGGCCCTCATTGTTCTTGGCCTTTTCAGCTCTGAGCTCTTCTCTAAGCTCCGCTATCATATCTCGTTGGTCCTTTATCAGGCCCATCAACTCTTGCATTGGGTCCGGTGGATTGTCATTAACCACTTCCACATCAGGGTCTATTCGCTGTCCACTGGGACGACCCCTTGTCTTTTTCATTCTACAAATCATTCACTAAGTCAATCCCTCAGATAATGTATACACATTGTTCATAATTCTCATATATATCCCTAACACAGAGCACATATGTGTATACAATAATCATTCACAGATGATCTATTATCACTAAGAACACACTATGGGAGCTATCCTAGCAAACTCTACCCTTGCCAGGAACTACATGCTCTGATACCAAAAATGTAACCCCCTCACGGCAATCACATCCGGATTTCAAATTATGATGTGAAATAGAGACCAATAAAACAAAATCACAACTTATGATCCCACATCCAAGAGATGGGGTATTTCAAAATCTTTTCAAAACATATATATATTCTTGGTCTCACATTCACGTGCGGATATAACTACTTGAGAAATCAGAGTACATAATAAATATCAAAGTGCGGAAACCAAAATCCCGGCAAACCCCGGGTTACTACATATATCATGGGTTTAGTTGTTTTCCCATAAAGGGGATTACACGATCAACTAATCATTTACATTTAATGTACATTCGGAAATCCCGAATCCAAAATGAAGATAACCAACTATCCCAAAAGCCTGAATGTCCCTAAGAGATCCTAACCACTCCGGGTTGGTCGCTTCTCCTTCGAGCCACTTGCCCTATCTGAAAAGATTAGTCATATGGAGGAATGAGATTCTAAAGAATCCCAGAGCAACAACTCACTCATACGATATATAAACATAAAGCATGTATGTTCATCATAAACAGCAGCTTCACAATGATCTCTGGCTCACGCCACATACGACAGCACTCACGGCTGTATTCACAATGCACTACGCCCACTTTCGTGGTGAACACTATGCCAGCTTTCGCTGTAATCACTATGCACAACGCCCGCTTTCGCGGTGAACACTATGTAGCAGCAACACAAAGCACAAAGCACCACAAAGCATCTCAACGCACGATGTATCACTATGCTCCACAAAGTATCTCAATGCACAAGGTATCACAAAGCAGTAGCAGCAACATCCACACAATGAATGACAGACAAACATACAATACATTTACACAAAGTATAAGAGAGGAGTCGCTACCTGTATCTTTCCTGACAATCTTTGGCACAGTAGGCTCACGCGTTCGGCAGATATCAAATCCTATACCAAATTAGGGACAAATGATCAATCTCTTCTCCAATTACTTAATCCCATAATACACTAAGTTGGTTATCATTTAGGACTCCTAAGAGGCCACAAATGTCTCTAATGAAAGCCCTAAAAGGTTGGGAAACAATAGGTTGAAGGTCACTTTTCGAAAACACTAAGTGCTGGAACACAGGCTTGGGCCCCGGCCCACCATTCCTTGGGCCGCGGCCCAAATATGGTCAGAAGGTCTTGGGCTGCGGCCCACCACTCATGGGCCGCGGCCCAAAACAGGCCAGAAAGGTTTGGGCCGCGGCCCGCCACTCATGGGCCGCGGCCCAGAAGTTTCCTGACTCTGGGCTGAACTTTGAAAAAACATAACTAATTCTAGAAAAATCGAAACGGAGTGATTCCAAAGCCAAATGAAAGGTATATGAGTCCTCTTTCAAGGAAAAATATAGCCCATCACTGGAAATCACTACACAAATACAGAATTATCAAAAACTACACACTACTCCCAAAACAGAGTTCTGTTTCCATTCCAAACTTTGGACAGCCATAACTCACAGAATTCTCAACGAAATGACACAAAATATATGACCATTTTGAAGCTTGGGATGTGAACTTTAAGACTGGAAAGTTTCATAATTTTCCAATACCATTTGGTCACTCAAAACGCTCGTCCAAACTGACAGCGAAAAAACGGAGCTTAAACAAGACAGAATTTCCCACTTTTCCCAAGTGACCCAAATGAATCCCAATCAATTTCTATCTATCCAACATGTGTCAAATGTTCATATACCACCAAACTAAATCATTTCCAATCAACAATCATAATGAAACTCCTAAAATCCACATTTGGTGCAAATTAGGGCAAAATTCCAGATTTCATCAACTTAGCCAAAGATCACAAACAACATATCAAAATGCTCTAAATGCCTACCTCTTTACTTTGCCCAATCAAGAACTTTGATTCCTCTACTTCCAATTTCGAGCAAGTCACCAAACACCACTTCTCAAGATTCTACCACCATCACAATGTAGCTCTCAATGAGACACACCATATTAACAAAGAGGATTGGAGCAAAGGAGAGTCACAACTCACCAAAATCAAAGCTTTCTTCTTCTCTTCCAAGCTCAAACCAGCGCCAGAAATGGAGGAAGGAGAAAGAGAAAATGAGAGAGAGAAATGGGAGGAGGATGATGAAATGAATTTTCTTTCCCTTGTGCACACACTTTACCGATGGAGAGAGAGAGAATGAGGGAAAAAGTGAAGCTTTGTCTTCTAGTAGCTTCATCCAACCACTACCACAATGCCACATGTCCATATCTCAAGCACTCCATCAAAGAGCTCACATAAACTCAATGTATAGGATTCCGACCCATCAATAATGAATCTCAACCCTTGATCTCAAATTTACATCATATTAATTCCAAAATATTTAATTACACAATTTTATAATCAATCTCAATGCCATTAGCCCTTAATTATATATTGGGATATTACACAGGGCACAATTGCCCATTACAATTCTTCAAATGGGGATTACACGATTCTCCTCAAATACATATACAAATACCCAAATTCTCATTCCAAATACATAATCAAATATTCTCATCCAAACATATATTCAAATATACATTCCACAATATGTACAACCCATATCCAAATACGAATACAAATCATCCCAATTATGATAACCAACTATCAAGACCCACTACTACAAAAAGGTTGAAAGGTGGCGCACATATTGTGGCCCTTACTTAATGAAGTGCCACAGCTGCTTATTTATTTATTTTTTATTTTATGTTTTTTTTACCAGCTGTAGCGCCTAGGAGGCTAGGTGCCACAACTGGGGAGGCTAAGTGTGGCGCCTGCCAAGACAGGGGCCACACATCACTAGGTGGGACCAGCTATGGCACCTGGCGTAGTTTTTGTCAGGTGTGGCGATTGCCTGGCCAGGTGCCACACTTGACCCTTTTTTTTAAAAAATATTTTTTGGTCAGGTGTGGCGCCTGCCTGGCCAAGAGCCACACGTGACCAATATTTAAATTAAAAAAAAATATTTTTGGTCAGATGTGGCGCCTGCCTGGTCAGGGGCCACACTTGACCCATGTTTTAAATAAAAATTTTTTTTGATTTCATATCCCTTCCCCACCAATCAGAATTCATCCCGCCCCCCATCCTTAACTTTTCACTTTCCCGCCTCCCCCCTCCATCTCTTTCCCTACCTTTAATTATTCCCTCCTCTCACTTTCCCTTTCATCTGCGTGCACCCTGTACCTCCATTTTCATCTTCACATCTTAAAAATACACCCATACACACACACGTCTTTGTTTTGTTCCAACTGCCATCCCCACTCCTGTCCCTATTATTCCCTTTTCTTTGTATTGTCTTCCACTTTTGGTCCCCACTTCATTTGGTAGCTCAAATTTCTTCCTGCCCTCACTCAAGATTGCGTCACCAACGGCAATTACGTGGTCCCCCACTCCACTGCACTGATCAACCTGTAAGTTCAACTTGCTTCTTCTTCTTCTTCTTTTTTCAGGTTGTTCTACTCTTTTTTATGGCATGCGATAGTTTTTTTCCTTTTTATGACACGCATGTATATTTAGATGTCATATATATTTGTGTTAGTTCTATTTTGTAGAGGTAATACCCATCGTTGTTAATCAATTAGGTTGATGAGTGAAATTAATAACAGGGGGTTAAATTAATGCGTAAAAGAACGTGTAAAATAAATAAAAATGAAAAATATGATGGCGGCGGAGTGATATCTGGAGAGAGTTTTAACTCGTGCTTAAGATAATGGAGGAAAGTTGGTGGATAAATGTTTGATTATTAGAAGAACACACAAAATTAGGTTCAAGCTAAGTGGGATCCTACTAATAATTCTATTGATCATTCTCAGCTTCATTGTCGCTCTAGGTTTATTTTTTCTTATTTCTTTGTTAAAAAAAATAACGTAAAAGATATTATTGTATTATTTGGTCTTTACATTTGGAGGTTCCTGCCAAACTTGCATTGGATAAAGTTAGCAACGGTCAATACTGGTACAGTGTAGGTTAAATTGGCATTCTAGCCGTCCCAAAATCATCGTCTAGTTACACATTCAAATTAACTTTCTTACCTTTGCCTTGATTAAATATAATAATGTCTTCATATTTTTGGGTTTTTTTTTGGGTGTCAGGATCGATCTGTGTAAAAGATGAAATGGTTAACTTAATTATAAAAGGGTACATGAACGGACCCAAAAAAACTCAGTTTATATAGTTAACATAATTACTTCTAATGGAAGGATACCTATGCCTAGCTAGCCAAGAAAAAAATACTTAGAATAATTTAGTTATTATGGTTTATTAATTTGAAACATCTTAGTTCTTATATATATTTTTTAATTCAGAACAATTTTAGATTAGCTTCCAAGAATAGTTTGTGGCCAACAAAATTTATTAATGCAATTGATTAATTTATATTTGTGTCATATATATGTGTATATGTCATATACAAACATATATCTTATTAAACTATTTTGTAGAGTATATATTTATATGTCATATATATTTGTGTTAGTGCTAATTTGTAGAGGTAAGAAAATAATTTTTTGTATTATCTTATTAAACTATAATAGAGAAAATCCAATATAAACCCAACTAAAATAGAAAAAATTGAAATCAGGATAATAAATTGAATAATTCGTTAATTGAGTCATTAACTTATTTAAGGATTTTAAAATATGGATAAAATGACTTTAATATATCAATATATATCAATGTTAATATTTAATAAAATAAAATATAATTTTTCTATATTGTTTAACTTTAAATATATTAACTAAAACCGTAAGGGAAATAACATACAATAAGGAGATAATTAATGTTGGGATTATGCTTTCTTTTTTATTTTATTTTATTTTCTTTCTTTTTTTTCTGAATCATATTTTTTTTTATTTAAGCTAATCATATTTGATTTTATTATATATTGATGTTTATTACACATATTATTATTAAAAAAATAACTTAGACCCACAAATATTTTGTTGATTTTTTTATGTTTAATTTGTGTTTGTAGTTTCAGTTCATCAGTCTATTGAAGCTTCTATTTATGGTATGTTTTTTAAATTTTGAGCTTACAAATGTGATTTTAGTTGAATTTAATAGTTATAATTTGTAGGTGTTCTAATGATTGTTATTGATTAATTGCATAAGTAAAATAATTATTTATATATTCTTAACACTTGTATTTTATTTATTGACTTGTAATGTTTTCTAATTTAACTATGATATATTGTGGCGAATATGGTTTCTTTTGTTATGAGTTGTAAAAAATTATTATAATGCCTAGGAATAATTAATGAATTATTTGGCAATTTAAACATTGAGTTTAAGACCTAGAAAGCTTCAATTATGAAGATTTCATGAGGCATATGTTATTTTAAATTAAAATTGGTAAGAGAATATAAAAGTAATTAGTAAATGCAATAGTCATACAACTAACCACATACTTTTTTAAAAAATAGATTGAAGCCCAACATGGATCGTAAATGGATGTCATCTAATCGATGTTCAAGGGAATATAGATGGGGTGAAAGATTCTATTACATTTGCAACTGAGCACACAAAAGATCCAGGAAAAATCTTATGTCCTTGCTTATCTTGTTGTTTTGGAAAGCGGATTAGTCAACTTGATTTATTAGATCATTTAGTGTGTTACGGTATTGATCAAACATATATATGATGGACAAGGCATGGTGAGACTAATGATGCATGTAGTGATCGGGTGCATACCACGGATGGTGCTACGGATGAATTTGATCAAAGCATGTTTGATGAAGATGATGGTCTTAAAGAAATGGTAAATGTGGTTGAAGGGGTGCTTCATAACTGCCCTAACGAATTTGAGAAGTTGAAAGGTGATGCAGAGAAACCATTATATGCCGGTAGTACTAAATACACAAGATTGCTAGCAGTGTTGAAGTTGTACAACTTTAAAGCTCGCTACGGATTGAGTGATTCGGGTTTCACTGCATTGCTTTAACTGTTGCAATATATGCTTCCAGAAGAAAATGTACTTCCTACTAAGACATACGAGGCAAAGCGAATTCTTTGCTCTACAACCGGTATGGGATATGAGAAGATACATGCATGTCCTAACGATTGCGTATTATTTCAAAATCAGTATGCAACGTTGGAGAAGTGCCCTAAATGCAATGCATCTTGATATAGGAAGAAGAAAGGAAAAAGTCCTTTGAAGGTGCTATGGTATTTTCCCATTGTTCTGAGATTTAGGCGACTGTATAGTAATGCAGAGATTGCTAAGCAGCTGACATGGCATGCAGATGAAAAGATTAAAGACACGAAGCTTAGGCACCCTGCAGGTGGTCCTCAATGGAAAAAAATTGATCAAGAGTACCCTGACTTTGCTGATGAAGTCAGGAACCTTTGCCTTGTACTGTCAACTGATGGAATTAATCCGGACGGTCTTCAGAGTAGCACACATAGCTCGTGGCCGGTGATATTGATGATTTATAACCTTCCTCCACACTTAATCATGAAACACAAGTTTATGATGTTGTCCATGTTAATTTCTGGGCCAAAGCAACCTGGGAATGATATAGATGTATACTTGGCTCCTTTAATTGATGACTTGAAGCTGCTTTGGGATGAAGGCGTTAGTGTGTATGACGGGTACATGGAAGAAAGTTTCACTTTGAAAGCCATGTTGTTTGGCACAATTAATGATTTCTCTACTTATGGAAATTTGTCAGGATACAGCGTCAAAGGATATGGTGAATGCCTTATATGTGAAGATGACACTCATTCAGTGCGACTTCATCATTGTAAGAAAAATGTTTACATGGGGCATCGAAGATTCTTACCATCACAACATCGTTGGAGGAAGTGGTAAAAGCCTTTCAATGGTGATTCAGAAAAAGGTAGCCCACCGAAGATGTTGACCGGTTCCCAGGTGTATTCCAAGGTAAAAGACTTGGATAACAATTTTGGCAAGCCTTTTGCAAAACAAATTGAGACAAGCGGTTGGAAGAAAAAGTCTATTTTCTTTGAACTTCCATATTGGAAGTCTTTATATGTGAGGCATTTTCTTGATGTGATGCACATAGAAAAAAATATTTGTGATAGTCTAATTGGCACGTTGCTTAATATCCAAGGAAAAAGCAAGGACAGTGTCAATTCGAGGTTGGATTTAGTGAACTTGGGAATTAGAGAAGAGTTGGCACCGATTGAGCAAGGGCCTCGTACCTATCTACCTCCAGCGGCATACACTCTGTCGAGGAAAGAGAAGAAATTGTTTTGTGAGTTTCTGCAAGGAATTAAAGTTCCCGAGGGCTACTCTTCAAATATAAAGAACCTTGTATCAGTAAAAAAGTTGAAGTTAAAGAACCTTAAGTCACATGATTGTCATGTGCTCATGCAAAATTTCCTACCGGTTTGTATACGATCCATTTTACCCAAAAAATTAAGAAACACTATCACAAAACTTTGCATTTTTTTCAAGTTGATCTGCAGTAAAGTGGTAGATTCAACCAAGTTACAATATTTGTAAAGGCTGATTGTGTGTAATCAGTGTGAACTTGAAATGTATTTTCCAACTTCTTTTTTTGACATTATGGTACATCTAACTGTACACTTGGTCAAAGAGACTCAATTGTGCCGTTCAGTGTACTTGAGATGGATGTACCTAAATGAGCGATTCATTAAAATATTAAAAGGGTATGTGAAAACTAGATATCGCCCAGAGGGTTGTATCACTGAAAGGTACATGGTTGAAGAAGCAAATAACTTTTGTGCTGATTTTCTATCAAATATTGACCCTGTAGGGATCCCCAAGTCCCGTCATGATGGCCGAAGATCAGGGAAAGGAACAACAGGGAGCGATGTAATAACAATATCAGTGACTGAACGGGAGCAAGCCCACTTGTATGTCCTATATAACACTGATGAGGTTGAATCGTATGTAGAAGAACATAAGGATGCTCTCTGATTGGTACATGGTGATAGGAATGAAAATTTATTAACAACAAAACACAATAAACAATTTGTAGGCTGGTTGAAAAATCATATTAACGATGAGATGGAGAGGAATCCTGATTCAGTTTCTGAAAAATTGAAGTGCCTGTCGAAGGGACCGAGCTTACATGTATTATCTTACAATGGTTATGCAATTAACGGTTACACATTCTATACATAAGACCATGATACACAGAGCATGATGCTGAATAATGGGGTAACACTTGTTGCTGATTCTTGGCATAGATCTAGTGCTAAAGACACACACCCTGTCTATGCATCAATGTCATACTTTGGTTTCATTGAACGCATATGGGAGTTAGATTACTCTATATTCAGGATCCCTGTCATCAAAGTAAGTGGGTTAACAACAACAGTGGATTACGGATAGATGACTTAGGTTTTGTGCAAGTGGACCTTTCTAAGGTTTGGTATGAAGATGATCCTTTTATTTTAGCAGCACAAGCATTTTACATTCCTGATCCTGTTAAGATGAATTGGTCTATTGTACTTCCACCAACAAGAATCATCAAGTAGAAGTTGATTTTGAAAGTAATGAATATTTGAACATCAATAATGATGATCCTTCGTTTGCGAATTTGTGGTCAGCAGAGATTGATATAGATGGAGATGCAAATGAAGATGGAGATGGAGATGGACCCGTATACGTGAGACATGATCATGAAGAGGGAACTTGGGTCAAGAGAAACACAATTCTCAATCCAACACGAATTCTGAAGAATAAAATTTTAAATCAGACGAGAAAAAGGAAAAGATAATGATTGCCTTGACTTGTATATATCTGTAGTATTATGAAGATCAACGTTGTGATGCTTTGACTGACCATCAGTTTAATGAAGTGATCGAGGAATGGTGTGAATATGTATTTAGGAGAATCTCTGGGAAGCTATATATACTATTAAATTCACTAGCTAGTCTTTGTTGTGTTGTTTCTGATTGCCAATTGTTGTGTCATGCATGTATGTTGAAGTTGAATTTGTTGTATTTCATTCAGCTAGGTTTACAATATATTGTATAACAATTTTTAGTACTACTTTAGCTAATTAATCATTTGTTGGTATCATTTTAAAGTTATCTATCATTGTTCTTATTAAACCATGCAGACTGTAATTATATATGCATGGGAGATATATATGAGGAAAAAATATGTTAAAAAAAACCAAAAACGAAGAACCCAAAAAATATGAGGAAAAAATATGCTAAAAAAACCAATACGAAGAATCCAAAAAAAACATCTCCTGTGGTGTCTGCGCCCCAGGAGGTGTTGGCTCCTGTGGTGCCTGCGTCAGTAGGCGCCCCAGGAGGGGGTGCCTCTTATGGCACCTGGCCAACCAGGCGCCCCAGGAGGGGGAGCCTCTTATGGCACCTGGCCAACCAGGCGCCCCAGGAGGGGGAGCCTCCTATGGCGCCTAGCCAACCAGGCGCCACAAGAGGTTATTTAAAAAACCTGTGGCGCTTCCAAGCGCCACAGCTTTTTGTAGTAGCGTCCAGATATGTAACACTTCTCTAGTGCCACATCTAATGCAATTAAAAGCGCCACAGCTTTGCTTTTTTGTAGTAGTGACCAAACTCCAACGGGAGCCCTAGCCACCCTTAACTGCTTGCTCTATCCTCGATCCACCTACCCTGTCTAAAATGTTGGTAGGGGAGGGTGAGATTCGAAAGAATCTCAGTAAGTAAACATTACCAATATACATGCAAGATAGATGTTTAATGCATGACATGCTTGCATAACTCATGCTCACACACAATGACAAATTTGTAAGCTCAATGCTTCGAACAACATACATATGGCCATAGCATAAATTGAAACATAGCTTCAAATTATTCATACATGTTTCGCATAATCAAGTAAAGCAATAACATGCATCAACACTCTAACACAAATATCAGAGCATGCAAGAGAGGTAGGTTCCCTACTCTTGTTCTTTCCACGTAAGCTCCAGCACCGCTTACTCACGATCAGGCTAATATCGAACCACATTCAGGGTGGATATCAAACCTATAGCCAAAGCAAGGACATATGTTTATTCTCTATTCCAAATCTTTACTTTCATTACACTTAAAGTTGGTTACCATTCACAATCTTTAAGTAGCTATAATCAGCTTAATGAAAGCCTAAAGGATTGGGAAGTACTAGGTTAGAAATCACCTTTAAAAATTATAAAATACTAAAAAATAGGGGTTGGCTGCAGCCAAGAATCCTCTATCTGCAGCTAAAACTTGCACAGAAGGTTTTTGGCTACAGCCAAGAATTTCTGGCTGCAGCCAAAACGTACAAAAAAACTTTTGCGCTGCAACCAAGATTTTCTACTGCAGCCAAGGCAACTTCAAAAATTTATAATTAATTCTAGAAACATTGAAATGAGGTGATCCTAAAGCCAAATGAAATCTATTTAAGTCCTATTCATAGTAAAAATATGGATAAAGGCTGTCCATAACCACAGAAATACAGAATTACACAAATATCCACACTGCTCCAGAATCAAACCCAATTTTGACCCAAATTTTGGGCAAACATAAATCCCAGTTCACAAAACAAAATGACACAAATTATATATCCATTTTGAAGCTTAAGATGTGAACTTCAAGAATGGAAATTTTCAGAATTTTTAGACACCATTCGGTTATTCAAAATTTTCGTGCAAACTGACTACCCTGAATAGACTTTCAATGGCAGCATTTCTAGTTTTGGCATATTTGCTTCCAATGATCCCATTTTCATACCAAACTTCATTCCCACACAAATTTTCACAAGGAATCCATTGGAAACACCAAAATAACCAAATTCACATTATATTGACATGTTTTACAGCAATCTCAACATGTTACACAATTTCACATTTCAAACTCTAACATTGCAACTTTTCCATTTCCAATGCCAAACCAATTCCAATGACCAAATTACACAACAAAACACCATTTTCAACACAAAACACATGAAAATTCATGCATTTCAAAATTCCACCAAAATCAGGACAAAAACCAAAATTCACAATACTCAACCAATAACCCCAATAGTTAGGTCAAAAGTCATCAAATACTCACCTCTTCCTCTTTCCCAAACCAATTTCTTGATTCTCCATCTTTCCACTTTTGCTCAAGCTCTCAAAAAACTCCAATCAAGAATCTAAAACCATAGAGATGAAGCTCTCATCACTATGAACAACTTTATAGAAGGTGATTAAAGCATTAGAGGCCAACAAACAAGCTAAATCCTTACCTTTCCATTTCTCTTTCCTCCCCCAAGCTAGGCGAAAATGGGAGACAAGGGAGAGAGAGAAGAGGATGAAGAAGGATCAGTTTTTTTGGCCCCAATGAGAGCTCTTGGCCAACCTTAATGAAGCGGGGAGAGAGATATGAGTATTTGAAATGTTGACCAAGATCAAGGGCTCATATTGTGACACTTGTCACTATCTTATCACACCAACCATGAGCTCACATAGTCACACCACATGGGATTTCACCCCTTGTTCTATTGCACAAATCAATCTCAACCATTGATCTTGAAGCTACCAATGAGTTTCATCTTCGGTAACTGACCAATAGTCGGTAACTTTACCATTTTGCCCCTGATTATGGCAATTCCTCTTGAATCACCACCAAATATATTTTCTCATTCATTTACACCATACATACGCCCTGCCCCTTATTTTCATTCAATTTAGATGTTAATCCATAGTTGAACTCAAATACAGGATTTTGGCACTGATCATAACATATTCGAATCACATTTGAATCTCAAATCACATCGAATTCTCCAAAAGGGTTATTTATCACTAACCACATCCACTTTTGGAGTCATTAACCCTTAATCACAATTTGGGATCTTGTTAAACCAGGGCTTAGCAGTCCATTTATCTCAGGCTTATTCTCTAGCCTCAAATATCAAAATTCTTGGTATTACAGCGAGGATCTTGACAAAACAATAAGGAACGTGTAAAAGAGATTACAAAAATTTTGAAGCTGGACCTAGCAGAGTCAATCACAAGGAAGCCAACAAGATCAATCAAGGACTTTGATAGAAGAAGTTGCAAAATCACTCCCTGAGTTCAACACAAAACCTCTGCAACAACCTGATGAGAAAAAGAGGTGCTTCGTCAATGTCACACTAAGCTTGCTACAAACAAAGATGAACTCATCACTTTTGTAAATGGCACGATTAGATAACCTGTGACTTGATCAATTAGAACTGCAAGGTCTTATTTGAATAACAAGAAGCTCAGACCAGGATGCTACAGAAGCAAGCTAGCAGTGTGAGAAATTTATGTGCTATGGTTGGTTGATAAGCAAAGGGGTACACACTAAGTTGATGAATGCACATGAGGCCTTATTTCAAGCTCATCTTGGTATCCTTAAGTGTCCACAGAGATTAGCTTCATAGTCCCTCAGTACCGACCACATCATCTAACAGTGACTAGCCAACGATGCATCAATAAACTACAGAGGGCTATGACTTGAGTGATTACGACATTACTCGAGTGAGGTATTTTATTCTTTATTAATTTAAATTCTCTGAGTTGCATCACTCGAAGTGAACACTTGAGTAATGACTCGAGTGATATTGGGGTATAGATGTTAGAACCTTTGAATAATATTGTCATTTTCAAAACTTGATTTCTCATTAAATCTTCCAACTTTTATACTCAATTTCTCTACAAAGGTTTTCCAATGCTTTTTCAAATCCATGAGAGCTTCTAACTCTATTCCTTATAATATTTCTTTTTTTTAAAAAAGCAATGCACTCATTAAGGGGGAGCTTCACATTCACATGTGTTTTATATTCTAAAGCCTATCTCCTTTATTTAAAGAAAATCATTACAACAGGCTCATCTGTATTCACTCTCAATTGATT
Source organism: Inga leiocalycina (assembly GCA_963242795.1). Taxonomy (NCBI): domain Eukaryota; kingdom Viridiplantae; phylum Streptophyta; class Magnoliopsida; order Fabales; family Fabaceae; genus Inga; species Inga leiocalycina. Next base: position 42,348,274 of record OY725328.1, on the reverse strand, counting down.
AGTTTTGATAATGAGTTACGCATATATTTCTTTCTATGATCTTAATTTTCATATATTTTATAGAAAGAAAATTTTGATACTTGATTGCACTAACCATTCTCCTTGCAAGAATGTTTTTACTTATAATAGGAGAATTTTCTCTACGCAAGATCATTCCTCAACACACTAAAAGGAGAATATATCAACTTTGAGGACACATGGTTAAACGATCAATCAAGGGAAATATATTGGCTGCAACATTCAAAGCAGCAAATACCTATGCCAATACAAAGGAGCATTATATGGAGCAGGAGCTCAACTCAAAAAGAACATACTGGAGACAACATGGATATACATTATGGTTGCATAGCAAAAGCATGGTGAACTGGACTTTATGGACCTATCATTAGCTTGTCGAATGCTAATGAGCATTTCTAAACCCTTCCTGTTTATATTTTGAGAATATATTGCATATCTTTTATTTCAATTTACTTTGATTATGAAAGTTTTCTTGAAAACCTATTCAAATTGTTTTAAACTTATTTTCATCACTTTTATTTGCATCAAAATGAAAATACTTTCGAACAAAGGGAGAAAAAATTATATTTCTTGACACATCTCTTTTGATGAAAACCTTTCATATATTTGCCTCCCCATAAGCATTCCTTCTATATCCTTTCAAACTTTTTGTTGATGTCAAATAGGGGGAGAGATATTGCATGAAAAATTTGTTGCATCTAATATGTTTTCATACTCATACATATTTTTTGTAAAGGATTTGTCATCATAAAAAAGGGGGAGAATGTTAGATATGATTAGTTTTGATGATGTCAAATATAGATGTTAAATATTGAGAGCAAAAAGTTTACTTAATGTATTTATTTCCTACATTGACTAACTATTATGTTTAATGTAAAATATTTTATAGATTATTCAAGCAAAGAAAGAAGATATCAAGTTGAGTTGAAAAGATTCATGTGATTTAAAACTGCGGATTATACAAATAGTCAAATTGTTATTCGAATAGTAAAACTTATTTTCAGTTAAGATATATTCGAATAACTCTCAGTTTATCCAAATAAACAAAGTATTATTTGAATAATGAATATGCTATTGGAATAGAGAAGAACTGTTAACTGTTGAAAGTATTCGGATAAGAACATTAGTATTCGAATATTATGCTTAACAAATTTTTCTGAAAATAATTCAAGAGAAAAAGTATTCGAATAGTCAAGGCACTATCCGAATAGTCATTGTGATTTCAAACCCAATTTCTAAATATGTTGTCTGGATAGTAGGATAACTATTCGAATAGTAAGGGCACTATTTGAATAGTGTGATGATTATCTGAATATGTTTTTGATAAATTTCAGCATCGAATAATCACAAGACTATTAGGATTGTAATGGAACTATCAGAATAGTCTCAGTGCAAAATATCAAATACTACTCGAAGAGTAAAGTGACTATTCAAATAGGCCATAACTAAAAAAGAGTGATTTTATTCAAATAGAATCAGTGCTATTCGAATAACAGCAGCAGACTTTGTTTCTTTTAGCATGGGCGATGCTCAGTATTTTGGTCATATCTCAAAAACCACAACCCATATTGAGGTGAAACTAGTGGCATATGAAACTAGAGTTCCAATGCGTCATTTTGACACCAAGATCAAGTTAAAAGAAACTCAGATGAGAGAGATATGATCTGTTGAAGTTGACACATGAATCAGCGTCTTATTCCAGAACAGCTTTAGTATTTTGGACATAAATCTCAAAATACACATTAGATTGAGATGAAACCAGTGCCATATGAAACTAGACTTAAAGATCTTTCCATGGATAGGTCATGGGTCATATTTAGAGTTATATTCAAAGAGATATGCCTTCTGGAATTTGGTGATCGAAATTAAGCTCTGTTCCAGACCAGTCAATACACATTGAATCATAACTTTTGAAACACAAAGTATTTGTGATTGATTCCAGTTGCTGTACAAAGAAGAGTCAAAGAGCTTTATAGGGATAGGTCATTTGTCATGAATTTATATCCAAAGAGTTACGCCCTCAGAAGTTTATTCAAATATAGTGGTTGCAAGAATATGAAGATTCATTATCAAAGTGCATTATTCGAATACAGCAAGTTGTATTAGAATAGTATGTCATATCTTCTGGAAAGGCTATTCGAATAAGGGTTGGTCTATTCGAATATGAAAGTTCATTACGAGAGAATATTATTCGAATACAAATAGCACAATTCGAATAAGATCATTTGTTTTACAAGGCAGCTATTCGAATAAGGAATTCACTATTTGAATATACTTCAAGTTCTAAAGATTATTCGAATAGAGGATAAAGTATTCGAATAAGGATTATTCATTATCAAAAAACACTATTCAGATAGAAGTTGTTCTATTCAAATAAGAATCAATGTTTTACCAAGGGAGTTATTTGAATATTGAAAAAAACTATTCGAATAAAGGACAAGCTATTCAAATATAAAGGAAAGTGTATTCGAACATACTTCAATAGAATCTGAGTTCTTCTATTCGAATACAACAGAGGTTATCCGAATAACTGATTTTTCAGAAAATAAAGTATCACCTTGAAACATTCAAAAATCATTGAAATTTTGTGTGACTTATTCTTATTGATTCTAATCACTCTAACACTTTATTATATTAGTGATTAAGTATTTTCCAGGTGATCAAATAAGGATTAAAATGTAAGACGGAGAAAGCACTGTTCTGTCAGAAGCTTCTAACGACTAGTTCAACAATAATATTTGGCCTAAACGGTCAAATGCTCTTCATCAACTATAAAAGAAGAGTCATTCAAAATGAACCAAGACGAGAGCCTATGCCTACAATGTTGATTTGCTGTTACTCTGAATCTAACTTGATCGAAGCTCTATAATGATACTCCCACTATGTACTTCAATGTTAATCATTATCTACTTCATATAGAGAGAAGTAATCACTCATTGTAATCATTCTATATTAGTGAGAGTTACTCAAGATTGAGGAATCTTGAGTGCGAAACAAATTGTATCCTTACAGTGTGAAAGGGAGAGTTCTTATCTCAGTGAGAGAATTGTATAGGCTTCACAAGTGCCTGGATCAAACTTGTGAGATTGTACCGGTTCTCAAGTACCCTATTAAACTTGAGGGAGATAATGGATTGAAATCTCAGCAGGAGCCTGGGGATTGGACGTAGGTCATTGTGGATTGGACCAAACCAGGATAAATCACAATTTGCATATTCTCTTCATAAAACTCTTATATTTCTAACATATATGATTTCAATAACTAATTATGGTTTTATATTTCATTACTTACATACTTATTGATTCCATAAGATGCGGAAAGAATTTCAAAGTTGTTAATTTTTTATAATACACCCAATTCACCCCCCTCTTGGGTGTCAGCCTATTCTAATAATGACCTCTTATGTCACTTTGTCAAACCCCTTAACATATTGATATTGGCAGAGTAAATAAATCAAAGTTTGATAGGCAAATAGAAATAGCATTAATACACTAACAATTGAGGTGTTTCTAAAGGCTACTTAAACCTTATTGAGTCTAATTTTAAGGAAAAATATAGCCTTTAGCCAACTGAAAGCTCAACATTCCTAAAATTTATATCTTTGGATGTTGACCCAGAAAGTAGCCAACTTTACTAGGTAAACTTCAGAAATTCATAACTTGTAGTGCATAGGTTGAAATGATGCATTTGACCTATCAAATTAAATGTATAATGTCTACTTTTAGCCTATAAAATCTCATAATTATTGGACATCATTTGATCATCCAAAACTACATGACAAACTCACTGCCTCATAGAAAATTTTCACTGGCTGCATAGTCAAATTCTCCAAAATTCACAATTTATTCTATTTGTTGAATAAACATTTGGATCTTTGGTGTATGAATTTTGGGATATTACAGCTCTCCCTCTTTAATAAAATTTTGTCCCCAAAATTTGTTACACATATTGATTCTTAAATTTTGGGTACCGCTTTCCCAAGTAGCTTATCTAGGAGACAATCCCCTCCAGACAATTTTGATGAACGGGATACTCCTATGTCTCATCGTTTGTCCTGCCGATCAATGATCTGGTCAGGTCTGACTTCATACGTCAAATCATCCTATATATCCAAATCTTCATATTCAATGACATGTTCGGGATCGGGTTGGTATTTCTTTAACTGTGACACGTGGAAAACATGTACATCATGCAATCTGCTCAAATTTGGGGTAAAGTGATTCAGTATGCTATTGGCCCAATCTTTGTCAAGATTTCAAATAGACTAATTGACCTAGGGCTTAGCTTCTTCACTTTCAATGCCCTACCAATCCTTATTACAAGCAAAATCTTCATAAACACATGGTCACCAACCTCAAACTCTAGAGGTTTCCTTCTCTTGTCAGCATAACTTTTCTGCCTGCTCTAGGTAGTTAGTAATCTCTGTTTGATCAACTTGATTTGTTATGTTGTTTGATCAACAATATTTAGCCCAAACAAATGTCTCTTGGATAACTTTATCCAACACAAGGGTGACTCACACTTCCTTCTGTACAATGCCTCATAGGGAGCCATTTGAATGATTGAGTGATAACTATTATTGTAGGCGAACTCAGCAAGTGGAAGGAATTGGTTCCAACTACCTTTAAAATCTAACATGCATGCCCTCAGCATATCCTCTAGTGTTTGAATGGTTCTTTCTATCTTGCCATTTGTTTGAGAATGATATGTTATGCTGAACCTAAGTTTAGTACCCAAAGCCTCATACAATGCTTTCCAGACATTGGAAGTGAAGAGAGGATCTCTATCTAATATGATGCTCTTTGGTGTACCGTGTAATCTCACAATCTCTTTGATGTAAATCTCTGTAAGCCTATCAGGGGAATAATGGATGCTAATTGGTAGGAAATAGGTGGTTTTTATGAATCGATCATCGATTACCCATATAGCATCAGGATTTCTGATCTTGGGCTACGCCGTCACAAATCTATCATGATACTTTCACATTACCACTTAGGAATCTCAGGATTCTGAAGGAGTCCTGATGGTCGCTGATGCTCAATCTTCACAGGTCTAGATGAAAATTAGAGAAAATGTAGTTTCTTTATTCCAATCAACTTAACACCTTCTTTTCACCCTAAATCACTTGTCTAACCACTTAATTACACTTCCCACATGATTAATCCAAAATTGGGCAGCACCTCCCCTTAGGGTTTGAGCTTTCCAAATTTTAAAAACCAACCAAAACAAGCCACCAAACAATCAAACCACCAACAACAAGTATAAATCAACAAGAGAAACAAGGTCCTTGAGATTACCATTGATTTCTCTTCTTTCTCTCTCTAAAACCATCCTCTCTCTCCTTCTTGTTGGTCTTGATTTTTCTTGTTAAACATGTGTTTCAAGAAGGAATACATATTAGAGAGAGATTCCCATGAACTAGAAGGCAAGAACAAGAAATTTCAACCATAACTTACCTTGATCTTGCTTCTTGTATCACTCAAGCTTCTCCTTTGTGTTTTTGTGTTTCAAGCTCTCTCTCTCCCTCCCCTATTTGGTCAGCTAAACGAAATGAAGAAGAAGATGATGATTATCCTTAAAAAATATCCACCTTCACCTCTTTCCTTAATATTATTTTATTGCATTTTTTACCACATGTTCCTTTGACTCTTCTTTTCTTCAACATTTTTTGGTTGGCCAAAAAATTTGTTATTGCTCTTCCTCCATTCTCTTGACAGAAATATTAGGCCTTCAAAGGAGTTGAAATGCTTCTTAAATTAAAACAATTTTATCTCTTCCATACTACTTTTAATGGCCTACAATTTTTGACTTTTCAACCTTGTCCTTTTGCTTGACTTAGTTCTTCCAACTTGGCACTTGGAGTTTAATCATTAATTCCCTTTTGCTTCATGCCATAAAGTGATGTAAATGGAGCTTGAGAACGAACCAAATAGCTTCTTCAATTTCTTCTTCAAATGTTACAACTTTACCCTACAATTGTTGACTTTTCAACCACACTTTTGCTTGGCCAAAATTGCTCTAGCCTTTGGCATATTCATCTCAATCATAAATTTCCTTTTGCTTCCCTCTTTATGGACATCCAACACATAAGAATAAAGGAAAATATTGGTTTTTACTTTATTCCACAATTTACACAATTTCCATTACCTTTTTTTTTCCTAAATTCACAGTAGTTGGCAATTCTGGAAGATTTTCTAACAAAAAAGTTTTATTTGTAGAATTTTTATTGGAGTGATTCCAAAGGTTATGAAACCTTTATTGAGTCTAGTTTCAAGGAAAACTTCAGCCAATCGAAAGCTTAAAATTCCCATAATTTAAATCTTTGGATGATGTTCCAAAAATTGGCCAGTTTTACTAGGTAAACTTCAAAAATTCATAACTCTTTGTGTACAGCTCCAAATGACCTTTATTACTTATCAAATTAAGGCTACATAAGTCTACTTTTATTCAAAAAAATTTTATAGGCATTGAACATAATTTTCTTATTTAAAAATGTCACAGAACAAGACTGGTACACAGGGAAACTCATTGGCAGCAAACATAATTGTTTACACCTTGCGTTTTAAACATGCAAATGTTGTGTGTGACCACTAATTGGAGTATTTATCCTTTTATATATATCACCATCCACCATTTTATCCCATGAAATATCTCATTACATAAAGGGAATATTAGTGATAAAAATTGGGGTGTTACACTTCTCCCTTTGCTTGATAGAAAAAACCAAATCCTATTAACCATTATACTCATGTAAGGGGCCGATTAACGCAAACTTTGATATACTTGCTTTGCGTAATTAATCTTTTGTGCTTATGTCTATTGTGTGTATAATTTAAGACATATAGTATGTCTACTACGCCTATAATTACCCTTTTAATTCAACTAATTTAGTCCTTAAATTTATCCCCCAACATTCACTATCCATTGTCAATTCTTAATTCCCTAAAATGCGATTAATTATTCCAATTTAACCCAAATCTGCCTCAAATTTTAGAAAACTTTGCAAAATCATATCTTAGGCCAGGAGACTCCAATTGAGGTTAATCAAGTTTCTATGTCAAGCTCCTGAAGTCCTCTGTGCAAAATATATATATATATATATATATATTATCCAGTATTTACTCATAGACATAATCTCCCAAATTCCACAATCAATGTTGACTATCCAATGTGAGAGTCAGAATTTCTTAGATTTTCTACCCAAAGTTTGAAAATTCATGACCTATAATTTACACATTCATTTCTTGAGTTCTAATTGAAAGATCTATAAGTATATTTTAAAAGAAAAATAATCACATCCCAAATTACCAAATTAACCTCATAAAATTTACCTATTTACTTACTATCAATAATCTAGAACCCATAATGTTTCCTGTTTTCTAACAAACAAGCACATACTTCCCATGCGTTGCATGGGAAGCTTGTTCATTTTGATGTTATTTTTCTTTATTTGATACTTGAAAGCCATATTATTTTTATATACAATGAATTTGACATAATAGAATATTATTTGAATCATATATATATAACTATAGTTATACCATAATAACAATGATAACATTTTCTTTATAAAACATTTAAATTGATACAACTTAGTAGGATGATGAGTAACAATTCCTAAATATCTCCTTGTATAAAAAACAATAGTATCACACCAGTAGCTTGTAAATCAAAAGTCACAATAATGTATTGTTACATGCTTTTATTACGTGATACATTAAAATTTAATGATGCATGCATGTTCCTAAATATTGTATAAACAATATTGATTGTAATCTTCTTATATCCACTTCCACTATATCATGCAACAACATCAAACAAATAACAAAAGCATCATGATATTATTAAGTAGAAAATTGTGTCCACAATTATAAGTGTGCTTTCTAGAACTAAAGTCATTTCAGAAAAGCAAAGGCAGAAAGCAAGATGATTATATGTATAATTATTTCACTATTCTCCAAGTAATAAATTTATAGCTAATCATTCTATATCTTCATAATTTAACCTCCAATTGGACATTTTCTCTCTTTTTAAGTAAGAGAGAGAAGATAAATAAATTATTTATTATTTCGACCTTTAGTTGGTAGTAAAAAATGTCAGTGATAAATTAACATCAAGTTTGAGGCACTTTCGTTGATTATGTACTATATCAAATTTTGTAATAATGAAAATGTGTAAATATGAAAATAGTGGAATAAAATAAATATTGGTATTTATAAATAAAGTATAGTCACTTTCAGAATTCCTAGATGTCTATTGTATTATTCACAGAAATCTAGAATTCAGGATTGTAAAATACGTTTGTAAGTAGTCAGAGGAAAATTCACCAATGGCTGCAGGGCACAGAGACGTCAGATGTGAGATTTGAGGTACTTCCATTGATTCTACACTATCTTCCTCGATGTGCGTGCCATAGTCCCAAGTAGAATTCCAAGTAATGTACCGATGGAGAAACTTTATTTAAATAACTCAATAAAGTATTTAATGACAGCTCATGATGACACACCTTTTGTGTTGGCCAAATAAGGAAATGACAAGTATCCCGAAATCATTACAAAGCAAAAGGTTGTTTTTCTGTTGGCCAAATGAGGAGATGATATGTGTCCCTCATCATTACACCCACATTATGCCGTTTGTGTTGTCATCTCCGGTGTATGCCACCTGTTATGCCCTTATCTTATTTTCAATATTTTCAGAGTGCTTGCATGCATGCAGCTTGATATGCAACACAGGAATAGTGTAAATATACTGATATATTAATACAAGATGCATGATTACATTACATATTTTCCCAACAGGGTTTGATAATATATACAAGGGTTAAGGATCATATTTACAAACAAAGTTTTGAGGGATGAGTGCCTGGCACAATTATGTTTTAAAGGGGCAAAAATATACATAGGGAATTAAAAGTGGAGCATTCAGCATAAAACCGTTAAGTTTGACATAATGACATTAAATTATAAGAGAAGAAAACCCCTAACGACATTAGGTCAAATTTTATGATTTTGTGCTGGATGCTTCACTTTTTAATCCTTATGTGTATTTTTGTCCTCTTCAAAACATAATTGTGCCATGCGCACCTTTTTTAAAACTTTATTGGCAAATTTACTCCTTAACCCTATGTACAAAGTCATCCAAAATATTTTTAAAAAAGACTACATATAACCACTAACTTCCATCTTGGGATCCACACCCTTCAACTGCCTATATTTTTTGTCATGCCCTTAGAGCCACTAGCTTCTATTGGAATATTTATTTATTTGAAAAATGGTGAGATTCCAAGGAATCCCAGCAACAACATACAATCAATCATATAAAATGCGAGAATTAAATATGCAATGTAACATATAATTTAAAATGAAAATCCATATCATAACGTATGTGTACACAATCACTACTACAAAAAATACGAGCTATGGCACTTAATTTAGGGAATACTATGGCGCTTAGGAAGCGTCGTAGATTCCAAAGCCATTAAAAAAAGCTACGGCGTTTCTTGAATATACAGAAGAGCCATAGCTTGAGTATTTCTATTTTTTTAATAAAAAGCTATGGCACTTATTGAGAGAAGCGCCAAAGGAAGTATACTACTCTGATGGCGCTTCTCAAGGCAAGTGGCATAAGAGGTATATAACTTCCAATGCCATTTCCCTAGGAAGAGCCATTGGAGGTATGTTTTGTTTTAAAATATGCATTCAACTAGCATTTAATCCACAATAATTTACATTTTACAAATCCACAGCAATAAAAACCCAAGCCAGAATCACACCAAATCAGAATGAAAAAATAACTCGAATCAAAATAATTAATTCATAAAATCAGTACTAATTTAATTTGATTATAACATAACAAACAAGAACAACTAATTGTAAGTACCTATGTATGTAGAATGTAGACAAGAAATAATTTTAATGTACAACTAATTCATATACAACCAAGATGAATATGCAAGAAACAGCCTATGTATGTACCTAAATATTAGCTAATTCCTTGACCATATATTCACACCATTCTTCAATGATTTCATCTATTTGTTGCTCAGTCAATTGGCCACAATGTTGATCTTCATAATACTACATAAAAAGTATGCACAGAAAAAATTAAAATTACTAAAAATCAATTAACTTAGACACTTATCAATTAAATTTAAAACACAGTAACTGCAAGTAAAAAGAACTTGTGTAGGAATAGAAATATTATCATCAGTAACTACATCTTTCATAAATTTCATAATATAATAACCGCAATCATTGTTGTTTGGTTGGAATAGGCACTGACAATACAATGAAATAGTTAAGTAAACATTTCAAGAAACATTTTTGAATAACAAAATTGGAGTAATTAAATTCATATATATAACTAAGTACCACAATCTTCCTCTAGGGATAGCTACTAGCTAGGTCTTAGCGTGTAGAATAGGCCAATCCAACGTTGCTTTGATAAGCGATCAATGCACTAACAAAACAAGTAGTAACTGATTAATTTTGGTAATTCAATAATCACAAATATTTACACATACACCCATGCACTTACTTATTGATTATAAACTTCAAATCACGCTAGTTGTCTGGAGATATGGTCCTTATAGGATCCAAATAGTAAATCCTAAGGACTCTAGGTGTCGTTGGACGGACAACAATCAAAATTGAATGTCCTCTAAAATATTTTAAAGATTTTACTTTGACAATCATGTTATAGTACAAGTGGAAGAATAAAAAAGACATACATTAAAATACTGTGGCAAATAACTTACCCCAAATTGTATGGCACATTAAAAAGCATATTAGGGGTTGCTCATCATGTGAATATGTCCCTAACATAATTAGATAGTGCTTCCACATCTAATATATGACGGCCAAGGAGGTATGGGTTGACAAATACGAATGTATACGCCTTTTTCGTGTGCAGTAACAAATCGTGGTACAAGTGCCTTTATAGAAAATAAATAATGTCATTAAAATCTAAAAAGATTAATGATGAATAATAATAATAACAGTGATAGACGATGATGATAAAGTACCTAATCCATATGTTGATGGTCGTCACACCAAGCCAATCATGAGTAAGCACATCGTTTAGCACACAATCATCTATAATTGCATGATAGATGTTGATATCGAAACATATTGTTTGACTTCCTCGGCTGATCAAAGCTGGTACTATTGACGCCAATTGTTGGCAATATGAGGACATCTGTTGGTTGCTTGAGTTACTTGTCGAGGGTTAAGACTTATGTTTGGTTGATGACCATTTTGAGTTCTTCCCACGCCCTTTAATTCATTTTCCTTTAGTGCGAACAACAACTTAAAAATATAATGAAATTAAATAATGTAGTTTTAGACGGAACTGTATAGAAAAAGTAAAAAGAATGTAAATTAAGTACATTTTCATATGGCTCAATCTGACCTGTTGGCCTTACAACATATCCACCAATGATATCTTTCACCATTGCTGCTTCATCAAAAGAAGCAAGATATCAAAAGGGGCATTATCGATTGTGCATACATCGACCCTAACTTTGAGTGTGTTCTATGGCAATGGTGAATTATGCAAGATATCACTTTTAGTATTGTAGTTTATGTCGACAGCAACTGCATGCTTGAAAGAATCATCGACGTGCAACTTGCAGTCTGATTCGCCCTTATAAAAAATAGTGTTAAATATATTAAGGTACACTAATGTATAATGTACCAAGAAGTGGAGAAGAAATTAATTACCATAGGAATGGGGATTTTTGGCACAGAGGGCCAACTATCCTTCACACTCGTGCTGTAACTTACCAGACTCGGTATTGGCCTAGACTGTAGTAAGGCCTCAATTTGCACCTTTAGTAACACGTTTTGCACTTACATCAAACACATATAATCTGTGAATTGCTCTACTTGATGCTCGTAGCCACTAATCCTCTAGTCTACGTGATGCTTGTAGTAAAAAATTTACTCCTCTAGTTATAGTAAGTCATTTTTTGTGGCTCAACTTTTTGGGTCTTAGCATGATGTTGGGGTTACTACAAAACTAGTACCCTGAACATAACCATCATACTCAGGATCTACAAGCTCTCTGTTGAGCAAATCATCGAGACCAACATAATGCGTCAAGTCTGGCTACTCCTACATTATTGAGCGCTATCACAACAAGAATTACAACAATATTAATTACTATACAATATGATCTTTTAAGTGAAGCTAAATTTTTGTTGTATCAATAATCCACTACTTACATAATATTCAACAACTTGTCTGTCTTGTTCGCTCGAAATTTCACCTTTTTTGTTCGTACAGCCTGCCAGCCACAAATCATGCAGAGGTATATGTGTGACATTATCATAATGCAATTCTTGCAACTGCATATTAAGGTTAGTTGTAGTTAAAAATCAGGCATACATATTATATTCATATGAAATAATGATTAGTTCGTACTAATTGTTGGTCCAACTTTGCATATGAGACCAGCCCTTTCATGTACCAGTATGGCATGTTGGATGCGTTTTCACGATTTTGCTCACTCCTTTCTTGTTTAGATCTAAATGATTCATATTAATAAATATTAATTACTACTACATACGAAACCGGTCCTTTCATGTGCTGGTAAAGGCTAATATTATATTACCATAAGCTGCGGAGTAGTATGTGAGGCCACAAACTCATCCCACTGCTCTTGAGTTATGATCCCATCGTACATCTCCAGCGGTGTAAGAATTATAATATCATTGTCGTCCAGTAAGAAGAATTTGACAAGAGTAATGCAAAATTTTCTCAAGAGTTTGCTGTATTTTCGTAGCACGAATTTCTCTTTATCGTCTTCAATTATGAAGCAAGACTGTAAGAAAAACCATATATAATTTGTTAAATTATAATTTCATGATACAAAACGACTAGAATAATAAAGAAAATAATGTTTACCTTGACAGAAACAAAGAGCATGTAACCATAATCTTTCTTCGCCCGGTGCCAATCTAAAATAGTAATGAGGACTCTTTCTCTGACAGACAACCCAATGTAATTAATCAAGTTGCTGGCATTCGGTCCGACTGGATTTCCCTTTTCATTCCACTGAAGCTCTAACCTAATGCCCTTACTCCTTATTTTGATAAGTTTTTCATTATGGTCCTGCCCCTGGCTACCTTAGCCTCAAATGCTGCCTAATCATCGTATTTGATAGGAATAATATCATCTCCACCATGAGGATCCATTTTCCTACAAGTTAAATAAACCAAACAAAACATCAAAGCATGTACTTGACAATCATGGCAATGAAAGTAAATTATGTTGAAATATATGACTGCATGTAATAAAACATACAAGGAAAAAAAATCAAGGCACTCATTATCATCTTTTCCTCTTTTTTGTTTGATTCAAAAACCAAGTCCCCTCGTTATGATCACGTCTTATGTATAAGGGTTTATCTTCATTTTCATCCTCATCTATATCAATATATTTTGACAAAAATATGTCAAAGGAGAGATCATCCTCAAGAATATTCAAATATTCATTACTTTCATTATCAACTTGTTCTTGATGATTCTTGTTTGATAGAAGTACAATGGACCAGTTCTTCTTAAAAGGATCTGAAATGAGAAACACTTGTTATGCCTGTGATGCTAAAATCAAAGGATCATCTTTATATCAAACTTTAGAAAGACCCACTTGAACAAACCCTAAATCATCTGTCCGCAATCTACTGTTGTTGTTAATCCACTTACATATAAATACAAAGACCCTCAACATAGTGTAATCTAACTCCCATATTCATTCAATTACACCAAAGTATGACATTGTTACATAGATAGGGTGTACATCTTTAGCACTGGATCTGAGCCACGAATCAGCAACAACTGTTACCCTACTATTCTGTATCGTGCTCCTTGTATCATGTTCTTTTGTGTAGAATGTGTAACCGTTAATTGCATAACCGTTGTAAGATAATACATTTAAGCTTGGTCTATTCGATGGCCATCTTAAGTTTTCAGAAACAAAATCAGGATTCCTCTACATCTCATCATTAATATGCCTTTTTAATCAAGTTGGAAAATATCAGTTGTGCTCTTTTGTTATCAAATTTTCATTCCCCTCACCATTTACTAGTCAAGGATCATCCTTATATTCTTCAACATACGGTTCAACCTCATCAATGTTATGTAGCACATACAAGTGAGCTTGATCCCATTCAGTCACTGATATCCTAGTTATATCATTCCTACTCATTCCTTTCCCTAATTTTCGCCTATTATGCCTAGACTTTGGGGTCCCTAAAGGGTCAATATTTGATAAAAAGTCAGCACAAAAGTCACTTGCTTCCTCAACCATGTAACACTTAACTATACACCCCTCTGGTCGATATCTATTTTTCAATACCCTTTGAAAATTTTCATAAATCCCTCACTCGGGTACATTCATCTCAGGTACACTGGACTGCACAATTGAACCTCTTTTACTAAGTGTGCGGTTAGATGGACTATAATGTCAAAAAATGAAAGGTGGAAAATAAATTTCAAGTTTACACAGAGTACAAACAATCAGCCTTTGCAAATTTTATAACTTTATTGAATCAACCACTTTACTACAAATAAACTTGAAGAACAGGCATAGTTTAGTTATGGAATTCTTACTTTTTTGGGTAAGTTTGACCGTATACCAACCGATATAAAATTCTGCATAAGCATATGACAATCATGAGATTTAAGTTTCTTTAGCTTCAACTCTTTCCCTGAATCAAGATTCTTTATATTTGAAGAATAGCTCTCTGGAACTTTGATTCCTTCAAGAAACTCACAAAATAACTTCTCCTCTTTCCTTGACAGAGTGTAAGCCGCTGGAGGAAGATAAGTGCGGTGCCTTTACTTAACTGGAGCCAACTCTTCTATGATTTCCAAGTTAACCAAATCCAACCTAGCCTTCACACTGTCCTTACTTTTCCATTGCATATTGAGCAGCGTGCCAATTAAACTATCACAGACATTTTTTGCTAAGTGCATCACATCAAGAAAATGTCTCACATATAAGGACTTCCAATACGAAAGCTCAAAGAAAATAGACTTCTTCTTCCAGCCGCTTGTCCTAATTTATTTTGTAAATAGTTTGCCAAAATTATTATCCAAGTGTTTAACCTTCTAAAAAACCTGAGAACTGGTCAACATCTTCAATGGGCTACCTTCTTTTGACTCACCATTAATATCCTTTTTCCACTTCCTCTAACGATGCTTCGATGGTAAAAATCTTCAATGTCCCAGGTAGATAGTTTTCTTACAATGATCTAGTCGCACTAAATTAGTGTCATCTTTACATATAGGGCACACACAATATCCTTTAGTGCTATATCCAGAAAAATTATCATAAGGAAGGAAATCATTTATTGTGCCAAACAACATGGCTTTCAAAGTGAAACTATGTACCAAATTCTTAGCTTGTAACTAAACGAAAAAAAATAGATAAGTTAAAATACAAAAAATATAATCTAAATTCACCCAATTGAAATAATTCTAAGGAAATTAAAGCATTGGCAAATTAAATAGAAGTATAGGATAATACGATAATTAATGCCAAAACCATATAAATTAAATAAGGAAAGAATGTTTTGAAACTTACCTTAATTAACGGGGTGCCTTAGCTAATAATTAGCTTGTATGTCCTTAGCATATGAAGGAGGAATGAAAGTGATGATCCAAGCTCAATCACCTTCTGTGATCTCTCCACTATGGTGGTAGTAGCGCTTAACTCTTAACCTTAGTCTCTATACGTGCGGTGTCTGATCTCTGGCTCTCTTATTATTCTAAATAATATATAGATCGATAAAGAAGAAAACTTTTGCTCAAGCAGCAAGATTGTGCAGCCTTTCAATATGAACCATGTGAAAAAAAACTGGAATGAGGGTGTTGGCAAGGGGCTTGGCTGGCGCTTGCCCCACCAATTGTCAGCCAAGGTTTATTCACTAAACCATGGCCGGCGCTTCGTATGACAAACGCCAGCCAAGGAACGCCAGCAAGCTCCGGCGCTTGCCCTACCAAGCAACGAAGGAGGCACCCAACAAAAAACACATCGCCTAAGCTTGACCTAATATATATATAATGGCCCTTGGCCAGCGCTTCCCCCACCAAGAGTCCGAGGAGGTGCCTAACCAAAAAAAATCAGCATTTAAGCTTAACCCAAAAAAAACATAATGGGCCTTGGCCGTTGATTGGTGTGGCAAGTGTCGGCCAAGGTGGAACAACCTCCTCCGGTGCTTGCCCAACCAAGTGCCGAAGGAGGTGCCTAACAAAAAAGAAACAGCGTCTGAGATTAACCCAAAAAAAAACATAGTCGGCCTTGGCCAACGCTTGGTGGGGAAAGCTCCGGCTAAAGCGGCACGGCCTCCTCCGATGCTTGCTGGAGCAAAAGCCAGCCAATAGTGGTTACCCCAAAAAAAATACAATTTTCTATGCGCTTCTTTAAAGAAGGGCTATAGGAGGAGCGCCACTAAATCCTTAATTTTTGTAGTGAATGTTCAGGGCCAAATGACTATTTGGATCCTTTACGTGTACCTCAGCTGAGTCTCCAACTATACCTAGGTAATACCTATGTACCTCACCTAGGTCCTAGACCACAACTAGGTAATGTGCCCTAGGTACATGTTCATATTATAGAATACAACAACATACAACATATCAATAATCACTTAGTGTATGAGAAATAATAGTTACTACCTTAACCATTTTTTATCCTTAAATAGGCTCCTCAAACTTCATGCCACAGCTCGGGCCATCAATCGGGTCCTAAAATTCCAAATGTAGATGAATTAGGTTAAAACCTATTCATGTACTATTTTAGACATTTTCAGATTGTTTTTGGCAGTTATATAAGTCTATATTAAAAAATTACCAAAATGCCCCTGCAGACTCGCCCCTGCCTGACCCGCTATACTCGGTCCGACCGTCCTTTTCCCAAAATTTTGACCCAGGTTATTCTTACATATTTTTTTCCAAGGAATCCATTTTTTGCCTCGGTTTTCATAACATCACTGCCAAATGACAGTTTTGCCCTTGGCAGCCCCTAATTAGGGTTTTGTGGGCGCTTTGGTCATTTCGCTTTCTAGGGCTTTTCTATAAAAGTGTTTAACAGTAACCCCACATAATTTTCCCTCCTAAACACAATGGAACCATCAATGTCATCAAAATCAAGCGCCTAACCCCATTTCTACAGCTGGCCAAAACTCATGGTAAGAAAACGGGAAAATATTGGTTTTTGATTTTCAGCCTCAAATCCTTTCTCCTTTATGCTCCTAATCGCTTGATTAACTACTTAATTACCTTTTAACCATGATTTAGACTAAAATTGGGCAACATAATAGCTAGGGTTTCCATTTTCCTAAATTTCCCAAATCTCAAAAATCAACCACAAAACCACCGATCAATCCAACAACAACAAGTATTTGAAGTTGATGGAGGTACCTTTGATTTCTCCTTAGTTCTTTCTCTTTGCTAAATTTCCTCCCTCCACAAACCTTAAGATTTGGCTTCCTAAAGACCTTGAATCATAGAGAAAGGAAGCTTAGGGAGAGGATTATACAAGTTAGCAACCAAATCACCAAAGGAATCAACTTACCTTTGCAATTTTTCTCTACATTCTTTAACAAATGTATGAAGCTTTCTCTCTCCCTCTCTTATGCTTGTGCTTGACCGTGGAAATGAAGAGAAGAAGAAGGGAAATCTGATTTAATAAAATATCTCATTTTCCCTTATTTTCTTTAATTACCAAAAATCCAATATTTTGACTTTTGTGGCATATACTTATCTACATAAAAATGGATGTCATAACTTGAATTAAATGCTAACTAATATTTTCCTCTCTTGGTCCATCCATATTTATGCCTAGGGTCCTTCCATCAGCCCAAAATACTTTTTCCCATTTATCACATAAATTCAAAATTTCATCACGTTATTTTCTTCATTTTCAGATTATTTGGCAATTCTGGCAGATTTTTTGCCCAAACTTTGAAAAATCATAACTTAATTTTTAGACATCGTATTGGAGTGATTCTAAAGGCTATAAAACCCTTGTTAAGTCTATTTTCAAGGAAGAATATATCTTTAGCCAATTGGAAGCACAAAGTTCCTAGAGTAAAATTCTTTGGATGCTATTCAAGGAAATTAGCAGTTTTTTGGGCTAACTTCAAAAATTCATAACTCTTTGCATACAGCTCCAAAAATGACCCATGACCTATCAAATTAAAGCTTAGGATATTTATTTTAATTGTATAAACTTTCATAATTTTTTGTTATTATTTGGTCATCCAAAACTACTTGTGAAACTCACTACCTCACAGGAAATCTTCACTTGCAGCATAATCACATTCTCCAAAATTCACCATTTTATTTCATTGCACATTTCCAATATTACAATTCATATTGACGAATAAAATTTGGGGTGTTACAATTCTCTCCCACTTAAATAAATTTCGTCTCTAAAATTTGCTATAGCTATACAATCATAAATTCCGGGTAACATTTTATCATATTTTCTTCTATTTTCCATATTGCTCCGCTAGGAGATAATCCCTTCCGAACAACTTTAATAAGCGGGACACTCCTATATCCGAGCTGTTTGTCCTGCCGATAAATGACTCAGTGAGGTATGATTTTATGTGTCAAATAATCCCATATATCCATATCCTTATATTTAATTACATGTTTCTGATAGACTACACTTATCTATCCTTGATATGAGCTTTTTCAATTACTACTCTCAGATCCATAAATATCTTACTGATATTATTACCACTGATCAAAATCTTCTTAGGCAGACTAAGATCTCCAAAATCCTCAATTAGTTTTTGCTCACAAATCATCATGGTTGCCACCTACATTGTTTTATGGCTCAATGCGTTAGAACCGATATTAGCCTTTCCTAGATGATACTTTATCTCCAAGTTAAAATATTTAAGCAGCTCTATCAGTCTATGATTTCTCATATTTAGTTCTTTTTGATCATATAAATATTTCAAACCCTAGTAGTCATAGTAAAACTTTATGATTGCATCATAAAGGCAACATTTCCAGATTCAATACAAACACTAT
Source organism: Inga leiocalycina (assembly GCA_963242795.1). NCBI lineage: Eukaryota > Viridiplantae > Streptophyta > Magnoliopsida > Fabales > Fabaceae > Inga > Inga leiocalycina. Next base: position 42,329,205 of record OY725328.1, on the reverse strand, counting down.
TTCCATCAACTCAAGATTATGGGTGGGATAGTTTAATTCACAAAGCTTCAGCTGATAAGATGTATATGCCCCACTCAGCTCGCATCAAAACACATCTCAATCCATGCCTACTAGCATCAGTAAAGATGACAAAGGTCTGCTATGGATCTGGGATTATCAACACCGGTGTTATAATCAATTGCTACTCAGCTCTACGAAGCTCCTCTTACAATTATCATCCCATGCATAATGTTGAGTTTTCTAGGGAAAAGTTACATAAACCCCTTATAATAATCAACAAGATCCAAAAAACTACGTATCACAACCATAGTCTCTAGCCTCTCCAGTTCTGTATTGCTTCCACATTACAAGAATTTTCTGTGACTCCTTTCTGTGAGACTATATGGCGTAAAAATTTAACTTCTGAAAGCCAAAAATCACATTTGCTTAGCTTGGCATGGAGTTACTTAGATTTCAAAATGTTCAATATGATTTTCAAATGTTGCTCATATTCTACTCTACTACGTGAGTATACCTGTATATTGTTAATGAAGACTACTATGAATTGGTCCAAGTACGGATAAAAAATTTGACTCATATAGTCCACGAACACGACAGGTGCATTGGTCAGCCCAAATGGCATCACAAGAAACTTGTAATGGCCACATATGGTCTTGAGAGCAGCTTTTGACACATCCTTCACTTTTCTCTTAAGCTGGTGGTACCCAATCTCAACTCAATTTGGAAAACCTCAAGAACTAGATAACTGATCGAGCAAACAATCTATTTTTGGAAGTGGGTGCTTGATCTCAATGGTCTCCTTATTCAACTTCTCATAATCAATATAGAGTTATAGACTTGCGCTGCATACTCTAATATTTATCTCCTCATATGAGCTTTAATAATGTCAAGATGACTTAATGGAGTCCCACAGGAACCTCCTATAGTACCTGAGTGCACTTGCAATTCTGTATTTCTTTATGCCAAATCTTGGCCCATTATGGATTTTTAATATCAGTCCAGCTCTAGGCATATTCACAAACTCTACTTCCTTTACCAGGGTACTCTACCCACGATGTACAAGGAATCAAAAGCCATTTATACATTCGATTCTCTATCTCAATCTTGAGACCATATCTCGTGGCTTCTTTTGTTCTATCAAGAACTATTCTCATTCAATACAGGAATATTCTTTTATCAAGATCTCTCTTTATGCTAGATTAGCAAAGAGCAACATTAAAAAACCTCATACTCATTTCAATACATTCTAGTACCATGTTCTAGTACCTCATACCATCTAGGTCAATTCAATTTCTTAAAGAATCAGTTCAAGTATTGAGTCTGATTTTTAGATCACAATTCAACTTTTAGAACCTCAACATTAGCTGAGTTAGGAAATCACTTTCCTTAATTTCACATATCATCACTAGCCCAATACAATTCTGAATACATTTGCCAGCCTAAGGACACTATGGTCCACTAGGTTTTAGGGGCTCTAGATACACAGGTCTACTACCACATCACTGGCTTAAAGGATTTTACAGCATAGGGTCCCTAACCCAACTTTTAGGTTTGTCATGAAATCTAGAACCTCAATATCACACAATTTTGAAATCATTTCCTTTAATTATACCCTATAGGTTCACTAAGAATTAGGATCAATAGCCAATTCTAACCTTCGCAATATTTAGGTATTATCCTCAAAACATTACTGAAGGTTTAATACTATTAACAAGGTTTAAACTTCCATCATGGAACAGAACTATAGTGCAACAAATTCGCATTCCGACCTAAGCATTTTATCAGCTTAGATCAAATTCAAATCTATCCTTAACCTTCAATATTATCATATCGGATCCTCTAGGATTGACATATGGCATAATCACTATGCATCATACATCACCGTATATCATTCTCCATACCTTTGTCACCACAGTATTTCTAAGGATTATCATTTAATATGGAAAAACCTCAAAAGATTTTCTATGCCTCAAACTCTCATAACCTCATCAAATGAACATTTTTTGCAGTACTCACAACAACAAAAACATTCTGTAGTAAAATCAATACTTAATCACTCTATACTTCTAAGCATTCTTCATATCGTCTAATTAAGATAATCATTAGTCACGGAGAAACCTTAAGACAGTTCAATATTCCTCAAGTCTCTATGACATTGATAACTTAACTTCTCAAGGGGTCATCCATTCTAAGATTTCCCTACGTTGATTACGCTTAACTTTCGTGCACCCGAGCCAAAATACAAATATCGGCTTTATCTCTTCCTGACCACCGATGCCCCAAGACTACTCTCGTCTCAAAAGACATGCCAGCTACCTCTAGTTACCTAAAATATAATGACTAGGCCACACATCACTCTCTATATTTGTACCGCTATACTAGATCGGTAATGTGCTCTATGAAGTCCCAAAAGCATTCAGTTAGACCTCTCTCGAAAATATCAATCTTCTCTCGATATTGCACTACGTACTAACATCAAGTGTTCCCAGATCTTTTGGAGGCTAGTTCACAGACTGGGAAAACTCACTCCTTTAGTACCCCTATTTGTGTATATATTCTATCACTGTATAATCATTACCGTATCATTATACTATCCTGTTGCCAGAACCGCTACTCTGCCAGAATTGCTTTGGGTTCTTATACCAAAATGTCACGCCCTTATCTTATTTTCTATATTTTCAGAGTACTTGCCCGTAGTTCGGTATCCAACACAAGAATAATATAAATATACTGATATATTGATACAAGGCACCTGATTACATTTTCTCCCAGTAAGGTTTGATAATATATACAAAGTCATCCAAAATATGCAAAAATAAAGACTATATATAACTACTAACTTCCATCTCAGGATCCGCACCCTTCAATTGCGTGTATTTACCGTCTTGCCCTTGGAGCCACTAGCTTTTGTTGGAATATTTATTTATTTGAAAAAGGGTAAGATTCCAAGGAATCCCAGTAGCAACATACAATCAATCATATAAAATGTGAGAATTAAATATACAATACACCATATAATGTAAAATGAAAATCCATATCATAACCGGTATGTACATAATGCTTAATGCCAAATGACTGTTTGAAATCCCTAAGTGTACCTTAGCTGAGTCCCCGACTACAGCTAAGTAATACCCGTATACCTCAGCTAGGTCCCCGACCACAGCTAGATAAAGTATCCCAGGCACGTGTTCATATCACAGAATACAACAACATACAACATATCAATAATCACATAGTGTGTGAGAGAGAATAGTTACTACGTTAACGCTTTTTGATCCTTGAATAGGCTCCTCAAACTACGTGCCACAGATTGGGCCATCAATTGGGTTCTAAAATTCCAAATGTACAAGAATTAGGTTAAAAAACATTCATGTACTATTTTAGACACTTTCATAGTGTTTTTGGTGGTTAAATGAGTCTATATTGAAAAATTACCAAAATGCCCCAACAAACCCGGCCTGGCTTGACTCCGCTATCCCAGTCCAACTGTACTTTGCTCAAAATTTTGACTTGGCCTATTCTTACATATATTGGCCCAAGGAATCTATTTCTAAACTTGATTTTCACAAAATCACTGCCAAATGACAGTTTTGCCAATGGCAGCCTTTGATTAAGGTTTCATGGGCGTTTTTGTCATTTCACTTTCTAGGGCTTTTCTGAAAAAGTGTTCAACAATAACCCAACCTAATTTTCCCTCATGAACACAATAGAACCATCAATTTTATCAAAATCTAGTCCCTATCCTTATTTCTGCAGCTGACTAAAAGTCATGGTAAGAAAAAAGGAAAATTATGGTTTTTGATTTTCAGCCTCAAATCCTTGCTCCTTTCTACTCCTAGTCGCTTGATTAACTATTTAATTACCTTTTAACCATGATTCAGATTAAATTTAGGCAGCACAACAGCTAGGGTTTCCATTTTCCTAAATTTCCCAAATCACACAAATCGACCATAAAACTACCGATCAATCAAACAACAACAACAAGTATTTGAAGTTTATGGAGGTACCTTTGATTTCTTCTTGGTTCTCTCTCTTGGCTGAATTCCCTCCCTCCTCAAACCTTGATATTTTGTTTCCTAAACACCTTGAATCTTAGATAAAGGAAGCTTAGGGATAGGATTATACAAGTTAGCAACCAAATCACCAAAGGAATGAACTTACCTTTGCCATTTTGCTCCACCTTCTCTCTAAAATGAATGAAGCTTTCTCTCTCCCTCTCTTATGCTTGTGCTTGACTGGGGAAATGAAGAGAAGAGGAAGCAAAATCTAATTTAATAAAATATCCCATTTCCCTTATTTTCTTTAATTACCAAAAATCCAATATTTTGACTTTTGTGACATATACTTATCTACATGTAAATGGATGTCATAAGTGCAATTAGATGCTGACTAATATTTCCCTCTCTTGGTCCATCCATATTCATGCCTAGGGTCCTTCCATCAGCCCAAAAGACATTCTCCTATTTATCTCATAATTTCAAAATTGCCATCACATTATTTTCTTCATTTTCTCATTATTTGGCAATTCTGGTAGATTTGTTGCCCAAACTTTGAAAAATCATAACTTAATTTGTAGACATCGTATTAGAGTGATTAACCCTTATTGAGTTTATTTTCAAGGAAAAATATAGCCTTTAGCCAATTGGAAGCACAAAATTCCTAAAATTAAATTCTTTGGATGTTGTTTAAGTAAAGAGGTAATTTTTCTGGGCTAATTTCAAAAATTCATAACTTTTTGCATATAGCTCCAAAAATTACCTATGACCTATCAAATTAAATCTTAGGATTCTACTTTCATCCTGTAACTTTCACAATTTTTTGTTATCATTTGGTTATCCAAAACCACTTGACAAACTCACTACCTCACAAGAAATCTTCACTGGTAGCATAATCATATTCTCCAAATTCACCATTTTATTTCATTGCACATTTCCAATAATTACAATACATATTGGTCAATAATATTTGGGGTGTTACACCACCTAGTGGCTGAGTATGAGGAATTCACTGGTCTCTAGCTAGGTCGCTTACTTTATGTTCCGAACACCGAACCTAGGAGTCCAGGAAAATTGTCAGGCCTCCCTCTTCCCCTGACCATTTAAGCCGCACCTAAGAAAGTGAAAATGGAAGACCAATGGTTGCATGACACGTGGCATTCTTACACCTTAATCTTGTGACACTTGGCAAGTGATAACTCTCCATATTTTATACATTTAAAGGATATTTTGAAGATAATTGGAGAGTTTTATATACAATTTTGGAAGATTTCTATGAGATTTTATTAATACAAGATAAAATTAAAGTGATGCATCATTTATGGGATTTCATTATAAATATCGTATTTTTTTAATAAAAATATAAACAGTTAAATAATACATAAAAATATAGTTTATTTATTGAATTTACTTCTTTTGTTTTATTCTATTTTAAGTGTTTTTTTATATCTTATGAATGTAGCAAAAGAGTAATATGGCACTGTTTTGAAATTGAAAAATTTCGAATTAAATGACTCAAAGGGAGAACACGTGCCATAGAAGCTTATATGGAGGGGTACAGACAACGTTTTGTTGTGGTCTTGGGCCTAGGCTTTTGATTGCCAATTTAATATATGAAAAGGAGGACCAATTGTAGGTACATCGAGGAGCAACAAGGGAGAAATCCTGAAAAGAAAGCTATGGTTTTGAGTGTGGAAAATGTAATACCCTTACTTATTTTGATTTGCAGCACAAAATTAATGCATGGCTCAGTGGGCAAAATAGTAATAGCATAAATATATTGATAATATTTATATGATGACATAAATTCCCCATAGGGGTTCATACATGATAATTAGAACCAATGTAGCTGTAGAGGGCTACTTGGGTGTCTAAACCCGTCCTAGTGAAAAGGAGACATCTTCCTGTCTTCGTTCCACCACTATAATCATCTTGTGTAGTTATCTTCTCTGATCTCTGTGTACCTTCTGTATTCACCTGTCTTGTTGGTAGGGGAGGGTGAGATTCAGGAGAATCATAGTAGGAAAATGGTTACCTTAATGCATGCAAGATATATGCTATGTACATGACATATTAGCTTAACTAAATGCATGCCCCATAATGAAATTTCTACATGCTCAATGTTTCATGCAACAAACTATAGCCACAGTATAAACAGAGATAAAGCTTCATTTATTCAAATATGCTCTACACAGTCAAGTAAAACAATCACATACCAACTAAAGATATCAAATACATGCAAGTAAGGAAAGTTCCCTACCTCTGGTCTCTGAGTCTTTTTCTTGTACCTTCTATTAGTCCAATATTTTATGTCCGGTTCGGCTACTGTCCAATCCAAAAGTGCCAAATGTATAAAAATTAGGTTAACACCCATTGATGTACTAGTTTAGACACTTCTATAGTGTTTCTAGTGATTATATGAGTCTATATTGAAAAATTACCAAAATGCTCCTAGGGACTCAGCCCGACCCTACTGTACCCGGTTTGACTGTACGTTTCCCAAACTTTTTACTCAGGCTATTCTAATGTATTTTTTGCACAAGGAATCCATTTTCGGCCTCAGAATTATGAAATTCATTGCCAAAAGATAAAAATGCCCTTGTCAACCCCTAATTTAGGGTTTCAGGGGCGTTTTGTCATTTCACTTTCTAGGGCTTTTCTGGAAAAGTGTTCAACAGTAACCCCATCTAAGTTTTCTTCCTAAGCATAATGAAACTATGAATTTCATGTAAATCCAGCTCCTAACCCTCCAATTGGTCCAGGCCGAAACTTTGGAATACTTGGGGAAATTTTGGGGTTTTTGAATTATGACCTTAAATTCTTGCTCCTTCCTACTCCTAATTACTGAATTAACTATTTAATTACATTCCCAACAAGATTTAGAATAAATTTAGGCTGCTTAATGGTTAGGTCTTAGCATTTTCTCAAATTAACAAATCACATAAATCAACTACAAAATAACCAATTAAACCAACAACAACAGCAACGACAACAATAACTTAAGGTTTATGGAGTCACCTTCGATTTCCTCTTGTTCTTTCCTCTTGACTGAAACTCTAAGCTCCTCAAACCCTAGGAATTTGCTTACACAATACCTTAAATCATGTAGAAGAACAACTTAGTGGAAGGATTACACTAATTGAAAGCCAAAATACCAAAGAGATCAACGTACCTTGCAACTTTTGCTCTCTTTTCTCTCTAAAATCCTCAAAACTCACTCACTCACTCTCTATCTTTCTTCTCTTATGCTAGGACGACAAAAATGGAGGAGAGAAGAGGATGAGATTAGTTTTTAAAATATCTCACCTTTTTACTCTAATTATTTAATTACCCAAAAATAAAAAATGTTGACTTTCAAGGCTTAAAGTTTACCCCTATGTAATCTTAACATAAGCCCAATTACACGTAACCAATTCCTTCCCTCTCTATTTACTAGAGAAGGCGTCCAAAGGGCCCTTTAAGTAAAAAAAAATGGGCTGATGGGTCATCCCATAAATTGCAAAATTGCCATCACATATGGATTTATGTAAATTCTGGCATATTTTTTGCATAAAATTTAAAAAAATCATAACTAAATTTATAGGAATCATATTAGAGTGATTCTAAAGCTTATAGAACTCTTATTGAGTCTAGTTTCAAGGAAAAATATAGCCTTTTTCCAATTGGAACCACAAAATTCCTAGAATATAAGTTTTTGAATGTTGTTTCAGAAAATCAACAATTTTTTTGGGCTAACTTCAAAAATTCATAACTCTTTGTATATAGCTTTAAATGATTTATATGACCTATCAAATTAAAGCTTAGGATGTCTACTTTAATTCTGATAATTTTCATAAATTGTTGTCATCATTTGTTCATCCAAAACCATATGACAAACTTACTGCCTCACAAGGAAATTTCACTGGCAGCATAAACACATTGTCCAAAATTCACCATTTAATTTCATTGCATATTTTCAATAATTACAATACATATTGGAGAATAAAATTTGGGGTGTTATAGAAAAAATACAGCTGGTCTTTAGGGTAAGCTATGAAGGATTGGTGAGGAGTCGACAAATGGAGAATCATTGGACCTGAGGAAGTGGCAAAAAAGATGAGGTGAAGAGAGGAGGCAGTCGGTGAACTCTGCAACATGAGCTTCATCGTCAACTTTGGCATCTTTAGAGGCAACACCCAGCGTCTCCAATGACTAAAAAGACATAGTTCGACGGTCTAGAGAATAGATCAGAGGAAGTGTCATCAATTCTTATTGTATTGCTTCAATTTTATTTTTCTTTCTCTCTTTTGTCAAATTCCAGTATGTTTCTGAGCGTAGAATTCATTGTTACTGCTGTGATGACTCTGGTTAAATCCATGTGTAGTTACTAGTTCTTTAACCTAGAGTAGCTATGAACTAATTAATTTGGGGATTTGAGCATGTATGAACTCATTCATTTGTGCTTAGTATTATTTTGTTTACTTGATTATGTTGTCTTGTTTACTTTGTGCTTGAACACCATTAATTATGAATTTAGGAAATTTAGATTAGCCTTGAGTGAGGGGTATAAGTGATTGGAAGATACTTATATCTATTTAAACTCTAGATTTACAAAATAACAATAAGTGCTTTTAATTAGGTAAATACATGCTCTAAAACTTGAAAAAGGGATTAGCCATTCTAGGTTGTTTTCCTTCATAGAAATTTTAAAAATGTTAAATTTCATATTTTTGCTTTTGTTTAAATTGATTTTCAAATTCATTTCCTTCTTTGATTTGCTCAACTTAAAGAAAAATGGGAACTTGAATGCTTAATTATCAATTATCTTGAATGTCTAAGGTATGACCTTGATTTGCTATTATACTATTTCAACGGCCCATATACTTGCGGTGCTTATTTAAAATTTAGTCGCATCAAGTTTTTGGCTCTGTTGCTGGGGATTCAAAACAACTGGTGATTAGAAATAAAAATCCTTTAGTAGTTTAAGCTTGACTTTTGTGAATATTTTTATTTTTATTTTCTTGTGTGTGATTTGCTTTGTTTTTCTTGTCTCTTGTTTGTTTTCTAAAAAGATTGAAAAAAAAGGATTATACACAACTGTCATTTGGTTCAATCAGTGATAAATTGTCATATATTGGTTCTTTCTTAGGAATGCATGTGGATGACATGAGACAAGGAAATGGAAATACTGGTTGGATTAAAAATGTTGATTCTTCTCAATATAATTGCTTTTATTATGTTTATTGTGGGGGAGAGCATTCATATGAGCATTGTCTATATAGTAATACTAGTCATTATATGAGAAATGATTTTACTAGGAAACAAACTTGTTATGATTATCCTTTTTGTCCTAGTGAAATTTTATAGCAACAAGATTCTTGGGATTCACATTTTAGCCATTATTCAAAAGAAATTTCCCTATCTTTTCACTCTCATCCTCCTTTGAAGAAAACACCCTTGAATATAAAGAAAAATCTAATTTAGAAATGTTATTTGAGGAGTATGTGGGATCATCATAAAGGTTTAACAGAGAGCAAAGAGAATTTGCCACTAAATTTGAGTCAAGGGTTCAAAATATTGAAGTCTATGTAAATAATATTGTTTTGTCCCTTGAGACTATGAAGAAAGATAATTCCTTAAGTTTGATGACCACTTCTTGTATTGATGATGAGTATTGTGAGGTAGTTGAGGATATGGAATTGAATGAAACTTTAGCTAATGTGGAATGTGATAATGAACTTGAAATCACTTTAGGAGACAATAGTGAGTGTAGTTTAGAAGACGTTCTAGTTGTGGAGCCTAATTCATGTCACTTTTAAGTTGAAATTGATGTAGATGTCCCAAAAGCTATTATTCATGACTCTCCTATTGACTCTTTGACTCTTATTTATAAGAACCAAGTGGATTTTTTGGGAAGCTCTAAAATTTTGGAAGCTCCTAAATTTGTTTGCAATGATGTGCATGTTGTGCTTAATTTGAATTCAGTGAATGCTTGTACTTTAAGATTGTCCATGATTAAAGAAGTACAAGTAATTAACTTGAATGTTCATTTCATGTATTTGAAACCTTGTTGCTTGAAAATAAATGAAGACAAGGTGCTTGAGGTGTTTGATACTTATGATTAGTGGTTTGTTTTGAGTAGTCTGGCTAAAGACTTTAAACTTAGCACTTATTGGGAGGCAACTCAAGGTTGGGTTTGATGTTTTGTTTCGATTTTGCAGGATATTTGTAGCCCATGATGATGTATTCCACTTTAATAGCCACAATCAAGAGCATTCAAAAGCATAAGACAAGAATTGAGAGGGGAGTTTCCTTCTACTTTTCCTTGTGTTATTTAATTTGATAGTTGATAATATGTTCTGGACATGAGCGCTAGTTATAGTCTAGTGTTGAATGTGATTGATATTTGTTAGTAACTATTGATTTGATTGATGGCATTTGTGAGTTATGTTCAATTGCTGAAAATTTGAGATCTTAGAAGCTTTTGTTATCCCTACACATGAATAAGGCCTGGTTATTTCTTTACTTCCATTACTTAGTGTTATTTGTTCACATTGCGGATAATGTGACATTTAAGTGTGGGGGGTGAGGGTACCAGTGATTTTGTATGACTTGTCCTCAATTTTTTTTGGAAATTTTGACAAACTTCTTTAGTTTTACACATAAATAGAAAAACAAAATTTAACAAATTTTGAAAATAAATTTGTGTTTTTATGGAAGCTTGTATTTTACTTGTAAACATTTGCAAAGTTGGTTTGATTTAAACTGAAAAGGATTGAGTTTAATTAGGATTCGGTTTTATCTTCTTGGAATGTTAGTCAATAGGTCAAGAATTTGGTTTGGATGATTAACTTTAGAATGTCAAATATCGGTGAGAAACTTGAGCCTAAATATTCATTTCTTTCAAGAGGGAATACACTTATTGTGATTTCATCTCTAGAATTTATCTTGAGTCTCTTTAGAAGCTTTAAATCCCTTTGCATGTACAAAGATGATTTAGGCATTCATTCCATAGCTTGTTAGGCCAAATATCCATCCTTATCACATGAAAATCATTTGCTTTACCCTATTCGAGCCTTAATTTATTCTTAAAAGAAAATTGCATAGAGTAAATAGCCCTTTGTTTAAGAAATGAAATTTTTACATCTTTTCCTTTCTATTCATTTGCTACTTTAACAAGTGCTAAGTGAAACAATTTTAGAAAGAAAGTAAAGGAGTTAGAAATTCAACACTATAGTAGGAGTGTAAGTAGATGGCAACAAGGAAAAGTAAAAAAAAAAATATTAAAAAAAGAGAAAAGAAAAAGAAAGAAAAGAAAAGAAATAGAAATGAAAAGAAATAAAAAATGGAAGAAAGAAAAGGGGAAAAAAGATTGTTGAGTTCAATTTAATAAAGGTTGTTTGGAGTGTAAGTGAGTTTGTTTTCTTTAAGTGGATATTCCTTCATTCTTCATGAATTTTATTAAGTTGCTTAGCACTAATTAAAGTATTCTTCCATACCATTTGACTACTTTCATTTCATGATCTTACCCTATTCATTATAACCCTTGGAAAAGTCCTTTTGATTTGTGTGAGCATTGGGACATTGTAGTGGAGATAGAGATGATAAACAAGCTTATGGTAGATAGGTTATAATAAGTGGTTTAGAGTGAAACACAAGCCCTTTAATTCTCTTGAGAGAAGAGTGCAAAATACTTACTCATGAGGAACATTCCATTGTTATTTATCTTTGCCAAATTATTTGCATTTCTGCTTGCATTTTTAGAAAGTGGAAAACAATTTTAAGAAAGTTTTATTCTTGAAAATTTGAAATAAATCCAAATTTTTAATTTTTTTTATATCTTATGAATGCAGCAAGAGAGGAAGATGGCACTGTTTTGAAAGTGAACAATTTCAAATTAAATGACTCAAGGGAGAACACGTGCTATACAAGCTGATATGGAGGGCCACAGAGAACATTTTGTTGTTGTCTTAGGCATAGGCTTCTGATTGCCAATTTAATATCTGAAGAGGAGGACCAATTGAAGGCGGACCGAGGAGTAACAAAGGGGAAATCTAGAAGAGAAAGCTATGGTTTTGAGTGTGGAAAAAAAGACAGCTGGTCTTTAGGGTGAGATGCGGAGGATTGCTTAGGAGCCGACAAATGAAGAATTATCGGACCTGAGGAAGTGATGGAAAGATGAGGTTAAGAGAGGAGGCAGCTGGTGAACTCTGCATCTAGAGCTTTATCGTAAACTTTGACATCTTTGGAGGCAACACCCAGCATCTCCGAAGACAAGAAAGACAGACACTACTACAAACAGTTGATTCAATTACACAAATTAATGACCATTCTTAAAAACCAGTAGTAAAAGATGAAGTGGTTGTGTTTCAATGACTGGTTTTATGAAACAAGTCTTCGAAAGTAAAGTTTCAATAACTATTATAAGAAATAGTTGTTGAACCTATTCCTCCCCAACATTCACGATAGCAGCTGGTTTTTTTTAAAAAAGGATACAATGACTGGTTTTAATACCATTTGTTTGAAGATAACATACAATGAATGGTTTCAAAACCAGTTATTATATCTACTCCCTTGACCAAATAGCAAGCATTAAAAGAAAATGTTACAACGACTGGTTTAAAAGCCATTTATTGAAAGCATATATACAATGACTAGTTTTAAAACCAGTCACTGAAAATGGCTACAATGATTGGTTTTCTAAAACCAGTCGTTCTATCTGTTTTCAAGTCAAAGATGGTGCAGAGCATGTCAGAGCAGCGTAAAGAGTAAAGCTGTTTTGTTTACCAAGGACTCATTTTTTCTCCATTGGCGCCATTTGCATTTCTCCATTGGTAGTTCTCCCTCCACTTCTCCATTGAAACCAGAAGTGGTTCTGTGTCTGTGTTCTTTGTTCTCCCTCCTCTTCTCAATTCGCGGTGGCTAGGTTTTATAGCTACTAGGTCCATCCTCCCTGTTTTACCTCTTCTCCGTCCCATGACTAGCTAGGTAAGGCAGAACTTAAATTTCATTTGATTGGGGTCTTCGTCTCATCCTCTGAGCTTGCAATCCTAATCTTTTTCTTGCTTGAAGCTGCATTATTCGAGTTTAGGTATGTGTTTTATGTCTTCATTTCATCCTTTGAGCTTGCAATCCCTATTTTCCCTATTTTCTAACAAGCTATGTTGATTGTTTGATTTTTCCCTCTTTTTCAAGCTAAGTTGCGAGATTGGCATTGCTCATTTGGAATTTCACATGTGTGGACCATCACTCATTATTTGAAGCCAAAAAGTGGAAAGCTTAAAATTGATTTGGACTGTGAGTTTGAAATTGAAGCTAGAAAAATTGAGTTTAAGTGTCAAATAACTTATGATTTGGACATATATTTGTAAGTATTGAATCGTTGGTGTAGGTGTTAAGACTTGTGTGTTTGAAATTGAAGGTGGAAAAATTGATTTGTACGTATTGCTATTAGATACTTGCCATACTTAATAGTTATCTTAAATGCATAATACATGTTTGAAGTATTAAAATGGTGATTTAAGCATTGCTCTTAATTTACAAATTTAAACCAAACTAGTCTACTGTAATTAATTCTACAGGGGATAAAAAAGAAAAACATATATTCAAAAACATATATTTACAAGCACCTTCGTACAATAAATTTTACAATAGAGGCTTATTCAAATAATTTTCCCTTAAAAAATTATTTTGTACCATATACTTATAAAAATAAACATATATTTAACTTACATATAGAAATAAACATTATGTGAGACTAATAGGAAATATATGGCACTCCCTCATGTCATACGTACTTAGTAACTGATAACTAATTTGCATGTTTTGAAAAATTTGATTAAGTTAATTAGTTGAAGGGAAAAAAACCCCTTCAATCATTCAATTCAATACAACCCAAGCCTTCAAATTTTTTAGATATGCATGGTGTTTTGTGTTTGAAATTACAGCGCTATGTCACTCCCTTTGAGCTAACTCACATCCACTTAATTTCTATTTGGTCTCTTACATGTCCACTAAATTCTCCTTGGGTTTATCATATAACAATCTTCGGTCACCTCTCCGACCCGTCATCTAACTCTCTCGCATCCTGCCTCTCCGCCCCTCTCACGCTTCCTGCTTCTCTGTCAGTTCACACTCACCACTCCCTTTGCATTAAAGAAATCTCATAGGGAAGAAGTTCATAATTTGAAATTTGGTGGTGAAGTGGAAGAAGTACTTGGTCTTGAGCACTTTAGAGCTGCAATTTATTTACAAGGTAACAAATTTTTCTAAGAAATCTTCTCTTATCAGTGACTTTCTTTTGCTCAATTAAATTATTTTGTGTATACAGCGATTGACTGTAGCCTTAACTCTGCTGGTGTATCTGTTATCTATTTTGAAATTGAATCCAACTCGCAATCTTACTTTATAGCATAAAAGCTACTGAAATTTTTAAAAAATGAGTAAGGCATCCCTTTTCTTGATCTATATTCATATCAAAATGACAATTGGTCTAAAATTGAGTATTATTGAAAATGGCATAGGTGGAAGTAAAATGGGTTACCATTGGATGAATGCTTTGAGAACTAGTAAAGAATATGAGAATGGAGTAGAAGAGTTTATTAAATTTGCTAGGATGAATGCACCTAGTAAAAATGGGAAGTATTTTTGCCCATGTGTGAAGTGTTTAAATGAGAGTCTACAAGATATTGATGATATAGGAGATCACTTATTTTGTGATGGAATAAATCTTCGATACAAAAGGTGGATATGGCATGGTGAGGAAATAACCGTTTGTGAGTCCCATGAGAAGGAAGTTTTAGGGGTTGGAGATAACGATAGAATGGAGAAAATGATTCATGATGTTAAGGTAGAATGTTTTGCATAATCGCCTGTATATGATAGTGTATAGAGTGATGCAGAGACACCTTTGTACCCTAGGTATACTAGTATACATGCTTGTCAGGAATTTTGCACTTGGTCAACTTAAAGGCAACTTGTGGGTGGACTGATAGTAGTTTCACATTGTTGCTTGAATGGTTGTGTGATATGTTTCCAGAGGATAATGTACTTCCAAATCGTATGTGTGAGGCAAAGAAAATATTATCTACGATGGGTATGGAGTATAAAAAGATACATGCATGCCCTAATGACTGCGTATTGTATAGAAATGAGTATGAAGGCTTAAGTGAGTGTCCAAAATGTAAAACTTTCAAATCCAAAGTGAAGAAAGGTAATCGGTGTGGTGATGAGACAATTAAAAAGCAATCATTAAAGGTTTTGTGGTATCTTCCAATCATACCGCAGTTCAAACGAATGTTTGCTAATGCGAAAGAAGCAAAGAAGTTGAGATGGCATTATGATGATAGAGTTTGTGATAGAAAATACCTTCAGCACACGACTGACTTTCAGCAATGGAAGAAAGTAGATGAAATGTTTCCCGGATTTGGCAGTGAACCTAGAAACCTTCAGCTTGGGCTTTGCATAGACAGAATTAATCCCTATGGTACTTTTAGCAGTACACATAGTGTATGGTCGGTTATGCTGGTTATTTACAACTTACCTCCCTGGTTGTGTATGAAACACAAGTATATGATGCTTTCTATGATGATTTCGGGTTTAAAACAACCAGGGAATGATATTGATGTCTACTTGGCACCTTTGATAGAGGACTTAAAGAAGTTGTGGGAGGATGGTGTATATGTGTTTGATGCATATAAGCAACAGTTGTTTAAGCTATGTGCAATGATTTTCACCACGATTAACGACTTCCCTGTATGCGGGAACTTGTCAGTTTATAGTGTCAGGGGTCATAAAGCATGTCCGATATATGAAGCAAGTACACAGTTCCATCAACTCAAGTATGGTACAAAATAGTCTACCTTGGTCATAGACGATTTCTCCCTCGGTTCCACCCATACCGTAGGCTAAATAAGGCTTTTAATGGTTTGACAGAGAATGAAATGGCTCCGAAGCCATTAACTGGAGACAAGGTTTATAGTCGGGTGAAAAGAATCAATGTCACTTTTGGAAAATATCAAAATACTATGGGTGAGAAGAACGTATGGAAGAAGAGGTCAATTTTCTTTGATCTTCCATATTGGAGTAGTCTTGATGTAAGACATAATATTGATGTGATACATATGGAAAAAAATTATATGTGATAGCCTTGTTAGTACGCTTTTGCACATAGCAGGGAAAACTAAAGATGGAATTAGTGCGAGATTAGACTTGGTTGAAATGGGAATAAGAGAAGGATTGCATCCATAACTAAGAGATCATGGTAAAAGAGCGTATATGGAGCTAGCAGCGCATACATTTTCAAAAGCCAAGAAAGAAGTTTATGTGGGTGTTTGCATGGCATTAAGGTGCCATAAGGGTATTCTTCTAATGTGAGCTGACTTGTGTCAATGGAAGATTTGAAGTTAGTTGGAATGAAGTCTCATGATTGTCATGTCTTGATGCAACAACTATTACCAGTAGCTATTAGAGGCATTATGAAAGATGATGTGTAACCCCCTCACAGTAATCACATCCGGATTTCAAAATTTAAGTGAAATAGAGACCAATAAAATGAAATCAACAATTTATAATACCTCAACTAGGGATGAGGTATTTCAAAATCACTTCAAAACGTAATAATTCTGGGTCTCACATTCACGTGCGGATATAACTACTTGAGAAATCAAATCACATAAGAAATATCAGAGTATGGAAACTAAAATCCCGGCAAACCCCGGGTTACTCTATATATCAAATGGGTTTACTGTTTTCCAAATGGGGATTACAAATCAAAAATTCACTATGAACAATTTATATACAGTAATCCCAAATCTACAATAGATAACCAACAATCCCAAAATCCTGAATGTCCCTAAGAGATCCTAACCACTCCGGGTTGGTCGCTTCTCCTTCGAGCCACTTGCCCTGTCTGAAAAGGTTAGTCATATGGAAAGAGTAAGATTCTAAAGAATCCCAGTAGCAACAAGTCACTCATACAATATATATAAACATAAAGCATGTATGTTCATCATGTTCAGCAGCTTCACAATGATCTCTGGCTCGCGCCACATACGACAGCACTCACGGCTGTAATCACAATACACTATGCCAGCTTTCGCTGTAATCACTATACACAACGCCTGCTTTCACGGTGAACACTATGTAGTAGCAACACGAAGCACAAAGCACCACAAAGCATCTCAAAGCACAATGTATCACTAAACTCCACAAGGTATCTCAATGCACAAGGTATCACAAAGCAGCAGCAGCAGCATCCACACAATGAATGACAGACAAACATACAATACATTTACATAAAGTATAAGAAAGGAGTCGCTACCTGAATCTTTCCTGACAATCTTTGGCACAGTGGGCTCACGCATTCGGCAGATATCAAATCCTATACCAAATTAGGGACAATTGATCAATCTCTCTTCCAATTACTTATTTCCATAATACACTAAGTTAGTTATCTTTTAGGACTCTTAAGAGGCCACAAATGCCTCTAATAAAAGCCCTAAAAGGTTGGGAAACAATAGGTTGAAGGTCACTTTTCAAAAACACAAAGTGCTGGAACACAGGGGTTGGCCGCGGCCAGCCCTTCCTTGGGCCACGGCCAAAATGTAGTCAGAAGGCCACTGGCCGTGGCCAGAATCAGGGTAGAAAGGTTTGGGCTGCGGCCAGCCACTCATGGGCCGCGGCCAAGCAATTTCCTGATTCTTGGCTGAAATTCGAAAAACCATAACTAATTGTAGAAAAATCGAAACAGAGTGATTCCAAAGCAAAATGAAAGGTATTTAAGCCCTCTTCCTAGGAAAAATATGGCTCATAACTGGAAATCACTACACAAATACAGAATTACCCAAAACTCAACACTACTCCAAAACAGAGTTCAGTTTACATCCCAAACTTTGGACAATCATATCTCCTAGAATACTAAATGAAATGGCACAAAATATATGTTCATTTTGAAGCTTGGGATGTGAACTTTATGACTGCAAAGTTTCATAATTTTCCAACATCATTTGTTCATTCAAAACTTTCGTGTAAACTGATTTCCCAGAACAGAGCTCACACAAGACATATTTCCAACTTTCTACCAAAGTGTTCAATGATTCTAAAATTAATAACCAAGCTTATTCCCATACAATTTTCCATAAGGAACACAATGGCAACCTCTAAAACATTCCAAAACCAATCTAACCACAATCAAACACTATGGTCTATATGATTCACACAATGTCCAAATTCCAATCAACACAATTCTAAACTTCAAAACTATCTCCATTACTCAAATATCATCATAATGAACCATTTCCAACATCAAACACAATGAAACTCATATATTCAAAAATGGACATAAGCTAAGGCAATTTTCCAGGTTTTCATAAACTTATCCAAAAATCACAAATAATATATCAAAATGCTCAAAATGCCTACCTCTTCCCTTTGCCAAATTCAGAATCTTGATTCTCACACTTTCATATTTCTCCAACTCACAAATCAACACCTTTCAAGATTCTACAACCACAACAATGTAGCTCTCAATGAGATACACAAATTTAGAGAAGAGGTTTTGAGCAAAGGAAGAGCATTACTTACACAAAAATCAAGGCGTTTTCTTCTCTATCTAAGCTTGCTTCAGCAAAAAATGGACGAAGAAAGAGATAGAAAATGAGTGAGAGAGATGATGAGATGAAATGATGATAAAGAAGCTTTTCTTTCCTTGCCCATTCCTCTTGGCCCAATAAGAGAGAGAGAATGAGGGAAAAAGAGAAATTTTGTCCTCTAGTGGCTCATCCAACAATCTCCACATTGCCACATGTCACCATCTCCTCCCTTCCACTATGAGCTCACATAGACACAATGCATAGGATTCCGACCCATCAATAATGAATCTCAACCCTTGATCTCAAATACCACACACATTTACACCAAATTCACATCATATTTCTCTCAAAATATTTAATTACACAAATTATAATCAATCTCAATG
Organism: Inga leiocalycina; assembly: GCA_963242795.1. Classification (NCBI taxonomy): domain Eukaryota; kingdom Viridiplantae; phylum Streptophyta; class Magnoliopsida; order Fabales; family Fabaceae; genus Inga; species Inga leiocalycina. The sequence goes on along the minus strand of OY725328.1, from coordinate 42,310,254 downwards.
CCATTAGCCCTTAATCACAAATTAGGATATTACATGATGTGCGAAGCACGATAACAAGGTTGTGCGGTTTCTTTAATGCTATTTATAGCAAAGTTGTTGACATTACAAGGTTAGACGAATTGGAAAATGAGGGTTATACTATTCTATCCCAACTAGAATTCGAAAATGAGGGTTATACTATTCTATCCCAACTAGAGATGCATTTTGCTCCCACATTCTTTGATATAATGGTGCATTTAATATTTCATCTGATAAGGGAGGTAAGACTATGTGGCCCAGTTTATCTAAGGTGGATGAACCCTTTCGAGCGATACATAAAGAACTTAAAAGGGTATTCTAAAAATGCTTATCGACCTGAAGTTTTCGGATCAAATTAATGTTTTCGATTGTGTAGGGGTCCTTATTACAAAAAATCTATGCGCAAAATGGAGAATATGTTAACATAAATCAATAATTTGAATGAAATAACTAACAATTCAATTACATGAAAAGAAAAGAAATTCAGTTGAGAATCAAGAAATGATCACCTGGTCAAAATTTGCAGTAAGGCCACTGAAAATGATGTTATACATATATAGTATAACTTAGAAGCCGTACTTAGTTTTCTCTGCTTGCTGAGGACACTATACATCAAAAGCAAATGGTAAAAAAGAATAAAGGCCTATGTAAAGCAATAGTGAATCAAAGAACTTGAATGTAAAGAACTTACATTTGGCTGGAACCACTTTATCGGACCACCTTTACCTTCACGCTTCCCACCCATTATATAATATGTCTTCAGTGCCCTGTAATAATTAAAATGTTAAACAGAAGACATTAAAACAATTGTGTAAAATCAAAAATCAATGACTGACAAATAAATTTACTTACGTGTTAAAATGTTTTTGATACCTGCATCTGGCTTGTGACCTAATGAGTCAAACCAAAAGATGACGTTGATCGGGGGACAAGGAACACAAAGACTCTAATGATAACTATAACCACATGCATATATAGATTAAAATAAGGTTAGATAACGTGATACTATTTAGTAAAGTGAAAGTGTATAAATATGTCAAATAAAGTTACTTGCCCTTCAAGAATTGGTGCTAGATAATAAGGCAGCTAAGTCTCGCCTATTGTATAGCCTACATAACTTATCTGATCTTCCAACCTCTGGTTATTACGCCGTGACATATTGCCCGGACATAAGAAGCCATATATAGTGCTGAGCCTTCATTTAGCACACAATTTGTGGAAGCAGCTACCATATAAATGAAATGAGAAATGACTTAGTAAATGTAGAAACCCAAAACTCCTAAATATCAACGCATTAATTACAATTAAAAATTATAACTAAACTCATATGATTGCAAATGTGACCCATCCTATGTCTATCTCCTCCAAAGATAGGAACTCTAATACTGTGTTATCAAGTCCATAATTATACGAGATTCTGTGACCTACAATCTCATAAGGCATCTGCAAGTCGACCATTTTTATGTCTTAATGAATATTTTGCAGTTATGCTAAAAAGGGAAATTTTGTCACATCATCTTTTTCCTAGTAAGACACAAAAGAAAGATTATAAGTAAAATGTCAATGATCAAGTAACACTAAGGTGTTTCCTACCATTGGAGGGATTAGCACAGTTTGAACAAGATGTCTAGGCAACAAGATGAAAGATCATGTTGCCTAACCTAGTCTGGCAACCTCACCATCAGGGAATGGGACATCTACACCTTCCTCCCTTAGTCGAACACTTGTCACATTGACCTTACGTTGATCGTCCCAGATTTGGTTATTATGGTGGGTGGTGGCATGGGTATATATAACAACATCAACAACAACACGCAGGTATGAGACTTCTAAATATAGAGTGCAAGGTTCTCCAGGCTCTAGTAAAGGACTAGGGTCGCCATGTCTAACCTCTAGCTGATTGTAACTGCCTTTGGTGCTGGGAAAGGCCAGGGATTCCTGAGTAAGAGAAATGAAAGAATTAATTAAAATAACGTAAGGAAAAAGTCAATGTTATATAAATGATATTATTTACAAACGTTAGATCTAGGCTCCATGTTACGCATCCCGCCTTACATGTGAGACAACACCATCGTACTCATCTCACCACGTAGCTCACTCAACAACTCTTCTTTAAGCTCATCTCAAAGTGATTGACGCATTTGCACTGCTAGCTCTGCTCAGATTTCCTCTCAAACCCTGCCCACAAACTCCTAACTCATTTCACCCTATCCATAAGCTTGTGAACCTCTTCCAAACTATTTAGAGAAACCAACTCCCCTTGACTCCCATCTAACTTGACCAAGGTGATCTAGATTCCCAAGCACCGTAGCTAAGATATCCATCCTTCTAGTTTAAGTGAAAGAGCCCTGGCTGCACTATTCTTCAAGTTTACCCTGTAGCATACAATGGATAAATAGAAAGTAATTACATGTAATCTTGTTAGGAAAATGAAACACACTTAAATATACTTGTTATTAAATACTCACAATCCTTTTAGCGACATCAGCAATGACTAGATTTATATATTTTTCTCCCTTTATCCTCCTTGCTTTCCATTGTTTGTGATGCGGGGGAGGAGGTGGCGCCTGCACGACAATACTAGTATCTGCTCAGGCTGCTTCCTCCAATTTTTGTATTTCACCCTGCATCATCTTCTTTTCGAGCTTCCGATAACCCCCACGTGACATGTAATGAGGATAATTGTTTTTGCTCCCCTCTCTTTATTTGCTTTATTCAATTTCTATATAAATAAAGAATAATGATAACTGAGTTAGCGATGTCAAGTAAGTTCAACTAAAATCTTTAACACTAAGATGAACAAAATGTACTAGGAAATTGGGATCCTGCCGCGATGCCACAAACAACCTCTAGTCATTTGGAGAAGGAAACAAATACTCTTTGCAAAGATCCTTATGACTCCTTGGCCCTCGAACGTACTTGGTTGTGAGCGTGGACTTGAAATCTTTCCATCTCTCATGAACTTCCCCCATTCAATGCTTGTACATTTTCCTCATATTGGGAACATCATAGGTTTGCTATAAAACAAAATATCTATTAGTTATATATGAAAAAATAGAAATAGAGATAGAGATAACAATACAACTTTACATACCAAAAGTTGATCCCAAATCATAGCCTACGTCTCCTTTGAAACTTCCCTCCATGTAGGAATTAGAACGCTAACTTTGCTCTGACCCAAAAAGCCAATGTAGCTAATAAACTTGTCTCCCTCTTCACTGATAGGTTTTAAAATGCTTCAAACAATATACTTATGGCCATAGCATAAATTGAAATATAGCTTCAAATCATTCATACATGTTTCACATAATCAAGCAAAGCAATAACATGCATCAACACACTAACACAAATATCATATACATATAGGAGAGGTAAGTTCCCTACCTTAACCCCTTTTCGCCTCAAGATGTGTGCATCGTAAAGCGTGCTAATAGCTCGGGCTCCATATTCGATCTTACAATGCCAAAGGTACTGTTCAAACAGTCTCATAGTATTTCTGAGGGTTATATGAGCCTATTATGAAAATTTACTAAAATGCTCCTGGGGACCAGGCCCAGCCCCCCCGCCCTGCCTTACCCGGTTCGACTGGTACTTTTCCTGAAATTTTGACATGGGATATTCTGACATATTTTCGCCCAAGAAATCCATTTATGGATTCAGAATTATCAAATTCAATGTCAAATCACAAAATTACCCTTAACAGCCCCACTTTTAAGGGTTTTAGGGGCATTTTTGTAATTATACTTTTTCGGCCTTTTTCGAAAAAGTGACCAACTGTAACCCCACCTAATTTTCCCTCACGAACTCAATGGTACCATCAAATCATTGAAAATCCAACTCTAAGACCCATTTACAGCCCTAGCCAAAATTATACAACTCTCTAGGGAAAATTGGGGTTTTTCGATTCCAGCTCTGCAGACGTGTTCCTTTAATTTCTACTCCTAATCACTTTAATAACCATTACATTAGGTTAAAACTACCATTTAGTATCAATTTTGGCAGCATAACTCTTCTAACACAACATTTCCAAATTTTACAAACAAAGACAATCTAGTGAAATTTCACCGATTAAATTGTCCATAGCAGCTAGAACAATCAAAGATTGAAGTTTCAGAAGTTACCTCAAACTCCCTTTGGCTTTTCCTCTTATGTCTGAACCCTAGCCCTTCTTAACAAGAAAAATTCAGCTTCAACAACCTTTAAAATACATGGAAGAATAGCTTAGGAGCAATATTATACGCATTAGGTATGAATTCACCGAAGAAATTGACCTACCTTGCGAGTTTTCTTCCCTTTTCTCTCTAAATGCTCTCAAACCTCCTTTGGCCACTGCAACATGACGGAAATGAGAAGAGGATGAATATGAGAAATATCTTATAAGTCCATGCTTATGTTGCCTTTATATGATGATGTCATAATTCCCATTTTCGGATTTTTCAGAAATTTTGGTAGATTTTCTACCCTAAATTTGAAAAATCTTAACTAATTCTAGAAAAATAAAAATGAGGTGATTCAAAAGCCAAATGAAAGCTATTTAAGTCCTCTTTACTGGAAAAATATGGACCATTACCAGAAATCACCACACAATTCCAGAATTACACAAAATTCACTACTGCCCCGAAACAGAGTCCAGTTTCGACATCAAACTTTGGACAACCACAACTCCCAACTCACAAAATGAAATGACACAATTTAAGACAACAAAGTTTCAGAATTTTTAGAGATAATTTTCCCATTCAAAACATCAACACAAACAGACTGCCCAGCAAGAAGTTTCAATGGACAGAATTTCCCAACTTTCTATTTAATGTTCCAAACCAATCCAAACTGATTCTAATGACCAAATAACACAACATGAAATCAATTGCACCACATTACACCATTCAATTCCACCATTTCCAAATTACACAAAATCAGGGAAAAATTCACAATTCTCATCATCTTTCTAGAAGTGTTCATTTATCACTAATCACATCCACTTTTGGAGTCATTTACCCTTAACCAAAATTTGGAATCCGGCTAAACTGGGGTTTAGTAGTCCACTTATTTCAGGCTTATTCTCTTGGCTCAAATCTCAAAATTCGAGGTATTACACTATTTCTATTTGTACTGTGGCTATAGTTTGTTACATGAAACATTAAGCATGCAGGAATTCATTATGGGGCATGCATCTAGTTAAAGCTAACATGTCATGCACATAGCATATATCTTGCATGCATTAAGGTAACTATCTTCCTACTGAGATTCTCTCGAATCTCACCTTCCCCTACCAATAATTTAGACAAGTGAATACAGAAGGTACACAGAGATCAGAGAAAATAACTACACAAGAGGATTATAGTAGTGGAATGAAGTTGGGAAGGTGTCTATGTCTTACTAAGATAGGTTTAGAGACCCAAGTAGCCCTATGCGGCTACATTTGTTGTAATTATCATGTACAAACCCCTATGGGAATTTCTGTAATCATGCACATATTATCAGTATATTTATACTATTCTTATGTTGCCCATTGAATTGAGCATCATTTTCTGCAAATACTCTAAAAAAGGTGAAAATAAGATAAGGGTGTGACATTACACTTATTTGAAAGAATGTCTTTAATGAATTTTGCATAATTGGGCATTTAGGAAAGAGTGTCTACAAAAGGAAGGTTGATACGTAACTTTTTGAAAACCTCTAGAAACTTTAGAAATTACATGTCTAGCTTTGCCTTCACAACTCTATGAGGGTATAAAACTGATAGTACATATGGAGGAGGATTATCTAGAAAGTTGATTCATCCTGGTATCACATAATCCTCCTTCGGTTTTTGTACTTTCTCCTTCTGTTCTTCTCCACTTTCATTTTTTTCTCTATCATCCCTCTTTTTAATTACAAGATCTTCCAATTCTTTCCCACTTCTTAGTGCAATGGCTTTCACATGATCTCTTGGGGTTCTTTCGATGTCAATTAGTAGAGTTCCTGGTTCCCTAGAATTTAGCATATTTGCAATTTGGCCCATTTGGATATCCAAGTTCTTTATTTGCTTCTTAGCTTTTGAGTGTTGTGTTAGTCCTGGCCATGAATTGAGATGTATTCATGGTTAGTTGAGCCAGTACATCTTCCACATTCACTTTCTGTTGTGATGGATTTGCTGGTTGATGAGCTAATTACTGGTAATTCCCTTATGGCTTGAACATATTTTGATTATTCCTCCAACTAAAGTTTGGATGATTTCACCAACCTGGATTGTAAGTGTTTGAGAATGGGTCATTTCTTTGATTTCTTACATAATGAGCTTGCTTCGGCATGAATGAGTGTTCTTCTTGACATTGTGTGCTCACATGAGATCCTCTATATCAATCACAGACTTCAATAGGAGAGCTAATTACATTTTCTTGGTTTATCAATAAGCCTACTTGCTTGGATATAGATGCAACTTAAGAAGACAAAGTTGTAAGGACATCTAGCTCGTACACTCTAAGTACTTTATTTGAACTATTACATTCAGAAGGCCATTGGTATGCATTGGCTGCCATTTCCTCAAGTAGATTGTAAGCATCATCTAGACTTTTTCCCATTAAATATCTTCCAATTGCAGCATCTACAAGAATTCTGGAGATATTTATCATCCCACTATAGAAAGTTTGCAATTGCCTCCAATCTGGTAACCTATGATGACGATATCTCCTTAGTAACTCCTTGTATGTTTCCCATGCTTTATTGAGGCTTTCTTGTTCATGCTGGTAAATGAGGCAATTTCATTCCTTAATTTATCACTTTTTACTAAAGGAAAGTATTTTTTCAAAAATTTCTGTGCCATGATATCCCATGTAGTTATGCTTCCAACTGGTAGCAATTGTAACTAGCTCTTAGCCTTATCCCTTAGTGAGAAAGGGAAAAGTCTAAGTCTAATGGCATTATCAGTAATACCATTATGCTTGAATGTGTCGTAGATTTATAGGAAGTTAGCTACATGTGCGTTAGGATCTTCTATTGGTGAACCACCAAACTGATTTGCTTGCACCATCTTGGGTAACTGCAGGCTTAATTTCAAAATTGTTGACTGCCACTGGTAGTCTTGTAATTCCATAATTTGTCCCCATGACTGTTAGTGTTGCATAGTCATGAAGTATTTTGGTATTTGGTGCTTCTTCTACTGCATTTTCCATCATATTGCTTAGAATTGAAGTAGACTGCTTTCAAAATCTTTGATTTCTTCAAAAGTGTCTCGATCTCATAATCAAAAGGGTATAATTCATTCATGCACTAAGCAAAAGACTAAAAAGAAACACATGACATAAAAAAGAAAAAAATGTAATATAAAAACTAAATTAGTATTAAAATTATTTGGTATTGATATTAATGACAACAATCCTTGGTAATGGTGTCAAAAATTTGTTATGTGTGTAAATGGTCTATTAAAGAGTCACTACTACATAAAAGGGATTTAATGGTGTGCCTCTTCTGCACTTCTTTACATAAGTTCCAAAAATACTTATTTTTTTTTAAAAAATATTTGGAAGCTTTGGCACTTACGAATATAAACGCTATAGTTCACATTGAGCTTGTATGATGCTTCCCTAAATAAACACCAAACTAGGCCTTCAATTTTTGAAAAAAAGTAAATAAAGCCCCAGCTATGGCGTTTACTTAGGAAGTGCCATAGGCTGCATCATTTTTTTACATACATATATTACTTGTCTCTAGCTTGGACTCGATTGTAATACCCCAAATTCTGAGACTTGAGTCTAGAGAATAAGCATGAGATTAGTGGACTGCTAAGCCCTGGTTTAGCAGGGTCCTAAATTATGATTAAGAGATAATGACTCCAAAAGTGGATGTCATTAGTGAAAAATGAACCCTTTTGGAGATTATGGTGTGATTTGACACCCGATGTGATTCGTATGTGTTCTAAGCAGCGCCAAAACCTTGTATTTAAGTTCAATTATGGATTAACCTCTAAATTGACTTAAAATAGAAGGGAGGGCGCATTGTGAAAGAAAATGAATGAGAAAATGTGTTTGATGGCGATTCAAGAGGAATTGCCATAATCAGGGGCAAAACGGTAAAGTTACTCACCGATTGATCGGTTACCGAAGAGGAAACTCATTGGTAACTTCAAGATCAATGGTTAGGATTGATTTGTGTATAGATCAAAGGGTGGAATCTCATGTGGTGTGCTCATGTGAACTCATAGAGATGGATTAAGAGTGTGACAAGTGTCACAATTTGAGCCCTTGGATTGGGTCAAAGATTCAAACTCTTCCCTCTCTCCTCTCCTCCCTTATTTGGATGTTTTTGGGCCCCAAAATCTGCATTCACTTCATCATCTCATCTCTCTCTCTTGGTTCTCCATGGACGTTCCAAAGCTAGGAGGAAAGAGAAAGAAGAAGCTCAAGGTATGGTGCCCTAAATGGCCTCTTATGCTTAAATCCTCTTCACTAATCTAGATCATGTTGATGAGAGCTTCATCTCTATGGTTTTAGATTTGTGAGAGGAGGTGTTTTGTTGCTTGAGCAAAAGTGGAAAGATGAAGAATCAAAGAATTGGTTTGGGAAAGAGGAAGAGGTGAGTATTTGAAGCCTTTTGATCTAAGTTTTGTGATTTGTGGTTGAGTATTGTGAATTTTGGTTTTTTTCCCTGATTTTGGTGGAATTATGAAATGCATGAATTGTCATGTGTTTTATGTTGAAAATGGTGCCATGTTGTGGTATTTGGTTATTGGAATTGATTTGGGAACTTGAATTGGAAGAGTTGTGATGTTGTGGTTTGAATTGTGATTTATGTGACATGTTGTGGTAACATGTCAATATGATTTGAATTTGGTTAATTTGGTGTTTCCAATGGTTTCCTTGTGAAAATTTGTGTGGGAATGGTGTTTAATGTGAAAATGGGACCATTGGAAGCTAATTGTGCAAAACTGAAATGCTGTCAAATGGAAGTCTGTACTGGGTAGTCTTGTTGTGTGAACGTTTTGACTGGGCAAATGAAGTCATAAAATTATGAAACTTTCTAGTCTTAAAGTTCACATCCCAAGCTTCAAAATGGACACATAATTTGTGCCATTTCGTTTTGTCTTCTGTGAATTATGTCTGTCCAAAGTTTGAGGTCGAAAATGGATTCTGTTTTGGGACAGTCTTGAATGTTTGGGAATTATGTATTTATGTGGTGATTTCCAGTATTGGCCAATATTTTTCCTGTGTAGAGGACTTGAATAGCTTTCATTTGGCTTTGGGATCAACTCATTTCAATTTTTGTGGAATTAGTTATGATTTTTGGAAGTCTAGCCAAGAAACTGGATTTTCTGGGCCGCGGCCAGCGGATTCTGGGCCGCAGCCCAAATGTTTCTGAGTAGTTTTAGGCCGCAGCAAGTGGATTCTGGGCCGCAGCCCAAATGTTTCTGAGCGTTTCTGGGCAGTTTTGGGCCTCGGCCCACCCCCAAAAATCAGTATTTTACACTTTTAAAGGTGGTTCTTGGTATAGCCTTTCCCAAGCCTTTAGGCTTATGTTTAGGCTTTGATCAGCCACCTAAAGGTCGTGAATGATAACCAACTCAAGTGTTTGGGAGTTAAGGAATCGGAAAAAGGGATTAACCCTATGTCCTTGTTTGGTTATAGGATTTGGTGTTCGCCCTGATCGTGAGCAGCCAGAGCTGGAGCTTACGTGGAAAGAGGGTAGGGAACTTACCTCTTTTGCCTGTATATGATATTGTGTTAATGTGTTTATGCATGTTATTGCTTTGCTTGATTATGTGGAACATATATGATGTTTGAAGCTCTGTTTCTATTTATGCTATGGCCATGAGTGTGTTGTTAAAACATTGAGCATGCAGATGTGTCATGGTATGGGCATATGATATGTATTGCAAGCATGTCATGCATTATACACTTATCATACATGCATTTTGGTATTTGTTTCCTACTGAGATTCTCTAGAATCTCACCCTCCCCTATCAACCATTTCAGACAGGGTAGGTGGATCGAGGATGGAGCAAGCAGTCAAGGGTGGCTAGGGCTCCCATTGGAGTTTGGTTGTGATAGTTGGTTATCATAAATGGGATTGTTTGTATTCGTATTTGGATAAAGGTTGTATATATATTGTGAAATATATATTTGAATATATGTTTGGATAAGAATATTTGATTATGTATTTGGGATGAGTTATTGGATAATTGTATATGTATTTAAGAGGATTTGTGTAATCCCCATTTGAGGAGTTGTATAGGCTAGTGTGCCTATGATTGTTTAGCGAAGATATGAAACCCGGGGTTACCGGGATGATTATATTGTGCACTCTGATATTGGTATAAATGTGATTTATCTTTGCATAGTAATTGTATTCGAAATTTGAATATGAGACTAGGTGTATTATATTTCGAAAGGTATTTGTGAAAACCCTATCGTGAAGATGGGATTTTGAAATAGTTTTGTTTCTTATTGGTCTCTATTTCATCTTAATCGCGTATTTCGGATATGATTACGGCAAGGGGTTACATCGATCACCAAATGCAAACAATGTATGATATAATGCAATGGCCACTGTTATATATATATATATATATTACTTGGTGTGTTTTTTTGTTTGGCCAGCATATATTAGTTGGTGTTAACGATGAGGAATATGGTGTTTTACCACTATTATATATCATGCAATACACATATTTTATTTTCCTATATATATTTAAAAAAAGGATATAGGAAATTTTGTCACTTCCTTTGCTTCCTAAAGAAGCGCCAAAGCTTCCATAAACATTGTTTGTTCTAGTATATATATGAACTATATCTTTTTCAGGAATTAATTAATAATTAACACTACAAAAAACATGACTTTCGGCGTCGGCGGCAACAAAAGTTGCCGCTGAAAGGCCAAAAGTCGCCGCTGAAGGTTTTCAGCGGGGACAAAAAAGTCACCGCCTATTCGACTATCGCTGAAAGTTTTAGCAGGGACAATTTTTGTCGCTGCTGAAGATGACTTTCAGTGGCGACTTTTATGTTGCCGCAGAAGGTGACTTTCAGCGGCGACTATTTGTTGCCACTGAATGTGGCTTTCAGTGGCAACTCAATACTTTCAGCGGCGACAAAAAAGTTTCAATTTTTTTAAAAAAAAATCAAAAATTATTTTTTAAAAAAAATTTCAAATATAAAAAAAATTAATTTACAAATGCAACTTGTTTGCTCCTCAGAGCGCCATGTCTTCCCCTCCCTGGCTACCACATATCTCCTCCTTGTGCTGCCATGTGTCTGCACCTCATAATTCCTCCAAGTAAGTGACTCTCCTCTCGTTCGAACCCGCGACCTCAGGGAGTCGACTCCTTCACGTGCGAGCCTTTGCCAGTTACGTCGAAATGAACTTGTACCATATTATTACATATTATTATATGTATAATGTTATCATATATATAAACATACATACATACAATTAATTAATTATATATATATATATAAAAAATTAATCATTAATTAAATATAATATTATTAAAAATAACGAAAAATTTAATAAAAACCCAAAAAATATTTATATATTTAAATTAAACAATTTTTTAATTAAAATTACTTAATAAATAATAATTTAATATTAGAAATATTATTTTTTATATAAAATTATAAATATAGTATTAATAACATATATATTATTTTTAAATAAAATAAAATAATAATATCATAAATATTATTTTAGTAGAAAATATTAAATATAATATTAATAAATAATAATATAATTTTAATAACTAAGGTTAAATATAATTATTTAATAATTAATATTTTAATTTTACAAATATTATATTTTAAAAAAATTAATAAAAGAAAATTTGAAATTGACTTTCAACGGCTACTTTAATTGTCGCCGCTGAAAGTGTTTTTAAAAAAAATATAAAATTGAAAATTTTCAAATAAGACTTTCTGTGGCAGCACTAAAGTCGCCACTGAAACACCCTTCGGTGGCGACAACACAATGTCACCGCTGAAGGTATTTTAAAAAAAATTTAAAAATCTCAAGCAAGACTTTCAATGGCGACACTAAAGTCGCCACTAAAACACACTTTCGGCGACGATAACACAATGTCGGCGCTGAAGGTGTTTTAAAAAAAATATGAAAAATTTCAAACAAGACTTTCAGTAGTGACTCACCCTTTCGGCGGTGACAATATAATGTCACCGTTGAAAATCCTTTTTTTTTTTTTGTAGTGTAATATGTGGAAAAATTAAAAAATTCTGTTAAACGTATAGTCATTAATAATAAAAAAACAGACCTGGAAAAATTTGCTTGGAAAATTGGATCTAATGGATATAAACCAATGGACATATGTTTTGTCCTATAAAAAAATAGGAAAAGAAAATACAAAACAACAAACAGCTAGCCATGTGTTGAATAAAAGACTATTAATGTGGGTTGAATAAAAGTGACAATTTGTTTGAGGTTGAAATGCCTGGGAATCATCAAATCATAATTGAGGTGAAGGAAGAAGGCAATGGTGGATTTGGCACTTCAACAAGTCCTTCCAACATTTGCATCACAGTCTTCACGCTTGGCCTTGCTTCTTGCTTCTCTTGAATACACCCAAAAAAAAAGGGAACCTTTGGTGCTTCCTAAGGAAGCACCAAAGCTTCCTCATTGTTTATTAAAAAAAAAAAAATTGGAAGCTTTGTTTAATAAAAAAAGGAAACACTAGGAAGCGCTAAAGCTTGCCATTTTTTATATTTCCCATTGAAAGTAATAATGTCTTCTTTGACACTTTTTATATAAGCGCCATCCAAGGTGATATAAAATATAATTTTAAAACATTTTACCACCTCCCATTATCATCCAGCCTTTATGGCCCTCTTGCTTTCCTTATTCGTTGTCCCCACTCCTTCCTCTCTTGGACCGGCGGCAAGTAGAAGTTTCTTTGGTGCCCCCCACTTTCTTATTTTTCTTGTCTCCTCCTCATACACATTTTATTAATATTTGGTCGCCACTTCTGTTGTAGTACAAAGCTTCATTCCCCACATGTTCTTTTTCTTCTTGTCTTGTTGCAGTACATAGCTTCCTCTCCCACGTGTTTTGTTTCCTTCTTGTCTTGGCCTCCTACAGAAGCTCCTGTAAGTTTTTTTTTTTTTGTTAACATTTGATTCACATTTTCGAGTTTTCCCTTTTTAGTTAAAATATGTATGACTCTTATATGTTTGCTTATAATTTTTGTTTTTCAGGTATTTATTTAAAGTTTCAACTCTATCTACTTATAATTTGAAGTTTTTCAGATATTTATTTGAAATTTCAACTCTATTTACTAATTGACTTTTTATGATTTTAATTCTGTGTACATGATTGTTTATGTAGCATTATGAAGATTAACACTTTGTTGAGTTGACTGACCATCAAGTGAATGAAATCATTGAAGAATGGTGTGAACACATGGTTAGACAATTAGCTAATTTAGGCATGTAGCTTCTTTCTGGCATATTCTTATTTTATTTATTCACTTTAAAATTAGTTATACATTATGATTATTGTAATACAATTATAGTTATTTTTACAATGCATTTTATAGTGATTTTATGAATTAATTAGTTATTTATTTTGTGTTATTTCATTTTGCTATCGTAATTGCCTGTTTCATCAAGAAAAGAAAATAATAACAAAAAAAATATTTTTTTTTATAAAAAACCCATACTTCCTTTGACGCAAGTCTAAAGGAGGTGTGGCCTCCTTTGACGCTTGATCACCCTTGATGAAGGCCTTTGGCGCTTGATATACGGTGTTTGTGTTCAGATTGACTATATATATGCGAAAGGATCTGATCTGTGTGTAGATATTATATTTCAGATTAAATAAAGAATATTTTTTTCCCTCAATTAATTTCAAGATCCTACAAGCCAACAAGCCTCGAGAAAACTTTTCACACTTTAATCAATTTGCTATTTTATTTTGCATTCACACAAGCTCAAATAGCATTATATTAATGGGGTGATATCTCTTCCACCAATAATAACACTTGTTGATCAATATTTTTGTTTTAATCGATTTTTATTAGCAATGTCGAACAAAATTTCGTCTCAGTGCGTGGTTTTGAAAAATTCGAAGCCAAATACATCACGTCTTCAGTCAATTGATGGGAATAAAATAATAATGGCGACACCCACGAGGGTTGATGTTTGGGTTAACTTATCAGTCTTCAAATATAAAAACTGTTATATTCAAATGATAAGGTCCCAAAACAATTTTCATTGTAAATAGTTGCAAATAAAAAGAGTATTCTGGTCTCTGGGTTCTATGCGAAGCCCGCTGTTTGGTACGGCAACATTACAATCTTTTTTAAATACATTTTTCTGTCTTGTATTTCTGATTGCTGAAAGTTCGGCTGCAAATCTCCAGTGGTCTCTCCTAATAATTTTAATAGATAAAGTATACTTTTAGTCTTTTAAGTTTTATATGAGGTATACTTTTAGTTTCTTGACTTTATAAAGTATACTTTTGGTCATATATTTCTAACACCGTTAATGTTGCTAATAAAAATGTTGGCACAGCAAATTCAAGTGATGATCATGTAGTTGACAAAGCATATTTAAATTTTAATCTTTTAATATAATATATTTAGATTAATAAACTAAAATAATTCGACAAATCGCTTCAAATGAGATTATGGTTTTGATATTTAGATTCTTAAACTAATTTTTTTTAATACAATCAAAGTTTAGATATTGACTACTTTATTATGTTTTTGAATATTTTTCAATTTACAAATTTTAAATTTAAGATTAATAGCATTTAATTACATATTCATCACTTAAGTTTACATAGTCACCACTTGAGTTTGTTGCATCAGCATTTTCCGTTAGCAATATTAACAATGTTAGAATTACAGGGCCAAAAGTACACTTTATCAAGTTAAGGGATCAAAAGTATACCTCATGTAAACTTAAAGGACTAAAAATATACTTTAGTCTAATTTCAACCATGTCAATTTCTTGCAAAACTAGTAGGGTAAATTCTTTTTTTAAATAAATAAATAAATGTTTTGTTTCTCAAAAAATCATCATAAAAGACTTATTATTTCAATAAATTTTATTCACAAAAAATATAATTCTTAGCACTATTTCTGAGTAGTTTTCAAGTATAACCAACTTGAAAATAAGGATGTAAAAGATTTTTTTAAAGTGAAATAATAGAAACTAATAAATCCATAGAATGCCCAATAATTCTTCTCTCACTCCCACAACGTGGAGAATATAGAAGCCTCGCAAACTGAAAAATTTTGAATAATATTCTGTGTTTGGCCAAAACGGATAACTTCATGGTCAAGAAGTTGTTATTTCCACAAATAGAGCTTATAATTATCCGCAAAATTGATTTTAAAAGGGGGTTTTTAGATAAATTTTTAGGAAAGCATAATCCAAAAGTATGTAATATAATTTATGAGACAAATATGATTTTTAGTTCTTAATTGATTTTGGCGTGAATATCCACAATTGGATTAAAATAAATTATGAAACCATCAATCATATTTCTCATAAGCAGCTCCACGTGCTCTGGGTGCAAATGTATTTGGTAAAGCATAGTTTATAAAATAAATTTATAAACATAATTGATAGAAAAATAGGGTGTTTGGGTGTAGTTTTAGAAAAGTATGATTGAACGAAAAAATCATAGTTATCTCATATAGCCATGGTTTTTAATTCATAGTTGATTTTAGTATGCATTTTTGAATATCTTTTTAAGAAAATCGTGGTTTTGACTTTTCAATTCAACTTTTTAAAAAATCAAGGGAGAATTACATTCAGGTCCCAAGAAAGAGGAGAAATGAAGAAATGGTCCCTATAGATTGCAAAATGAAAAAATGGTCCCATAGAATTGTTAATATAGGCTCCTGGAGTTGTTAATAGGTTGTCAATACAGGCTCATGGAGTTGTCAATGGGACCATTTTTTTATTTTGCAATCTACAAGGACCATTTCTTCATTTTTTTTCTTCCATGGGACCTACTCCCAAAAATGAATGATAAAAATAATTTTTTTAATATATTATAGCCATATTCACTCTTTTTTTTAGGCTCGACGTGTCTGCTTCGCTCCCAGCTGTACTTGCCAACTTTTTTTTGGTTTCTTTTTACCATTAGATTTAAATAAAATGAGTAAAATGTTGATATCTTATTTGCAAAAAATAAAGATGTTTTCAATTTTTTTATGTTTTTCCAAAACAATTTCAGAAAATTGGTGTAGTTTTCTTTTTCACTCAAAACACTAAATCTTTAAAAAATCATAAAAAATTGAAAACAATTGTATTTTTTGCTTATTAAATATCAAAATATCACTTAGTTTATGTAGAATCTAATAGTGAAGGGAAATAGAAAAAAAAAACGGTAAATTCCCCGAAATTGAGGGGCAACTGACACCCCATTATCTTCTTTTCTTGCCTGGTCATTCTCAGAATCATAATATATTACAAATTATGATAAAAAAATCATAATTAAAAAGTAATTGCATTCATAATCTATTTTTTCTTGACCCGCTCAAATAAAATAAGAGTAGAAATGTAGAGAGGAAAAGCTCGATATTTCTTCCTTTATACTTCTTATAGTCCTATCACTGTGATTCTTTTTTTTTTTTTTTGGGCAATAATGTGATTCCTTTTTTTTTTTCAATATCTCTTTTTAGGGAATTTGTACACATAGCGGAGTAAGGACCTTTGGTTTCCGTTAATGTCAAGATAGAGAAACCAAAGGCTTTGAGCTTTTTTCTCTTGCGTCAATGGGTGGCATTTCTTAAAACATAATAACTAGATCAGTTCAATAGCATTATTTGAGCGTTGGGTTGAAAGTCTTGGCATGAGCACCTTGCATCATACAAATTGTTAGTTGTAGCACCTGTAGAAACACGACAAACATATTGTCCAAGCATCCTTTTGAGATATTCTACAACCCCCTAATAAATTAGGAAGTGAAACTCCCTAGAACAAAACAAATCCTTCCTACAAAAAGTTGGGTAATAGGACAGCACAACAATAATATTGCAACTCAGAAGATGAGAGAGGATAGGAACTCAGGGATAGAGCTTGGTGTCTTCTGATCTCAATGATTTGACCTCTATGTTCTTATCTTCGACCGTGCATTGGCTTTTATTTTGGAGACTCATAACCTAGCACGATTAGTTATTGAGGGATGAGATTCAAAAAATCCAATGGCAAACAATACCATTCAAGTAATCAAATTATGCTTCGTCATTGGAATTATCAACAAATAGCATTGCCAAAACTTACATGAAACCAAGAACATGCACATAAAAACATGGAATTGTCAATCATGACCATAACACAATTCAAGAAAGCATTCAACATGTTCAAGATACAATAGTGATTCACTCATGGCATGCTTAGAAGCATAACAAGACATAAACATAACTTAAATACAAGAACGTAAAGTTGCTACCTTGAAACTCTATTATTGTTTCTTTGCTTTCATTAAGAAAGTATTTGACTCCTTATTTTCTTCTCAAATTTTTCTTTCTTTACTTCTCTTTAGCTTGCTTGTGATTTGTGACACTCAGTCAGTTTTGTCTTCTTGTGACACATGTTTTGGTCTATTTCTCTCTTTCTCACTTTACCATTTCTGCAACATGGCTTTATCATCTTTGTCTTCTTTCACTAGTCACAGTCTCAAAGCCTTATCTTTATCTAATCTTGATCCTCTCCAAAACATTTTGCAACCATACTACCTATATCCTAATGAGAACCCAGCTTTGGTTCTAGTTTTGCCGATCTTGGTAGGCATAAACTACTGTTCATGGGCAAGAGCCATGAAAATGTCATTATTGTTGAAAAAATAAGATGTTTCATAGATCCTTCATAATCGATTACATTTCATGGTGATCCTCTTCATCCGGCTTGGCAATATTGTAATATGATAGTGTTGTCATGGTTAACAGGATCTATTTCGCCATCGCTTGCACAGAGTATATTGTAGATTGACAAAGCCAGTGATGTATAAGAAGATCTACATGCAAGATTTTCTCAAAACAAAGTCTTATGACTTGCTGACTTACAATAAGAGATTTAGAGTTTGAGGTAGGGAGATCTCTCTGTAAGTGAGTATTTTACAAAGCTACAAATACTTTGGGATGAGTTTTTGACTCTACGACCTGTAATTTCTTGTTCTTGTACACCTAAATATTCTTGTAGTGTAGTCAAGGCTTATCGGAGTCATTTGGATCAGGATTATGTAATTTGTTTTTTAAAAGGGTTCAGTAATCGGTTGTCATCTGTGAAGTTTTAAATCATGTTAGTTGAGACCTTACCAATAATTAATAACGTGTTTACTTTAGTTCAACAACAAGAGAGAGAGTTAGGATTTTTTGTAGCGGATATTACTACTTTGTTGGCTAAATAGAATCCATATGTTTTCAAATTCCCTGCTTCAAGTTTGAGTAGGCCGAATTCCTCTAGTTCTTCTAGACAATGCTCATTTTGTTGTCATTACAGGCACATTGAAGCTACCTATTACAAGAAACATGGCTATCCATTAGCTTCAAATTCAAGAACGCAAGTGTTATTGCTGTATCTTCTGAAATTCATGCTTCTGGTATGGGCCCTTCTGAGCCTAATAGGATTGCAAATAAAACATATAGCTTTACTCTAGAACAATATCGCAAGTTGTTGGCGCTTGTTCAGACAGCTAATTCTTCATCTCAACCCTCAGTTTACATTAACAATATCTATGCTAGTGGTATATCTTTTATTTGTTTTTTTTGTTCTATTGCTAACTCCTACATGACTGATTCAAGAGCTATTAATCATGTATGCTCCAATCTTGCTTTATTTACTTCTTATAAGTGTATACCATCTATTATTGTTAATTTTCCTGATGGTACTCGTGTTCTAGCTTCCTCTAGTGGTACTGTAATCTTTTCGACATCATTTGTGATTTAGGATGTTTTGTATGTCCTGAATTTTTGTTTTAATTTGATTTTTGTCTCTAAACTTACTACCATTATTTCTTGTATGGTTTCTTTTTAGAAATCATAGTGCCACCTCCACGTCCATTTTTTTAAGAAGATGATTGATTCAACTGAAGTCATTGCGAGGTTCTATATCATGAAGATTATAGATATTGTACCACCTATGTGAGAGAGGCAAACTTCACCTAAGAAGGGGGTGAATTGGGTGATGTAATAAAAATTCAATCGTTGTGGTGATTACAAAAATGAATGGTGATAGAGTCCATTTGAGAGAATATGAATGCAGAGAGTTATACTGGTTCGGCCCAAATCCCAAGCCTACATCCAGTCCTTAGAGATCAAGACCTACTAAAACTTTCACTATGCTTACAGATTCAGTGGGCTCTTGGAACGCCACAAGATAACAATCATCTTGGTAAGGGCTACGAGCAAAAATATTCTAATTCCTAGAATTTTCTCTCCCCATCACGACAAGTCTTATATGCAGAACAATCCCTATGACCTTTCTCTCCTACTTACAGATACAAGTTTTATGAGTAGCAATGTTCTCTGCTACTTACACCCTTGTAAGTATTACGAGTAGCAACATTTTCTCCTGCTTGTATTTTGTAAGTCTTATGAGAAAAAAATCCAACTAGGAATTTCCTCAACTTCTTATCTCGTAAGAAAATCTACCCTCTCAAGGTCCCTGTACCTTGAGATCAAATGAAAATATAGTTTGAAATGTATATAGACTCTCTCATACAGAGTGGATATGAAAAACACTAAAGTATAATTTGAATACATGAAAATATGAAAACAGAGACTCGTGTAATTGCTTGTCTATATTTCTTGTTGGTTCTTCACTCTTACATGAATAGTCTATGAAGCTTTGTATTTACAATAAATTGATTTTGTCCGTTGAGTAGTATCCATAGTGGAGTGGCATGCATGTGTTTGAAATCTTTAGATAGGATATGGTAGTAGGTCTATAACATGCGTGCTTAGCTGGTTGACTTTGGACAAAATGATTATGTCTGCCGTTTTTTACTTACTATGTGCATCTCTAATCTAGACTTTTAATGTCCTATTTCACACTTGAAGAATATGTTAAATGATGTTTAAAAATAATAACAAGTAAGAATATTGTGAATAAATAACATTTAACTATGTTTGGATTTATCACTATAAGTCTGTTGCATTTTGGCTTCTAACAGAGTCTCACTCGAGTACACATAGGCCTTACTTGAGTACAACCTCAATTCTTCACATCTCCCTTTGCTTCTTTGTAGTACTTCCTTGTGAATTTGTAAGAATGCATTTTCTTACTTATAATTGTTCTGACCTCTCACTTGAATGCATGTGTGTTTTGTACTATGAAATTGAGCCTCTGGACAGCACTTGCACCATTTTCTTCACAAGTGCAATTTTGCACTTGCAAGTTTAAGGAATCTTCACTAGAGTGCAATTGTACCACTTAAGTGCACCAGTGTATCTCAGTTACAAGCTTCATTTCTGGACAACACTCGCATCATGTTTTTCAAGAGTAAGATTTTTCATTTGAAAGTGTTATGGGCCCTCACTCTAGTACATGGATCCTTACTTCAGTGCATCAGCATATCCTTTCTTCTGGACATCCTTTTGCTCAGCACTTGTAGCAATATATGATGAAGTGAGTTTTCTCACTTGTGAGTGTTGCTTCCTTGCTTGACTGCAAATGACCTCACTCGAGTGAACTTCCTATTCTCTGATACTATATTACTCTCGAGCAGACACTTCTTAAGTCACACTCGTAAGACTTAAGTAAGCTTAAGGCTCTCACTCGAGTATTGAGCTAGTACTCAAGTGCAACATCCATTTCTTGTCTCTGACCTTGCTCACTGTCAAGAACTTGCAAGAGTGTGCCTTCATGCTTAAGTGCAAATTATGTCATTACTCCAGTATTGAGCTAGTACTCGAGTGTTGCTGAAGAATTTCTGAAGTCAGTGCCTCTCTGTAAAGCACTTTCAGACCAACACTTCCTAGACTCAAGTGTAAAACTGCTTCTCACTCGAGTTCGTACTTCATCACTCAAGTGCATCAATTAAAAATACAACAATTTTCTCTTAACTTTGTGAAATGCATTCGACAACCATTTGAATCAATGTTTATCATCTCAAAGCATGAATTTCTTACCAAAACACCATCACCTGGTGTTTTCATCAAAACTTGGATTCTAACATTCTCCCCCTTTTTAATGATGACAAAACCCTTATAATGGATTTGAAGACTTGATAGAATTGAAAAATTTTGAAACACTTTCAAAATACTTTTAAGATTTCAAAATGCATACTCATTAAAGTTTCAAGTCACTTGACACATTTTTGCACTTTTACTTTAAGGACTTCCTAAAAAAATTCCAATGGCCACTTAAAGAAAAGATAAGTCATTATACCACAAGAATTGAATAATAAACTTATTGAACACTTAAAGGACATGAACTTCATTGATAATCTTGAAAAGTACATTGGTAAACTAAAATACACTTGTTAAGTTGAAAGTCAAACATTCCCCAAATAACATCTAAATACACCCAAATAAGCCTAAAAGTAACCCAAAACCCTAAAATACATCAAAGATCTAAAACTCTCCAGTAAACTAGCGCTAGCCCATATTAGTTTAGATGACAACTCAAATACATCACACGTTCTTCTCCCCAGTTTTGTGAGCATCAGAAGGGGACTGACGAAAAGTGATGTCAGATGGTTAAGGTGGAGTGTACAATACCATGGTAGTGGATAGATCAATAGGATCAAGCTTATATGGTGGAGATGATGGCTGAGGAGCAGAAGCTGCAGGCTAGGATGATGAAGGCTAATCAAAGGTTACATCGATCAGGGTAGCAGTCTTAGGATCGATGTAAGTAAAGAGTATATGGGTCTGTGTCTAAGATGGTGAAACGGTAGTGGTAGATGTGGTTGTGACAAAAATTGGAGGCACATCAGTCTGAGTAATGGGAAGATGTGTATGCAAGTAAGTCTCCATTTCGGGAATTTGTCTCGACTAATCGTCTTGAGCTTTGAACATCAAGTCAAATTTGTTGTTTGCTTGGTCAACCAATTTTGTGACTTTAGATTCCATCTTGTTGATCAATTTATCATATTTACTAAACAATTCCCGTTTCAAGCCAGCCACTACTTGGTTGATCTTATCGGTTTAATATCCTCAAAGTAAAGTATTATGGAATGATGGAGGTGGAGATGGACCTTGTGTAGAGGGCTGAGCCTCATCAACTCTTGATCGTGTGGCTTCTTATAATATCCCAAAAAGTGATTAAGGGCTAATGACTTCAAAAGTGGATGTAATTATTGTTGAATAAACACTTTTGGAGAATGTGTTATGGGAATTTGGTGGTTTTAGCGATTCCAATGGTTTCCTTGTGAAAAATTGTGTGGGAATAGGTTTAATTGTTGATTTTATAGCCATTAGACACATTGGTTGAAAATTTGAAAAACTGTTAAGTGTAATTCTGTGCAGGACAGTCGGTTTGTATGGACATTTTGAATGGGCAAATGGTGTCCAAAAATTCTGAAACTTTTCAGTCTTAAAGTTCACATGTCAAGCTTCAAAAGGGACATTAATCTGTGTTATTTCAATTTGTGAGCTAAGAGTTATGAATTCTTGAAGTTTGACCAGTGAAATTAATTATTTTCTGGAACAGCAAGCAAAGATTAAAATTCTGGGAATTTTGTGATTCCATTGAGCAAAATTCTATATTTTTCCTTAAAATTAGACTTAATAAGGGTTATATAGGCTTTGGAATCACTCCAATATAATTTTTCTAGAATTAGTTATGATTTATCAAAGTTCGGTCAGAAAATCTGCCAACAAATCCGAAAATGGAAAATTTGTGATGATAACTTTGTAATTATGGGATAATTTGTGATCAGCCCATTTTGGCTCAAAATTGGGCCCCTAGACGTGAATATGACTGACCAAGAAAAGGGAAGAGTGGTTGGAATTTAATTGGGCTTGTGAACCATTTATATGTACAGAAAGGATTTGTGTACATAAAGTGGATTTTTATAAATTTCTAAATATGACATAAGCAAGCAATACCATGACATGAGCCTAATGTTATAAAACATTTACAGCACCTTTTCCCATCCATTTACCATCGTCTTTTCCAGCAAAACAAAATGTGAGAGAGAGCTTGGAGAAAAATAGAGAGAAAGAAGGAGAAATCTCACAAGGTACACTACTACAGAATTGAGATATAACCACCCCCAAAGACGTCCCAAATTGAAAATTGGGTGGTTAAAAAGGGAGGTGGTGGCATTTTCGTAATTATATATGTGTAGGGGAACCTTTAGGCGTCCCAAATTTGAATTTGGGACGTCTAAAGTGCTTCCTGGCGCGAAATATAAATTTCATAAATATTTTTTAGCGCCAGGAGCTGGGTTTAGGCGTCCCAAATGGCATTTGGGACGCCTAAAGGCGTCCCCTGCATGTCAGACACTTGTCTGACATGCGGTCTTCTCATCACCATCACACCCTCACCTCACATCCTCTCAACAACTTTACTCTTCTTCCTCCTCTCCCACCCACACCGTCGGCCCTCCTCCTGAGTATTTGTTTTCTTCAACTCCTCCCTCCTCCCTTGTTCAAGCTCCCTCCTCCACCATAGGCCCTAGCTTTGTTGAACTCTTCCCTCCTCCCTTCTTCTTCTTCCTCTTGAACGGCTGCAACCTCACCTCCTCCACGGCTGCAACCTCACCTCCTCCACAGTGGGTTTTGCTCTCTCCTCCATTGTTGTGCGTGGGTGGAGCTCCAACATCTTCTCTACCTCTCAAACATAGTAGCTAGGGGGCGCCCTGATCAGGTTGGTTTATTTTCTTCGTTTTTTTTTTGTGTCAATTGTTTATGGTTTATTTTGCTTTTGAAAAATAAATTAAATGGTTGAGATTGTGCTTATTAATTTCTTCGTCGGCCCTAGAATATGGTTTTTTTTTTGTAACAGAATATGGTTTACTCCCCTGTTTCAATATGCCTCTCATTAATTATTGAGTAAACTTTGTTCTTATAAGATAAAATGTTATATTAAATAGGGATGTAGTTAGAAAGGTTTTAAATTTAAAGGTAGAGTTAATGAGATTTAAAGATTTCTTTGACTATTGTGATCATGTTAAAAATGAATTATAAGAACGATTAGAAGTAGAGTATTAAATTTGAAGACAAAGTTTTTGAACTTTTATTTATTTATTTGTTCAAGTGTAACATAATGAAAGTGGCTCATAAAAGTTTCTTCCAATAATTGATTAGTGTATGCCACATGAAACCAATACAATTCATAGTTGTTCATGAAACCGTTAAAACCTCTCATTAAAATCCTACCATGAATTTGGCGAAACCATTTGTTATCTTTAACCCCGTTTAATTTGAAACCTCATAATAAGCTCAATATGTTAACCCTGTTAATACAAAGCCGTTTCTACGGATTTTCTAAAAGTATAATAGATCCCTGTTGTTCAGTTTTAGGGAAATGTAGCTTTTATAAGGCAATGGAGATTTATCCATACACACGTAGTGGCACCACCCCATTTCATTGGTCTTGTTCCTGCACCATTAATTAGTATATATAATAAAATAAAATATGATTTATTTAAATTAAAGAAATTCTTGTATTAATTACACACAATTGTTTTGTTAATTCCAAATTCTTGAATTATGAAGAATAATTCAAGCCAAAACTTAAAATGAAAACGATAACCCCAATATTCATTAAATGATTTTTATCTAAATATTTTCAATAAAACAATTTTATTTTTGGAAGAACTCAACTTAAAATTGTTTTGTTAATATGAAACTCGTTTTGTTTTTAATTCTTCCAAACCTCAAAAAAATTCTTTAATTTAATCTTATTTTATTATACATTAATTTTATATACATATACTTATTAAAAAAATAAGTTACATAGCACTGAAACCCTTTTAATAGGAGAGATGAGGCTAGGAGGGGGCAATAAAGTTATTAAGCCCATATTTTAAAATCCTAAATTGGGTTGATAACTTAATTAGGCAATCCCATCATATGTCCTTGAGAATTGTACTAAACGCGTGAATGTTATTGGTAATGCCTTAGGTGGTAACAAAATGGATCATAGTTGGATGAATGCTTTGAGAACTAGTGAAGAATATGAGAAAGGGGTGGACGAATTTATTGAATTCGCTAAAAAGAATGCTCCTGCAAGAAATGGGAAGTATTTTTGTCCTTGTGTCAATTGTTTGAATGAGAGTAGATGGGATGTTGATGTCATAAAGGATCACCTACTTTGTGATGGAATAAATCTGCGATACACAAGGTGGATATGGCATGGTGAGGAAGTAACTGATTGTCCGTCACACAAGAAGGAAGCTGTGGATGTCATAGATGAAGATAGAATGGAGAGAATGATTAACGATGTTGAGGCAGAATCCTTTGCGCAGTCGTAGGAGTATGACAGCCTGCGGAGTGATGCAGAGACACCATTGTATAGTGGTAGTAAGTACACGCGGCTGACAGGAACATTACATTTGGTTAACTTAAAGGCAACTTGTGGGTGGACCGATAGTAGTTTCACATTGCTACTTGAACTATTGTGTGATATGTTTCCGGAGGATAATGTACTTCCAAATCGTATGTATGAGGCCAAGAAAATCCTGTCTACAATGGGTATGGAGTATAAGAAGATACATGCTTGCCCTAATGACTGCGTACTGTACAGAAATGAGTACGGAGGTCTTAGTGAGTGTCCTAAGTGTAAAACTGCACGATACAAAGTGAAAAAAGATGGTGGTTGTGGTGATGTGACAAGTAAAAGGCAACCTTTAAAGGTTATGTGGTATATTCCAATAATACCACGTTTTAAATGTTTGTTTGCGAGTGCAACAAAAGCGAAGAAGTTGAGATGGCACTCTGATGAGAGAATATCTGACGGGAAATATCTTCGGCACCCAGCTGACTCTCCACAATGGAAAAAAGTAGATGAAATATTCCCTCAATTTGGCAGCGAGCCGAGAAACCTACGGCTTGGGCTTTGTACAGACGGCATCAATCCTTATAGAACTCTTACTAGCACACATAGTGCGTGGCCGGTTCTCCTTGTAATATACAACTTGTCTCCCTGGCTATGTATGAAACGTAAGTATATGATGCTATCTATGATGATTTCTGGACCAAAACAGCCAGGGAACGATATTGATGTCTATTTGGCGCCTTTGATTGAGGACTTGAAGGAGTTGTGGGAGGAAGGCGTAGATGTGTTTGATGCTTATAAGAAGGAGTCTTTCAAGCTACGTGCAATGATTTTCACAACGATAAACGACTTCTCTGCGTACGGAAACTTGTCAGGGTACAGCGTGAAGGGTCACAAAGCATGCCCAATATGTGAAGCAGACACAAACTTCCAACAACTAAAGCATGGAAGAAAAACTGTCTACCTTGGCCACAAGAGGTTTCTTCATCAGTTCCACCCGTATCGTAGGCTAAGAAAGCGGTTTAACGGCTTACCGGAGCATGGAATGGCTCCAAAGTCACTAACCGGAGAGGAAGTCTACAGTCGAGTGGAACGTATCCATGTCACTTTTGGTAAGAATCAGAGGGTTGCGGGTGAGAAGAACATATGGAAGAAGAGATCCATTTTCTTTGATCTTCCATATTGGCGTTCGCTAGACGTGAGACACAGTATTGATGTGATGCATGTGGAGAAGAATGTTTGTGATAGCCTTATCAGTACGCTTTTGCACATACCAGGGAAGACTAAGGATGGGATTAATGCGAGATTAGACCTTGTCGATATGGGAATAAGAGAACGGTTACATCCACAACTAAGAGATGATGGTAGGAGGGCATACATGGAGACAGCAGCGCATACACTATCAAAAGCAGAGAAAAGAAGTTTGTGTGGGTGTTTGCATGAAATGAAGGTGCCGCAAGGGTATTCCTCGAATGTGAGAAGATGTGTCTCAATGGACGATTTGAAGTTAGTGGGAATGAAGTCCCATGATTATCATGTGTTGATGCAACAACTATTACCAATAGCTATTAGAGGCATAATGAAAGATGAAGTACGAAACACAGTGACAAGATTGTGCGTTTTCTTCAATGCTATCTGTAACAAAGTCATTGACACTGAAAAGTTGGATGAACTAGAAAATGAGGGTTACATTATTTTGTCACAACTAGAGATGCACTTTCCGCCTTCATTTTTTGATATAATGGTGCATTTGGTAGTTCATTTGGTGAGGGAGGTAAGGCTATGCGGTCCAGTTTACCTGAGGTGGATGTACCCTTTCGAGCGATACATGAAGATCTTAAAAGGGTATTCTAAAAATCCTTATCGACCAGAAGCCTCAATAGTAGAAAGATATGTAGTTGAGGAGGCTATGGAGTTTTGCAAAGATTATATGTCAGGGAAGAAGGAACAATCTCGGCATGAAGAAGGGAGAAGCAAGGGAACACGAGGACTGAAAGTGAAGAATGTTCCTCGTGAAGAGGTGTTGCAAGCCCACTTGTATATCCTGAATAATATGGAAGAAGTTCAACCTTACATAAATGAACACAGAAACACTTTGAAGAACAAGAATCCAAGGAAGAATGACATGCAGATTGCTATTGAGCAAAACAAGACATTCATGCAGTGGTTCGAGGAAAAGGTTTTGCACAAGATCGGTGTGTCTGAGACAATCGAGTGGCTAGCTTGGGGGCCTTCGTTTCAAGTCATTACTTGGACCGGTTATGATATAAATGGCTATTCTTTCTATACCAAAGAGCAAGATGACAAAAGTACCATGCAAAATAGTGGGGTTATGGTAGAAGCTGAATCTATGCACTTTTCCAGTTCGAGAGACAAAAACCCCATATTAGCGTCTATGGCCTATTATGGAGTTATAGAAGAAATATGGGAGATGACGTACAACAAGTTCAAAGTTGCTTTATTTAAATGCAAATGGGTTAGCAACAATGCCGTGGTAATAGATAAACAATTTGGATTTGTCTCAGTCGATCTTCGAAGAGTTGGCTATAGAGAAGAGCCCTTCATTTTAGCAAGCCAGGCGAAGCAAGTGTTTTATGTCACCGATCCTGCCAGCAAAAATATGTCCATTGTCCTTAAAAGTAAAAAACAGAAGTATGGTGATCCGACCTTCAACCTTGATGACACACCACCTTTCACAACAACTACACCTCGAACAAATGAAGTAGAATTGGTAGATGATGACGAATATGCTGTAAGAAATGACCATGGTGAAGGACTATGGGAAACAATATAGAGTAAGACCTTAATTTATAAACGAGAACTGTGTTTTTTCTGTTTAACTTCCCGCTTACTATATACATGTGTTTTCATTGCAATTTACTTACGTTTCTGATGATGCTTTTTGTGTTAACAGGAATATGGACAACGTTAGTGATGACGAGAGGCATAGAGATGACGAAAGCTCTAGCAATGACGAAATGCCTAGAGTTGAACCCCCTGCAAGAAGGAGGGTTAGAGGCTGTACAAAGATGGGAGCATTGGTTGCACGTCATGAATATCAACAGGAGAGGCTTCATATAGACTTCGATGACAATCTGAATCCAGTTGGTCCTGAGGAAGACCACTTCATTAGCTACATAGGGCTTTTGGCTCGAAGCAAAGTGCGCATTACCTACGATAATTGGAGATTGGTTCCCCCAAAAATGAAAGACATGATTTGGCAGCAACTTTTGGTATGAAGTTTTGCTGCATTGTAGCTTTGTTCTTATTGTTTCAAATATAATAATCTTATGTTTTACCTTACAGCAAACATACGATGTCCCCGACACCACAGAGATGCATAGGCACTGGATGGATGAGGTTCGTGTACGATGGAAAGGTTTCAAGAACAAGCTAACAAAGCATTATATTCGAGGGGCCCTTAGGGGTAACGATCCATGTGCACAGTATACATATTTATCTCCAGAGGACTGGAGGTTGTTTGCAGCATCACGAGCAGATCCTGAGTTTTTGGTAAGATTTCTGTCATGATATAGAACTACTTATATCTTTGATTCATTTTTTGTCGTTTTTCATTCATAGAAATTAAGTGCAGCAAATGCCCAGAGGCAAGCAGAAAATAAATATCAACATTTCATGTCTCGCGGTGGATATCGGAAGCTTGAGCGGCAAATGATGGCAGAAGAGTTACAGAAAATGAAGGAAGCAGCGGAATCTGATCCTAGCGTTGTTATCCAGCCACCGGCACCTCCTCCATGTCACAAAAAATGGAAAGCAGGGAGGATTAAGGCTGGGAAGTACATAAATCCGACTGTTGCTGAGGTTGCTGCGAGGATTGTAAGTAGTTATACTATAAGTACCTAATTTTTTACATGTCGCGAGTGGTTTTGATACATTTACGATAAACTGCATACTACAGGATGACCTGGACGAGCAGAGTAGCCAAGGTTCATTCAATCCAAGTAGATGGATGGACATCTTGTTAACGGCTATTGGGAAGGCAGATGACCTTGGTCGTGTTCAAGGAGAGACACGGGGAGTTAGTGCCGCGAGGTATTTTGGACGACAGCCACGTTATTCGTCACAAGCTGGACCTAGTAAGGACGTTGTGGCCAAGATTCGAGAGGAGCTCGAGCGAGAGATCGAGGCCAACCTTCGTGACAAGCTCCGACAAGAGCTGTTGCCAGAGCTTCAACTTGAAATGGCAAAGATGTTTGAAGCACAAAGGGTAAGGGACGAGGCTCGAACTCAGGAATCCCCGGCCTTCAATAGCACCAGAGGAAGTTACAACCCTCTGGAGCAACCACTTGGCCACCCTTCTCCCACTCCAGTGTCAGGACCACTTGGCGACCCTTCTCCCAATCCAGTGTCGGGAGACCCTTGCACCCTCTATTTGGATGATCCACTGTTGCGTGTTGTTGCTGATGCTCTCGTTCACACATGTGCTACCACCCACCATAATCAGCAAATTCTGGAGGATTATCGTAGGGTGAATGTGACGAGTGTTAGAAAGGGGGAAGAAGGTACAGCCATCCCTGTTCCCGATCCAGAGGTTGGCACGTTAGGTCAGGCGATAGGATCTTTCATCCTTTGGCCTCGCAATCTTATTGGTTCAGACGCAACACCTCCAATGGTAGGAATTACCTTACTGTTACTGAAAATCTGTTGGCATCCTAATAACAATTTGTTTTTTGATGTTCTAAAAGGATGACGAAGCTGCGAGCAAATAGCCCTTCTTAGCACGGCTGCAACAGATCTACAAGCGCATTAAACAGATTGACTTGAAGATGCCTCCAGGGATTGTGGGCCAAGTGGAGTATCCCTACACGATTGACAATAAATATCTCAAGCAGTTTATCAGGTTGGAGGAGATAGATGCAGGCTGGGTCAAATTTGCAGTCCGGTAAGTTTTTTTTTCAATTTTCCCATAGAATTCATTTAGTGGTTTTTTGTTTTCATACATTCAAGAATTGATTCCTTATTTTAATTCTATTATAGCACCTTCCACAATCTCTGCACAAACATGGAAAGAAGTAATTGGTATGGATTCTTATGTCCTGCGAATACGACAGGGGATACTTGTACTGTGGCGCATAGGACTCACTATGTCGGCTACCAAATGGCACAAAACAAACTTCGTTGTTATCTAGCACCAATTGTCCAACGGTTCGTATTTACATTTTGTCAATTTCAAAAGTTTACTAAATAATTGTCTTCTCACTCATCTAACTTCATTTTAATGTGTACATGTTGTTAAAGAAACCACTGGACTTTGTGTGTTATATGTCCCCGCCGCAACATAGTCTATTGGTTTGATCCGTTGAGTAACAAGCCAGACAGAGATACAAAATCTGTCTTCGACACGTAAGTTATCCTGTTTGTATTTCATTGACAACAAAAATAAATGAATGGTTCTAATTTCTGTTCATTTTGCTTTTCATGATAGTGCTTGTCAAACATATAGAATCCTAGGTGGGTCACGCGAGGGTGCA
This sequence comes from Inga leiocalycina, assembly GCA_963242795.1. Classification (NCBI taxonomy): domain Eukaryota; kingdom Viridiplantae; phylum Streptophyta; class Magnoliopsida; order Fabales; family Fabaceae; genus Inga; species Inga leiocalycina. Next base: position 42,279,368 of record OY725328.1, on the reverse strand, counting down.
GTTGTTAAAAAGCCAAAGTGGTTTTATCCCATAGTAAGTACATTCGATCCTGCATAATTGTTTCATTGACGGTCCTTTTAGACATACCTTTATTGATTTTAACAACCAATTGCATCCCTTTGATTAAAAGTGCCCTCGGCAACCTGGTAACACTGAATGCGGATATTATGTTATACTTTATATGTATAACATAATTCAAAGTGGAATTACTAGCGACTTTGAAAAGGTAATCGCTTCTTCATTCTCAAATGATAATATTTTTGGTGTTCTAATCGAAATGCTAATTAATTCATTTGCTTGAGATTCATTTCATCAAAGCTTATTACTTTCTAATTTTCAGATTTTTGATAATGACGATGCCTACCTGCGTGAAGACCTTGATTTGATCAGAGATCTTTTGGCTGGACATCTTCTTCAACATATAGAGCAGTAAACTTGTTATTTTATATCAGTTTGTACTTGTGTGATGACAGCGTTTTGACACTTTCTGGTTGTTTTTTGTTGATATATATAGTAGTAGGTTGCATGAAAGGTTATTGTATGTATATATAGTAAAGATTGTAGTGCTGGATGTCCTTACTAGTTTGTAACGGACAGTGTCGTTTATGAATCCATCTTTTATTCTGTTTCTGCAGTTTCAATTCGTTGGGTAATACAGAATGTAAATTATGGTATAAAAAAAAACCTAACTTTTAGACGTCCCAAATTAAGAATTGGGAGGCCTAAAGTCCCCCAGGTGGGACTTTAGGCGTCCCAAATTAAAATTTGGGAGGCCAAAAGTCCCCCACCGTGGGACTTTAGGCGTCCCAAATTAAAATTTGGGAGGCCTAAAGTCCCCCAGGGTGGGACTTTAGGCATCCCAAATTGTAATTTGGGACGCCTAAAGTCCCACCCTGTGGGGACTTTAGGCCTCCCAAATTTTAATTTGGGACGTCTAAAGTCCCATCCTGGGGGGACTTTAGGCGTCCCAAATTTTCTGACTTTAGACGTCCCTATCATTTGGGACGTCTTTTGTCTCAACTTACTACGCCCCCAGCATATACGTCCCCCCGTTTTGGGACGTTAAAAGTGCCAAATTTGGGAGGTTAAAGCCCCTTTTTGTAGTAGTGGTAGGTCGATTTCTTTAGTGAATTCGTACCTAATGTGTATAATCCTTCTCCTAAGCTATTCCTCTATGTGAATTAAGGTTTTGAAGCAAATAATTTCATGGTTCAAAGAGGCTAGGGTTCAGCCAAATTTGGGAAAAGCTAGTAGGAGCTTGAGGTAACTTCCAAACTTTCGTATATTGCTTATTCTGATTGATGTCGGCAATTTAATCGGTGAAATTTCACCGGATTGCCATTGGTTTTAAAGTTTGGAAATGATATGGCCTAGGGGTTATGCTACCCAAATTAGGTCTTAATGTTAGTTGTAACCTAATGTAATGGTTAATAAAGTGGTTAGGAGTAGAAAGGAACGCGTTTACAGAGCCGAAATTGTAAAACCCCGATTTTCTCCGAAGAGATCATAAATTTCGGCCAGCTCTAGAAATGGGTCTTAGAGTTGGATTTTCAATGATTTGATGGTTCCATTGAGTTCAGGAGCGAAAATTAGATGGGGTTACAGTTGGTCACTTTTTCAGAAAAGGCCGAAAAAGTATAATTACGAAAACACCCCTGAAACCCTTAAAGTAGGGCTGCCAAGGGTAAATTTGTAATTTTACAATGAATTTGATAATTCCAAGTCCGGAAATGGATTCCTTGGGTGGAAATATGTTTGGATAGCCTAGATTAGAATTTTGAGAAAAGTGCAACCGGACCGGGTACGGCGGGCCCGGGCCGGGTCCTCGGGGGGCATTTTTGTAAATTTTCATTATATACTCATATAACCCCAAGAAACACTATGGAAGTTTCTAAACGGTGCATTTGGAATTGTAGGATTCGATATTTTCCTTGTTCATGATCCACCTAGAGCACAATCGGAAAGAACAAGGTAGTGATTATTTCTCTTATACTGTGTGTGAAACATTGTATGTATGTTTGTCATGCATTGAGAATACATTGTGATGCTTTGAGTTTGCAGCGCAAGCTGACGCATAGTGATACTTTGTGATACATAGAGATCGCAGCGAAAGCTGACGCATAGAGATTACAGCCATGAGTGCTGTCGTTTGATGCGAAAGCCATGATACATTGTGATGCTGCTTAACATGATCATATATGCTATGTGTTTATACACTGTATAAGTGATTTGTTACTACAGAGATTCTTTTGAATCTCATTCTTTCCACTGACTAACATTTCAGACAGGGCAAGTGGCTCTAAAAAGAAGCGAACTACTAGGAGCGGCTAAGATCTTGTAGAGATGTGTTGTTAGGTTGTTGGTTATCTATTTTAGACTTGGGATTACTGTTTATTTTTGAAATGTAGATATTACGTTGATGTTGGTCATGTAATCCCCTAGTTGGAACTTACAACCCTTAGTTTATACATGTATGAAACCTGGGAGTTGCCGGGAATTTGGCTATGCACTCTGATATGTATGAATGTGATTGAACTACGCGAAGTAATTAGATTCAGAAGATGAATTTGAGACCATGTTGAATGAATTTTAGAAAAGAGATTTGAGAAAAACATATCCGTCGGTCTCTAACTCCTTTAAATTACGCATTTTTGAATCTTAATTATGGTTATCAAGGTAGGGGATTACACTTCTCTCTGCGATGTAGCCTTGGTCTTATTGACCTAAAGAGTTATCCCCATGTGTGTCAATTGTGTTCTATGAAATCTCAGGATTATTACCCTTTCAGTTCCCTGTAAGTACTAAACTTTGTTGTGTCGAAGAATAGGAGAGATAAGTTAGGGATATGGTATTGTAGTATTTCTAGATGAAGAAAATTGGAATTTCTCATCTCACCAAAAATAAGTTCACCAACATTCCTTTATTGGCTGGCTAGAAAGGAAGCTAACAAGTAGTAGTCTCTCTGGGCAAAATGGGTAAAGTTTTGGGAGTTGTTGATCATGCTCCAGGCATAGATATAATGAAGGACACGATAAGAGTCAGGCATGTCTATGGATTTGAAATTAAGGCGTCCAATAGGATCATCAAGCCTTAATCTCTGAAAGGCTTCATTGGCTAAAAGTGAGGGTGGATCAGTTGGTGGTAGTATATAGCCGAGAATGGTATTAATGATAGAAGGGGAAATAATGATGTGTTGGCCTCTAATGTTAGTGGATATACCTTCCTCTATTAATTCTCTGTCTCTAGAAACAATGTTGTGCACTTTCATATTACAGTAAAAGGTTCGCACAACTATGGGGGAATATGGAAGTTGCACACTCAACCATGGTTCATAAAAATCAAAGTAAGGTTGGAAGTTCAAGCCACATTTTTTTAGTTAATCTAAATCCGCATATACTATAAGACAGAAGGTTCTATGAGAGAATTCAATGTTATATACCTTCTAATTATATGGCTTTAACTCTTGGGTATTGAAACCTTCTGGGGGGGACTATGTCTTGATGTTCTTCCTCTAAAGCCTGGGATATAGAAGGTGCTCCTGATTGTGAACCAGCATGATTAGACTGAGTAACATGCTGAGATTCTGAAGCATTGGTTTGGGAGGTTATCTTGCTAATCAAGGTATCCAATTTTGACTGTTGCATTGCTTGTCATAATTGCTGGTTGAATGAATCATCAGATGAAGACTCTTGAGGGTCTTTTGTGGTTTTCTTCTTCCCTTTTCTTTGAACTTCTTGTGACTTTGACTGTGTCACAATTGGTTCATGGAAACCTACTCCTCTAATCTTCTTTGGAGGAGGTTGAACATCCTTAGCAACCTTTGGCTTAGGATGCTTCTTCTTAGTCGGGTTTGTCTTCTTCTTATTTGCTTTAGGTTTTAGACAAGGTAATAGAGTAGGAGAAGGTGTAGGTGTCGGAGTCAGAGTTGCCAATTCACTTGCAGTAGAAAGAGAAGGTGAAGGAGTAAAGGACTTTTGGGAAACTTGAGGAATCTTTATTCTAACTATTTTGAATGATTCAAAAAGGATTTTGAAATAAAAAATTCTTGTGAAAGCTTGAAGAATGATTTTTGGTGGAGTTTCAGATTTGGGGAAGAAAAGAGAGATTTATAGGAAAAATATGACCTTTTGGAGACTCTTGAGTGGTTACAATTAGATGATTAAAGAGTTTAGAAGTGTTTAATCAATGAGTAATGGTCAAATGTGAAGAGGTTTGACAACAAGTAGAGGGGAGCTTCGGGAGTGAGAGGAGCGAGCGCGTTGTTTGAGTCGTAGTGTAACTGATATAAGCCCTAACACTCGAGTGAGAGCCCTATGCACTGAGTGTAATGCACTCAAGTGCTATAGAAAATTTCAGAATAATTTGTAAATGCATACCTGGTTTGAGTGTATCTTGTTATGATCCTCATCTTTGTACTTAAGTCTTCCAAGATTACTTGAGTAACCCATGCTATGAGGCTAATTCTTGCATTTGTTTCTTTGGTGCTCGAGTATTCTTACTCCTTCAGGTGTGTTCTTTTATTACTCGAGTGCACCCTTTTCACACTCAAGTGAGGGCCAACACTTTTGATGTACTAAAGTATATCCCAAGAGTTCTTACATACTCTGGTAACCCTTGTTTTATATAGTTGGAAGCAGAGATATGGATTACCAGATGGACTCGGGTCACAGACATTGTGCTTAAGTGAACAAACTTTGCACTTGAGTTGGGCACAGTGCACTTGAGGTGCAAAAAATTTTAATTCTAATATAATCCTGCAAAACAAACTTTTATATACTCTGATGCTTAAGTTAGTATGGTTATCATCAAAACACATATTAAACATAATGATTAGCAAGAAAATCTTATAGCTTATTGGGATTAACCATTCCCAGTTTTCTTCGTATATATAAAAATTGTTCATTAGCTATCGGCTTTATGAATATATTCACGAGTTGAAGATATGTAGGAATGAATTCTACTTTGACTTCCTTCTTTTGAACATGATCTCAAATAAAGTGATGTCAGATGTTTATGTTCTTGGTTCTTGAATACTGCACAGGATTTTTAGCAAAGCTAATAGTGCATGTATTGTAACAGTAAATAAGTATCTCCTTTAAGTATATCCCCAAGTCCTGAAGATGTTGGTTCAACCAAAGTACTTGAGAACAACAACTTGTACAGCTATATATTCAGTTTCAGGGGAAGACAATGACATTGTGTTATGCTTCTTGCTGAACCATGACACCAGAGAACCTCCAAGAAATTGACATTGTCTACTGGTACTTTTTCTTTAAGTTTTATATCCTCTATAATATGAATATGAATAAGCTATCAAATATTCACTTCCTCCTTTTAGATACCATAGGCCAAGTTCTGCAGTGTCTCCTAGGTACTTAAAAATTCTCTTCACAATTTTTGCATGTGATAACTTGGGGGTAGATTGATACCTTGCATATATTCTAATGCTGAATTGTATATGTGGCGTACTTGCTGTCAGATAGAGTAATGAGCCAATCATTCCTCTATATTTAGTGATATTGAAATTAGGGCCTTTTATGTCAATATCTAACAGTGTGGTAGAGCTCATTGGAGTATCAGCTCCATTAGCATTTTCCATTCCATATTTCTCCAATAACTCCTTCAAATATTTTGTCTGAGATATAAATATCCTATTCTTCTGTTGCTTGATTTGAAGTCCAAGAAAGAAGTTTAACTCTCCTATCATGGACATTTCAAATTCTCCCTACATAAGCTTAGAAAATTCTTAACAAAGACATTCGTTAGTAGCACCGAAGATAATATCATCAACATATATTTGCAGTATTAAAAGATCACTTTTATTATGTTTGATGAAGAGTGTTGTATCCACTTTTCCTTTGACAAAGTGTTGATCAAGAAGAAACTTGCTTAGCCTTTTGTACCAAGCTCTATGTGCTTGTTTTAAACCATATATAGCTTTCTTGAGTTTAAAAACATGATTAGGTTTTGTGTCATCCTCAAAACCAACAGGTTGTTCAACATTGACTTCCTCCACAATGTAACCCATTAGAAAAGTACTTTTCATATCTATTTGATAAAGTTTGAAACCTTTAATGCTTACAAAGGCTAAGAGGACATGTATTGCTTCTAATCTTGCCACTAAAGCATATGTTTCCTGATAATCAATACCTTCTTCTTGATTATAGCCTTCGGCAACTAACCTCGCCTTGTTTCTCAAAATGATTGAAGATTCATCAAGTTTGTTTTTGAAAACCCATTTGGTTCCTATGATCGAGTAATCTTTAGGTTGAGGTACCAAATCCAAAACTTAATTTCTTTGAAATTGAGTTAACTCTTCTTACATAGCAATTACCTAATCATTGTTAAAAAGTACTTCTTGTATTTCAATCTCAGAAATAAAAGCAGAGATTGTAACCTCATTACGAATTGTATTTCTGGTTTTGACACATTTATGAATACTTCCAATTACCTGGTCAATTGGATGATCTTTCATATGTCTCCATGCTTTTGGTTGAGCATGTTCATTGACACCTTCTTCATTTTGAAAATCATCTATTTCAGAATCATTTTCATTTGAACTAGTTTTAGTTTTCTTTATTAAATCTATTTATTCTTCATAAAAAGACTTTGTCTGGGAATCAAATTCATCAAACACAACATGAATGGTTTCTTCAATAGTACATGCTCTTTTATTGGAAACTCTATATGCTTTACTTCTATTTGAGTAGCCTAGAAACAAACCTTCATCAAACTTTGAATCAGATTTACCAATATTTTCTTTACCATTATTGTGAATGAAGTACTTGCATCCAAATATATATAGATGAGCAAGATTTGGCTTTCTTCCTTTGTAGAGTTTGTTCAGTGTCCTTCCAAGTGACTTGCAAATATATGCTCGATTTGAGATATAGCACGCAATACTCATTTCATTTGCCCATAACACTTGTGACATCTCCTTGTCATTAAGCATTGCCCTTACTATTTATGTGAGTACTCTATTCTTTCTTTCCACTACTCCATTTTGTTGAGCCGTTCTAGGTGCAAAAAAGTTATGATCTATTCACTGATTGCTGTAGAAGTCTTTAAACAGATGATTGTCAAATTCTCCTCAATGGTCGGTCCTGATAGATACAATAGAGATACCTTTCTCATTTTGGACCTTTTTAGCAAAAGCAATGAATTCAACAAAAGTTTCATCTTTTGAAGCAATAAATATAGTCCACGTAAATCTTGTAAAATCATCAACTATTACTAAAGTGTACAAGTTTTCTCTAAAACATTTTACTCCCACTGGTCCTACTAAATCCATATGAAGAAACTGCAAAGGTTTGGTTGTTGAAATCTCATTCTTTGTCCTAAAAGAAGATTTAGTTTGTTTACCTTTTTGACAAGCATCACAAATCATTCCGTCTTTGAATTTAAGTTTAGGAAGACCAATAACTAAATCCTTTCTAATCCATTTGTCAACTTGATTCATATGACATGAACTAGATGCTTATGCCATAACCAACTCTCCTCTGAATTGCTAAGAAAATAATTTTCAAAAGAATTTGAACTTAAATCAATAGTATAACAAGTACCATCCCTTTGAGCATGGATCTTGGCTTTGATAGATCCTTTGTTAAGTGGAAGGTCCTTCTTGTTTACTATCAAGCATTCCTCTGAGTCAAAGATTACCTAGTTGTTTTTGTTAGTACTTTGACTCACACTTAAGAGATTGTGGCATAACCCTTTAACGTAGTATACATCGTTGATCTGAACACCATTGGATTTTCCCACTTCACCAATTCTAGTAATCCGCCCAGATTGGTTACCTTCAAAAGTTCCTTTCCCCCTTCTCTAGTTTCTAGGATGGTGAACATTTCTTTGTCACTAGGCCTGTGTCTTGAGCATCCACTATCAATATACCACTTGCTTGCCTGTGATGCTTTAAGACATACCTAGAGTAATATCATTAATTTTTAGGTACCCACACTCTCTTGGGTCCTTTGTGGTTAGTATGAATTACTCTTGGTATATGTGTTCCTTTCGAAACCCATTTATATATACCAATGCCCTGTCCTTTTCTAAAATAACATGATGAAGTATAATTTTCTTTTCTATAGCAGTAAGAATATGATGCAAATAGATTTGATGTATATATAGATTTCTTAAAATATCCATGATGTCTTGCTACCCTTTTTCTTCTTTCCTTTGTTTTTATCCTAATTTGACTTATATCCAATACCAAATTTATCAAAAGAAACTCTTTGTGATTTTAGAATTACTTTAAGAGTTTCACTTTCTTTAGTAAATCTTTTGAATGTTTTCTTTAAGACTTTTATTCTTCTATCTTTCTATTCACATGATGAACATGATATTACAGTACTTTCTAATTCTTTTACTTTCTTCTTATGACTAACCAGATCTTTGAATACCTTGATGAATTTAGTATGTAATGCATTATATTTAGATAATAATTCATCATAAGTAGGTTCAGAGTCACTTACCTTAGAATCTGATCCTTCTTCTTTGGCCACCAAGTATATATTTGCAACCTCCTTATCGTTGCTTTCTCCATTCAATGAGCTATCTCCCCGTATAGATGGTATGTATGCTTTTCTTCTGCTTCTTCTTATCTTTTTTTTGAAGCATTCAGATTTCATATGTCCAGGCTTTCCACATTCATAGCATACTATTTGTTGCTCCTTATTTTCTTTTTGGCTTGGTCCACCTTAAAAATTCTTGAAGTTTGTTTGGCCTTTTCTATAGAACTTCTTGAATTTTCTTACAATCATTCCCATATCATTGTCATCAGGAACATCTTCATTTTCTGAGGAGTCAGCTTCTTTGACGGCTTTGAGTGTTGCTCCTTTCTTCTTTTTATCAACGAACTCTTCTAGTTCCTTCTTGAATCTCAACTTTCTTTTATATTCAGAAAGACTACTAAATAGAGCAGCTACAAATCTTATTGATTCGCCCTTAGATTCTTTGATAGCTTTTACTTCTACTTTCCATTATTTTGTAAGAATGTTAAGAATCTTCTTGACTTGGGAATTCTAATAAAAGGTTTTCCCAAGTGCTGAAGTTGATTAACCAGATAAGTATATTTGAGTTCGAATTCTGAGATCCTTTCTCCAAGTTTCATCCAAAACAAATCATACTCTATGATTAGAGTATTGACTCTATTTTCTTTCATTCCAGATGTACCTTTATGAGAGATCTCAAGAGCATTCCACATACTTTGGCTATTGGTAGTGTGCAGATTTGAAAATATTCCTTTTAACTGAGAGCACTTTGTATCATTAAAATAGCTTTACTGTTTAAAGTTACTAACCTCTTGTCATTATCGTCAAATTCATCTGGACTCTTTTTCATGACTCTATCTTCGATTTTCTTCATTAGAACATAATCACTATCTTGTATCACATTCCATAGTCCGTATTCGTTAGCAATTATGAATACTCTGAACAGAGCTTTCTAGAAGGAAAAATGTTCTCCGATGAAACCAGAAGGTCTAGTGATGGAAGCTCTATCTGGAAGAATGTTCTCACCTATTATTGTCATTTACTGGATCCTTCTAAAGCTATTAAGCACTTCAGAGAAGACCTTACTCTGATAGCAAATGAAAGAGGAAAACTTCACCCAAGAGGTAGGGTGAATTGGGTGATGTAATAAAAATTTAATCGTTGCGATGATTAAAAAAATGAATGTTGATAGAGTAGAGTTAAGAGAATATGCATATAGAGAGTTATACTGGTTTGGCCCGAAACCCAAGCCTACGTCGAGTCCTCAGAGATCAAGACCTACTGAGATTTTCACTATACTTACAAGATTCAATGGTTTCTCGGAACGCCGCAAGATGTAATATCCCAATTTTTGATTATGGGCTAATCATGATTATTGTGGATAATTATGTGTTTTATGGCAATATTAATTAATATATCATAATTAGTGAAACATTAGAAGAATGGAATTTTTGGCCATGAGTTGGTAATTAAGGGAGAAATTATTTACTAACTAGAGGTAAAATGAGAAGTGTGACTAAATGGCTAATGGAGGGATTATATAAGCTAATTGGTGACTTATTTTGGGTGAGCCAATAGCATTGTGACATGTGGCAAAGAGAGTATGGGAGAGAGTGCATGTGTCTGTAAGTCAAATGGGATAATATAATAGTTTCTCTCTCCTCTCTTCTCTCTCAATTCGGCTGGACATGGAGGGAGGGGTACCATCATCATTTTTTCATCTCTCACACTCTTCTCTCTCTCTTTCTTCTTCCATTTTTGGCGACCAAGTTAGCAAGAAAGAGAAAGATAAAGCTTGATTTTTGGGTAAGAAAATAACCTTTAATGCTTAATCTCACTTCAGTAATATTGATCCTTGGAGTGAGAGCTTCATTTTGATGTGCATAGTATGCCTATTTGGTGTTGATTTGTTCCACACAAAATTTTGGAGGTTGGTGAATCAAGAAGTTTCTTTGGCAAAGTGAAAGAGGTAAATGAGACTAATTTATCTATCTAAGTTTCATTCCATTTGAAGTAGTTTATAATTTCTGGAAAATTTGAGCTTGAATCTAAAAATGAGTACTAATGTTCATTTGGTATGTTTTTGGCATAAGAATGGTATTTTGGAATGAGTATAGGATAGATAGATTGATTGGTGATTGAAATGTGATGTTTGGATGAGATTGGTATTTTGTTGATTTAGTTGCCCAAAACCTAAAGCATGATAATGGAGTAGGATTTTTATGATTTTGATGATCCCATTAAGTTTATTGAGTATTTTTCTATGGGAGTGGCTTTAGGCAAAGTTTTGTGTCCATTGGGATCCATTGGGCAAGTGTTGGGAAAATGCCTCTATTTTGTGTGTTTTGTATTTCTGATAGAATCACTCGAGTGATTTGGGATTCACTCGAGTGAGGCATGATGATCACTCAGGTAGGGATGAATAATGCTCAAGTGCTGTGTGTATATTTTATTTCTCTTCAATTTTTCTATTGTGCTTTCTGGAAAATCCAAGAGTGCATAGTCTCACTCGCGAGTGAGGGATGAATATCACTCGAGTGAGCCTCCTTGTGCATGAGTGGCTGGTGTATTTGGCACCAAGGACTTGCCTCTTGGGTTGTCACTAGCTAGCATGGTGCAAGAGTGTGCCTTCTCACTCTCGGGTATGGGGTATCTGCTCGAGTGAGCTGTGTTGTGCTCGAGTGCAGTAAGCCATTTAGGCTACTGACATTTCTCTTGTGCTATCTAGTTCTCACCTTCTGGACTTCACTCTCAGGTGCTCGAGTGAGGCATTTGGCTCTTCATCGGGTGAGGTCCAGTGTGCTCGAGTGATCCTGTCTCTGAAAAACTTCTTTATGATCTCAGGTATGCACTCGCTGTCTCTCACTCTCTGGTACCTGAGTGCACACCGTACCATCACTCGAGTGAGGTTTCCTTTACTCGAGTATCCGTACAATCTCACTCGAGTGAGGCCATCTTCACTCAGTGCCTCAGTAGAAAATGTCAGTTTGTGTTTCCAAGAAGAAGATCTTTGGGATAGTTCTTCCAACCCTTTAGGAGTTTTGTTAGGGGTATTTAATGACTCTAAAAGAGCAATATTGATAACTAAATTAAGCGTTATGAAGTGAATTAAGTCTTGGAATAGAGTATAACTCTTCATCCCTAATTATTAATATAGGATTTGACATTTGCTCTACTCGGGAGAGACCGGCGTCAGGACACACACGGAAGGACTCAGGTAGTGACTTTTCTCTCATGTTGTGTATGATACTTGGTATGCATGTTTATTATTGTGAATTTGTTATCGGCCACAGGGCTTTACAGCGCGAGCAGTTCAGTGTGAGCCATCGTAGGGGGCAATGCTCATGATACCTACCCCGGCCGTTGTATCTGCCGTTGTAAGTGTTGAGGCTGCGTTATGGAATCGTGGATTCCTATTTGAGATCCAACCTGTGGGGCTGCATGTTGTGTTGAGTATCCAGCCTGTGGGGCTGTGTGTCGTGAAATATTTTATATAGATCCTAGCTGTGGTGATATATGTATATGTTCATGTAGATGTGCAATACAACAAGTAGTTCAGCGTAAGCCATCGTAGGGGGGTGATGCCCATGATACCTACCCCGGCCGTTACAACTGTTGTTGAGATTGTTGTGTGTTGTATGGATGATTTACTTTCATGCTTTGATGTTGTGCATATTATGAGTGATATGTTACTACGGGGATTCTTTAGAATTTCACTCTCCCAAAAACACAATTTTTAGACAGGGCTAAAGGATCCATGGGAAAGCGGGCGACGAAGAGTAGTTAGAGCTCCAGTTTAGGAGTTTATTTTGGTTAATGGTTATCAATGTAAAATTCATTGGATAATTTGTGGTAAATAGTTGTATATTTTGGAAGTATAGTGTAGTTTTGTGTAATCCCCAAGTAAAGGGTATGAATTGTGGGCTTTGTGCCTTTGTGTAAACCCTTATGTAATTAACGGAACCCAAGTGTGTCGGGAATTTATGCTGTACTCTGATATGTATGAAAGAAACCAACCTGTACAGGCCATTTAAGTGTTGAAAGACGAATATGAGACTGCTGTGATAAGGTTTTGTAAAAGTTTTTGAAAACCATGATTTGGGAAGTTTAATTTGAATAAGTCCTAAATTATCTTACGGTCTCTAATTCAAACTTAATTACGTGTTTATGAACTTAAATCTCGGCCTTAATTGTGAAGGGGGTTACACAAGACAACAATGGTCAAGGTAAGGACTACGAGCAGAAATATTCTAACACCTAGAATCTTCTCTCACCCTCACGACAAGTCTCATGTGCAGAACAATCCATATAACCTTTCTCTCCTACTGACGTATACAAGTCTTACTAGCCGCAACATTTTCTACTGCTTACAACCCAGTAAATCTTACGAGTAGCAACATTCTCTCTTGCTTATATTTTGTAAGTCTTACGAGCAGACAGTCCTACTATAAATTTTCTCAATTGCTTCTCTAGTAAGGAAATCTACCCTCTCAAGGTCCCTATACCTTGAGATCAAATGAAAATATAGTTTGAAATGTATACAGACTCTCTCTTACATAGTGGATATGATGAACACTAAAATACAATATGAATACATGAAAATATGAAAACAAAGACTCTTGTAATTTCTTGTATATATTTCTTTTGGGTTCTTTAGTCCTACTTGAATAGTCTCTAAAGCACTGCATTTATAATAAATTGATTTTGTCCATTGAGTGGTAGCCATTATGGAGTGGCATGCATGCATTTGAAATCTTCAGACAAGATATAGTAGTAGGTCTATAACGTGCGTGCTTAGCTAGCCAACTTTGGACAAAATGATTTTGTCCGCCGTTTTTGAATTACCATATGCATCAATGATCCATACTTTCAATTTCCTATTAATACTTGAAGTATATATTAAATAATGTTCAAAAGTAATAACAAGTGAGAATATTGTGAACAGATAACATTTAACCATGTTTGGATTGATCGTTGTAAGTCTGTTGCATTTTGGCTTTTGACGAAGTCTCACTCGAGTGCAGTTAGACCTTACTCGAGTGCAACATCAATTCTTCACTTCTACCTTTGCTTCTTTATAGCACTTCCTTGTGATTTTGTAAGAGTGCACTTTCTCCCTTGTGAGTGTTTTAACCTCTTACTTAAGTGTATCATGTCTCACTCGAGTGATGTGTGTTTTGTGCTATGAAATTAAGCCTCTGGATAGCACTTGCACTATTTTCTTCATGAGTGTAATTTTACACTTTCGAGTTTAAGGAATCTTCACTCGAGTGCAACTGTACCACTTGAGTGCACTAGTGTATCTCAGTTACAAGCTTCATTTCTGGATAGTACTCACATCATGTTTTTCAAGTGTGATTTTTTTGCATATGAAAGTGTTATGGGCCCTCACTCGAGTGCATCAATATATCCTTGCTTCTAGACAATCTTTTGCTTAGCACTTACAGTAATGTATGAGGAAGTGAGTTTTCTCATTCATGAGTATTGCTTTCTTACTGAGTGCAAATGACCTTACTCGAGTACACTTCCTATTCTTTGATTTTGCATTACTCTCTGGTAGAGACTTCCTGCATTACACTCGCAGTACTTGAGTGAGCTTGAGGCTCTCACTCGAGTATTGAGCTAGTGCTTGAGTACAACATCCATTTCATGTCTTTAACCTTGCTCACTGTTCAAAACTTGCAAGAGTGTGCCTTTATGCTTGAGTGTAAATTATGTCATCACTTGAATGTTGGGCTAGTGCTTAAGTGTTGCTGAAAAATTTTTAATGTCAATGGTTGTCTGTAAAGCACTTTCAGACCAACACTTCCTAGACTAGAGTGTAAAATTGCTTTTCACTCGAGTTGGTGCTTCATCACTCAAGTTTATCAGTTAAGAATGTAGCAATTTTCTCTTAACTCTGTGAAATACATTGGACAACTATTTGAATCAATGTTTATCCTCTCAAAGCATGAATTTCTTACCAAAACACATGATCACCTTTTGTAATCATCAAAACTTAGATTCTAACACTTAGTTGGTAATGTTTCCATTAGTATTCCAGATCCATTTCCCTTTGATTGGTGGCATTTTTGCCTAGGTCATTTGTCTAACAATACTTTGTATAACATACAAACAATTTCCTAATGTTTCATACAGTTCCTCTTTCAAGTATTGTGATATTTGTCACTTTGCCAAGCAACAAAAGTTGCCTTTCCATGTAAGCACTAGTTCTTGTAATAAAATATTTGGCTTGGTTCATATGGATATTTGGGGTCCATATCATTTACCTTTGGTTCATAAACATAAATATTTTTTAACTATGGTGGATAATTATACATGTTATACTTGGGTTTATTTGCTTCAGATTAAATCTGAAGTTCGATCTTTTATTTAAACTTTTATAAACATGGTTTCCACCCAGTTTAATTCTATTGTACAAGTTATTAGGCCAGACAATGGGTTAGAGTTTAAGTTAAAGGATCTCTTTGCTCAGTATGGCATTTCCCATCAAACTTCTTGCATTGAAACTCTTGAACAAAATAGTAAAGTGGAACGCAAACATCAACATCTACTTAATTTTACGAGGGCACTTTTGTTTCAAGCTAATATTCCTAAGATTTTTTGGTCTTATGCTCTTACGCATATTGTTTACATCGTTAATAGGTTGCCCACTCCACTTTTGAATAATAAGAGACCATATGAAATGTTGTTTCGAAAGCTTCAAGATTTTAGCATGTTGTGTGTGCTTGGGTGTTTGTGTTTTTCATCTACTTTGGTTTATAGTAGAACTAAATTGGATAAAAGGGCACATAAGTGTATTTTCTTAGGTTTTAAAGAAGGAACTAAAGGATATATGACCTTAGATATTCATACTCAACAAATACATGTTTCTAGGAATGTATAATTTTATGAATATTGCTTTCCTTTTAGCCATACTTCTTCCTCTATCTTACCCATTGCTATCTCTTTACCTCAAGCCCTTACACCCTTGGATTTTCCTGAGCAGTCTATTTCTTCAGCTTCCTCTCCTTCTTTTATTCATATCGCTTTCCTTCCTTACTCAACCTTCTTTCCCTTTACTCCGCCATTCTACTGGACCACATAAACTACCTCAATATCTATAAGATTATCATGTTGCTCTTTAAGGTACATCAATGTTACCAAATTCTTTGGAGACAGGTATATATCATCCTCTTTCTAGTGTTTTTTCCTATCATAACTTATATCCTTCTCATTTTTGTTTTGTTTGTTCTATTTCGACTGATGACATTACTAAATCATACCATAAAGCTATTCAATATGAGGGTTGGAGAAATGCTATTAATGCTAAACTTGATGCTTTGTAACAAAATAACACTTGGGTGATAGTTGATTTATCTCCTGCTAAGTATCTTATTGGGTATAAGTGGGTTTTTACTAAGAAGTATAATTTTAAAGGTACTCTAAATCATTATAAGGATCATCTGGTTACTCATGGATACATCCAAGTTGAGGGCATTGATTATAATGATACTTTTTCTCCTATTGATAAACTCACCTCTGTCAGATTACTCCTTGTATTGGTTGTCACTCATAATTGTCATTTAAAGCAATTATATGTCAATAATGCTTTCTTACATGGTGATCTTAATGAGGAGGTGTACATGGTTCCTCTTCCTGGCTTGTCTGTTGCTACAAATAACATTTGCAAATTGCAAAGATCTCTTTATGGTCTTAAGCAAGCCAGTCGACAATGGTACTTTAAATTGTCTCAAGCTTTTCTTTCATGTGGTTATCTCCATTCCCAGGCTGATGATTCTCTTTTTATTAAGAATTATGCTTCCTCGTTCACTACTTTACTTGTATATTTGATGATTTTATTCTTTGTGGAACTAATATGACTAAAAACAATGCTGTTAAATCTTATCTTGATGATTGCTTTAAAATCAAGGATCTTGGCGATGCTAAATATTGTCTTGGCTTGGAAAGTGCTTGTAAAGCTACTGGTATATCTTTATGTCAAAGGAAATTTGTACTTGCTATCTGGAGTGTAAACCTGCTAAGACTCCTATGGCTCTACATTTCTGGATTTCTAGAATTGGTTGGTCATTTACTTTATCTTTCTAATACATAGCTAGATTTATCATTTCCTGTGCAACAATTGTGTCAATTTGTTTAACAACCTATTGATGTTCATCTCAAAGCCTTCTTCAGGATTCTGAGGTATCTTAAAGGGCTACATGGCCGTGGTCTTTTCTTCTCCACTTCCTCTACTATGAAGCTTAATGCCTTTAGCGATAGTGGCTAGGCTAGTTGTCTTGATACTAGATACTCTATTACTAGATTTTTCAGTTTTTTGGATCAGGCTTTGATCACATGGCGCTCTAAAAATCAGTTTACTATCTCTGCTTCTTCTTTAGAGGCCTAATATTGGGCTATTGCTGCTACAACTTGTGAATTACAATAGTTATGCAATTTGTTGTGTGATTTTGGTTTACCTCCATCTAGTTCAACATCTCTATACTTGACAATCAATCTACACGACACATTATAGCTAACCCTACTTTTTATGAGCACACCAAATACTTGGATATTGATTGTCATGTGGTGTGTGAGAAATTGGAACAGGCTCTTATTCATCTACTGCCTATTACGTCTGAAGACCAGCTAACATACATTTTTACAAAATTGTTAGTTCCCTTGATTTTTTGTACACTACTTACTAAGATGGGAATGATGGATATACATTCTCCAGCTTGAGCGAAGGTATTAGAGTATATTTAGTTACAGATAACCATATTAGTTAGACTAGTAATTAATTCATTTGTATAGTTGTCATCTTATTTTCCAATATATATAAAGACACATCTATCTCAATATTCAGTAATGAAATTCATTTCTCCAAATTCGTTTCTCTTCTTGCTTAATTGCAAAACAAATAGCAAAGCCTAGATAATCACATAACATAAAGCACATCATTATCTATTCAAAACTCATACCTAAAAGCACTACTATAGAATATATATATTACTACCCTAAAGGACTTCTCTTTTTGAAAAAGGGATGCCAAAAACACTAAGACTTTAAATTCAATTCTAAAATATTTGATTTTCTCGCCATAAGTAAGCTTTAGGAATCCCCAGTTTGACAGGGACACCTAAAGCAACAAACGTGGGTGTTTAGGCTTCCCCAGTCAAATTGGGGATGCCTAAAGGTCACCAAAGGCGTCCCCAATACTAGTGGGGAGCCTAAAATTATTTTTTTTAAAAAAATAGTTGGTTTAGGTGTGCCCAACTATTTTTTAAAAAAAATAGTTGGTTTAGGGTAAACCTAAACTTTCATATGCACTGGCTGACATGACAGCGCATGTGACTTTTGTCAGAAATTTAGGCATCCCCAACAAATTTGGGGACCCCTAAATTCTGTTTAGGCATCCCCATTTTGACTGGGAACGCCTAAACTCCTACCCTTTGCATCTAGCTCACTTTCCCTCCTTCTTACTCCTCTGTGACACTCTGCATTTAGCTTACTTTCCTCTCTTCTTGCTCCTCCGTGACACTCTACATATAGCCGTAATCTCTCTATATTATGCTAAAGCTTCTACTACGGCTGAGTTTATGCATAACACCATCACCTCCCATAAGATCGTCATCTTTTCCAAGTCTTATTGCCCGTGTGTATCCACACTCTTCTACTTTTCTTGATCTTTTGATTTAGTTGGTGCTACTGGTCTTGTTATTTTCTTCGCAAATGGCTTGGAATTCTATTTAATTTATTTTTAATTGTGATAATCTAGTTTCTTTGATATATTTTGAGCAATTGGCCATTTAGAAGCGTTGGATTTCACTAGCTCATTGAATTAGTCTTGTAGGTTTTGTGTATATTGCTTCTCTTAAAATTAGAAGATGAGTCGAAACAGTGAGATCTTGTTATCAGTCTTGTAAGGTTTGGGGCCAAACAGATATTAGTCTTGTAGGGTTCGGGTAATTAATGTAAAAGCAAGATGTTTCAATCTGTGTTGTTGGCATTAAACGTGGATACAATTTTGGTACATTTGGTCAAAGTAGAAATTGAACGAATTGAGGGACAGGCCTATAATTTGCAATGTTGGCCTGATAATACCTTGGTATATCAGTACATTATGAATCTTCATTCCTTTTGCTTTATTTTTTCAATTTACACCCTTACCAAGCACACCTTAATAGCCTATGTCTTAAGATTTAAGAAGATGCCTTAATAGCTAAAATAGTAAATCCCTTTTTTGACCCCTTTTCTTGGAGGGAGTGGAAGAATGAGGCAGAAGAGGTGGATTACATTCAATATTCTGTTGTTATATGCAAGTAATGTCATCCTACCCCAAAATTATGAATGTTGCTTCTTAGACAGGTGCCAATCTGACCCTTGAATGCTAGATTTTAAACTAGCTGCAAGAAAAATATAAGCAAAATTAACAATGTGACTGGAAATGCAAAAGGAAGAACATTACTAAGAACTTAATAGTTGGGGTATATAAAGTGTGAAATGTTGGGTGAAAGAACTTAATAAGATTAAATTAACAAGTATGTTAAAGTGGCATAAGCATAATTATATAGTATATAAACTACATAGTATGAATCTTAAAATACAGAAAAAGATTTATATGCATCATAGTGATAAATAAATCAAGAGGCTTACTTGGTGAAATAAGTCTTATGGTATGCTTAAACAAGGAAAATGTAAGATAAAGACTATTAAGTTATTAGATAAAAAAACTTAATGTTTTTGGAAGAGATTTGCTTTTTCTTTACAAGCATGAATGTGTGGCCATGCAAGTTAATAAAGAAAATGACCAGTAAAATTATCTTGAGTTTTATATCGATGTTTAAATCTTGAGAATAAATTAGGTAAAAGAATTATATTGAAGTGATGATATTGTTCTATTGGCTAGGCGGTTAGGTGACCATAAGGGTGATTGTTTTGGGAAGTTTTAGGAAGAGTGAATCATATCTCGGGTGTAATGACCCAATTTGGGGATTAAGGGCTAATTACTTTAGAAGTGATGCAAACATTGTTGAATTCCATGTGAATATATTTTAATCAATGCCTAAACCTTATATTTATGCTTAAGTGTGGATTAATGTCTAAATGGGTTGAAATATAGGGGAGGGCGTATAGTGATGTTAATGGAATGATATGAATGAATTTGGAAGTGATTTGAGTAGAATTGCCATAATTAGAAGCAAAATAGTAAAATTGGAAAGTTACCAACCAATTGGTCAGTTACCGGAGAGGAAACTCATAGGTAACTTGAGATCAATGGTTAGGATTGAATGAGCAAGAGGTGGAATTATGTGTTTACAAGCCTATGTGAGTCCATGGTAGGGAGAATGAGATTGTGACACATGGCATTGTATGGACGAAGGATTGGAGTCAAACTTTCAACTTATTTCCCTCTCTCTTTTCTCTCCAAGGTCAGCCTAACGGCCCTTTTAGCCCAAAAATCTGACTTCTTTCCTCTTCTTCATCACTATCTTTACCAACTCATCTCATCTCTCTCCTTTCCTCCATTTTTGTTGAAACTAAGCAAGAAAGAGATAGAAGAAGCTTGGGATTTAGGTAAGGAAATGACTTTGATTGCTCAAGTGTTCTTTATTAATATTGTTCAAGGGGTTGAGAGCTTTATTCCTATGGTTATAGATTTTTGATTAGTGGAGTTTGAGAACTTGTGGGAATTTAAAAGTGAGAGAATCAAAGAAATAGATTTGGAAAGAAGTTGAGGTGAGTATTTGATACCTTTTGGTATAATTATTGTGGTCATTACTTTGGTTTTGAGAATTTCAAATTCTTGCCCTAATTTTGGTCTAAACTTGAATGCTTGAATTGGTTAGTTGTTAGTGGTGAAATAGTGTCATAGAGTGTCTTTGTGCATTTGAAATTGATTTGGAATTTGGGATTGGAATGAATTGCAATGTAGGATTTGGATTGTGTTTTTGGGTGACATATTGAGGTCATTGTGTAATATGTTAATGGAAATGGGATTTGGTTATTTTGATGGCTCCAATGGATTCCTTGGGCAAAATTGTGTAGGAATGGTGTTGGGTGTGAAATTGGGACCATTGGAGGCCAAATGGTGAAAACTCAAATTCTGTCTCTTAAAACTTTGTACAGGGCAGTCAGGTTGTCTGGACGTTTTGAATAGGCAATGGTGTTTAAAAATTCTAAAACTTTCCAGTCTTAAATTTCACATTCCAAGCTTCAAAATGGACATATAATTTATGTTATTTCGTTTTGTGTGCTTCGAGTAAATACTATCCAAAGTTTGGGATTAAAACTAGAATCTGTTTTAGGTCAGCGGTGAATTTTGTGAGATTTTGTAATTGTGTTGTGATTTCTGGTAATGATCCATATTTTTCCTATAAAGAGGACTTAAATATCTTTCATTTGGCTTTGGAATCACCTCATTTCAATTTTTCTAGTATTAGTTATGATTTTTGGAAATTCAGCCAAGAAATAGGATTTTCCTGGCCACAACCAACAGATTCTGGGCCACAGCCCAAATGTTTATGACCTATTTATGGCCACGGCCAGTGGAATTTTGGGCTGCCGCCAACCCCTAAAAATAAGTATTTTTCACTTTTGAAAGGTGGTTTTGATATGATCTTTCCCAACCTTTTAGGCTTATGTTTGGGCTTCTAATAGTCACCTAAGGAGTTTAAATGATAACCAACTTTAAGTGTTTGGAAGTTAGAAATTGGAAAGCTAACGCATAGTATTTACAGCCATGAGTGTTGTTGTATGTGGCGTGAGCCATATATTGTTGTGATGCCGCTTAACATGATCATATATGCTATATGTTTATACACTGTATGAGTGACTTGTTACTACTGGGATTCTCTTGAATCTCATTCTTTCCATTAACTAACATTTCAGACAAGGCAAGTGGCTCCAAGGAGAAGCAAACCACCAGAAGCGGCTAGGACTTAGTAGAGATGTTTAGTTTAAGCTGTTGGTTATCTATTTTGGGAACGGGATTACTGTATATTATTTTTGGATGTGAATAACATTATGTATATGGTGGTGTAATCTCCTAAATGGGAATTGAAACCCTTAGTACAACCTTCAGTATTAAACCTGGGGTTGCCAAAAATTTTGCTGCACACTCTGATATGTATAGATGTAATATAACTATACAGGCAATTATATTCGATATTTGAACTTGAGACCAAGATAGGGAAGAAGTTTTAAAAGATTTTGTAAAAACCCTATAGTAAGGTAGGAAGTTGAAATAAGTTTTAAATTATCCGATGGTCTATATTCCAATTTATTATGCGTTATCGAATCTTAATTATGTCTATTAAGGCAGGGGGTTACATCGGGAATACACCAGGTGAGTGAATAGCGTCCCATTCTAATTTTTTATTTGAATTATTTAATTTTCACATTGATATTGTAAAAAATAAAGAACAAGGATCTTATTTAATGTTACTTGCTCTTCTTGAGTTTTCTATATAAATTTTTCTTACACTTTGAACTTAAAAATAATCCTCTAATACATAAAGTATTTGATAATTGTGATTCATGTATGGAGATGGTGAAAGGATTGTTTCTGAAAGCAAAGATGCTGAATTGTATTGAAAAGAAAGAATTTGGAAGATGTAGACTCCATGCATGCTTGAAAGTAGTTTTGAGTTATTATTTGCAAACATTCATCCTAGGATCACTTATATGAACATTGTCTTGAATATCAATTTCCTTTATTAGTTTAGTTTCATTTAAATTAAGTTGAGATGGTTTGTTATTTTGATTTTGGGATGTCTAAATTTTAAGAGGAAATGCTGCCAAAATTTTGAAAAACAAAATAGGAAAAGGCAATCCCAATGTTGATAATTATTCTAAACTTGAGTGTTAATGGGAATGGCGTAGGTGGCAATAAAATAAATCATAGTTGGATGAATGCTTTGAGAACAAGTGAAGAATAAGAGAATCGGGTTAAAGAGTTTATTGAATATGCTAGAAAGAAAGCTCCAGCCAAAAATGGGATGTATTTTTGTCCATGTGTCAATTGTTTAAATGAGAGAGACCTGATGTTAAAGTCATAACGGATCACCTACTTTGTGATGGAATAAATCTTTGATACACAAGGTGGATATAGCGTAGTAAGGAAGTAACTGATTGTTCATCGCACAAGAAGGAAGCTGTGGATGTCATAGATGAAGATAGAATGGAGAGAATGATTCACGATGATGAGGTAGAATCCTTTGCGCAGTCACATGAATATGATAGCCTACGGAGTGATGTAGAGACACCGTTGTACCTTGGGAGTAAGTACACAAGGCTGACAGGATTATTACATTTGGTTAACTTAAAAGCAACTTGTAGGTAGACTGATAGTAGTTTCACATTGCTTCTTGAATTATTGTGTGATATGTTTCTAGATGATAATATACTTCCAAATCGTATGTATGAGGCCAAGAAAATCCTATATACAACGGGTATGGAGTATAAAAAGATACACGCTTGCCTAAATGACTGTGTACTATACCGAAAGGAATATGAAGGTCTGAGTGAGTGCCCAAAGTATCAAACTGCATGAATCAAAGTAAAGAAAGATGGTGGTTGTGGAGATGGGACAACTAAAAGGCAACCTTTAAAGGTTTTATGGTATCTTCCAATAATACCATGTTTTAAGCGTTTGTTTGGGACTGAAAAAAGAGCAAAGAAGTTGAGATGGCATTTGGATGAGAGAATATCCGATGAAAAATATCTTCAGCACCCAACTGACTCTCTACTGTGGAAGAAAATAGATGAAATGTTGTCTGAATTTGGCAGCTAGCATAGAAACCTTCGGCTTGGGCTTTATACAGATGGCATCAATCTATATGGAACTCTTAATAGCACATACAGTGGGTGGCCAGTACTCTTTGTAATATACAACTTGCCTCCCTAGCTTTGTATGAAACACAAGTACGTGATACTTTATATGATGATTTCTAGACCAAAACAGCCAGGGAACGATATCGATGTCTACTGGCGCCTTTAATTGAGGACTTGAAGAAGTTGTGGGAGGAAGGCGTAGATGTGTTTGATGCATATAAGAAGGAGTCCTTCAAGCTACGTGCAATGATTTTCACCATGATAAATGACTTACCTAAGTATGGAAACTTGTCATGGTACAAAGTAAAGGGGCATAAAGCATGTTCGATCTGTGAAGCAGACACTTACTTCCACAAACTTACGCATGGAAGAAAAACAGTCTACCTTGGTCATAAGAGGTTACTTCATAGGTTAAGAAAGTGTTTTAATGGCTTGCTAGAGCATAGAATGGCTCCAAAGGCATTAACTAGAGAGGAAGTTTATAGCTAGGTCGAACATATCAATGTCTTATTCGGTAAGAATCAAAAGACTACGGGTGAGAAGAACATATAGAAGAAAAGATCAATTTTCTTTTATCTTCCATATTGGCGTACTCTTGACATTAGACACAGTATTGAAGTGACGCATGTGGAGAAAAATGTTTGTGATAGCCTTGTCAGTAAGTTTTTGCACATACCAGGGAGACTAAGGATGGGATTAGTGTGAGACTGGACCTTGTTGATATGAGAATAAGAGAATGGTTACATCCACAATTAAGAGATGATGGTAAAAGGGCATATGTGGAGCCAGCAGCACATACACTATCAAAAGTAGAGAAAAGAAGTTTGTGTGGGTGTTTGCATGAAATTAAGGTGCCACAAGGGTATTCTTCGAATGTGAGAAGGTGTGTCAATGGACAATTTGAAGTTAGTGGGAATGAAGTCCCATGATTATCATGTGTTGATGCAACAACTATTACTAGTAGCTATTAGAGGCATTATGAAAGATGAAGTTCAAACCTCTTTAACAAGATTGTGTGTTTTCTTTAATGCTATCTGAAACAAAGTCAGTGACACTGAAAAGTTGGATGAACTAGAAAATAAGGGTTATATTATCATGTCCCAACTAGAGATGCATTTTCCTCCTTCATTTTTGATATAATAGTGCATTTGATAGTTCATTTAGTAAGGGAGGTAAGGCTCTATGGTCCAGTTTAATTAAGGTTGATGTACCCTTTTGAGCGATACATAAAGATCTTAAAAGGGTGATCCCTATCGACCAGAAGCCTCAATTGTTGAAAGATATGTAGTTGAAGAGGCTATGGACTTTTGCAACGATTATCTATCAGGAAGAAGGAACAATCTCGGCATAAATAGGGGAGAAGCAAGGGAACACGAGGACTGAAAGTGAAGACTATGCCTCATGAAGAGGTGTTGCAAGCATACTTGTATATCCTGAATAACATGGTAAAAGTTCAACCGTACATAAATGAACACAGAAAGAGATTGAAGAACATGAATCCAAGGAAGAATGACATGCAGATTGCTATTGAGCAAAACAAGATATTCATTGAGTAGTTTCAGGAAAAGGTTTTGTATAAGACCGGTGTGTCTAAGACAATAGAGTGGCTAGCTTAGGGGCCTTTGTTTCAGATCATTACTTGGATCAGTTATAATATAAATGGGTATTCTTTCTATACGAAAGACTAAGATGACAGAAGTACCTATTGGAAATTGTGCCCTAAAGGCCAATCATTGTACTTTGAACATTATTATTTTAATGAAATTTCTCCATTCTGTCATCATATTATTTGCATGTTAACTGTGATAAATGTATCCTTGGATAATTTATGAAGATTGTCCTAAAATGTCCTTGGTCGGTCATCTATGTGGGAGCAAGGATGAAACAAGACAAGTATGACTTTGATAAGATATGGAGATACGAATCAAAGTCTTAGGCACTTGTAAGAGTACAAGGTGCTGGACCGACCCACTATGAGAAAGCTACATGATCAAGTCATAAGTTTTTCTCATGTATAACCACGTCTCAATGCCCTTAGACCTGAGGTCATCATGGATTCCTACATAAGAGGTTCTAAGCTTTAAACTAGTCAAAAGTCACTTTTGACCGAGTGATATAAAGGCTATGATAGGTTTAGTGGTTTTTCATGCAGAGGAATATGAATGATCAAGATGGAATTTATCCCTCACATTAGTAGAGAGATATTACTGGGCCCCTCGATGAGTGAGTCTGAGAAATGTATGGCCATACTACAATAGAAAAGAGTTTCCATTTCTATTGTCAGGCTACTCAGGAATCGAGAAAGTAATGGTCAGGAATAAGAGGATGACATTATCTATGCTATATCCTTAATTGATATATCGTGTGATAAAAGGGACGTGACATGGTTGTATGATAGGTTGCATCATGATAACGATCCTCATATGATTTGGGTAGTCGTAATGTCTTGCTAGAGGCTGCTTGCGACTTTTGGGTTACTATAGTTATTGGCCCACTGCCAACTTCATATGGGCCTATAGGGTCGCACACAAGAATGGCCCAACACGAGATAATGTTTAATTTAGGGTAAACAGATTTTATATTTATATATATATATAATATCAAATTTGTTAATAATATTATATAGATATATATTTTCGAAATACATATCTTATATATTATATATATATGTATATGTATATATATAGATATATGTTATATGATATTATTATATTGTGTTAGTTTTAAATTTAATTTATTAAGATATATTAAATATAATAACTAACATAATAGAGATATAGTATCTCATATTTAATTTATGAAGATAAATTAAATCTAATGGCTCTTTATTTGGATTAAATAAATAGGTTAAATTAAAACTGTTGGACAGATTTAATTTAAACTGAATTTATTTAATTAGCTCATCAAGATAATTAATTGTTGATCAATTTCAAAATTAATGATGATTAATTTTGAAATTTGAATATAGCCCTCATAGGTTATAAACTTGATAGAGCAGATATACTCAAACACGCATGACAATTCAAAGCCGCAAGGGAAACCCTAAAAACATTGGAGGCGCTAGCACGCAGTCTTGGTTGGAGAGCATTCGTGTGGATATTGGTAGAGGGAGCGGACCTAACGTGTTGGCTCCTAGAGATCGTGAAAACCCTAAGTTGAAAAAGGTATGAGTTCTTTCTAACCCGATTTAAACGCCGTTGATAGATACTCGATTAGGATCAGTAAAATTTTTAAAATTCTTCCGTTGTGCCTGCCGATCCTAACAATGGCATCATAGCCATATCAATTGTGCTTTTAAATTGAGTTTATGTTCTTATATATTGATATATATTGGATATATATGTGTGGTTATAAGAAAACATCCGAATATGTTAATAAGAAATGGAATATGTTCAACATTATGTGTTTATGCGATCTGGTGAAATTGTTTTGATTACATGCATTATGTTCTGTTTTTAATTCCTCCACTAGCATCACGATTTCTGTTCTGAATAGGCTTGCATGAAATCAGGTAGGGTACCAGAGATCATAATTGGCGGCAATCCAATCGGGTCTAAGTTCGGATATCTATTCGGGTAATAGGGATCCGAACATGGGGAAGGCAATCTGGATCAGAAGCGTTCTGTGGCTACCTTTGCGTAGCTCAATATAATATAATCACGACATTTATTGCTTTTCATATTGTATGAATTCTTGTTGTGGTTAATTATTTATACTTGTTTGGGTATGGTGAACAACATGGCTTTAGAATTTTACAAAAGGGTTGTAATATTTAAATACGGCCTGCGTGCCGTGCCTTTCCCTAAATACTCTCGATGTACATTCTCTTCTTATCTCACTCCCCTCGAATGTTTAAACGAGGTTTCTCTCAATGTATTTCTTTTTTTATTTAGAGAAGTCCTCTCATTGGCTTGGGAGGATTTTAGGTTAGATAAGCTATGTTGTGTCACGTTTAAATTATGCTTTTGATAAGATCATTGGATAAATACTTTTACGTTTATATTTATTTATCTGTATGAGATACGACCACGATTGCATTCATATAAACAAGACTAGTTAATTGAGACCTCTAATCAAATCTTAAGTCTTAATGCCGTCAATTAATGAATACCTGTCAAAACCTAGATCGCTTAATTATGGAAACCACCAAAGTGGATGCACTTGAGTTATCTTGATGAGACAAGCATGAGTAATAGTGCTGCTCATAATATTCATTATTTTTTTGACTTAATTGAGATTAATAAAACGGTTTTGAATCTTAAGGCGTTAGATGGGATTAAACTTACTAGATCATATGATGATTGAATCCCATAAACATCTAAGAGTTACATGTGATGTATTTGCTAAATAGGTTACCTACCTAAATAACTTGAATTTAAGCGTTTTGCCAAAGCGGACTTAAGCTTAAGCCAAATATGGATCTTAGCCCACTAATTATTATTTTGAGGGTTGTTAATTTAGTGGGAGATTTCTAACTAACTTTGCATATTTTAATTATAGAACATGTCGACCAGTAATACTACTACGCTCTCACTGCAATCGGTCCTTGAGAAGGACAAACTCAATGGGACAAACTTTCTTGACTGGTTCAGGAACTTGAGAATTGTTCTCAAGCAGGAAAGAAAGGCTTATATCCTAGATCAACCCATTCTTAAGGAGCCTGCAGCCAATGCTCTAAGAGCTCAAAGAGATGCTTACACCAAGCATAAGGATGACTCTGTGGATGTAGGTTGCCTGATGCTTGCCACTATGGTTCCAGAGCTCCAAAGAGGTCTGGAACTTATGGAGGCTCATGAGATAATTGTCCATCTCAAGGAAATGTTCCAACAACAAGCAAGGCAAGAAAGGTATGAGACCACAAAGGCCTTAAATTCCTGCAAGATGGCTGAAGGTGTATTAGTTAGTACTCATATGTTAAAGAAGAAAGGCTATATTGATCACCTTGAGAGGCTTGGATTTCCCATGAATCAGAAGTTAGCTACGGATTTAATCCTGAACTTACTCTCGGAGAGTTATGACCATTTTGTCATGAACTACAACATGGAGAAATCAATTTCTGACCTATATGGGATGCTCAAAACTGCTGAGCAAAGTATTAAGAAAAAGCCGAGTACAGTTTTGATGGTTCAGAAAGGAAAGGGTATGAAAAAGAAAAGGAAGGGCAAATGGAAGGGTAATGGCTCAGGTGGTAAGACCAAAGAGTCAGACAAGCCCGAAACCAAGCCTGCACCTAAGAAGGCAAAGCCTCCAAAGGAAAGAGTCTGCTACTTCTGCAATGAACCTAGTCATTGGAAGAGGAATTGCAAACTCTACCTGGAAGATCTAAAAAAGAACAAGAAGGATAGTGGGGCTATCGCTTCAGGTATTTATGTTATAGACATTCATTTTTCTACTTCCTCTACATATGTATTAGATACTGCATGTGGTTCTCACATTTGTACAAATGTGTAAGGTCTAAAGGACAGTAGAAAGCTAAAGAAGGGTGAGGTGGACCTATGAGTTGGAAATAGAGCAAGAGTTGCTGCTTTAGCCGTAGGCACTTATGAATTAGTTCTGCCCAATGGGCTTTTGTTAATTTTGAACAATTGCTATTATGTTCCTGCTTTGAGTAGTAACATTGTTTCTCTTTCTTATTTGGATAAGGAAGGTTATACTTCCATTACTAGGAATGGTAAATATTCTATTTATCATAATGACATTTTCTATGCTAATGGTGATTTGCATGTTGGTCATTATATATTAAATTTGAAACATCCTAATAATGGGAATATCTATAACGTAACTACTAAAAGGATAAAATTAAACTATTTGAATCCGACCTACCTATGGCATTGTCGTCTAGGCCATATAAATGAGAAATGCATTTCCAAACTCCATCAAGATGGATTTCGTAACTCATTTAACTTTGAATCATATGATACATGCAAATCTTGCTTATTAGGAGAGGTGGCAAAGGCACCTTTTATTGGGCATAATGAGAGGGCCACTGAATTATTGGGCCTCATACATACAGATGTATGTGGACCATTAAATACAGCTTCCAGAGGAGGTTATGTCTACTTCATTACATTTATAGATGACTTTAGTAGATATAGCTATATCTATCTAATGAAACATAAATATGAATCTTTTGAAATGTTCAAAATATTCCAAAATGAACTATAAAACCAACTTGGAAAAACAATTAAAGCACTTCGATCTAATTGAGGTAATGAATATTTGAGCCAAGAGTTCATTGACCATCTTAGGAGTTGTGGGATAATCTCACAATTAACTCCTCCAGGAACACCACAATGGAATGGCATTTCTGAATAGAGGAATCGAATACTATTAGATATGATTCAATATATGATGAGTCAAACAGAACTTCCACCATCCTTTTGGGGACATGCACTAGAGACAGCTGCTTTCACACTAAATCGTGTTCCATCTAAGGTAATTGAAAAGACACCATATGAGATATGGACTGGAAAGAAACCAAGTTTATATTTTCTTAAGATCTGGGGATGTGAGGTCTATGTTAAGCAACAAGCCTCTGATAAATTAGCACCCAGATTTTCAAAGTGCCTTTTCGTAGGGTATCCTAAAGAAACGAAAGGATACTATGTCTACAATCCCACTGATAATAAAGTGTTTGTTATTTGAAATGGTAGGTTTCTAGAAAGAGAGCTTGTCTCTAAAACAACCAGTGGGAGCAAGGTACATCTCAAAGAAATTCAAGAGTCACAAGATAATACAAAACCACAGATGAAAATTTGTGACGACTCACAACAAGTTACTAAGCTTCCTCAAGTAACACAAGGTCCATAAAGATCCAATAGGACATGGCATCAGCCTCAAAGATATGGATTTCTGATTACTAAAGGCCGTTATGTGTTGCTCATTGAGCAGAATGAGCCAACCACCTATCGAGAAGCCATAGTGGGACCAAACTCTAAGAAATGGCTAAATGCCATGAAGTCTGAAATGCAATCTATATACAACAATCAGGAATGGACCTTAGTCGATCAACTTGAAGGTGTAAAAACCATCGGCTGTAAATGGGTTTTCAAGGAGAAAACTAACATGGATGGAAAAGTAAATGTCTTCAAGGAACGACTGGTTGCAAAAGGATTCACTCAAACTCATGGTGTAAACTGTGATGAAACCTTTTCCCCAGTTGTAATGGCCAAATCAATCAGAATTCTTCTTGCCATTGCAGCATATTATGACTATGAAATATGGCAGATGGATGTCAAAACAGCCTTCCTTAATGGAAAGCTACTTGAGGATGTGTACATGACACAACTTAAAGGTTTTGTGCATCCAGAGGACTCTGCTAAAATTTGCAAGCTTCAAGGATCCATTTAGGGATTGAAGCAAGCATCTCGAAGCTGGAATCATCATTTTGATGAAGTAGCCAAAGAGTTTGGATTCATTCAAAACATCGATGAACCTTGTGTTTATAAGAAGGTTAGTGGGAGCATAGTTGTATTTCTAGTGCTTTATATAGATGACATCCTACTCATTGGGAATGACATTTCTACCTTGCAGAGTGTCAAGTCTTGGTTAGGAAAGTCCTTTTCAATGAAAGACTTAGGTGAAGCCACCTACATCCTAGGGATTATGATCTATAGGGATAGATCCAAAAGACTAATAGGCCTAAGTCAGAGCACATACATTGACAAAATACTTCATAAGTTCAGTATGCAAGATTTAGAAAGTGATTACATGCCAATGTCTCATGACATCCATCTTAGCAAGGATATATGTCCTAGTACACCTGATCAGCGAGATCGCATGAGTAAGGTTTCATATGCCTCGGCCATTGGATCCATCATGTATGCCATGTTATGTACTTGACCGGATGTCTCATTTGCCTTAAGTATGACTAGCAATATCAACAAGATCCTAGTGAGGGTCATTGGACTACGGTCAAGAATATCCTAAAGTACTTAAGAAGGACTAAGGACCTATTTTTTGGTCTATGGTGGATTGGATGATGAGCTCTGTGTAAATGGTTACACAGATGCAAGTTTCCAAATTGACCAAGACGACCTTAAATCGCAATCTGGATATATATTCCTCCTGAATAGTGGAGCAGTAAGCTGGAAGAGCTCCAAGCAAAGCATTATAGCATATTTTACAACAGAAGCTGAGTATATAGTAGCATCGGATGCAGCTAAAGAAGTCATTTGGATAAAATAGTTCATTAGTGAACTAGGGGTGGTGTCTACCATCTCAAATCCAATAGATTTGTTTTGTGACAATAGCGATGCTATTGCACAGGCCAAGGAGCCTAGGTCACATCAAAGGACCAAGCATATACTCAGGCGATTTCATCTTATTAGAGAAATCAATGATAGAGGTGATATAAAGATATGCAAAGTAGTAGGAGAAGACAATGTTGCTAATCCTCTTACTAAGCCACTTGCATAGGCAAAGCATGAGCGTTATGTTAGGGCAATGAGAATTAGTAAAATTAATGATTATACCTAGGGCAACTGGGAGGATGTTGGAAATTATGCCCTAAGGGCCAATCATTGTACTTTAAACATTATTATTTTAATGAAATTTCTCCATTATGTTATCACATTATTTGCATGTTCACTGTGATAATTGTATCTTTGGATAATTTATGAAGATTGTCCTAAAATATCCCTGGTCGGTCATCTATGCGGGAGCAGGGATGAAACAAGACCAGTATGACTTTGATAAGATATGGAGATACGAATCAAAGTTTTAGGCACTTGTAAGAGTACAAGGTGCTGGACCGACCCACTATGAGAAAGCTACATAGATCAAGTCATAAGTTTTTCTCATGTATAACCACGTCTCAATGCCCTTAGACCTGAGGTCATCATGGATTCCTACATGAGAGTTGCTAAGCTTTGAACTAGTCAAAAGTCACTTTTGACTGAGTGATGATAAAGGCTATGATCGGGCTTGGTGGTTTTTCATGCAGAGGAACATGAATGATCAAGATGGAATTTGTCCCTCACATTATTAGAGAGATATTTCTGGGCCCGTTTGATAAGTAAGTCTGAGAAATGTATGGCCATACTACAATGGAAAGGAATTTCCATTTTTATTGTCAGGCTACTCAAGAATCGAGAAAGTAATGGTCAGGAACAAGAGGATGACATTATCTATGCCTTATCCTTGATCGATATATCGTGTGACAAAAGGGACGTGACATGGTTGTATGACAGGTTGTATCATGATAACGATCCTCATATGATTTGGGTAGTCGTAATGTCTTGCTAGAGGCCGCTTGCGACTTTTGGGTTACTATAGTTATTGGCCCACTGCCAACTTCATATGGGCCTACAGGGTCACACACAAGAATGACCCAATACGAGATAATGTTTAATTTAGGGTGAACGAATTTTATATTTATATATATATAATATAAAATTCGTTAGTAATATTATATAGATATATATTTTCAAAATACATATCTTATATATTATATATTTATCTATATGTATATATATATGTTATATGATATTATTATATTGTGTTGGTTTTAAATTTAATTTATTAAGATATATTAAATTTAATAACTAACATGATAGAGATATAGTATCTCAGATTTAAGTTATGAAGATAAATTAAATCTAATGGCTCTTTATTTAGATTAAATAAATAGGTTAAATGAAAACTGTTAGATCGATTTAATTTAAACTGAATTTATTTAATTAGCTCATCAAGATAATTAATTGTTGATCAATTTTGAATTTAATGATGATTAATTTTGAAATTTGAATAGAGCCCTCATAGGTTATAAACTTGATAGAGCGGATATACTCAAACACGCATGAGAATTCAGAGCCGCAAGGGAAACCCTAAAAACATTGGAGACGCTAGCACGCAGTCTTGGTTGGAGAGCATTCGTGTGGATACTGGTAGAGGGAGCAGACCTAACGTGTTGGCTCCTAGAGATCGTGAAAACCCTAAGTTGAAAAAGGTACGAGTTCTTTCTAACCCGATTTAAACGCTGTTGATAGATCCTTGATCAGGATCGATAAAATTTTTAAAATTCTTCCGCTGTGCCTACCGATCCTAACAATACCATACAAAATAGTGGGGTGTTGGTAGAAGCTAAAGCCATACACTTTTCCAGTTCAAAAGACAAAAACCCCATATTAGCATCCACGACCTATTATGGAGTGATAGAAGAAATATGGGAAATTACTTACAATAAGTTTAAAGTTGCTATATTCAAATGTGAGTGAGCTAGCAATAATGTTGTAGTAAGAAATGATTATGGTGAAGGAATATGGAAAATAATATAGAGTAAGTGCTTAACTTAGAAAATATAACTGTGTTTTTTATTTTACTTATGCTAAGAGTAGGTTATTTTTATTGCAATTTATGTACCTATCTGATAATGATTTTTGTGCTTACAGGAATATGGACAATTTTACAGACTCACAAAGTGATAGGGACAATGAAATGGATAGACCTAAACCCATTGCAAGAAGAAGGGTTATAGGCAGCACAAAAATGGGAGTATTAGTTGCACGTCATCAACATCAACAGGAGAGGCTGCATATTGACTTTGATGACAATATGAAACCAATTGGTCCAGAGGAAGACCATTTCATTAGCTATTTAAGTTATTTAGGTTAAAGCAAAGTTTGCATTATCTATGATAATTGGAAGTTGGTTTCACTAAAAACGGAAGACATGATTTGGCAACAACTTTTGGTATATAAGTTTTGATACATCTGCATTTATAGCTTTATTCCTATTGCACTACTACAAAATATACATATTATTACCCTAAAGGATGCTTTTTTTTAAAAAAAAAGGGATTCCTAAAACATAGGTGGTGGTCTAAAACCTTAAATTTCCCTATAAAACAATCGAGTTACGCACGAGAACAAACCTTTAGGCATCCCTATTTTGACTGAGGATGCCGAAAGCCATGTGTAGGCGTCTTCAGTCCAACTGGGGATGCCTAAATATAACCTAAGGCGTCCCTAACACCAATAGAGATGCCTAAATTTTTTTTATTAAAATGCTGGTTTAGGAATGTTCACATGGACTAGTCTAACATGACTAGTGCATGTGAATCTGTTAGATGTTAAGGCGTCCCTAGCTAATTTGGGGACGCCTAAATGATGTTTAGGCATCCCCAATTTGACTAGGGATGCCTATAATTATAATTTAGGTGTCCCCAGTCAAACTTGTGATGCATATACCATGTTTAGGCGTCCCCATTTTAACTAGGGACTCCTGAAGTGATAACTTAGGCGCTCAGTGCTGAACTCAATCACTTTGCCTCAACTTTCAGCTTCTTTCTCTGTCTCTGACTCACTCGGCTTTATTTTCTTATTTCTCCAAAAGGCCGATACCTCCCCTCTCTTCTTGCTCCTCCATTCTCTCTTCTCTGCCTAAACTCATCATCATCACTGCTACTGGGCTTGCACCATTGGTTTGCTATCATTATGGCCACCTTCGTCCTCCCTCTCACCATCGTGTGTTGTCTCCCTCTAAAGCATCCTTTAAAGGTTTGCTTCCAACCACGCCTTTGTTTAAATGTTTTGAATTTTAAATTTCTAGCTTTCACCCATTTAGGATTTGTAATGGCTACTTGAAAACTAAATGGCTCAATTATTGTATCAGTAGTTAGTAAATAATGTTTATAGTCAGTGGAAAGATTAGCATAGGAAACATACTCATGAAGAGCATAATGACATTTTACCTTAGCATCACCTTAAGAAACAACACTAGTTAAGCATATATAACCATTTAACCAAGCAGGGGATTGTTTAGCATGAGTAGATCTAGTAGGACGCACTCGGTGCTGCTCATAATCAATAATGGTTTTATTACTTGGTTGTTCAGCATTAAAATCCTCTTAGGGAGGCATAGATCAGGTGCAGGAGGCATAGAAATAGGCTAGGGCAATAATTGATCATCAAAATGAGAAGAGTCCAGCTTATAGGTGGCGCCTTGTGAAGAGGAACTAAGTACAGAATCTTTAAAAGGAAATTTGTGTTCAAAGAAAGTAATATGCCGACTGGTTATCATAGACTTAGTAGTATGATTATAGAGTAAAAAACCTTTTTTATTAGGTGGTTAGCTCATATGTACACAAGGATCAGATCTGGGAGAAAATTTGTTAAGAGTTGTTTGATTAGTAGCAAAAGCCAAACACCCAAAAGTCTTAAGGGAATCCAACTCATGTTGTTTATTATAAATCATTTCATAAGGATTTTTGAACCCAATAATCTTATATGCAATCCTATTGATAAAAAAATAGTAGTTTTAATATATTCTCCCTAAAATTTCAAAGGTATACCTGATTGAAGGAGAAGGTTACCTACTACACCTAATATATACCTATGCTTCCTGTAACCCTCATGCCGTAATTAATATCCGGATTACACAATTAAAGTGAAATAGAGACCAATAATAATCAAAACTCATTTACTAACCCATATATCAGACGGTGTTTTCATAAATACATTCCAAAAGATAATTCACCTGGTCTCACATTCACCTTCTGGATACAATTACTACATAAAGATAAATCACATTCATATAAATATCAGAGTGCACAATAATAATACTGGCAATTCCAGGTTCATACCTTCACTAAAAATACGTAGGGCACAATTGCCCATTACAATTCCTTAACGGGGATTACACAAATCCATCTCCAATACATAACCAAATAATCCAATATACATCCAAGCACATATACATCCAATATCCAATTATACATAATCCCAACTACCATGATAACCAACTACTAAAATGACAACCCGAAGGAGTCCTCGTCGCCCTTGGATGCTTGCTCCATCCTCATTCTACCTTCCTTGTCTAAAATATTGGTGGGAGAGGGTGAGATTCTAGAGAATCTCAATAGGAAACAGATACCAATATGCATGTAAGATAAGTGCTTAATGCATGACATGCTTGCATCACAAAAACTCGTGCTCACATAATGATATATTCGCATGCTTAATGTTTCAACAACATACTCATGGCCATAGCATATATAGAAACAGAGCTTCAATCATTCATATATGTTTCACATAATCAATAAAGCAATAACATGCATCAATACACAAACACAAATATCAATACATCACTAGTAGAAAAATGACTTTTTAGACCGGTTCTGTATTAGGTCTTGATACATCAGGTCTTAAAAATATGTTATTTTTTAGACCGGTTGTTATAACCGGTCTTAAAAGTCACAACCGGTCTTAAAGGGCAGACATTTAAGACCGGTTGTGGGAACAACCGGACTTAAAGTACTTTTTAAGACCGGTTGTTCCCACAACCAGTCTTAGAGCTTCATTTTTTTTAAAAAACGTCCCTTTTATTATATGTACACTTACAGAATGCTCCAATTTTAACAGCAGTACATAACAATCACTTTCAAAATTCAAAAGCACCAGTCTATAGCAGCAATAAATTAATGTTCATACAAGCTAATACAGTCATACATTGATGATTCATTTGCAATTAGACAGTAAGGATGACCAAATTACAGTAGTAAAATAAAAGCTTCTTCTTTTGAAGTTGATTATACCTTCCCTAGTCCCCAGTGTCCCTTTGGTTGCCTACACTAAACATGAAGTTTCTGGGAAAAGAACCAAGCAAAGAAATGAACATGCCATAAAAAACGTGTAAATAATTTTAAGAATTGGAGAATGAAATAGAGCAAACAAGCAAGAACTAACAAAAGCAAAATGACATTAACCTTTCTTCCACCTAATTTTACTTTGAGATTTTCACTTTCACAATTATCAATTTTGAATAGAATTATCAAGATAAATATACAGGTGATAATTCTCAATCAGATAATTGTGATCAGCCAGATTCTAAGTTTCCTGAACCATGTTCATAAAATCATTGCTTCAGCTGACACTGACCTTAATTCCTCTTTGCTTCAAATAGCCCTTGGCGTCAATTATGTCCTATACAAAAACCCAAATAATCAAGCATTCTGTATTAATTAAGGCATTAAATTAAGTATCATTTTCCTGAATCTTATATACATGAACATTTAACAGGTTTAAGTTTAAGCAACAGTATGATTCATCAAGAATCCTATTCTAGGAGCAATATCTTGCCACAATTATCCCATCATATAGATACAAAAACACCAGGACATAGCCATCACAATTCAATAATGTACAATGTAACATTGGATTCAAAAACTCACTATTTTTTTAATAGCTCATAGATGAATTCAGCACAACATGTGCGAATGAAATCAATATCTTCTTCAGGAAAGGGATCAACAAGATCAAACATCTGTAACACCAAAACTAGACGAAACATTGACTTAGTAACTTAAAAAAAATAAAGTAAAATAAAAGTTCTGAAATATAAATTTACCTCTTGAGTAAAATAAGTCGTGCCTAGAGTGATAATATTGTAAATGTGTCTCAAAACATAAAAACCACATAAGTTGGACCCCTTTGGTTGCCTACGGCTCTGAGAAAAAACATGATATCATTAAAAAATTTATAAAGGCATGTCTTATTACATTCTTTAAACAAATCCATATGTACTAACCTTTGGTATGATGCATGTAGGGTCCTTTAAATCATGGACATGCTTACCCCAAGCATTGTGTAGGAATGTCCGCATAGCCCTATGATCATCACAATGACAAAGGTTATTGGTTTTACACAAATTCCATAAACTTTGCATACAAAAGGTAATATTGCAAGAAAACTAATGAATTCATGGTCTTTTTCAAATCATTCCCTGGTTTGAAGTGGAGGGAACATAAAAGGATGACAGTGTAACTACTCTTGCATAGAAGAAGCAACTGCCA
Organism: Inga leiocalycina; assembly: GCA_963242795.1. Lineage (NCBI taxonomy): Eukaryota > Viridiplantae > Streptophyta > Magnoliopsida > Fabales > Fabaceae > Inga > Inga leiocalycina. The sequence continues at coordinate 42,241,274 of OY725328.1, read as the reverse complement.
ATGATCACTGAAAAAAATAGAAGAATATTAAGAAAACATAAAACATTATATAAATTATAAAATATCAGTTTGTTTCTTACCTATGCACATATAGAGCCAAGAAACACTCAGTTCCAGTTTCATTAAGCCTCTCTGACAAGTATCTATGTCTACTAGCAGTAATGGTCCCTTTCTCTTAGATGTAATGGGGGCATAAGAATCCAAATTTTTTGCTTTTGCCAGAGGAGACCAACCTATAATGCATGTACCTACAATAACGCAAGCACATAAATAAAAGGTAAACGGTGAAACTTTTAAAATATTTACTTTGAATTGCAAAAGCTACTTACATTAAGAACAGTTGGACAATCCCAATCGTAAGATTTTGTCCAGGAGCTACCAGGGACATCAAATCATCCCTCTCAAGATAGCATGTCACTCCTGATTGTCCAACAACTAAATACATAGGCCACTCTCTTGTTTTAAAGGATATATCATATGCCATCAAAATCACTTGTTGCATGATATTCAATGGAGGCTGTGAAACTTCTTGCTAAGTGAAGGGAACTGGACTTGGTGGGGCTTTGATCGGACTTGGTGGGGCTTTGATCGGACTATCCTCGGCTCGACCAGAAACAAGGTTCGTTGGCCACAAGATGAATGTGCCCAAGACATCGCTAACGATCTTGAATTCATCAGAAGGGATAGGGACAGGTGCATTTGTAATAGTCACCTCATCAACTGACACTCAGACTTGATCACCTTCCATTTGTCGGTGGTGGACAGTTGATCCCAGGTTATGCATACTACCCCGTGCAACTAATTGTCTCAGAGGATCCTCGACAAAAAGATCACAAAGCTCAGTAATCTCCAGGTTAGGACCCTCTGATGACTGCCCGATGTTGCAACAACTACCTTTAGTGTTCTGCTTATTAGGATCAATCAATTGTGGCTGGGGAGCACTGGTATCTTGTCTTGAGCTCATAAACACTATCATTTCCTCTTTCACCTTGCTCAATCGGGTCTCTAAAAGTGTATCAAATGATGCTTCAGCCTCGGCCTTTACTTCTGCTCTTGCAATGGTCAACATAGTCTCCAATTCCTCCCTAGTCACGATGTTTGAGGAATGGCGTACGGGGGATCCAAAGTAATCCCATATCCCTACCCCTCCTCCAACTCCCCTGACACGGCCTAGATGCTCATGTTTGCCAGTAGCAACTATTAGAATATCATTCCTGCCCTCCGACTTAAAAGAGCCCTCAACTTGTTTTTTTCTAAGTTCATCATATAAGATAATACAAAATAACAACCATAAGTAATAATGTACGTTTCTTATGCAATTAATTACAATAACGATATATACTTACAATTCTTTCACCTACCATATGAGATTGTTCACTCATATAAGTCCCATTCCTCTTTCGGTGGGCAAATTGCCATTTTTTTTCTCGACGAATCGGAGATGGCGGAGAAAGAAGAACAGAAGGATCGGATTGAGATGCTTCTTCCAATCTCTTCCGTTTGGCCGCCAACAAGTCTCTTTCAGCCTTTGCATAACCCCCACGAGACATTGTATGAGGGCAATTATTCTTTCTACCACTCTCTTGTGCTTTTTGCCTTTTTGCCTACGAATAAGAGATGATACAAAAGCAAAGTGTTATTATCAATTAAAATAATTGCTAAGTAAATAAAATGAAAAATAAGTCAACTAACCAAAGATTCTAGAGTAGTCCGAAGCCTAACAAATTCTTGCCAAGTCGCTTGATCAAGAAATGTATACTGGTCACACGGATTAGGATGAGGCTGACCATCTTTTACCTCAATATGAATGTAATTGTTGGTCAGATTTGTCTTAAACTTGCTCCAGCGCTCATAACAATACGTCATCGTCTTGTTGTATAAGATCTCACTCTGAGGAATGTCGTAGGTGAGCTGAAATGTATGCATTAAAGGAGTAAGTGACAAATTTGTGACATTTGATAATAATTAATTACATACAGAAGAGAATTGTATACCTGAATAGTGTCCCAAATATGCTGCTTCACCTTTGCATCGACATTTCTCCACTCCTCTATCAAGATGCTCGGCTTGTTACATGCAAGGAGGCCGACGAAACTCCTATATCGTTATGCATTAGGCCCAATTGGTTTACAATGTCTATCAAACTCAATCGGTATCTTTTGGCCTACAATCCGACTGAGGGAAACATCTGTCAACCGTGTGCCACGTCTACCCCTCCGTACAGACTGGCTACTGCGCTCACTATGACCCTGGCTCGGAGTATTGCTAGGCTTACCCTGGTTAACACTAGCTGGCTGACTCTCCTGAGCACTAGGTGGCTGACTCTCCTGAGCACTAGGTGGCTGACTCAGAGGTGTAGGAGGTGGCTGATCCTCTGCACTAGGACGCTGGGGATTCATCATTTTCCTGTAACGACAACAAAGAAAGATAAATCCTAAGCTATGACATGTGAAGACTATATCGATAAAATAACTAAACATATTCTTCGGATATAAATCATAATCATAATTACTTTATTTAGTTAAGGTCAAAGTAGTATCATAAAGAGATATCCTCCCATATTCCCTCGTGATGATCATTTCTTATGCCGTGCGCATTACCTGCTTCATCTTCTTCGTTCAGTTCTGGTATACCCTTGGAAAAAGGAGTCTCAAGAAGATCATAATTTGAGTGACTTTTCTCGTCAATATCAACGACCCTTTTTCCTTGGAGAGCTACAGACCACATTTTATTTGCCTAATCAGTGATATAGAACACTTGTTGCGCCTGATCTGCCATAATGAAAGGTTCATCTCCAAAACTTCTACTATTCAGATCTACTAATGTAAATCCTAACCTATCGATCTTCACACCATTATTGACATTAACCCACTTGTATTTGAAAATGGGAAATCTAATTTTAACATAGTCAATCACCCAAATCTCTTCAATTACCCCATAATAAGGTATGGTAGCCAATGTAGGGTTCTTATCTTTCAAACTAGAGAAGTGCATAGATTCAGCCACTAATACAACACCACTGTTCTGGACGGTGCTCTTATCATCTAGGGACTTCGTGTAAAAGGTATAACCATTGATCACAAATAAAGTCCAACTTATGACATCAACTTCAGGACCACGTGCTAACCAATTTATTCTATCAGAAACACATTCTTCTCCGTCAACCTTTTGTTTGAACCAATATGCGAAAGTTTTGTTATGCTCCCTGATTAACCTTTGTTCAGTCATTCGACTATTTTGTTTCCGTACAATTTCTTTATAGGCATTCATGTAATATTGAACTTTATCAACATTATTCAAGATGTACAAGTGGACTAGTTACAATTTATCAGCATCTATGCTCTTTACTGTTGCCCCGCGTCTACCCCCTTCTTGATCATGACATTTAGGAAGTCCAATATGTCGTACATTTGACAAATAATGTTAACAAAATTCCATAGCTTCTTCAGAAACATATTTTTGAACAATAGATGCTTCAGGCCGATTGGGGTTCTTCACATACCCTTTTAGTATTTTCATAGTTCTTTCGATTGGGTACATCCACCGGAAATAGATAGGGCCACACAACTTTATCTCCCTCACTAGATGAACAATCAAGTGTACCATGATATCAAAAAAGGAAGGAAGAAAAAGCTTCTCAAGCTGGCATAAGATCATATATCCTTCATTTTCCAATTCCTCTAATCTTTCCGTGTCAATGACTTTACAACAAATGGCATTAAAGAAGAAACAAAGTCTAGTCAATATGTGTTGAAGATCATATTCAGCAATGCCTTGAATAGCTATTGGGAGTAGTTGTTGCATTAAGACATGAAAATCATGAGACTTTAGCCTTATTAACTTCAAGTCTTTCATCGATACAAGCTTTTTAAAATTTGAACAATACCCTGAGGGAACTTTAGCACCATGTAAACACTCACAAAAGCTTCTTTTCTCAACCTTGAACAAAGTATGAGTAGCTGGATGACAAAAAGTTCTATTACCGTATGGCCTTGGATGTAAATCTTCTCATATTCCCATTTCTTACAAGTCTAATCTTGCCTTCACGCCATCCTTATAACTTCCTTGTATGTTGAGCAGTGTCCCAATAATACTATCACATACGTTATTCTCCACATGCAAGAAATCAATATAGTGTCTGACGTCAAGATTGCGCCAATATGGAAGATCGAAGAAGACGAACCTTTTTTTCCATATATTTTTCTCATTTCTACTCTTTGATGACTTACCAAACATAGTATTGATATTTTTCACCTTTTCATAAATTTTCTCCCCAGTCAATGCCTCTGGAGCATCTTCAAACTCTTGGCCACTGAAAAAAGCTTTTTTTAATCTACGATAAGGGTGGCATCATCTTAGAAATTGCCTATGGCCAAGGTAAACCGTCTTTCTTCCATGTTGAAGTTGATGGTAGCATGTGCCTTCTTCACATATCAGACAAGCTTTGTGGCCTTTAACGCTATATCCTGACAAGTTCCTATATGCAGGGAAGTCATTTATAGTACAAAAGATCATTACTCGCATATTAAAAGTTTCCTTCTTGTTCGCATAAAAAACATCAACACCTTTATCCCACAACTCTTTCAAGTCTTCGATCAAGGATTCTAGGTAAACATCTATGTCATTTTCGGGTTACTTTGGTCCCGAAATCAACATAGACAATATAATGTACTTTCCTTTCATACATAACAGAGGAGATAAGTTGTAAATTACCAACAGAACAGGCCATGAACTATGTATACTGCTTAGGTTACCATAAGGATTCATATCATCTATGGTAAGCCTAAGCCTGAGATTCCTAGGTTCTTCACCGAAGCTAGGAAATAATTGATCGATTTTCTGCCATTGAGAAGAATCAGCTGGATGTCAAAGCTTTCCATCAGAAATCCGCTCATCTGCATGCCATCTCAAATTTTTGGCATCAATTTCATTAGCAAACAGGCGCTTGAACCTTGGAATGATTGGAAGATACCACAACACTTTTGCAGGGCCCTTATTTGATTTATACCTCGGAGTTTCACATATCAGACATTGCTCCTTCTCTTCATGATCTTTACTATATAATATGCAATCATTAGGGCAAGCATGGATCTTTTCATACTTCATCCCTAGTGGACACAGTATTTTCTTAGCATCATAGTATCGACAAGGCAACACGTTATCATCAGGAAGCATATCTTTAAAGGCCTTAAGCATTTCTGAAAAACTCTTGTCGCTCTATCCATGCCGTGCTTTCAAGCTTACCAATTTCAATACAGCATTCAGCAATTGGTATTTTTTACACCCCGGGTACAGCGGCTTCTCAGCATCACTGCACATATTACCATATGCATGTGATTGTTCAAAAGCCTCTTCTCCTACATCATGAATAATATCCTCTATCCGATCATCCATATCCGTGTCATTATCATCACAAGTCACTTCCCCCTGTTGAGATGCACTTGGCATTTCTAATTGTTCACCATGCCATACCCATACTACATACGTCTTACAAAACCCTTTCACAAATTAAATGTGTATATATATCTACAGCACTTAATCGCTTCTCATTCAAACATTTTACACAAGGGCAATAAAATATCCCACTATCATCATCGGCATTTCTATTTGCAAAGTCTAAAAAACCCCTCACCCCAACATTATATTCAACACTCGTCCGTTTGGCTTGTATCCAACTACGATCCATATATTCCAACACCTTTTTTTTGTTTTCTACTTTTTTCCCTGGAAAAGGCAGGAGTATGATGAGAGCATGCAATCATTACACCCAAGTACCTAGTTTAACTACTACATAATGATAACGTGGGCTTGCAAGTTGAGTTGAGGCTTGTTTACTATTGCAAGCAATCAAAGAAAATAAAATCAGAGAGGCAATTTGTAGGCGATGGAGAGGGGTTGGTGTGTCTAATTTCTTGTGTTGATTGAAAAGGTTCACTAGTTGTGATCCATTAAGAAATCAAATATAGAGAGAGGTCCTAATTCTTTTTAGGAGAGGTCCTGTAGGTGTTGGGTATGTCCTAATGCACTCATCACGCTTAGTTGACAAAGAGGGGCTCTTTTGTTTCAGTGTTCACTGACATGCACGGATACAACTTGCTTCCAGAGCTCAACCCCATTCATGCATAGATTGATTGCAGCTAGTGAAGGATCATATTTTTTGACTTCCTCCCTTGATGAGGTTGAGGCTGTATAATTTTATTTGTTTGGTTTCATCCTTCTGTGTTGAGACTATCTCGAATCTAGAACTACGTAGTTTGTGCACATTGCATAACAGTGCTATGCACCCAAAAAGTACAGTACAATGGTTTGTATTTAAAGTGCCATGGATTAAAAAATAAGTTTTGGGTACTTAGTAACGGGGGATTTGTTGGCGATTTCTGTATTTTTATAATTGATAAATTAGGCTGCAACTTATTCAATTTTATTTGAAATTAAAATGTGGGTCATGTGTTCAACCAAAAAAAGAGAATGTGGGTCATGTAGTTTGTACAGAAATTGAAGGTAAACAAAGATGTCAAGTATTGGATTGGGGAAAGAGAGTATATTAGGGTTTAGTTTCCACTTTCCCTTCTCATTTCAAAAAGAGAGTTCTTTTTTCGATGAACAAAAAGAATCAGGCATGCATATCTTAAATGTCTTATTTTTAGCCATAAACTTCTAGGAAAACAAACATGAATCCATGTGCCCACATCAAGTTTCCAAACGCAGCAACTAGCTAAGTGGCTCTCACTTATGCATGATCATATTTATTAGGAAATTTTCTCTGGGTATGTGCTGTGATTCATGGACACAATTATTTAACTTTCTTGTTCAAATAATCTATTTATAAACAAATATCAAGATAGGAGAAAATCATCCTAGGAACTTATAACATTGGTAAAAGCAGGCAAGAACAAAAGCCATACAAATATATCTTTATAATAGACATGGCTATCTCATAGGATACTAAATAGAGCTACTGGCAACATAAACTAGAAGTGGATCAGAGAGCAGTAATGCAGTTCATGAAATAGCACTATAGCTCACGTAACAACGATCAAGGAATGAACATATGGACACAATAAACTATCAGACAGGGGGCCAAAGGATACCAAACACCAAACACACCAGAAAATTTATATTAAGCTACTGTTTAGTTGAGCCCCTTGCTGGCCTAGGCCAATGATCAAATCTGGAGGTAACAGCTTCTATATAGTAATTGTAGAGGATGATGAAGCATACCTCAAAAAAGAGGATGAAGACGTGAATGATGATAGCACCAACGATGACAACCACGAGCAGCTGAAGTAGTGGGAGGAGGAACGGCGCGAAAATCATATTGGGGAAAACTTTTAAGATCGGTTAATTAGATAACCGGTCTAAAATAAAGGTTTTTAAGACCGGTTATCCTAACAACCGGTCTTAAAAGTCATTTTCATAATTATAAATAACTTGGGAGACTGGTTATTAGGGAACCGGTCTTAAAAATAATTTTAATATGGTTTTAAGACCAGTTATCCTAACAACCGGTCTTAAAAGTCCACCTTTAAGGCCGGTTGTTAGGGAACCGGTCTTAAAATTAGACCGGTTCCCTAACAACCGGCCTTAAAGGTGGACTTTTAAGACCGGTTGTTAGGATAACTGGTCTTAAAACCATATTAAAATTATTTTTAAGACCGGTTCCCTAATAACCAGTCTCCCAAGTTATTTATAATTATGAAAATGCCACCGCACATTTCTTTTAGACCTAATCCACTATAACCGGTCTAAATGGCCCGGTTTAAAACGCCTTTTTTGTACTAGTGTATGCAGGAGAGGTAAGTTCCCTACCCTCATTTTTCCACGTGTGCTCCGGCATCGGCTGTTCACGATCCAAGCGGGTAACGAACCATGATCAGGGCGAATACCCAACCCTATAACCAAATCAAGGACATAGGGTTATTCACTATTCTAAATTCTCACTTTCATAACACTTATCATTGGTTATCATCACTGCTCTTTTAATACTCACGAATGTCTCTATCAATTACTCTAAAGGGTTGGAAGATTATCCCCAAAGATCCCCATTTTGAAAACTCAACTGATATTTTTCACTAAGACACTCGAGTAAAGATGGCCTCACTCGAGTGATATTGTACGGATACTCGAGTGAATGAAACCTCACTCGAGTAATGGTACAGTCAACACTCAGGCACTAGAGAGTGAACAACAGTGAGTGAATACCCGAGAGCACAAAGAAACAACAGAACCCAGAGTTGCTCGCTGCACTCGAGCACAAACACAATCACTCAAATGGAAGCCTAATGCTCACATGAGTCCCCCAAAGTGAGGTCCAAGAAGTGCTCACCTGAGAGCACAAGAAACTTTCTGAAGGGAACATCACTCGAGCAGGGACAAGAGCACTCAAGTGATGTCTTGACACCCGTGAGTGTCAAGACATACTTTTTTGATTTTGATCATGGAAGCACAATAGAAAGCTAAAGAGAAGCAGAATATACACGCAGCACTCGAATGATACTCAACCTTACCCGAGTGATATTCATCCCACACTCGAGTGAACCCCAGGTCACTCGAGTATCCTATCAAAAACTAGAAAACGTAGAAACACTGACATCATTTCTCAACAATTGCCCAATTGATTCTAATGGTCCCAAATACTTACTCAAGGCTACTCCTTCACAAAAACATCCAAGGAATCACATGGAACCATCCGAATTACCAAAATCCTATTCCATTATTATGTTTTGGTTTTGGGCAACATAAACACCAAAATTCCCAAAATCACCAAACTTTACATTTTACTTCCCAAATCAATCTATCTATTCAAAACACATACCCAAATACCATTTTCATGCCAATAACATGCCAAACTCCCCAATGACACTCATTTTAGAATTTAAGGCCATAAATACCAAAAAATATAAACTTCATCAAATGGCATGAAACATAGATAGAAAGATTGGTTTCACTTACCTTATAAACTTTCTCAAAGACACTTCTTGATTCTCCAACTACCAGATTTTCGTGATTCCTCAAATCACCAAACAATGGAGAAACTACAACCATCAAAATAAAGCTCTCAACTCAAGGAAAAGCTTTATAGAAGAGAGTTTGAGCAAAGGATATCATTTACTCACCTTAATACCAAGCATTTCCTTTCTCTTTCCTTGGTAACCATGGCCAAACAAGTGAGAGAAGAGAGAAGTGAGATGAGAGAGATGAGATGCAATGATACTCCCTCCCATACCAATTCAGTGAGAATGAGGGAAAGAGAGAGAGGAAAACATTAAAATAATGCATTGAATTTTCCAACACTCACTCATCCTATAAGCTTGCCACTTGTCACCACTTCATTGGTTCTCATAAAATAAACAACCAATTAGCTACTCTAATCCCTCCATTAGCCCTTTAATCACATATCTCATTTTTTCTCTATTAATCACTAACTAATTGCCCAACAATTTTATTCTTTCAATTTCCACTAATCATGGCATATTAATTAACATAGCCACAAAACACATAATTATTCCACTTTAATTCCATAATTATCCTCAATAATTATCATTAGCCCTTCATTGAAATTTGGGGTGTTATACTTCCATCTATGTTAGCAAATCTTTCCATCCATGTTATTTGAATTTCATTGGTTCAATATAGTTTGACGTTGAGTTTGCCATAAGCATGCACTGAATTTGCTTACATATTTCACTGGAATCATTGCTTGACAATATGCCATGGCTATCTATACAATTTCTTGATTAAACATATGCCTATAGAGTGTGAACTTTCATGGTATTACTTGCGAATTTGCATGATTTGAATGCATGAATGAGTGGTGTTGCAACTGAGATTTTTATATATCTCACTCTTCATTTACTATGTTTTTAACATACGACCTGATTCTTACTTGTCAATTTGTATGATTCGAATACATGAATGAGTGGTGTTGCAACTAAAATAGTTGGATTTGATGTGCTGATATTGTCTCGAATATGAATTGCCTTAATTAATTTAGTTTCATTTAAATTAAGCTGAGATGGTTTGTTATTTTGATTTTGGGATGCCTTACTTTTAAGGGAAAATGCTGCCAAAATTTTGAAAAACAGAATAGTAAAAGGCAATCCCAGTGTTGACAATTATTCTTAACTTGAGTGTTAATGGGAATGGCATAAGTGGTAATAAAATGGATCATAGTTAGATGAATGCTTTAAGAACAAGTGAAGAATACAAGAATCGGGTTGAAGAGTTTATTAAATTTGCTATAAGGAACTCTCCAGCCAAAAATGGGATGTATTTTTTGTCCTTATGTCAAATGTTTCAATAAGACAAGACAAGATGTTAAAGTTATAAGGGATAACCTACTTTGTGATGGAATAAATCTTTGATACACAAGGTAGATATGGCATAGTGAGGAAGTAACTGATTGTCCGTCACACAAGAAGGAAGCTATGGACATCATAGATAAAGATAGAATGGAGAGAATGATTATGTTGAGGTAGAATTCTTTACACAGTTGCATGAATATGACAGCCTACAGAGTGATGTAGAGACACCGTTATACCCTAGGAATAAGTACACACAGCTGACAGGAACATTAAATTTGGTTAACTTAAAAGCAACTTGCGGGTGGACTGATAGTAGTTTCATATTGCTACTTGAATTGTTGTGTGATATATTTCCAAACAATAATGTTGTTCCAAATCATACATATGAAGTATAAAAAGATACACGCTTGCCCTAATGACTACGTACTGTATAGAAAGGAGTATGAAGGTCTGAGTAAGTGCCCCAAGTATCAAACTGCACGATACAAAGTGAAGAAAGATGGTGGTTGTGGCGATGGAACAACTATAAGGTAACCTTTAAAGGTTTTATGGTATCTTCCAATAATACCACATTTTAAGCATTTGTTTGGGACTGCAAACAAAGTGAAGAAGTTGAGATAGCATTTGGATGAAAGAATATCCTACAGAAAATATCTTCGGCAACTGGCTGACTCTCCATAGTAGAAGAAAATAGATGAAATGTTCCCTGAATTTGGCAGTAAGTCGAGAAACCTTCAGCTTGGGCTTTGTACAGATGCCATCAATCCGTATGGAACTCTTAATAGCACACACAGTGCATGGCCGGTACTCCTTGTAATATACAACTTGCCTCCCTGGCTTTGTATGAAATGCAAGTATGTGATGCTTTCTATGATTATTTATGGACCAAAACAGCCAGGGAAAAATATCGATATCTACTTGGCACCTTTGATTGAGGACTTGAAGAAGTTGTGGGAGGAAGGCATAGATGTGTTTGATGCATATAAGAAGGAGTCCTTCAAGCTACGTGCAATGATTTTCACCATGATAAATGACTTCCCTACATACAGAAACTTGTCATGGCATAGTATGAAGGGGCATCAAACATGTCTGATATCTAAAGCATACACTCACTTCCATCAACTTAAGCATGGAAGAAAAATAGTCTACCTTTGTCACAGGAGGTTCCTTTATAAGCATTAACGTTAGTTTAGATGTCCCCACTTTAAACTGGGGACATCTAAAGTGACCTTCATACTTTAGACGTCCCTAGTTTAAAGTGGGGATGTCTAACGGGGACGTCTAAAGTCCAGCCTATAGAAGTCCCCTATTTTACGGACATTATTGATAATTTTTCTACATCGCTCAGATAGATGTACCCCTATTTTCTAACATTAAAAGGCTCAAAAAAGGGACATTAAAAGCATTTTTTGTAGTAGTATTGCTTTAAATATAATTATCGTATGTTTTTACCTTGCAGCAAACCTTCGATGTCCCTGATACCACGGTGATGTACAAGGAGTGGATGAGGGAAGTTCATCTATGATGGAAAGATTTCAAGAACAAGCTTACACAAAAGTACATTCAAGGGGACCTCAGGAGTGAGGATCTATGTCAGAAGTATTTGTATTTGTCTCTAGAGGAATGGAGGTTGTTTATGGCCTCACAAGAAGAACCTAACTTTTTGGTAAAATTTCTTTCATCATAGTGTTTTATTTTAATGTATTTCACATTATTGATTCGGTGTTCATTGTTTTCCGTTCATAGGAATTAAGTGCAGTAAATACAAAGAGGCAAGCAGCTAATAAGTATCAGTATTACATGTCTCATGGTGGTTATCGGAAGCTTGAGCAAAGGATGATGGTAGAAGAGTTGGAGAAAATGAAGGAAGCAGCCACATCAAATCCTATTATTATGGTCCAGGCCTCGCCACCTCCTCCACATCACAACAAATGGAAAGCTAGGAGAATTAAGGGTGGGAAGTACATAAATCTGATTGTTGCTGAGGTTACCACAAGAATTGTAAGTAGTTAGAGCATAAGTACAAAGTTTTTTCCAGAGTTGGGGGTGCTTAATTTTCATTTACGATACTTTTATGATGCAGGATGAATTGGAGGATCATAGTAGCCAAATTTTGTTCACTCCAAGTGGACGGATGAACATCTTGTCAACAACAATTGGGAAGGTAGATCACCCTAGTCATGTTCGAGGGGAGGCAGGGAGAGTTCATGTCATGAAGTATTTTAGCTAAGCCTCACATTCTTATTCGTCACAAGCTGAACCCAGTAAGGAGCTTGTGGCCAAGATTCACCAGGAAGTAGAACATGAGCTTCAGGCCAACCTTCACGACAAACTCTGACAAGACCTATTGCCATAGCTATATATTAAGCTATTGCCTGAGCTACGATCTGAAATGACAAAGATGTTTGAATCACATATGACAACTTCTGAGCGTAGAACCCTAGAATTCTCGACCTTCCATAGCACCAAAGGAACTTACAACCCGCTGGAGGAACCACTTGACGACCCTTCTCCCACTCCAGTGCTGGGAGAACATTCCATCCTCTATTTGGATGCCCCACTGCTGCGTGTAGTTGCAGATGCTCTCATTCACACACAAGCGACCACCCACCATAATAAGCAAATTCCACAATATTTACTTATGGTGATTGTGATGTGTGTTTGAGTGGGGGAAGAAGGCACAACCATCCCTATTCTTGATGACGAGGCTGCCACAATAGGTCAGGTGAGAGGATCTTTCAACCTTTGGACTATAAATCTTTTTGGCTCAGTGGCAATACCTCCAATGGTAGGAACTACCTCACTTTTACTTAAGATCTATTGACATCCTACTAACAATATGTTTTTTTCTATTCTAAAAGAATGAGCAAGAAGCAGGAAAATGACCCTTATTAGCACGACTACAACATATCTATAAAGGCATTCACCAGATTGATTTGTATATGCCTCTGGGGATAGTGGGCCAGAAATTAGAGTATCCCTTCACAATTGATAAAGAAGACCTTAAACAGTTCATTAAGTTGCAGGAGATAGATGTACGATGGGTCAAATTTGTAATCCTGTAATTTTTTTATTTCTCATTTTTTCCTTCATTTAGTGAAGTGTTTTTTTGGTTTCATATATTCACTAGCTGATGATACATTCATCATTTTAATTCTACTATAGCTCCTTTCGTCGTATATGCATTGACATGCAAAGACATGATTTATATGGATTCTTGTGTCCTACAAATACAACAAGGGATAAGAATACAGTGGCAACAATGACTCACTATGCGGGATTCATAATGGGAGAGAACAACTATCATTGTTATCTAATACTGATTGTTCAAGGGTATGCATTTTAATTTTGTCTATTAAAGATTTTTAATAAATAATTGCCTTGCCATCTAACTTCATTTTAATCTGTATATGTTATTATAGTTACCACTAGAGTTTGTGTGTTCTCTATCCTCAGCTCGACATAGTTTACTGGTTTGATTCCTTGCGTAAAAGGCCAGACGCAGAAACAAAAAATGTCATCAACACATAAGTTATTTTGTTTGTATTTCATTGATTCTTTATTCTTGACTTAAATGAATTGTTCTAATTTCTATTGATTTTCATTTTAATGATAGGGAAACCCAGACATATCGAGTGCTTGGTGGGCCACGTGATCGTAGAGGTGGCAGAGACCCGAAATGGTTGTATCTAAAGGTACGTAGTTTCAAATCAAGTTCTTTTGGTTGACAGTCATTTTAGATATGCCTTTATTGATTTAAACCATTTGCTTTTGATTTATAGTGCCCTCGACAACCTGGCGGCTGGGAATGTGGATACTATGTGTTACTTTATATATATAACATCATTCAAAGTGGCATTACGAGATATTTTGAACAAGTAATCGCTTCTTTATTCTCAAAGGATAATATTTTTGGTGTTGTAATTCAATTTCAAATTAATGCATTCACTTGATTCATGATTTCATCTAAGCTTATTTGCTAATTTGCATATTTTTGAGAATGAAAATGCCTACTTCTATGAAGACATTAATTTGATCAGAGACCTTTTGGCTGGACATCTTCTTTAACGTATACCAGAGTAAATTTTTTCTTTATATTAGTTAATTAATTAGTAGTTTGTGTACGTAGAGGACACACTTTGTGGTGGTTCTATATATTGTACATATAATTAGAGTTGTTGTTGTACATATATAGTATTATATTGTTGGATAACATTTTTATTAGATAGTGCTAAACTGATGTTTTTCCTTTCTGGTTTATGCAATATTTTCTTCTATCTTATTTCTGTAGTTTGTGTATGTAGAGGACACACTTTGTGGTGGTTCTATATATTATACATATAATTAGAGTTGTTGTTGTACATAGTATTAGATTGTTGCATAACATTTTTATTAAATAGTGCTAAACTGTTGTTGTTTCCATTCTGGTTTATGCAATATTTTCTTCCTTCCTATTTCTGCAGTTTAAATTTACCAGATAGTGAAGTATATATATAAAAGGCCATTTAAACAAAAGCTTTTAACGTCCTTAAATAAAAAGGGACATAAAAACACTTTAGACGTTAGCTTAGACGTCCCCACTTCAAATTGGGGACGTCTAAAGTGGATCTTACCCCACTTTAGATGCCCCCAGTTTGAAGTGGGGACATCTAAAGTGTCCCTAAAACTTTAGACATCCCCAGTTTGAAGTGGGGACATCTAAAGTCTTGACTATAGACGTCCCTTATTTTACGGACGTTATTGACAATATTTTTTGCGTCCCCCTATATTCAGACATTAAAATGTCCAAAAAAATGAATATTAAAAACATTTTTTGAAGTAGTGAAGCATGCTTAAATTCTTCTTTCATCTTAATATTTAAATATTAAATTTTGGATTTTTGATCCAAGAGGCTTATATTGAATTCCACGTGCTATTTCCCTTGATTTTGCATGTAAAATTCATTTCTAAACTCAAATTTAACAAAATCAATTTCCTTCTCCCTTAATTCCCTTGGGCTAAATATGTGCTCATTTAGTTCAAAAATTCCCTTTGCATTTTCGTTCTTGTAATCATATTCTATCACACCTTTTCCAATACAAACTCAGTGGAAGTATTAAATTGTTATATTCACATTCCTTAATCTATATCTTGCCCTGTTCAGCCTTGATTGACAAAGGGAGAAGAAAAAATAATTTTTCCAGCATTCCATTCCATGAGCTTCCATAACTCAATCTTGAAATCAATTCGTCGATAATGATTTTATCTAAAATAAAGCTTTATCTATTTTTCCAAATTATTTTGTAGCACCTCCCCTGATCTTTCTTGCTTCCATTATTTACAAAAATTTTAGAACAACTCAAGCCATCATCAGCAACAACAATAACTTCACCAACACACCTAAATCACTACTTACCTTGACTCCTTGTTTGATTCATTGAATTTCCTCTCTTTAAACCCTAGCTTCAACTTTTCCTTTATCTAAATCATAACACCAAGAGAAGATTTAGATGGCATAGGTAAGCTTGAACAAGAAAACTAGGACAGATGGACAAGCTTGGCATCGTACTTACCTCTTTCTCTTGCTTCCTCTTCCCTTTCTCTTCCTTTTCTTTTTATTTGCCATATTTCTCATGTTCACTTCGTGCTCTGCTTTATCTCCATGCAGCTGCCGACTTTTTACAATGAAATGAGAAGGATGAGATGATTTTATCTCATCTCTTAAGTCTAATAAAAACTTCAAATCCTTCTCTTCCAAAATTATTATTTTAATGGCTTCATGATCCGATGGACACAATTCCTTCGTTCTTTCATCCATCCACAAGATCATGCCACCTCTATACTTTAAGGAGCAATTACTCTAATTAACCTTTATTCCTCAATTAATATGTGATTAGTTTTCCCAAGCTTTTTGAAGATTACTAGGCCATATGATCGAAGTGAGAACATTATAAATTCAAATTAATTAGGGAGTAATTCTTCAATTTTTCTCAGGCTCAAATTTGGTCTTTAAGTATTTTTCCTATAACTTTCAAGACAATGACTTTTTCATATCAAATGCCCATAAAATTCCTTTAAGGAAAAATTTTCATTTCTAGGGCATGAAACCATTTTTATAAAGTCTCATTAACCTTAAAATAAATGTCTCTTGTTTTTTTCCCAATTATTTGAGGCCTCATTGTATTTTGTATAATTAAATTTGGCTAATCTTCCTGTATTTAGCCAAAATTCAATAATAACTTAAATGTCATTTTTTGACGTAATTTTCTTGTTTGAACCTCAATCAAGCCTCAAATATAGCTCGAGGAATTATTCTCTACCTTGCTGTGTCTCCAGGGATTTTTCTTGAAATTCCAAGCATAATTTCTAAAATTATCCTTTTGTGCCCGTAATTTCATAAATTACACTTTTGTCCAACCTTGGGATGGACAATAGGTACACTATGTTACATTATCAATTCTAATATTTTATTTTTCATTTTTCTAACCTTTAATTACACATTTAAACTTTATCCAAAAATGCCGAATGTTACATAGTCCTAGCATCATTCTATCTTTTGGGACTATTACCCAACTAGGCTTTGTAGCTTATTTAACTCATACTAATTCTTGACATTGTAGGCCCTAAAACCCGGGATATGACAATAATCGACTCAAGTCGACAAGCATGAGAGGAAAAGTCTCCCTTCTTTTGTATGTGTTGGGAAGATCCCTCTCAAGAAGTCCAAAATTTAAATAAAGGGTCTATGAGTAGATAGCGGCAGAAACAACTTGTAAATTGTTGAAAACGTTTTAGAATTATTTCAAAGCCCAAAAGAAAAATGGAATAATACAATAACGTACTCGTAGAATTAAAAGGCCTACGTTAAACTTCTAATTAAACTTAAATATGAGCATTAGATGCAGTAAAGATATATTAGTGAAGAAAATCATGAGAGATGCATCAAGAAAATATTGTACTCACCATAAAGGAAAAAACATTTTGATAGATAATAGCTCCTTAACAGCATCTGCTGCACACATTCTTTCTTGCCGTGGTTCCAAAGAGCAAGCAAGTCCAATCCTAAACAAACAACATAAGCATTTCTCCACATTATGATGGATACTTACCATGTTCTTCTATAAGTCTCTTAATACCACGACATGTTCTGATTCAATAGGGAGAATAGTTGGGCTTATAACTTGTAAAAGATTATTTGGAAAACTACTTTCCACATAATTATGATGATTGTGACCTTCCTTAAACATGTCTTATGTAGGTCTTTTCTTCATTAACATCTCTAAACAAGAATGCCAAAGCTATACATGTCACCTTGTATTGACACCTCAGAACCCGTTCCATATTCTAAAATATTGTAAGCATGTTAGTTCTCTTATATAATTAAAAAGTGATAAGTAAAATATTTTCATATTTATTTTCCCTTATATGATGATTTTATGGATGATATTTGAGCTCAATTTAATAAATTTGTGTGTAATTAATAAATAAATAATGATTTTGGCAAAAAATAGAATTTCTTGAAAAATACTAAATTAGACCCTCTTTCTATTTTTAGGCAATATTTGAAACTCTAGATGTCAAATTTAGACGTTCTTTATATGGATAAAAAGCTAAGAAAGAGCTCTACAACTTTGATGTTGAGACAAAAATCCAGTTCTATCTTCAAAGGTTTTGAATTTTGCTTGGAAGTTAAAAGCGGGAATCATCTACCATTCCACCAATCATTTCATCTACCACTTCACCTACCACTTCATCTACCACTTCATCTTCCTTTTCACCAACTACTTCATCTACCATATTCTATCTACTACTTGACCTACCACATTTCATTAACTACTTCATTTACCCTACTCCATTCTTCCTTATATATAGACACCCTCTCCTTCACATTTCACACATTAATTCATATCCATTACACTCCTCTCCTTTTCACTTACAACCATTTCATATCCATTACTTTCCTCTCCTCTTCACTTACAACCATTTCATATCCATTACTTTCCTATCCTCTCCACATACACCATCTTAGAGTTAATTTTATGCATTGTATTACTTTTGCATGCCTCCATCTTGGAAGCCTTAGGATTGTATTACTTTTTGCATGCCACCTACATGGAAGTTTTTACCTCCTAAAGGGACGGCTAGATTTTTCTATTTTTCATGCATCTTTTGGTTGTATATTTATCTTTGAGAATTTAATATTCAAGTTTTATGCAGTATTTATAAGGATTTCATTCTATTTTTATATAATGTCAATTTTTTTTGGTTTTGCTTTTAATTTTATCATGAGCTAAATTTTCATTTTCCTAGGGTGATGACGTAGCTTACTAATAATGGATTAAATCTTAACTTATTAAATCTAGTTTTAATTTTTCCTTCATGATTGAGTTTTAATTATTATTCTTAATGCTTTCATTTGATTGGCCATCTTTTGAATGATTTCAATATATATGTTGAGACCGGAAGGAGATACATATGTGTAAACCCTATAATTAAAATCATAACTCGCATATGAAATAGGAATATATTCATATGAGTTGTGTAGTCTTATAGAGTTCCATAAATTGTAATGCATAATTAATTGCTTAAATTCATATAGGAATATATTGGATTAGCAATTAAGTATAGAATTGCTTGACCTTGGAAGGGGCTAGTAATTAAATTAGGAAAACTCGACTATCAATCACGTGGAAGAAATTGGGCTAAAATAGATAAGTGATTCAATCCGGAATTTGTTAAGTGAAATCTAACCCCTAAGGCTTTTTCTCAATAGTTGTTTCATATCATTTGCATTCAGATTTACTTATCTTTTATTTCGTACTCTCAATCAGCAACTAATCGATAGACTAAATAGAGTTAAAATTACTCATTTTGGTACTAGTGATCAATCCTCGAAGGAATGATATTCTACTCACTTCTATATTACTTATTGATGACAGTATACATTTGTACTTTCTAAGAGACCATTTACACTCTTAACAAGTTTTTGGTGCCGTTGCCGGGGATTGTTATCATTAATATCAACACCAAGTAATTTTAATACTAATTTAGTCTTCATGTAAAAATTTCAAAAAAATAGATTATTTGCAGCATTCATTTGGTTTAATCAATGATAACTTGTCATATCTTGGTTCTTTTTCTGGAATACATATGGATAAAATGAGATAAAAAAATATAAATGCTGGCTGGATTGAAAATTCTTCTCCTTATAATTTTTTTTCTTGTACTTATTGTGGAAAGTGTCATTCTTATGAGCATTGTCCTTATAGCAATACCAGTCATTATGTGAGAGATGATTTCAATATGAACCAAACTTGTTTTGATCATTCCTTTTATCCTGGTGGAATTTTGGAGCAACAAGAGTCTTTGGATCCATATGTCAGGTATTCTCCTAATCCTCCTTTCTACTCTTATCCATATATTGAAGAACACACTCTTGAGTATAAGGAAAAATATGGTTTACAAAGATTAGGTGAGGAGTTTATGGAATCAATAGAGAGATTTATTAGAGAGCAAAAGGAAATTGTCACTAGTGTCGAGTCAAGTGTCAAAAATATTGGAATATATGTGAGTCAAATTATTTTGTCACTTAAGACAATGAGGCAAGATAATTCTTTAAGCGTGATTACCACTTCTTGTGTTGATGATGGTTATTGTGAGGAAGTGGAGGATGTGGAATTAAATGAAACTTTAGCTCTTGTGGAATGTGATAAGGAACTTGAAATCACTTTTGGAGAGACTAGTAAATGTCTAATTGAGGCTCTAGCTATATTGCCTGATATTTATGACCTTGATGTTAAGGTTAAGTGATTCAATCCGTAATTTGTTAAGTAAAATCTGACCCCTAGGGCTTTTTCTCAATAGTTATTTCATATCATTTGCATTCATATTTACTTATCTTTTATTTCATACTGTCAATTACCGACTAATCGATTGACTAAATAGAGTTAAAATTACTCATTTTGGTACTTAGTGATCAATCCTCGAGGGAATGATACTTTACTCACTTCTATATTACTTATTGACGATAGTGTACACTTGCACTTTCTAATAGACCATTTATACTCGTAACAAAAAGCATAAAAATAAATAATGGTAAGAGTTTAAAAGTAATGAATTGCATGATATTGCAAATAAATAAATAAATAAAATAGTACTTGGAGGAACATAGCCAATGGTACCCTTGATACCAATTGTGCCTCTTTGTTCATTATAGATGACTTTAATAGTTGAGAGTAGTCTTTCCAATCCAAAATTACTCAAATGAGCAACCATGTTGCCGTTAAGAAGGACATTGTTTGGTTTCAAATCACAATGAACAAGTGGTTGCTCACATTCATGGTGAAGATAACGTAATGCACATGCAACATCAATAAGATTATTTATTACTTGATCCTGGACCAAAACTCTTGCATGATACTCTGGATTCTCTATTGTAGGATATAACCAATTTTCCAAGCTTCTATTCATCATGTACCCATAAACTAAAGCTTTGAATTCACAACCCTTGTAATCTATGCCAAAACAATGTAACATCCCAACGGCTTGTTCTTGATATTGTCTACTTTGAGGTCATCGTCACCCTTCATGGCTTTAAAACACGTCGAGAAGGGAGTTATCTAAGCCCTTATAAGGCGTCTTTTATTCCCTTCCCCACTGATATGGTACATAACACTCTACCCACCTTTAAGCCCACATCGACCAGAGCCTGGCTCAACATTACTACAAAAAATGTCATTAGTAGAGCTTAATTTTATGAATATTGTGGCCTTTTTTGAAGCTGTGGAAGCGCCACAACTTTTTTTATTTTTTTTATTTTGAAGCTGTGGCAGCACCATGGCTTTTTTTTAAAAAAAATAGCTTAGATTTTTTATTGTAACACACTTCCTATGGGGCTTCCTTAAGGAAGGGCCATAGGAAGTATGTGAAGTGTGTAACATCCTAAATTTCGGTCACTAAAATTTCTTATATTTAAGGGAATAAAATGGTGAATTAAAGTACACATGGAATGACAAAACAAGAAAATTAGCGGTCACACACAACATGAATATGTTTGGTACACAAAATGTAAACAATTGTATTTGCTGTCAGTGAGTTTCCCTACATGTGTAGCAGTCTTGTTGTGTAACATATTTAATTAGGAAAATGATGTTCAAAAATTGTGAAATTTTATAGGAAGGAAGTAGACATCCTAAGCTTTAATTTGATAGGTCGTGGGAATTATTTGGATTTGTACACAAGAGTTATGAATTTTTGAAAGTAGCCCAGTGAAACTGGCCAGCATTCGTGGCAGCATCCAAAAACAAAATATTTTGGAAATTGTGAGCTTTTAGTTGGCTAAATGCTAGCTATATTTTTCTTTGAAACTATACTCAATAAGGGTTTCATATCCTTAAGAATCACTCTAATTTGATTCCTACAATTAAAGTTATGATTTTTCAAAGTTTAGTTAGAAAATCTGCTAGAATTGCCAACTATTCCGAAAATGGGAAAAAATGTTATGGCAAATCTTATAATTTTGGGATAAAATGCCATCATCTTATTTTGCATTTTCTATGGGCTTGGGACATCTTTTATGGACTAACCAAATGGAGGAGGATTAGTTTAAGGCTAATTGAGGTTTATGACACAAGTTTGAAAGGGATAAACCCAAGTACAAAAAGTGTCATAAAGTCATAATTTTGGGATAATAATAATTAGGGAAAGTAAGAGATATTTTATGAAGCTCTTCCTTCATCTTTCTTCTTCATATTTTCATCCCCAAGAGCGAGAGCGAGAGCGAGAGAGAGAGAGAGAGAGAGTGAGTGAGCTCAAGAACTCAAGGGAGAAGGAGGAGAAAATCTCAAGGTAAGTCTTGATTGTTCCTTGTGATTTAGCTTCCAACTTGTTTAGTTCCCTCTCTAACCTCTTCTTCTCCATAAGTCACCATGCTTAGAAAGCTAATCTTCAAGGATTGAGGAGGAAGTGTAGTCGGCCAAGAGAGAGGGAAACCAAGAAATCAAAAGGTAATTTCAAAACCTCAAATCCTTGGTGTTGTGATGGTGTTGTTGTTGATTTGGTTGTGATTTGTGGTTTGTTTTTTGGTTTTAATTTGCAAATTTGGGAAATGGAAATCCTAAGGGGTTGTGCTACCCAAATTTTCTCATATCTTGTCTAGTATGTGGTTAAATGGTTTAACAAGTGGTTAGGAGTGAAAAGGAGTAAGCTTTTGGTATTGAAAATCAAAAATCACATTTTCCCTTTTTAAGACATAAGTTTTGGCCGGTGCTAATTGTCATGGTTTGACCTGGGTTTTCATTACTTTGATTATTCCATGGTGTTCATGAGGGAAAATTATATAGGGTTGATGTTGAACACTTTTTCAGAAAAGCCCTAGAAAGTAAAATTACAAAAATACCCCTAAAAACCTAAACCAAGGCTGTCACGGGTAAAACTGTCATTTGGATATGATTTTATGAAAATTGAGGTCAAAAATGGATTCTACACGTAAAACTATGTAGGAACAGCCAAGGTCAAAATTTTTGGAAAAGTACGGTTGGACCGGGTACGAAGGGTCTGGACCGGGCCCCCAAGTGTGTTTTGGTAATTTTGTAGTATAGACTAATATCACCAACAAAACACTTTGTATGAGTCTAAAATTGTGCATGAATGGGTTTAAACCTAATTCTTGTACATTTATAATTTTAGGACCGGATTAATTGCCCGAGCTGCGGGCACGTAGTTCAAGGAACTATTTTTTAGTAGCAAAAAGGGATTTAAGGTAGTAACTCTATCTTTCATACATTATGCCAATGTGATATGTTCTTTGTATGCCATCTTCTATAATTTAATTAATCGACATGGTTCTATCGAGGTGCACGGATAGTAGGGGATTAAGTACTAACCCAACTGAGGTGCACGGATAGTAGGGGATTGAGCCCCTAACTCTTGCATACATATCATGATATTGTTAATTAATTTGTCCATAACATGAAGCATGACATATTAACTTTTTGCATTGTATATGATTGATTGTATGTTACTACTGAGATTCTTTTGAATCTCACTAAAACCAATGTTTCCAAAAATATGCCTAATGTTGTAATCATCAAGTAATTAAAGAATGCACTTACATAAATATTGAAGAACCACAATCCCAAATCCATCAAAGCTCATGGAATTTTAAATGCAAATAAATCAACTTGAACACATAACGAAAACAAGAAAGATAGACATGGTAGAGCTCCCAAGAGAACAAGTGTTTCTCTCATCTCTCAAATCATGGGGAATTTCACTTAATTCACCTATTCTAGCATCTACCATAGGCTTGTAAAGGTTCTACTATCTATACCACTAGTTTTACCATGAATCTATAGTCAAGGGGACTTCTTAGGTTTGCAATGTTGAAAAGGCTAAATGGATGAAAAATGTGACAAACACTATGATTGCGCCAAATAAATTGATAGATCATGTAGCACTACTCAACTAAACTTAATTCAATTCACATCTTTTATCATAATGCCTTATTTCTTTCTTTCTTTCTTTGAATTTACCTTTTTCTTTTTTACACTATTTACTTTTCTTTTTCTCTTTCTTTTTTTTCCCATTTTTTTTCTTTTGATTTCATTTTTTGCTATTCACATGGCGCTTTTCTTTTCACATATACAATGGTACTTCTCTCTGTTTTTTTTTCAATAGTGCTAAGAAGAACTTGATAAAGGATGCAAATATAGCATTTCTATAATGAATTAAAAATCAAAGTGAGGGGCTCAAAGGGTTAATCAAAGGTAAATGATGCATGGGTTTGTGTTTGGATAAATGGGTTTAGAAATAAATGTCGCTATCATATTACAAATCCAATGGCATCAATGTAGCTTTGAAAAATAAACCTAGAAGGCTCAAGAAAATAGAATCAAGGTTCAAGAATCTTCCAACAAAGCATTTCTCTACTATATCAACTTTCCTAAAATCGAGCTAGGCATCCAAATTAATAAAATTGCATTAAAGACACTCCAATTGCTCAATTGAATCAAGTAAAGGGATTACTCATGCTTAATGCATTCATACTTGGAAAATCCTTGACTTTTACAATCATCATGCATTTAAATTTTCATAAAAACATGCCAAGGAGTTGCATTAGGAAAGTGAAAATAGGGGTCCATTATGCATTTCACAAAATAAATTCTCAAGTTCAATTGTTTTTTTCAATTTTTCTCAATTTTCATCAACCAAAATATTATGCCTACACATTATGACTAGAGCAATCCCTCCCCCACACTTAATCTTTACATTGTCCTCAATGTAAATAACAAATGAAAAACTAACTTGACATGTTTCTTAGTAAAGTAGTAAGTTGTGAAGTCCAATTCAAGATTGAAGCACAACACTTCAACAATCACCATGAGGGGAAGAAGAAGGAACAAGTGAAGTGAGGTTAACAATGAAGTTCAAAATGTAGTAAAGATTAAGTGCAAAATGAGAATGGCATATGAACATTGAGCATTTATTCACTTCCTAGAAAAAAATATCTAACTTTTACCAATGGTTTTGTCTCCCCCCCACACTTATCTTCATCATACAACAATTAAGATCAAAGAATCATAAAAATTAGAAATAAAAAAAGTGAGGAAAGAGACAACCTGAGGCTTAAATCTCCTTAGATTCTTGTAGGAAAAGTTCTCATCTCGGATGAGAAACATGTATTACTTCTTTGTAACCACTTCTCCTAAATTATAGCCCCTTGGTATTGAAGGTTCCTGTACAAGAAACACTAGACCAGCAATAGTATATAGTCTAAAAATAAATACATTGAGAGATCTAAAATAAAACATTGGCATCGTAGGAAGTAGATTCTCCAAGTAAATATCACAACCAAGAAAATCAATTTTGCTCCCTTCAATGGGAACCAAACAAGTGGTCATATTTTGAAAAACCTCTTGTACTTGCAATAGGGAAAATACGAAATCCAACTTAGTGTTAGAGTGCATTACATCACTTTTGCAATCACAAGAGTTGAGAGGTAAAAGAGTTGAAGAAGAAAGATAATTGATCAAGCTATCACCACCTGGAATTTCAAAAAAAAGTATTTGCATTTTCTATATCAGGCGGTAATTCACAAGAAAGAACTAAAAGGAAAGATCCATTTTCATTTACAATTTTATCATTCAAAATCATTGAATCTTTCCTTATTGAATTACCTAAAACATGCCATTCAAAGGGATCAAAAGTTGAGCAATTATTAAAGCTTTTATCAAGTGTAGCATGCATTTAAATATTATCAATTGTTGAACTAGATGAAGAATCAAGGTCATGTGAAGAAGAAAGCCAATTATCAATTTTCAAACAATTAACACATGTCATGTCCCTTCCATATGAACAAAAAAAAGAGTCTAAAGAAGAGGGAAAAATGAATTCTCTATCAAGTTCAATAGCAACATAAAAATCCACATCATGCTTGCTAACACTTGAAAGAGAGGAAGAATCATGTAAACAAGCATCACTCAAACAAGCATTTAAGCTATCATCAGGTTCACACTTTACCACAATTTGAGCATCCAAGCATAATTCATCATTTTCCACAATATAATGCTTAATATGTTCATCACTCCTAGAACAAGGTAAAAGAACATGTTCATCACACATAGAAGTATAGACCTTGCAGGTAAGATCATCAACTACACAACTACCATTAGAAATATCACAGTGATCATTTTCAACATCAAGCATATAAGGGGATTCGACCACAATTTCTTCATCTACCTTATCATCATTCATAACATCAAGAATAGTAGTAAAAGGAGGGTCAACCTCTTCAAGAAGAGGAGGAATAGTTCTATTGTTTGGAAGTGGCTCCTCTGGAAGTTGAAAATGTACTTACTGCTTCTTTATATCTTTTATTGGAGTAGGCATTGGAGGTATATGCATTGACATACTTCTGAAGTGGCATTTAGCTTTTGCTCTTTGGTTCCCTTATTATTGGAGTCATGAGTCTATGGGGCTCCGTCTTCTCCTCCGGTCTTTATCCATAGCACATGGTCAACAAACACCTTGATAAAGCCTTCAATCTCCTTCATTCGCTCTTTCTGCTTCTTGAAAATCACATTTGCCTTATTAAACATGAACAACTTAAAGTGTTCAACCTTAAGCTCATCATACATTCTTCTCAATACATGAGTTCTATCATCCATTTTTGGTAAGGTGAGGAAAGCATCAACTCTACTAGGTTGAGGTGTAGGAGATTGTGGTGAAGGTTCGTAGAATGACGGTGAAGGTGGTTTATAGGGAGTTCTACATGGCATGGAAGTAGGGGAAATTGGGGAAAATGGAATGGAGATTATGGTTCTTGGCAGAGTAGAGTGAGTGATTCTTGATGGAATGGGTAGGGTGAAGAAGTATGGTTGAAGTGGGATTGAGGTGGTTGGAAGGTGGGTTCATAGTTAAAATAGGGGGTTTGTGGACAAGATAGTTCACAATGTTGATGGAGATACTAAAATGGTTGAGATTTAGAAGCTCCTCCTTGACAATTTATGTCTTCTAGGAGGGAATCCAATTCATATTGAAGCATATCAAGCTTTTGAGAATATGTGAAATTAGAAAATGCTTAATGTCTCCAAATACCATAAGATTCATCCAACAATTAAGAGCTTGAGGTTCTTTCATTCCCTAAAAAGGAATGCATAGGAGGATTAGTGTAAAACTAAAAATCATAATTTTCATTAAACCAAGCCATTGAAATTGCAATCAACTAAATCCCAATGAATCCTAAGTCCAAAAAAAATCCTAAAATGCAAATGAATCCTAAAAATTGAAAGAACTCAAATAAGGACACTAAAAAAATAACCTAAAGAAAAATTTGGAAAAATTCCAGAAAATAAATAAAAATTCAAAAAGTGGGCAAAACGATGGAATTTGGCTAAAATTCACTACACCTAATAGCTTTTTGGTCTAGCTTAAAATGGCCCAAAACCTTAGGAAACCAAAAATTTTAATTTTCTGGGCAAAATGTTTGAAAAATTCCAACAAGCTTAAATATAGGTGTAACCAAATTTTAGCTGAACTCCAATCAAATTCAAAGTGTGTTACACTTAATTCAACCACAAATCAAGTGTATGCAAAGATAAATTCAAGAATGCAAATGCAAAAACAAAGGAAAATCAAGATATTTGTTGGTATTTTTGCAAAATTTTCTATGGAAAGAGGGAAGATGTCATGAAATATGCTATGAACAAGTAAATGCAATCTATACTAAATGCAATGCAAAATTACCTAAATGCAAAAGCTATTATAAATGCAAACCTAAAGGCTCAAGGTACCAATCAATCAAAGATTGACACTTAGTTACTAAGGAACTAATTCCTTGGCTCCTCAGCAACGGCGCCACTTAAAGATAGGTGCTGTCGGCTTTTGTGCCTTAGTAACCTCTTCAAAATTTAACCAAGGATTGCAATATAGGGTGCAATCCCAAATTGTCTCTCAAAGAGCCTTTTATTAATTGCCTAGAAACTAAGTACAATGATTGACAAGAAAAAATAGAAAAGGGAAAATTTTGATCTTTTGGAACTACAACTATATTAAAATAATAGAAGTTCTAAATTATAATGATTTTGGTATTTTTGGATATAAAATGATTGGTGAAATGAAATGGATAAAGTAAATCTCTTGAAAATGTCTTGCAAGGGCAATCATAGTTCATCTAATGATAATGGGAGTTCAATTTACTGGCTTAGTCACAAATGCCCAAAAGATGCTTTGAGGTAGCTTGAGTTAGATTGATTAAACACTTCCACGCTGAGCAAGACTTAACCCCTCTAACCGAAACTCAATACTAAACACTAGCAATTGCAATCAAAGTCCCTTAAAATATCAAACATCAAGTACTGTTGAGTCTAGTGCATTAATCGATGATTATTCTTGGACCTAGAAAATAATCCCTTCTTAAAATACTATTGAAAACAACTTTGCATGCAATTTATGAAATCACTAAGTTTTCTAAAATACCAAATCCCATCGACCGATGAGTCTAGCAACAAAAGAGAGGAACCCCTACGTACTCTAGAGATGCTATTAAGCACTCTTAGTGTGTGATTTAAATTAATTAATGCAAATGACTCAATGTAACTCCCAAATCAACTCAATATCTAAATAATACCATGCAAGACAATAGAGAATCAATGGCATTTAAACATATATGTAACCACATATATTGATGAGCACAAAATTCAACATCAACTAATTCAAATCACAAATTAATCCAAACTAAGTACCTAACCAAGTAACAAAGGTCTAGCAATATAAAAACAATCTCCAAGATAGAAAATCATAATTATAAAGCTAAACAAATGGATTAAAACATAAACTCCCCTATATAGTGCTTAAAACTCAAGCCTTAGCTTCCATCTTCAAGAGTTGAAGCTTCTAGCCATGAACTATAGTTTGCAAAGCCATTAAAACAACATCAGGAAACATAGACACTAGTGGAGATGGACGAGAATGAAGGTCACAGGTAGAGGAAGAAGGGTAATGAAGTGGCAGTGTGGTGGTGGTATGAGATAGGGTCAACGGTGACAAAGGTCCAACTGGTATGCCAATCTAAAACTCTATCAGGTTCTGTGTCTCTGCCATAGCACTGCCCTGATTTTCAAGGTCAAAGCTCCAGGTCTAATGTATGGCTCCACTGCTTCTGTCTTCTCGAGTTCTAAAGCTCACTAGCAGTGATAGACAACGAAGGTGGAAGCACAGTACTAGAAGAAATTGAGGAAGAAAGTGAAGGATAGTGGTAGTGGTGTTTGATGAACCTCTGATCCTTATGGTTGCTCTATGCTTTAGCTCTTGATCTGGAATGACATAGCTCATAGGTAGCGGTGGTGGTGGATGGTGCCGCTGGAGAGAGAGGAAGTTGAATATAATACCCTGAATTTTGAGACTTGAGGCTAGAGAATAAGCCTGAGATAAGTGCACTGCTAAGCCCCAGTTTAGCAAGATCCCAAATTGTGATTAAAAGATAATGACTCCAAAAGTGGATGTGGTTAGTGATGAATAAACCCTTTTGGAGATTATGATGTGATTTGGCACCCGATGTGATTCTTATGTGTTGTGAGCAGCGCCGAAACCCTGTATTTAAGTTCAATTATGGATTAACATCTAAATTGACTTAAAATAGAGGGGAGGGTGCATTATGGAAGAAAAGGAATTATATAGTGTGTTTGGTGGTGATTCATGAGGAATTGCCGTAATCAGGGGCAAAACGGTAAAGTTACCGACCAATTGGTCAGTTACCGAAGAGGAAACTCATTGGTAACATCAAGATCAATGGTTAGGATTGATTTGTGCAAGAGATCAAGGGGTGGAATCCCATGTATGTGTGCCTTGGTGAGCTCATGGAGGTGTGACAAGATCTTGACACTTGGCACAATTTGGACCCTTGGATCTTGGTCAATTTGTCAACTCTTCCCTCTCTCCTCTCCTCCCTTATTTGGATGTCCAAATGGTCAAATGAGGACCAAAAATCTGACCCTCTTCATCTTCTTCATCTCTCTCCTTAGCTTCCATGAACGCCCAAAGTGGAGGAGGAAAGAGAAAGAATCAAGGTGAGATTTAGCTTGTTTGTTGGCCTCTAATGTTCTAATCACCTTCTATAGAGTTGATCATAGTGATGAGAGCTTCATCTCTATGGTTTAAGATTCTTAATTGGAGGTGTTTGAGAGCTTGAGCAAAAGTGGAAAGATGGAGAATCAAAGAATTGGTTTGGGAAAGAGGAAGAGGTGAGTATTTGAAGCCTTTTGATCCAAGTTTTGTGATTTGTGGATGTGTTTTGTGAATTGTGAATTTTGCCCTGATTTTGGTGGAATTGTGAAATGCATGAATTGTCATGTGTTTGGTGTTGAAAATGGTGTTTTGTTGTGTAATTTGGTCATTGGAATTGGTTTGGCATTGGAAATGGAAAAGTTGCAATGTTAGAGTTTGAAATGATGTTAGAGTTTGAAATGTGAAAATTGTGTGACATGTTGAGATTGCTGTAAAACATGTCAATATAATGTGAATTTGGTTGTTTTGGTATTTCCAATGGATTCCTTGTGAAAATTTGTGTGGAAATTATGTTTGGTATGAAAATGGAACCATTGGAAGCCAAATTGCAAAAACTGGAAATTCTGTCCAGTGAGAATTCTGTCTGGGCAGTCTGGTTGTGTTGCCGTTTTGAATGGGAAAATTATGTTAGAAAATTCTGAAACTTTCCAGTCTTGAAGTTCACATCCCAAGATTTAAAATGGACATATAATTTTTGCCATTTCGTTTTGTGAACTGGGATTTATGTTTGCCCAAAGTTTGAGGTTGAAACTGGGTTTGATTCTGGAGCAGTAGTGGATTTTGGGGAATTCTGTATTTTTGTGGTGATTTCCAGTAATGGCTCATATTTTTTTTATGAATAGGACTTAAATAGCGTTCATTTGGCTTTGGAATCACCTCATTTTGATTTTTTTGGGATTAGTTATGAATTTCCAAAGTTTCCTTGGCTGCAGCAGAAAATCCTGGCTGCAGCGCAAAAGTTTCTGTGCACGTTTTGGCCGCAGCCAGAAATTCTTGGCTGCAGCCAGAAACCTTCTATGCGCGTTTTGGCTATAGCCAGA
Source organism: Inga leiocalycina (assembly GCA_963242795.1). NCBI lineage: Eukaryota > Viridiplantae > Streptophyta > Magnoliopsida > Fabales > Fabaceae > Inga > Inga leiocalycina. Next base: position 42,210,388 of record OY725328.1, on the reverse strand, counting down.
GGGTTCTTGGCTGCAGCCAACCCCTATTTTCAATAGTTTGTGATTTTGAAAGGTGATTTCCAATCTAGTACGTCCCAATCCTTTAGGCTTTCGTTGAGCTTATTATAGCCACCTAAAGGGTGTGAATGATAACCAACCTTAAGTAATATGGAAGTAAGGATTTGGAATTTAGATTGACCCTATGTCATTGATTTGGTTATAGGGTTGGATATTCACCCTGATCGTGAGCAGCCGGAGCTGGAGCTTACGTGGAAAGAGTGTAGGGAACTTACCTCTCTTGCATGCTTTGATATTTGTGTTTGTGTATTGATGCATGTATTGCTTTGTTGGATTATGTGAAACATGTATGAATGATTGTAGCTCTATTTCTAGTTATGCTATGGCCATGAGTATGTTGTTGAAACATTGAGCACGCAGATATGTCATTGTGTGAACATGAGTTATGTATTGCAAGCATGTCATGCATTAAACACATATCATACATGCAAATAGGTATCTGTTTCCTACTGAGATTCTCTCGAATCTCACCCTCCCCTACCAACATTTTAGGCTGGGTAGGTGGATCGAGGATGGAGTAAGCAGTCAAGGGCGACGGGTCTAGTTTGGGTTGTAATCTTTTGGATAGTGGGTTATCATAATTGGGATGATTTGTATTCATATTTGGATATGAATTGTATATATTGTGGAATGTATATTTGGTTATATGTTGAATGAGAATATTTGATTATGTATTTGGAATGAGCATTTGGGTATTTGTATTTGTATTTGAGGAGAACTGTGTAATCCCCATTTGAAGAATTGTAAAGGGTGGATGTGCCCTATGAATTCTATGTAAAGGTATGAACCCGGGAGTTGCCAGGATGATATTGTTATACACTCTGATATTTGTATAAATGTGATATTTCGCGTGATGTGATTATATTCGAAATTGAATATGAGACTAGGTTAATTAGATTTCGAAACGTATTTGTGAAAACCCCGTCTGGTAGATGGGTTTGTAAATGTTATTTAATTGTTATTGGTCTCTATTTCACTTTAATTGAGTATTTCGGATATAATTACGGAAGGGGGTTACATTGAAGGTGATGAACCTCCGATCCTTACTCTCAGCTCTGTCTTCGGTCTCTCCGGGATGATCCTTATCGCGGCTCTCTGCTTCCTCTATTTAGCTCCCTTGCTTTTAGCTCTCTACTAATTCCAAATCTAAACTAAGGAGCAGTAAAACGCTAAGTTTTTGCTAGATTAAATTGGCATTGTGAAATTTCATGGTACTAAACTGTCATTTCTAAAATTCAAACTCCAAATTTCCATTTTCATATTTAATCCAAAATTTCAAATACTTTCAATTGAAATTAATTAAACTAATATCAAATCCTCTCAAGAATCACTGATTAAGAGTAATTACAATTATTTTGACAATTTTGCCCCTTTTTTAGTCCTAATTTAATGTATCTACTCTTAAAATTTATTTATCACAAATAAAGCATTTTAAACTCAATTAATATGACAAAATCCATAAATAAAGTGTGAAAATATATAGTCAAAGATGGGATTTGTCACTCACCCTTTTTCAGAAATTAAAATATTCCAGCAAAAGGAAGCGGCTCGAGGGGCAAAATGACAAATATCGACAACTGAGGTGTTCGGGTCAAGAAGACGGAGTTGTTGGTTATCATTAGCTTATTTTGGATAGTTTTGGAATAAGTTTGTATATATATTATCAAACCCTGTAGAGAAAAACGGTAAGGTAATCAAGTACCTTGTATCCATATATCAGTATATTATACTACTCCTATATTGCCCACCGAGCTGCATATTGTGTTCTAAAAATAATCTGAAAAAGGTGAAAATAAGATAAGGGTCTAAAATTTTGGTATCAGAGCCCAAAACGATTCTAGAAAAGCCCCAAGTGGTTCTAGCAGAGTGGCGATTTTGACAACAGGATAGTATACTGATATGGTTTTGATTACACAATGATAGGAAATTTGCATGGACAGGAGTACTAAAAGAGTGAATCCTCCTAGTCTAATAATCAGCCCTGAGAAATAATGAATACCCGAAAAGCAGTAAGTATTATGTAATCGATATGAGGATAGTATCAGTGATATCAAGGAATAAGGATATCAATGCACTCAGAGATGATACCAGACCTAGTTTGTGGTGTCAGTGGCACCAGTGCATGTAGCAATGATACTAGCACTCGTGATAATGGTATCAGGATTATACCCACGGTATTAGAGTGGTATGGTGGTATCAAAGGGCAATGGAATCAATACACCTAGAGGAAGTATCATTACCTAGTCAACGCTACCAATGGGACTAGTGCACTAGATAGAGGTATCAATACACGTAATGATGGTATTAGAACACAAATGGTATTGGTAATGATAATAGTATTAGAATTGATATTGTGCATTTACTAGCATTGATATGCAGCCCCTCTATATTATTTTGATGCCTAGAGGCAATGGGCATGATTTTTGAGACAAGGGTTGTCTCAAGGTACCGATGGTCAGGTGTAGATAAAGCCGGTATCTGCATTTTGGCATGGGCACACAAAAGTTAAGCATACTCAACCTAGGGTAATCTGTATATATACAGGGTGAAGAGACCTAGGATTTGAAAGTTGTGGTTTATAAATATTGTGATTATTTTAATCTACGTGTGTACACGTGTTTCATGAGTGTTGATTTAACATCCCTTTTTTAGGCCTTTTAATGTCTAAAAACAAGGAGACGTATATGTGAGAGGCATAGTAAAAAATGACAATATCATCCGTAAATAAAAGTATGCCTAAAATCTGGACTTTAGGCGGCCTTATTTTAAAGAGGGATGTATAAAGTGTTACACTAACACTTTAGACATCCCCATTTTAAAATGGGGAAGTCTAAAATCAAGTCTAAAGTCCTACTTTAGACTTCCCCATTTTAAAATTGGGACATCTAAATTTTCAATGTAACACTTTAGACATCCCCATTTTCAATTAGGGAAGTCTAAAGCTCACTTTAGACTTCCCCATTTTAAAATGGGGACATCTAAAGTGCTTTTTTTAAAAAAAATCATTTATATTATAGATTTGGATTAAACAATATTTAAAACTAGAAATTACAGATCATCATCAATAAAATTAAAGATCTAGTATCTGAACTCCAAATCCAAAATCTACATAATAATAAGTCCAAAGCTGAAATTTCATAGGCAGAAGATGATAACAATAAGAGGAATCAGTTGCAAAAAACTTATCTCCTTCTATTATTGAAATTCATTTTCTCATAATAACAAATAGAGAAGCGTGATAGGGAGAGACTAACCTCATTTTCTCAGTGGCAACGTGGCTATGAAGCATGTTTCAGAGTTTCGATTTGCAAGCCATAACAATACGAGTTAAAAGATAAAATAAAAGGGAAACCCAAAGAAAAAAGAGAAAGAAGATAAAATAATAAAAAATGGTAAGAAAGCATAATAGATCTGGAAGTGGAAAAAAGAGAGAGAAAGTAAGAAGCAAGAGTAAAAAGAGTATATAAAGAAGAAGACGCAAGAGTTAAAAGGCGTGATGGAAATGGTTCTTCTTATGGTTGCGGTGATGGGAAAGGTCTTCTATTTAAATCAAGAAGAAGAGAAAGATGAGTATAAGAGTATAAAACTGACAAATAAAGACTGTTAGTTTAAATTTAAATTGTTTTTGGCATACTAAATTAATTTAGGGACACCTAAAGTTGTTTGGTTAACCTTTTTTTTACTTTAAACATCCCCAATTCAAATATAGATGTCTAAAGTCTCTAAAGTCACACTTTAGACGTACCTATTTGAATTGGGGATATCTAAAGTTAAAAAAAAAATCAAATAGGAATGCCCTTTAGAGTCCCTAATATATATTAGGGATACCAAAGGGCGTCATTATACATGATATCAAGGAAGCCATTTTTGCGTCCCTAATATATATTAGGGAAGCCAAAGGGTGTCCTTGTACATGATATTAGGGACGCTATTTTGGCATCCCTTATATATATATTAGGGACATATCATGTACAGGGACACCATATATATTAGGGACGCCATCCGTGATATCATGTACAAAAGGTATCCTTGATTTAAAAAAAATGTAAACTTTAGATGTCCTTAATTCAAATTGGGACGTCTAAAGTCTCTAAAGTCACACTATAGACATCCCTATTTGAATTGGGGACATCTAAAGTAAAAAAAGTTATTTTTTTACTTTAGGCATCCCCAATTCAAATAGGGATGCCTAAAGCTATCCAGTTCTTACCCAAAATTACAAAAATACCACCGCCTTTGTGTTTTACTTTCCTTTTTTAAAAATGAATGTCCTTTAGGGTAGTAGAATCTATATTCTGTAGTAGTGAATAACATAGGAACATTTAGTCAAGGCAATGGGTTGACAACTTCCTATAATAAGGAATGAACTTTTGATCAGAACAATAATAGGTTTTAAAAAAAATAACTTCACAAAAACAAGTTAATGTCACTTTGAATGCTTTATCGCCTCGTGACTTCATAGAGGCACATCAATTAAATGAATCAAAAATTTCATAAATTTGCAGCAAACCATACATCATCACACTATTTGTCACACAGGAGTGGCCTAAATCATCTAGGAGTATGGCATGATCATGGTGGCCAATCCCATACTCATCAAGAATGAGATTGGCATTCCTTTTAAAACTTGACAAATATCTAACCAGCTTCCTCACTGCATGGTTAATGCATTTTGTATGCTGTATCCATTACCTCCACTTGAGGCGGAGGCGGAGGTAGAGGTAGAGGAGGATGTTGTAGAGGAGGAAAAGTGGGAGAAGGAGGTGGCAAAGCTTGTGGAGGAGGGGAAGGAGGTGGATGAGGAGGAGGATACCGTAGATTTTCTAGCAAGTCTTTAGCATGGAGTTTTATCTTAGCGATTGAAAGAATAGAGGAGGACGATAAATATAGGGAAATTGGGAGTTTATATAGATTGGATGTGACGGGTTTGAACCATCATTACATACGTTGGAAGTTGAAAAGGAGCAGTCATGTGCAATGATGGATAAAGAATGGGTACTTGGTTCTCTGCTAATCATTGAAGTACGAAAAAGCACAGAGTATTCTCATCAATAGCGTAGGAAAAGGGAAAGGTTTGGACCGTTTAGTTGACAATTATTTAAGAGAAACCGTAGTGTTGTTTTTCTGATATAAAGTTGAAAGAAAAATCATTTGTTTGTTCATCTAACGTTTCATGACAGTTTTACCATAAGAACCGTCATTTTTGTGAGACTATTTATGATGGTTACAAAGTACAACCGTTATGTATTTATATGGTATTCTAATAAGTGACTGTTATTACCTCAAAACCATAATATACATACCTTTTTTTTTAAATTTTGGTAGTTGATTATGCAACCACCATTTTGCAACAACAAAAAAGACAGAGAAAATAAACAAACTAAAAATAAAAAGTTACACATATGTTTTAAGAATCTAACGCATCATCATATTCTTCAATTTCCAATTACTTGCCTACCTTCTCGTTCAAAGAGCGAATGAAAGAGGTAAGTTCCTCAAGCACTGGTCTATGTATCCTTGCTCTCACAAGTATACCTAAACCATATTATAGAGCTCGTAGGTTGAATGCACAAGACCTTTCAATGCTTATTGGCGGCTGGAGTTCATCTTTCTGTTTTTTGCCAGATGATGAATCAAAAGTTTTCTTGCGTCTATCCATAATGTTTTGTTGAATCAAAAGTTGGCTCTGAGAACTTAAAATGGAAGTAGATTAGAGAAGTGGAGTTCAGTTTTTGGACGTTTATATAGAGATGCTTTTGTGGATTATTGAGCCGTCGTATCTTTTAGTATTAAAGATCATATTTTAAAAATGGTGATTGTTAATTCTTAATAATTATTATGTACTTGACAATTTCTTTTAATTTATTGGTGTATACTATTAATCACATGTTCAACCACAATATTAACTTAGAACCGTTGAGTATACTAGCAAAAATACTTTATGGTTCTTAAGCAATAACTATGAACTATTAATTTTTAATTTGATCTCCCTCCTCTGATAATGAGAATGAGAATGAGGATGAAGAAGACAATGAGAAAGAGGAGGATGAATAGGACAATAAGGACAGCAGTGGTGCACTATCATGACGTTTGGTTTTTCATGATGGCTTTTGCTGAACAACTATCATTCTTATGAGACAAAATATGACAGTTACTAATTACCACCATTATTTATTTTCTTCGACTTCATTAAGTGATGGGTTTTACTTAATAACCATTATGTATCATATGACGGCCTTTTTTATATTAGCCTTGGGATCCATAATAAAAAAATTAATCAAGGATTGTGTATAAGCAAACCTACGATCGTTCTCTCTTCTTGAGGATCATTTTATTGATTCCTATGTAATCTAAATGCCTTGAAAATACAATGAAAAGAAGGGAAAATTGGTTTTGGGTTTTGTTTGAAAGTAGGTAAATGCAAAACTTAATTAAAATCATAAAGCCACTATTTTTTGTCTTTTCTTTATAAAATAAAATGGTTAATGGAATATAAATGAAGTGAATTCTCTTGAGAAATTAGTTCAATGGATATCCTTGCTTACTAAATGATATGAGAGTTTGAAATCTGTCAAGTCTTAATTAAAAATCTCAAGTAATCACATTAGGTTTAACACTCCTAATAAATAGCTACTTCTACGATTGTGTTCATAGCTATTGCTTAGAAATATTATTCAAGAATCACTTGATGTGTGAAATGGATTGAATTAATGTAAATGTTTCCTCTAATATGAATGCACAATCATGACACTCAAATTAACCTAAATCAACAGCACAAACTAGTAACAATTTCAATCCAAAAACAATAATCTCATTGAATTAATAGGAAATATAAAACTGAAAATCGTCCAATCACAATAATTCCAATCCAAACATAATATAAGCAATCTTAATTCAAAAATATGGAGTCCAAATAAATCATGACAAAATCCTACTGAAACTACCTTAAAACATAGCTAGGAATTACAAAAAACAATAGAAAATTCATAAAGGAACTAAGAAAAATAACTCTTCATTGAAGCACTTGAACTCAGGTCAAATTCCTAATCCACAAGATTTGAAAGCTTAGCCACTCATTGAAGGTTCAGTAGTAGTGACAACTTGTTTAGAGCTCTAAAAATCCATGAAAACTAAGCTCACCGAAAAGAAACAGTGCTTTGCCAGAAAACTACAAAACGTCACTGAAATCACAGAGCTTTTCACTAGAAAATAAAAGAGAAGGGGTGAAAAGGGTGAAATCAAAGACAAGGCTAGTGGTGAATGATGAAGGGGGTTGTGGTGTTAGAGGGAGAGACAGAGAAGCCAGAACTATCATTTTCCACAGTGAAGAAAAGTGGAGGTCAGAAAGAGATAACAATGGAGGAAGGAAGGTGAAGATGACAAAGAAGAAGAAGGTCTGAAGGTAATTTCTGGCTTAGATATCTCTTCCCATGGCACCTCTAGTTCAAATGTTTCAGAAGCTCTCCATCTCTTTCTTAAGCTCTAGTATATCAAATCTCTTCAAGGCACCTCTGGTGTCTCTATCAAGAATGGTCGAAGGCAAGTCACCGGCGATTATGGTGGAAGAAGGGATAGTCACCAGTGACTAAGGAAGAATCATGTAGGAAGTGAGGGAAGGTCAGAGGTTTTGATTTCTGATTTTTGTTTTTTATAGTTTGCAACACTATATTGTTCTATTGAGCTTTGAAACTTGGCTTGTGGAAGAAGAAGAAGAAGGTCAAAATCTGACCTGCGTTTTGACTAGATATTGAAATAAAATTTTTCAAAGTTCATGTAAGGACTAAATACCAACTTTTAAAATGTATATGGGGCAGAACTGTAATTTTCAAAAACTTTAGACCTATTATGTAATTTTCCCTAGTCCCTTTTCTTCATTGATTTGCAATTTCCAGAAACTCTTAGGCTTTTTCTCTAATCTTCCCTAGTTCTCAAAAAACTAATTCTAACGCCAATTGGAATTTTCTAAAATCTCCAAGTTTCTTCTTAAAAACCTACAATGCAAAATTAAGCACAAAGGAACATCAAAAATCCAAGAAATCATTTACATGAATAATTAACAAATTATAACCATTTTGCCCCTTATTATACTTGATTCAATGCAAATGTCCCTAACCCAAATTAGTGCTCAACCATGTAATAGTGCCCTATGAAATACATTAAATTCCCTAAACTAATCATGAAAATGTCTATAAAAATTTGGTTCAATCGGTATCTCAAGAACTAACCACGTTGCCCCTTATGTTGTGGCCCTCACCTCTGACCCATTTGCCAATCCATCTTTGTGCATAATGATGAGATGGCAAAAGAGAAAAGAGCATTGGGGAAGGGTTTTGTTGTCATAAAGGAGGTTCAAAGCAAATTACGAGGAGGGGGACTTACTATAAGGTAGAACAAGAAAGCACAAATTGTGAACTTGTCAGATTTCAAAATTTGACTCTTCCATCTTTAGTAAGTTTCCACCTCTCTCTCTTAATTTTCTTTATGGACCTCCTACATGACAAGAAAACCCTTCACCAGTGCTCTTTTCTCTTGTGTCATCTCATCATTCGGCGTAATAGATGGATTGGTAGAGGGGCGGAGGTGCTAGTGATAGCAGAAGGGATGACATGGTTAAGATCCTTAATACTTGAGCCATTTTTTGCTACCAACAAATGTTGAGGGGGAGAAGGTGGTGGAGGAGGGGGTATCGGCAGAGGAGAAGCTCCTTAGGAACTTATAACATGATGAAGGAGAGAAGGATGAGGCTAATAAAGAAAAGTAGTTAGAATAACAAGGACTAGTTGAGTTTAAATATAAGTCTAATGGATTGCAAAGGGTTATGAGTTATGACTTTTGAAAGTCTAACAGGATTACAAAGGGTTATGATGAGTGTAGCGACCAAAATTTGAAAACATGGAGTCGCCACCAAAATTTTAAAAATAGGATAATTTTGGAAACCTTTTTGAAAAATGAAAACTAGTTTCCAAATTCCATTTAGGGTTCGGGAGTCGGTTGAGCATAAGAAAGGTGTTAGGCACCTCACAGCACCTATTCATAAGAATGGTTAATCTAAGTTAATTATTTAAAAAAATGGCCATTTTGAATTTCATTTTAATACCCAAAAATAAAATATTGACAAAACGAAAAAACAAAACTAATTATTTACATTATTGGACTTAACCGATGATGAAAACCTAAGGCCTACGTATCATTTAGAATGATCAAAGTGCATGTAGTTCGTTAGGGTAGAAAGGCATGGCATTTGGTGGTGTCTTTCAAGAAAATTTTACTTAATTTATTTGAGAAAAATATTTTCCTTATTTGGCTCACATTTTTTAATTTTTTCAGAAAAAGGAAATTTCTTTATTTTCTTCTAAAAAAATGTTTTGGATCAAACATCCCGTTTTGAAATGAAATTCATTTATTTTGAGAAAAGAAATATTTGTTTAGGTTTACAAGAAAAGTGGATTCATAGGTATTAAGAAACCAAAGACAAGCATCAATCATGTGATCAACATATTATTTATAATAAAAGATCTAAAAGCATATAGAATACATACCTAAATCACTTGCGTATACCAACAATGTCATTTATTCAAATCAAAAGAGAGAGAAGGTATGGAACAATTTTTTAATCACCAATGAGCATATCATCTAACAAATATAGCCAGGAACAAAAGTCATACCGATCGAAACGCTAATGGCGGTGCTCATGCCATGTTTAATGCTGAGAAAGGATCAAGTATTAGTAAGCAATGATATGACAATTGCAACATGTAAGGTGGAATGGGTGAGCATATCATGATAAGAACAAAAGTAAAAAAACAAAGGTATAATGGAAGAAGGAAAGTGAGAGCAAAATAATCAAATCCGAATCATATTAGATTCCCCTCAAGCTGTTGGTGTTGAGATTCACATATGTGACAACAACCAAACATAGCCTTTCCTTGGGGACACGAAGAAGACATAGTAATGCATACCACCCTCTCTCAAGCACCTCTTCCCATTCCTGAACCCTTGTTGTCATGAGAAGAGATGAAATAAAAGAAAATCCTCTACGCCTTCTTTTGCCTCATTTTTCTCCCAAAATTTTTGTGTCTTGCTCTCTCTCTTATACTCCCCTTTAAATAGGCATTACCTAGGTTTTTTCTCATTAATGTACTTTTTTTAATTTTAATTTTTTTTTTGTATTTTCTATTACTAAAACTTCCTAACTTGACCTAATCACCATTATCAATAAGATATTTTGTTTTATTTTCTGCACAAGTAAATTCCTAATTTAAACCTATCAAAATGAGAGATATTTTTGTATTTTCTTTTTTTTTTCCTTTACTAAATGATAATGCCAATTTGAACTACAATCATCATCAATAATAGGATTTTGTTTTTTATATTTTGATTTTCCCCTTTAATGATGATTGTCAATTTAGACCCCAATCATCATCAATAAAAGGATTTTCATTCATTTTTTATTTTATTTTTTTTTATTTTCATCTTCAATGAATGATAATTGCTAATTTGGACCTCAATCATCATCAATAGGAGGATTTTCTTATTTTATCTTATCTTATTTTTTATTTTCTTCTTTAATGTTGATTGTTAATTTGGATCCCAATCATTATCAATGAGGGGATTTTCTTTTATTTTCATTTTTATTACTATTCTTTTATTATTTTTGAGTGAGGCCTAGATAAAATAAGGTGTTCACAATGAGTTATGACATTGAAGGTTCAAATGCTACCAAGGGTTATGAAATAGTTAGATAACGGTTGTTTCTAAAGACAGCTATGTTTTGCTTCAATGATATATGAAGTTGGAAGTCGAATTATTTGTAAGTGTTATATGACGATTGTTTCAAAAGAATCATCACTTTTGTCACTAAATAAATGACACTACAAAAAAATGGTATTCTGTAGCGGTGCAATTGTAGCGGTTTTATATAACCGCTACAAATTACAGTATGTGTAACGGTTTTAACCTAAATCGCTACAAAATTGTAACAGCAAGCTACGCGCCAAGTGGCGTGACAGATTAGCAGCATTTTTTGTAGCGGTTTGGTAGCCAAAACAGCTAGAAATTTGGAGCGAAATTCCTGCCAAAACTTGTAGCGGTTAATACACAGAAACCGCTACAATAAACAGTGTAGCAGTTATTTGTAGTGGTTACAGCAACCAAACCGCTACAAAATACCAAACGTTAGCTATTTGTAGCGGTTATAGGGATATAACCGCTACAGAATTTTAGGAGTCTCCACTTTTGTAGCAGTTCTGGGCAATAACCGCTATAGAATTTCAAAGATTTTTATAATTTGTAGTGGTTATTGTAGAACCGCTACAAATTTAAGCCAATGTGGGTGATTTGTAGCGGTTATGGTAGCAGTTATTGGAATAACCACTACTAATATCTGGCCTATTTAAACCACCGCCTCCCTCATTTCTCCGTTTGCTCATTTTGTTTCCTAGGGTTTCTCTGAGTGGTTTCTTCAAGATTTGAGCGTTCAGATGTCTGTGTAGGAGTTTTTGCTATAGTATTTCTCAGTATTTGCACCTGAGGTACGTATATAACACATATTTTATTTATATTTGTATTTTTATTAGATTTTTGCATAATAATGTGACTAAATTTTTTTTAAAATTTTTACAGTTGATATGGCTTTAGGACAGGATAAGGGGAAGGCCCCTGAGGTCCCCAGACCGATTTTACGGGGTGCTAGTAGCCGGGCAGGGGGCAGAGGGAGGGGGTAGCATGAAGGCAGGGTGACTGCGGCATCTCAGCCAATCCCCCCACAGGAGTCGGCCCTACCACAGGCACCGCAGACGATCCCACAAGAGAAGACCGCACCAGAGGAGCCTGAGGTTGGGGGGCCAGATATTAGCATCAAGGACTTCCTCAACAAGGAGGAGTTCGAGATCCCGATTGGGTTCAAGGAGATGGAGCAGTTCCTCGATGAGGAGGATGCTCGGGAGCAGAACAACCCACAAGGGTTGTCTTCGCGGTCCACTGGGTTTGAGGTGCAGGTCCAAGGTAAATTAATTTTTTAATTTAGTAAGTTATTTATTTAAATTTGAAATGTTAACTTTGAATTACAATTTATCTAACGTACGGTAAACTGTGTAGATGAGCAAGGGAACGTTTCGACGAGGAGGCTAGACATGGCCGGGGTGAACAGCATGGACCGGACCCTGCGAGTTATAGTGCCGTGGAATGAGGGCACTGACCAGCCCATCCATAATGGGGGTCACCTGCTCAACTGCTTCCTGAATGACCTGGGTGCGAATTGGATACGGTTCCCCCTTCACTTCAAGACGTGGAGGGACGTTCCGAGGGGGCCGAAGGACCAGGCTTGGGAGGAGGTGGTTCAGGTAATTAAAATTATTTAATTAATATTGTTTGTAATTAATTCTATTTAATTAATATTTTTGAAACTATGTTTTTTGTAATTATTGATATTTAAATTTTCTTTTTTCAGCTGCGGTTTGCCGTCCAGGCCAACCGGAAGAGGTACGCCCTAGTGAAGATGGGTGACGCCTGGAGGAATAAGAGGAACCGTCTCTTCCGCAGGGTGGATAAGGACGGGACGATGCCTCTGGAGCAGCTGATCGAGAGCGTCCCGGACGGCATGCCACCGAACGACTAGGCGGGTTTCGTCCAGTTTAGGAGGAGCCCTGAGGGGCAGGTAATGTATTTATTAGATTTTTTATATTTAATTTTGTAATTGTTAATTATTAAATTATAATTTCAATTTAATTGTATTTGATTTGAACTTTTTTAATTTTAAAAGTTTTTTATTGTTTTAATACATTTAATATTGTTTTTTTCCAGGAGATTTCTCAGAGGAACACCAGGATCCGTGCGCAGTAGACGATCCACCAAACAGCAGGATCGAAGACCTTTGCTGTGACCTATAGCGAGCTGGTAACTTTTCAAAATATCACTGACTTTTAGCTGATTATTTCATAATACTAATTATTGTTTTGTAATTGTTTCAGGAGACGAAGGCACAGCAGGAGAACTATCAGACGGACTATGGGGAGCTGTACTCCATCACACACATACACCGTGACGGGACTGCGACCTCTCAGCAGGCAAAGGCGACCATTGTAAGTAATTTTATTATTATAATTTTTATAAAACCAAGTTAATAATGAAAAATGTTAATGAGTAATTGTTTCATAAAATGGCAAGAGCGGATTTAGCAGTCGCAGGCTGAGCTGCGATAGACCCAACCTGAGGAGTCACAAGGGTCAGTGGACCCAACGGCTCCTTTGAAGGGGGTCTGGCTCAAGCTAAGCACCCCGGAGGCGTGCGGGGGATGGGGATAGGCACCAGACCTAGCATGATCTACGGCAGGAGCGCCACCTCTGAGGCTGGCAGTTCTAGAGGGGTCAGATGTCCGAGGGACGAGTCTATTGACCAGCTGCAGTCAGATTTGGAGTAACAAATGGCACAGCAGCAGTAGCAGATGGCACAGCAGCAAGAGCAACAGCAGGAGTAGCAGCAGTAGCAGATGCAGCTGCACGCTGATTTGATCTATGCTCAGCAGACGCAGTGGCGTGAAATCGCGAACAACATGCTCAAGCGGTCATGGAGTCGCCTGTTCCCGGACGAGCAGCATCCACAGGTTCCCCCTGTCCCTCGCTACGTCGTCCCGAGTACTACTCCTCCTCCTCCTCCTCATCCTGCTCCTGCTGATGATAATGGTGCGATTCACTCTACGCAGCGGCCTGATCCAACAGCACCTGAGGGAGCCCCACCTGAGGGAGCACCAGATGATCAGCCCCCAGCTACTTAGTTTAGGACATCTTTTTTTTTTGTTGAAACATTTGTAAATATATATGAGTTTGTATTTCAGAACTTAAATTCTTATTGTGTTTAATATATATAATTATATTTATATTATTAGATCGCGTTGTTGAATTTATGAATTAATTGCAACAAATGTTCTAAATTAAAAATTTTAATTTATGAATTAATTGCAACCAAGTTAATATTTATATTCTTATTGAATTTATGAATTAATTGCAACAAATTTATATTTTTTATATTTCTAAATTAAACAAAATGAAGCATATATATATTTGTAGCAGTTTTAAATAAAAACCACTACAAATATATATATTTGTAGCGGTTCTAAAATAAAAACCGCTACAACAAATGTATATAGTTGTAGCGGTTGTAACTTAAAACCGCTACAACTATATACATTTTTTGTAGCGGTTCTACAATAGAAATCGTTACAAATACTCATTATTTGAATTTTGGAATTTGCCACCTTTGTCCACATTTGTAACGGTTATGTTATGTATAACCGCTACAAATAAAAAATTATTTTTAAATTTGCTGTCCAACGGCTTTAATGTTAGTAGCGGTTTTATACACATAACCGCTACAAATACTCAACATGTAAATTTTGAATTTTCCACCAATGTGTAACGGCTTGAACATTGGTAGCGGTTTTATGTATATAACCGCTACTAATATTTTATAACTGTAGCGGTTAGTGTAGCGGTTTTAAAACCGCTACAAAATTATAAACGTTGGAATTTCAGAATATATGGTTCTTGGCATTCGTCATTCTCTTCTCACTCATCTTCTTCTCTATACTTTCTTCTCTCTCACTAGTAGCTATGGATAAATCATGGATCATGTTGCCGCACAATTCTCCTGAATATTTGTACGGATTAAACAGTTTCTTGGATTTCGCATTCACTCACGCTAGCTGTAATGGTAAGATCGTCTGTCCTTGTCGGAAATACAAGTTCAAGAAGTAGCATGCACGAAATGTTGTGAAGGAACATTTACTTGTGAAGCCTTTCCCTGAGGACTATACGTTATGGGCAGTTCATGGTGAGAAGGCCGGCATTAGATATGACGATGCTCTCCCTCGAAGTTCTCAAGTAGGCGTTCAAGTATATGAAGATGTTCCTGTGAATGATGCTGTGCATGATGCGTTTGGATTTCAAGGTGACAACTTCAATGAAGAAGTGCACGGCTCTGAGCCAGTTTTTATGGGGAATGAAGCAGCTCAGGATTTCTTCAGCTTGATGGATGAAGCAGATCGTCCTTTATATCAAGGTTGTCACAAATATTCTAAATTATCTTTCTTGATCAAATTGTATCATATCAAGTGCTTGTATGGGATCACAGATAAGGGAATGTCGATGTTGCTCGACTTATTACAAGATGCATTCCCCGACGCTGAGATTCCCACAACATTCTACAAGGCCAAGAAGATTATCAACAGGTTGGGGTTGAATTATCAAAAGATTGATGCATACCCAAATGATTGTATGCTGTATTGGGGAGACGATTCCAGCAGGGAGACTTGTAAGAGATGTCACACATCGAGGTACAAGACAATTCAGAAGGGGCAAAAGCAGAAGAAGAAACCTGCAAAGATTCTCAGGTACTTCCCTTTGAAACCTCATCTACAAAGATTATTTATGTCATCTAAAACTGTGGAGCACATGAGGTGGCATGCCGTTGATAAAAATGAAGACGGTAAATTAAGACATCCGTGGGATGCAGCTGCTTGGAAAATGTTTGACAACGACTTTCCAGATTTTGCGACTAACCCCAGAAATGTTCGGCATGCGTTGGCGACCGACGGTTTCAATCCTTTCGAGAATCTTAGCACAAGTTACAGTATTTGGCCAGTAATCTTAGTTCCCTACAACTTACCCCTTCGATGTGTATGAAACAAAGCTCTTTCATTATGTCTATGATCATTCTAGGCAAAAAGGCACCGGGCAATGACATCGATGTGTATCTCCAACCGCTTATTACGGAATTGCTTGACCTGTGGAATGTCGGCTTGGAGATGTACGACGCTTACGGCAAGACTTTGTTCAACATGCATGCAGCCTTGATGTGGATGATTAGTGACTTTCCTGACCTTGGCACATTATCTGGTTGGAATGTGCATACTGGGTCGGCGTGTCTAGCTTGCAATTTTGACTCTGAAGCAGTGCGCCTTCCCCACAGCCGAAAGTGGTGCTATATGGGGTATCGAAGGTTTCTCGATGGAAGGCATAAGTTTAGATTGCAACGGAATCGCTTCAATGGGAAACCAGAAAAAAGAGGACCACCTCAGACTTTGTCTGGTACAGATATCTTACAGCAGCTTGAGCATGTTGACTTCGAGTTTGGAAAAAACGACGATTCATAACAAACTCGCCAAAAGGCGCGCAGGACTTCGGCGCCTCAGCAGTGGAAGAAGATAAGTATTTTATTCACTTTTCCATATTGGAGATCTAATTTACTTCGACACAGTCTTGATGTAATGCACATTGAAAAGAATGTTTGCGACAATGTGCTGTATACGCTGCTTAACGAACCCGGCAAGACAAAAGATCACCTTCAAGAGAGGAAAGATTTACGCAACATGGGAGTTCATGAAGATACTTGGCCAGATGAGCATGACAGATTTCAACCGGCAAAGTTTACCCTCACAAAACCGAACAAGGAAGTCTTCCTCGCGACGTTGAAGAAATTAAAAGTTCCTAATGGGTATTCAAGCAACATTTCTCGATGTGTTGACTTGCAGGCTCGAAAGGTTGCTGGCCTGAAGAGTCATGACTCACATGTTCTTATGCAGCAGTTACTCCCTCTGGCTATAAAGAATACACTTCCTCCCGATGTTTCCATCGTTTTGGTGGAACTTTGTTCTTTCTTTCGAAAGTTGTGTTCTAAGGTTTTGATCGTTGAGGAGCTCGATCAGCTGCATTCGAAAATCAATCTTATGCTTTGCCATTTGGAGATGATCTTTCCTCCGTCCTTTTTTACTGTGATGGTTCACCTCACAGTCCACCTCATTCATGAAACAAAGCTCGCTGGACCAGTACAATATCGTTAGATGTATCCGATTGAGAGGTACTCATTTTAAATATGTGCTTTAATTTATTCTCCGTATTTAATGTTTGCTAGTCGTCCTTTTCAGCATTTTATATCAATTTTCTCTTCTGTACTTCGTAGGTTCCTTGGGAAATTAAAATCTTATGTGAGGAATAAGGCGTGGCCAGAAGGTTCTATAGCTGAAGGCTATATAGAAGATAAGGTGCTATATTTTTGCTCAAGGTACTTTGATGATCTTGAGACGGCTTTCAACCGCCCACCTCGTGTTGACGATTGTCTTGAACCTGCGCCGACATCAGGAGATTATCCCTCGTGTTGGTAAACCAGTTGGAGCAACTGAGAACTTCAAACTAACGTCAACTTAGAAGTTGCAAGCACATAGACATGTCTTGATTAATTGCACTCAAGTTGAACCTTTCATACGGTAAGAATTGTACACTCACATGTTATTCGATCTATATCTTTTGTAACATTTCTCACTTTCATTTCACTAACTCCTTTCCATTATTAATTGCAGGGAATTCAGAATTCATGTTAAGCGTCAACTCAGGATCCGTACACAGACATCCTCGGAAGTTGATAGGAGGGTCCACAGAGAATTCCCGAGCTAGTTTGCACGCAAAATACAAATGACCACAACCCACACTCACCAGGTTTCAGAGCTCTCGCAATCGGCCCTCTTGATCATGCAAAACGGTTTACAGCATACAATGTCAATGGTTTTAAGTTTTGCACGGTTTCTCAGGATCAAGGATTGCAAACACAGAATTCGGGTGTTTATGGCACATTTGGTACAAGGAGTTATGCGAGCAGCAGTGACACCAACATGCAGTTCGGAGGTGTCCCTTACTATGGCAAGCTTCTTGATGTGTTCGAACTTAATTATCAAGATCGTTTCACTGTGACGTAGTTCAAGTATTTGTGGGCAAATACCACTACTTCTCGGGGACTGACAACTGACGACTTAGGGATCACATCAGTCAATTTCTCACGGCCGATTCATACTGGTATTTCTCAAGATGATGAGCCGTATATTCTAGCTTCAGAGGCACATCAGGTTTATTATGTCGAGGACGAGAGGCATAGGGATTGGCACATGGTCGTTCATTTAAAGCCAAGAGATCTTTACGACATGGGTGAAGGCGATAGCATCGCCTACGAAAGTGAGCCATTTCAGCCAGCTGATTTTGAAAACTACTTCTCTGAAGGCGATGACAATTTACCTCTACTGCAGTGATTTTTTTTAAGTCCACGTCATTTGAATTAAATTTTTTAAATTTAATAATACATCCATAACAATAATTTTCTACAAAATTTCTGTAGGGATGGCGACGACGAGTGATCAAATTCAAATTATGCTTTTATCTTTAAAAAAATGCAAAAAAATTTTTAAAATAAAATGTAAAAAAAAATTTAAAAAAAATAAAATAATATTTGTAGCGGTTATTGAACCGCTACAAATATAACATTAACCGCTACAAAATGGAGACATTAACCGCTACAAATAATATGTGGATCACTATAAATATTAAACCGCTACAAAAATACAAATAACCGCTACTAACTAATAACCGCTACAAAATGGATGCATTAATTGCTACAAATAGTACGTGGATCCCTATAAATACCCTTACCACAACTCATTTCAAACACTCCCCAATTTCTTTTCACCTTACCTTTCTTTCATTTTCTCTCATTTACAATTACAACTTCTTTCGTATGAGTAGAGGATCTGAATAATACGATCAAATATGATAACAAGATTTTTAATTTTTTTTACAATACTTCTTTCCTTTCTATAAAATTTATTCTAACCATTTTTTTTCCCACATATTTCAGAGCTGTATCTCATTTTCATCTATTTTTCATACACAATTACATTATATTAGACAACATAATAATTCCTTATTATCTACCTATCCTTAATAATATTATTAATATAAATTTTATACTAATCCAATTAAATTACATTTTTCCTTTTAATTTATTAATAAGTTAAGCTATTGAATAATAAGCTAATTAAAATAGATAAAATAATAACAAAATAAACTATTTAATTTAATATTAAAAAAACATAAACAAATGATCGTATATTTTTTAAAAAAATTTTAAATATTTGTAGCGGTTATTAAACCACTACTAAATAACACGCCTTTTTAAAACTCAAATTTAATTTTTTGGCGCTAATTTTGAATTTCATGAAATTAGTAGCGGTTTTAATAACCGCTACAAATTTCATGAAATTCAAAATTAGTAGCGGTTTGTTAGGGTGTTGTAGCTCTACAAATATCTCTGAAAAAAATTTTTTCATGAGGGTGTTGTAGCAGTTGGATTGAACCGCTACAAAGGATGTAGCGGTTATTTTTTATTGAGTAGCGGTTTTATATAACCGCTATAAAACTGCTTGCCACATACGATTTAGTAGCGGTTCAGGTAACCGCTAGTAATGTTGTTTGTAGCGGTTTAAACCGCTACTAATACCCATTTTTAACCGCTACTAAATCACGTTTTTTTTGTAGTGTGACAATTATATTAGTTACAACCTCGCGAATTCTGCATTGTAATATATTATGGTGTGAATAATTAACTATTTCATTCAAGCATTATATATCCTTGTGTGACCTCCATCTCAACATGCATGATATTTATTAAATGTAACTGTAATGTATTGAGTGTTATAATGCCTAAATCTATATTAGTGGGAGAAAGACTGAGTACCCATACTTTTCATATATGAAATTTTGCAAAGTAGTTGTACGTTCTGTGTATAAAAAAGTATCATATGCTTCTAGCCATTAAAATTTGTGGAGTACTTTTCACCTGATTACTCTTTACAAACTAGTCTATTTCTCGTTGGTAAAAAAAAAACATAGGGGAAAAAAGCGACAAGCGGAGAAAAATCTAAAAAAGGCCACGTGTTTTCCGTAGTCTCATCCTTGACTTTTCGTACAGGTTTTGCGTTCTTTTAAACTTTAAAGTTATCCGGAAAGCAATATACTCAGCAAAACTTCTTCTCCTTCCTTCCCAACGAAACAGAGCAAAACCCACTCTAAGCAATTCAAGTCCAGGCCCCAAAAAAATTAAATAAATAAATATTCATTCCTCAGACACCCAAACCCAATATACCTACGATAATTCCTCCATGGAAGAAGAGTCTGTCTCCCCCTCTGCCACTCTCTCTTTAAATCTACCTTTTTTAATCTGATCTTCAAGTTCATATGTTGTTTGTCTGATATTTTGTGTTTCCTTTCGTTATATCAGATTAGAGCAATACCCAAAAGAGTATGATTACAACCAACAAGGTCAAAACTTAAGAAGGGTCCCTCCTTCTTCGTCTTCTTCTTCTCCGGCGAACATTCAGGTCACCGCTCTCGACGGCATCGTCAACGCCAACTCCCTCTTCAGCATTGCTGTCTTCGTCGGCCTCTCTTTCACCACTCCAGGTGATGATAAGACCACAAAAATTAAAACTTCAATACCTTTGTTAATTTCTCACGCACCATCTCAACAAGATATCAATGATCCATTCAGGTCAGCGAAGCCTGGAGAACCGATTATCATGCGACGCCGGAACTGACGTGGCGAGGAAGCTTCTGGTGTTCGAGGTGGTGTCATTTAGCTTCTTCTTGTTCTCTTCGCTGGTGGCTCAGGGGCTGAAGCTGGCGATCAATCTGGTGCACAGCAAGGACGTGGACGAGGAATTCAGATCGCACCTGAACGTGAAGGTGTTGAGGCTGGGAATGTTGGCCTCTGCCGTGGGCTCCGTCATGGGCTGCTTGTTCTTGATGCTGTCAATGATTAATGTGATTCAGATCAGGTTGGGATTGTTGTCTTGCGGAAGCAAATCGGCAATTCATTCCGTTATTGCCCTCGTTGTCCTCGTTTCATCTGCTCTTTTTACTTATATTTCAACTGCGATATATGCTTTTACACATTAATTTAATTTAATTATGAGGTTATTATTAGGACCCTTGTTTTGATCATCATTCTCATTGCTGTTGTGTTGTGTTTTGATTTTTAATTTTCTTCCGGGTACTTCTATGACGAAAAGGGTTCGGTTTGTATCTAAATGAATTAAGTATTGTTGAACTGAATTGAGGCAGCGGTGGGTGCTGTCCCGCACCTCAAAAAATTTCCCCTTCCCAAATATTTTTTTTGGGTGGTTTTTTATTATTAGATTATATAAAAAATAAATTATATTTTAATATTTTATAAGAAAAAGAGGTGTTTTTTTAAATTTTTTTATGATTTTTCATAGATTTAATATTTTAAAATTGTATAAGGTTTTTCCATTAACATTGTTAAATCTGTGAAAAATCAATGAAAATTGAAAATATCACCGGTTTTTGTTCATAAGATATGAAAATATTATTCATTTTAAGTAGAATCTAATAATCAAAAGAAACAAATGAGAGAGGGGAATTTTTGAGGGTAGAGGGCAGTAGCAACCAAGGCATAGCACCCGCCCTAGCCCCGACTAAATCACGGATTATTTTCTTAATTTATCAATTTTAAAAAATTGAATTTAAAATAAAATTCATTTCATTTCATCCCATCTAACCACCTGTACTAGCATATAAAATATTGTTAAACATGCACCTTTGCTCGTTTAACTCCGTTCCGTACAATGTTTATTTTGGTTGATTAAGTTTAAAAAAATGTTTTTCTGTTTTTTAACACAAAGATCATGAATTTTCATGGTCCCTCCCAAAATATATTTCACAAAATTATGGAGCCAAATTGAATTCTTATATAAAGTTAAATGAATAAAATTATATTTTTACCTCAAATAATTTATAACTATTTTCAAGCTATTTTGTATTTATAAATATCGATTAATATGAATTTTTTTCCCAAATAAATTATAAAAAGGTGACATATGAATTGTCCCAAATATTTTGTGGACAAAATTTAGGTCCATGTTCTTATAACTATTAGGTCCAATCCTCTAGACAAATATGGTCATGTGTGATTTTTATTATGAATAATGGTTTAGCTTAATTTTGAAATTTTATCAATAAATATGAATTTTTATTTTAAAGAAAAGTCCACACGATAACATTTGATTAAAAGATTGGAGCTCATAAATATAAGAAAATCAAACCTAACTTTCATGATTTCATCCAAATTTTCGTGCGTCTTGTGTGAAATATCTGAATTGGACTTGTTCAGTCCCAAATAAATAATTAAAAACAGTTCTTCTAGCATATGTTTTCAATGACAAAATTTGAAATCAAAATGATCTTCCTTGAATATCTAGTCAACAAAACATACGTGTAATTTATGTAATACTATGGGCCCATTTGGTTTGATCTAATTACACTCTGTAGTGGAGTGCAATGCGATGAAATGGTAATGCAATGCAATATTAATTACAGGGGTAATGTTTGGTTTATTTTCAAGCAAGATGCAATGATTTAATATTTTAACAATTATTTAAAATTAATATAGTATTAAAAGTCTATTTTAACCTTAATATAATATTTGTAGAAAAAAGAGTTCTGAGTTGGTGGCAACAGGGATTGAGGAGGAGGAGGTAGTGGTGGCGGCAATGATAGGGGTGGCAGCAGAGGAGGAGGTAGTCGCGGCTGGCGGAGGAGGAGGAGGAGGTAGTGATGGTGGCAGTGGGGAGGGTGGCAGGGGCGACGGCGACGACGGAAGAGGAGGTAGTGGTGGTGGTAGCAGGCGGGCGGCAGGCAGCAGTGGTGGTGGTGGAGGAGGAGGTAGTGGCGGCGTTGGCAACAATGGAGGTGGCGGTTGCACTAGTGGAGGAGGTGGAGATGGTGGTGGCGGCAGCAAGGGGTGGAGGTGACAGCGGTGGAGGAGGAGGTAGTAGTGGTGGCAATTGTGGTGTTATGTGACAAGTGAAATGAGACAAGTGAAATAAAAACATAAGAAACTAAATGGTAAATTGGACTTTTTTAACCATGCAATAGGATGGTAATGAGGATTTATGGGGGGTATTAATGAGGATTACCAATTTTTTTGGCAATCATCATTACCATGGTAAACCCTATTACTATGCTAAAAAATCAACCAAACACTCTTTTTTTGGTAATGCAATCATGATAATCTTTGCAAGCATACAATGGGGTTGAACCAAACGGGCTTTATGTGTTTCACTCTCATGCTTTTAAAAAAATATATAAAAAAGTTGTAGCTTGATAAATAATAGTATTAATATTTTTTGAAAATATTAAAAACACTGGATTGATTTCCCTTATTTTGAACATATACACCACGTGAAACCAGTTTCATATATTATCTTTTTTTATGCAATAGTTTGATATATTATCTTAAACTACGATATCTTTATTTGTGCTTTTGTGTGTGGTAGCGTTCAAAGTAGGTTCAATTTATCTTATCACATTAGTGACTAAAATTTAAACAATATTGTCTGGACAAAAAAGTTACACGTCATGGTTGTTTTAGAAATTTTCCCATTTTTTATGATATTTCTGTAATGTTTATTTAATTTTTCATTAAAAAGAACTTGAGCAGTTTTTGTTCAAATTTAATAACAAAATATATTAAATTTTAACCTCAATTTTATTTTCTAGATTCAATAGTAATTTTTAACTGGCAAATTAAAGTTGTGAATTTTAATGTCTAAAATTTTGCTTTTTCAATTTGTGTCCTTTGAAGTTAAGAGGTGATTTATGTGAATTATTATTAAGGTTATAGCTAGGCAGTTGCGTGGAACATGAGGTGTTAGGTAAGGCCATATTTTATTGGTGTTAATTTGTCAAAGTTTGAAGTCGATTGGTTACTAAATTTCTTCAGACTAAATTATTACTTTAATTCGTATGAAAGTCTCCTTTTAGCTTTTACTCAGGCAAGCTTCTAGACGAATTATGACTTTAGTACAACCAACCCTATGATTATATTCATACATGCATAAATCTTAAATGTTGGGGTTTCTTAATTAATTTGTATAGACTAAAAATATTAGTTAATTTTTTTACATGAAAATATTAGTTATTATCTATAGAAATATATTTATATATGTAATCAGTAAAGATAGTTTAGGAAAAATAAATAAATATTAAAAAAAAAGAAATTAGGATCTTACACTACGACTAAAACAAACTTTTTATCTAAGTTTTGTATTTAGGAAAAAAGGGAGCATATGGATAATGATGCGCAAAAATTCAATACAAATAATTTTAAGTACTTTGTTTATACAAAGTTATAGCCCATATAATATGAATTGAACGCTATGAGCCTATTAGACACAGATTCATTGTGTCCCATAATATCATACATTACACTTTGCAGTCCCTAATATATATTTAAAGAGGGTATTTTAAGAAAACCAACCTTATTATGACTAAACTTAATTTCCTTTATTAGGTGTAAATTAGTTATCTAACTATTATATTAGGGATTAGAGCTAGTATAGTGTTTATCATGTTTGTTCCGGTTAAAAACCTCATCCTCGTAGTGCTTGTCTTCTTGATCCTCTGGTCTTCACTCAAGTTAGCTTCAAACAACCTCTCATATATAGAGGGATAACTCTATCTTATTTGAAGCCGGAGGTAATTGAAAATTTTGATCTCTCTCAAGTTAGCTCCCTTTTGCCGCTCCTTCACATCACTGCCTGGATTGTCCTATCGTATAGACTTTATTATTCAGCAAGTCCTCTTACTTTTTTGGGTAAACAAGCCAGAACAGCCAAAATAATGTTCTGTTCTTGGCATGAGATTCCATGAACTTTAAACAGCCAATATTTTTTTATTGGGTTTGTAAAAGGATGTGAATTGCAAAGATAGCCCTTGCTTTTTAGTTTAACAGCTTTAAATGATTGTACGGAGATCCTACAAGAGTGTTGGTTGTGGCAAAGTCCCACATGGAACATTTTGTGAGGGAAAGAGGAGGACCTTGTATCATAAAAGGAAAGCCCCTCCTACTTTTCTTCATTTGTAACACGTCAAATTTTATTCACCAAGAATATATTGTAATTATTATATATATTCAATAAAACGGTAAATATTTACGGCCAAATGAATTAAATATTGGAAATTGAAATGTGAACAGTGTTTTCAGTGAAATCGTCTGCAAGTCAGTGAGTTTGTCATGTGGTTTTGGAAGATCAAATGATGAGCAAAAATTATGAAATTTTACAAGATGAAATTAGGCATCCCAAGCTTTAATTTGATAGGTTATCTGAATCATTTGAAGCTATATACAAAAAGATATGAATTTTTGAATTTATCCCAGAAAATCTGAAAAGTTTTGGAGCAGTGTCCAAACAAATTAAATCTGGTAATGATGTGCTTCCAAATAGCTAAAGTTCATATTTTTCTATGAAACTAGACTCAATAATGGTTCTATAGCCTTTGGAATCACTCTTTTTTCAAAGGTTGGGCAGAAAAATTTGCCATAAGTGGTACTATTTCGAAAATTGGAAAATGAAACGTGTTGGCAATTGTGTAAATTGTGGAATAAGAAAATAGGAGGGGAAAATAATTATTTGGCTCATAAATATGCCTGATGGCATCATCCTAAGCCAAACAATTAAATATGAATTTGTGAAAAGAGAGCACATGTGGACATTCAATAAAGTGTAATATGTTGACCAATTAATTGAGATAATTGAAGAAGTCCAAATTGGAGTATGAAGGACCTTTTGGAACGTCATTGTTGGGCCAACTAGAGGGAGGGAAGTTAGTTCAAGTGTAATGGAGCTTATGACACAAATTTGATAAAGATGAGATCAAGTACATATGTGATGTCATAATTAATTATGCTACCATTTATTAAATAGAGGTTATAAAGGATATTTTGTTAAAAGCTCTTCCTTTATCTTTTTCCTTCATTCCCACGTCCTCACCATAGAGAGAGAGAGAGAGAAGCTTAAGAAAGCTTAAGGTTTAGAGAGAGGGAGGAAGAAGAAAGCTATGGTAAGCTTTGTTGTTACTTAAGATTGGCTTCTAAACTTGTGTAGCTTCCTCTCCAATCTCTCCTCCATGAAACTCATTGTTTAACAAGCTAATCTCAAGCTTAAGGAGAGAGGAAGGATGCCGAGAGAGAGAGAGAGAGAGGAAAAAAACTCAAGAGGTAACTTTAAAAATCTCAAATCCTTGATAGTATCTTATTGTTGTTGATGTTTGTGGTTAGATTTGGTGATTGTTGGTTAAGTTTGTAGATTTTCAAAGTGCTAACCCTAAGGGGTTATGCTGCCCAAATTTTTTCAAATCATGGTTACTATGTGTATAAATGGTTTAATAAGGGATTAGGAGTGGAAAGGAGTAAGTTTTAGGTATTAAAACACAAAATTGCAAATTTCCCCTTTTCCTTGGCAAAGTTTCGGCTGGACCTATTCTAAGGGGAAGGAGTTGGATTTTCAATGATTTGATGGTTCCATTGTGTTCAGAAGGAAAGATTAGGTGGGGTTATAGTTGGTCACTTTTTCGGAAAAGCCCAAAAAAAGCATAATTACAAAAATGCCCTTAAAACCCTTAAAGCGGGGCTGCAAAGGGCAATTTTGTCTGTTGGCAGTAAATTTGGTAATTCCAAGTCCGAAAATGGATTTCTTGGGCAAAAATATGTTAGAATAGCCCTAGTCAAAATTTCAGAAAAAGTACAACCGGGCTGGGTACGACGAGGCTAGGTCGGGGTCTTGGGGGAATTTTGGTAAATTTTCACCATAGGCTAATACAACTACAATAGACCCTATGGAAGTGTCTAAAATGGTACATGGATAGGTTATAACCTAATTCTTGTCCATTTAATATTTTAGGACAGAGTTAGGAGCCGAAGGTTGGCATGATTTTTGAGATACACCAAACGGGGTGAAAGAGACTTGAGGTAGGGACATTAGCTTTCATATATCATACCATAGTTTATATGATTGTGTGTTTACCATTGTTTGTGTTATATTAATCAACATCGCTTGCCTAAAAGAGGCAATTAGTGCCGGAGGTGCACTTACACTAGGAGTTGGGTAAGAATTCAACCGGTGTATGATTAGTGGGGCTGGGCCCTACTTATGTATACATGACAATGATGTGATGATGATATGAGGATGATCTGTTACGATGATATGTTATATTGTTAATTAATTGGTGCATATATGGCGTATATCATATATAATTTTTACATTTTATATGAACGATAACATGTTTCTACTAGGAGTCCTTAGAACTTCACCCCTTTTTCTGAACAAAACATCTCATTGGTTGCCGGCGGGTCTAAAGAAAAGGACGTGGATATGGGAAACTGACAGGAAAGTTTCCCAAGATGAAGATCATGGATATATATAGTCTGTAATCGAAATATTTTTGGATAGTTCTATACAAAGTTGTAAATATCTTCGAATTCTGTATGGTTGATTCTGGTTTGTAAACAAACACTTTTGTCAATATATTTATACTTTTATGTATGCTTGTGGAACTTGGTCTCTATTACTTTGTATATATCAAAATGGAAATAGGTGTTGACATTTTCTGTATCAGAGATAATAAGCGGTTCTAGCATTATCAGAATGGTATACTGATATGGTTTTGTTTGCATAGTGATAGGAACCATGAGTGGTTGGAGTTCAAGCAGCTCGAGCGAGGAACATGAGGGATCACTCTCATCGGTGAACCAAGGTACCCTTAGCCAGAGTATTTCTGAGGAGCAGTAGTCTATAGAGACAAGGACACCAGAGGAGCAGGTTCGTAATGGAACGGTACATGGGCCACAACCTAGACCTGATCTAGTACCTTGAGAAGGGATGGGAGAATTTGAACAACCACAGACCAATGAATCAGAATCAGATTTGGGTTCTACCGCCTATTCCATAGCTGGAACTGTGCACGTATTATACGACTTACGACCACATTGAGACTTATGGGAGTATGTGAAAGGTATATATCGATGGGCCTTCTTTGCATAGGACACCCATGTTGACCGATATAGGGAATATTTGGAAGAAATAAACATGCTACATGCGGGGCAGAGTTACTTTGACTTATATATTCCGGATAATGTGTGGATTCGCACTACGCTATATTTCCTTCCGGATACAACGTTTTGGGCTAGAAAGAAGAATGATATAGTAGAGCGGGGCCCAAATAATAATTTCAATGAATTCATGAAGTACATTACCTATCTAGTATAGCGGTACATGTATAGCGAGTGATGTGGGACTCTGCTATTATGTTTTGGTGACTAGAGGTGACCGGCATGTATTTTTGAGACAAGGGCAATCACGTGGAGCCAACGGATAGGAAAAGATTGAGCTGGAGCTAGTATTTTGGGAGGGTACATAAAAAGTTAATTATGCTCGACCCAGGGTAATCCTAGGATGGGTGACCCCCTAGGAAGTTGCTTATAACTTAAGAGTTATGTAATATAAAAGGGACAAATATGTCATGTATAGTAGTTTATAGGTTATGTGATGTTCCTAGCTTTCAGTAACTACCGTAAATAGCTTATGTGTATTACAAATGACATATCTATGTACCCAAAATTATTATGAAATGATGAAAATACCCTTGCATCTATATGAAAATTTATTTTTCTTATTTTCATTTAGCGAGGTACCAAGATAATGCGTACAAGGGAAGGAGATTATAACCCAAATTGGGAAGATAGCCCTGATTCTATGCAACAAATTCGGAGCAGGATGGCACGACAATAATTTATAACAAGTGATCTTAGAGATGAACTGCATGAGGTACGACAGAGATAGGAAAGACTAGAGTATCTTGAAAGGCAAGAGGGTGAATATAATTCATCTAAGCAACCTTATCAGGAGCCACCACCCATGCTTGTGTATGAAGCAAATGTTTTTCAAACATGGGTGAAATGATTTGAGAAACAACAACCTCCTACTTTTTAAGGGAGATTTGATCATCTGCAAGTAGAAGCATGGTTATCCACATTGGAGCAAATTTTCATAAGAGTGATATGTTCTAATGATATTAAGGTTCAACTAGTCATTCACTAATTATAGGGAGAGACAAATGTATGGTGGAGGAATATAGGGCTGATTCTACAGGCATAGAATATCATGGGAAATGTTCCAAGGGAAATTTAACGAAAGATATTTCTCTCAACCAGGCAAGTTAGCAAAAGAAAAGGAATTCCTCAACACATGACAGGATAATGAAGAGAGCTTTGATGAGTACCTAGCATGTTATGTTTGATTGTCTCGATATTCCTCATACCAAAGACATCGAGATGACGAGGAGTGGAGCTTCGATATATTGATACAAGGGTTAAAGATGGAATTGAGAAAGAAATTGATTTCTAAACACTTTACGGTGTTTGCCAAGGCGGTGGAAGAGATTCGACTTGCTAAGAATGACTTGTTAGGCTTGCACTGTGACAGAAACAATGACTACAAGAATGTATCTAATAGTATTAGTGTTTCACAAATATGCAAGGATCGAGGCGAATTGTCCAGAGGGAACTATAAAAGGCTGAAGCAAGCTGAGGCCGCGGAGGTCAAAATCCCGCTAAGGGTAGAAAATGCTAGCTGTGTCACAAGCTATATCATCTTGGTAAATCAGGCAGAGATGTATCAGGAAGATACAATTTAACTAGACAGGATCTAGCTACTTGGACCTATGTTTAATGTCAGAATCTAGGGCATATTGCTAAGAATTGACCACAGAGGCAACAGTTAGAAAAGACTAGACCAAGAACTCGTGAGGTACATGTGATAAATAGGGAGGAGGCCAGAAAATCTCCTAAACTTATTAAAGGTATGGCTTCTTGTAATAGTGATTCAATGGGAATAATGCATGATTCAATTTTAATTATTTATTCACTGTATATGCTCCCTAGTAATGCTTGATACTTGATTAAATTGGGAAGCTAGTCCTTAATACGAACAGAATAGAGAAAATAGAGAATAAGTCAGTAGTTGGTAAATCCCTAGGTCCTTCCAAAAGATATTAGTGGACAATAGGGATAATTAAGGTGGAATGATGTTAAACCCCATAAAAATCGAGGGTTGAGTTGTGATTGAGGTAATTGTAAGTTTAGAATCAAACCTAGTGGTTGAGTTGACTTCTTAGGCATTTGATATTGCCTAAAGTTGTTTGAGGTATTAGAATGTGTAGCATACTGTGGGGTAATTATGTAGTAAGTCGACCCTAGAGGGTCCGATTTGATGATATTAATGGTGAAGGATAGGCTTGAATTTGATCTGAGCTGAGATAATGCTTTGATCAAAATGTGAATTGGTTGCACTATAGTTCTATTCCATAATGTAAGGTTGAACCTTGTCAACCTTATAGATATTATTAGACCTTTAGTAACATTAATGTTTTGAGGATAATACCAGAATACCATGAAGGTTAGAATAGGCGCTACTGATCATGAATCTTAGCAAATCTATTGGGTATAATTGAGAAAAACGATTTCCAACGTATGTGATGTTAAGGCTCTAGATTTCATGATGGACCAAAAAGTTGGGTTAGGGACCTTAGGCTATAAAATCTTACATGTCAGATATTGTAGTGGACCTGCGTGTCCAAAGGCCCTAAGACCTTGTGGACTAGTTTGTCCTTAGGTGGCGAATTTATTTAGAATCGTGTTATAATAGTGATAATCCATGAAGTTGAGGAAGGTGATTTCTCAGTTCAGCTAATGCTAGGGTTTTAGGCGTGGAATTATGATCTAAGAATCAGACACAATCGTTAAACTAATTTCTTAGGAATTTGAATTGACCTGATAGTCTGAGGTACTAAAATATGGTACTAAAATGAATCAAAATGTGTATGAGTTTTCTTAAGGTTGCTAGTTGCTAATCTAGCATAGGGAAAGATCTTGATAGCAAAATATTCCCTTATTGAATAAGAATATTTCTTAATAGAACAAAAGTAGCCATGAGATAGAGTCTCAAGGTTGAGACAGAGAATAAAATGTATGAGTAGGTTTTGGTTTCCCTGTATAATGAGGGAGAGTATCCTAATGAAAGAAATAATTGATTTACCTATTATTCTACCAACTTGAGGCATTACTAGGAGTCGATTGGTGGATAGCAGATAGTTTGTTGAAAGGTATGGATAAAGGATAGTAGGAAATTGTGTTTTGACAGCCTAAGAGGTTGAAAAATTCTGTGGAATTTGTTTTGGAGGATATAAATAGGCTACCGTAGAAAGAGTAGTAGAATTGGAAAGTATGCGTAGATTTCCATACGAATAGAATGTGCCTACACCCACGGGTGTTAGGGTTGTCACAGTCGATGTATGTATGAATGGTGTAATAAATGCTAAGGGACATGAATCACTAGTGGACTTGATTGTCTACTATTGCATGGCTATATAGCTTAGCAGTAATCCTCAAAATCTGGTTCGTGGATGACCTATTAGTAAACTCAAGGAGTAAAATGACATGTGAGTAACAATTGCAAATATAATTGAACATGGTAAGGGAAAAACAACCCTATGTCAAGTCGAGTAAATGTGAGTTATGGCTTTCAGAGGTGACATTTCTAGGCCATGCAGTCTCATAGTAAGGAATCCTGATGGACCCTGGTAAAGTAGAAACAGTACTGAACTGAGAAAGTCAAAAACCATGGTTGTAATACGCAGTGTTCTGAGTCTTATGGATTATTATGACGTGTCTATACTGAATATCCTTAGAAAAACTCAACCTTATGCATGGGATAATGATTGTGAAAGGAGCTTCGAAGAGTTGATGATGAAAATTTATCAAAGTACCAACACTAAGAATCCCTGATGCGAGTAGGCATGGAATGAGATGTGAACTAATGCAAGCCAGGTGAGAGCGTATGCATTTCGTCAGCTGAAGCTTCAAGAATTGAACAATTCCATCCATAATCTTAAGTAGATGGTAATAATGTTTGTATTAAATCTGGAAATGTCACCTTTATGGCATAATTTTGGAGTTATACTGCGACCACAAAGATTGAAATGCATGTATGATAAAAAAGAGTGAAATATGATGCAATGTAAGTGGATAGAGTTATTAAAAGATTAAGACCTAGAATATAAATGTTATCCAAGGCAAGCTAATGTGATCACTGACATATTGAGACATAAAATAGTGCAGGTGGCAGATATGATGATTTATGACCAAAAAGTCAATCGAGGAATTTTAGGGATCTTAGTCTGCATAAGTAGATCTTGATTAGCGGTAATGATGTCAGTAAGACGTATGTAGAAGTGTTATCCCGGAGTTTATGGTTATGAATGTGTAGCAAAT
Organism: Inga leiocalycina; assembly: GCA_963242795.1. Lineage (NCBI taxonomy): Eukaryota > Viridiplantae > Streptophyta > Magnoliopsida > Fabales > Fabaceae > Inga > Inga leiocalycina. Next base: position 42,178,330 of record OY725328.1, on the reverse strand, counting down.
TTCAGGGATGAAATTTATTTAAGTAAGGGAGAACTGTAACACCCCAAATTTTATTTACCAAGATTATATTGTAATTATTATATATATTCAATAAAATGGTGAATATTTACGGTAAAAGGAATTAAATATTGGAAATTGAAAGGTGAACAATGTTTTCAGTGAAATCGCCTGTAAGGCAGTGAGATTGTCATGTGGTTTTGGAAGACCAAGTGATGAGCAAAAATTATGAAATTTTATAGGAAGAAAGTAGACATCCAAACTTTAATTTGATAGGTCATATGAATCATTTGAATCTATATGCAAAAAGATATGAATTTTTGAAGTTAGCCCAAAAAATCTAGAAAGTTTTGGATCAGCGCCCAAACAAATTAAATCTGGGAATGATGTGCTTCCAACTGGCTAAAGTCCATATCTTTCCTTGAAACTAAAATCAATAAGGGTTTTATAACCTTTGGAATCGCTCTGAAACGATGTTTACAAATGCAGTTATGATTTTTCAAAGGTTGGGCATGAAATTTGCCAGAATTAGAACTATTCTAAAAATTGGAAAATAAAATGTATTGGCAATTGTATAAATTATGGAATAAGGAAATAGGAGGGGAAAATAATTATTTGGCTCATAAGCATGCCAAGTGGCATCATCATAATCCAAACAATTAAATATGAATTTGTGAAAAGAGACCACATGTGGAAATTCAATAAAGTATTATATGTTGATCAATTCATTGAGATAATTGAAGAAGCCCAAATTGGAGTATGAAGGACCTTTTAGGACGTCATTCTTATGCCAACTAGAGGGAGGAAAAGTTAGTTCAAGTGTACTGGAGCTTATGACATAAATTTGAAAAAGATGAGATCAAGTACATATGAGATGTCATAATTCATTATGCTACCATTTATTAAATAGAGGTTATGAAGAATATTTTGTTAAAAGTTCTTCCTTCATCTTTTTCCTTCATTCTCACAGTTCTAACCCGAGAGAGAGAGAGAGAGAGAGAGAGGGAGAGAGAAAAGCTTAAGAAAGCTTAAGGTTTAGAGAGAAGGAGGAAGAAGAAAGCTAAGGTAAGCTTTGTTGTTACTTAAGATTGGCTTCTAAACTTGTGTAGCTTCCTCTTTAATCTCGTCTCCTCCATGAAACTTATTGTTTAGCAAGTTAATCTCAAGCTTAAGGAGAGACGAAGGAGATGCTGAGAGAGAGAGGGGGGGAAAAGAACTCAAGAGGTATTTTCAAAAATCTCAAATCCTTGATAGTATGTTGTTGTTGTTGTTGATGTTTGTAGTTGGATTTGGTGATTGTTGGTTAAGTTTGCAAATTTTGAAAGTGCTAACCCTAAGGGGTTATGCTGCCCAAATTTCTTCAAATAATGGTTTGTATGTGTTTAAATGATTTAATAAGGGATTAGGAGTTGAAAGGACTAAGCTTTAGGTGTTAAAATATAAAATTGCAAATTTTCCCTTTTCGTTGGCAAAGTTTCAGCCAGACTTATTCTAAGAGGAAGAAGTTGGATTTTCAATTATTTGATGGTTTCATTGAGTTTAGGAGGGAAAATTAGGCAGGGTTATAATTGATCACTCTTTCAAAAAAGCCCGAAAAAGCATAATTACGAAAATGCCCCTGAAACCCTTAAAGCTGGGTTGCCAAAGGCAATTTCATCTTTTGGTAGTGAATTTGGTAATTTTAAGTCCGAAAATAGATTCCTTGGGCGAAAATATGTCAGAATAGCCCTAGTCAAAATTTCAGAAAAAGTACAGCCAGGCGGGGGTCTTAGGGGCATTTCGATAAATTTTCACCATAGGCTAATACAACTAAACACTATGAAAGTGTCTAAAATGGTATATGGATAGGTTATAACCTAATTCTTGTCCATTTAATATTTTAGAACTGAGTTGGGAGCTAAAGGTTGGCACGCTTTTCGAGATACACCAAACAGGGTGAAGAGACTTGAGGTATGGATATTATCTTTCATACATCATGCCATAGTTTATATGATTGTGTGTTTGCCATTATTTGTGCTATATTAATCAACATGGCTTGCCTAAAAGAGATAGTTAGTGCTGAAGGCGTACTTACACTGGGAGTTGGGTAGGAATCCAACCAGTGTATGATTAGTAGGGCTGGGCCCTACTTATGTATACATGATGATGATGTGATAATGATATGACGATGATGTGTTATGATGATGTGTTACAATGATATGTTATATTATGCATTAATTGGTGCATATATAGCGTATATCTTATTTATCTTTCGTATTTTATATGAACGATAGCATGTTTCTATTGGGATTCCCTAGAATCTTACCCTAAACGCTAAACCCTTTTCTAAACAAAACATCTTAGTGGCTTCCAGATGCTCTAACGGAAAGGACGTGGATATGGTAAACTGACGGGCATGTTTCCTGAGATGAAGACCGTGGTTATATATAGTCTGTAATTGGAATATGTTTGGATAGTTCTGTACAAGGTTGTAAATATCTTTGAATTCTATATAGTTGATTCTGGTTTCTAAAAAAATATTTTTATCAGTATATTTGTGCTTTCCTGTATGTCTGTGGAACTTGGTCTCCATTACTCTATATATATCGAAATGAAAACAGGTGTTGACATCATCCCTCAATTGCCTTTTATTTTCTATAAGGCATTTTGTATTTCCTCATTTCTTGTAGTATTTTACTTGTAAATTATTTGGAGTGAAATTAGATTCTGGTATTCCTTTTTTTGTTGTCCTATTTATTATTTATTAGTTGTTATTAGATATAGTAGTTGTGATTTATTATATTATTAAATTACATCTAGAAACTTTATTTTTCAGTATTGTAATTTTTTAGTATATAATCAATTACGTTCTATATATTCTACTTCCGCAACAATTGTTATCGGAGTCAAGATTTTGTCCGAGTATGCTCTTTGGTTGTAGTATAATATAAACTTCCAGATCAGAAAATAATTAATTTGAGCTTTTGCATTGGCAGCTATTAAATAATATTTAGAGCAAAAATGAATGACAAAAAGAATGATTCTTTTCAGAAAATTTGTGAGGATGATGCCATTTTTAGACACTTCACCATTAGAAATACGCCACAATAGAATGAAGTGGCAGAATGTATGAACCGGGCTTTGTTGGTGAAGGTTCGGTGTATGTTGTCTAATGCTAACTTGGGCAAAGAATTTTGGGTTGAGGCAATAATATATACGGTCACCTCATTAATCATCTATCGTTTGCTGCTATTGGTAGTAAGACATAGTTGGAACAATGGCAAGGAAAATTTGCTATAGATTATGATTCTTTGCTCGTTTTTGGCTCAACTGAATACTATCATGTAAAAGCGTCAAAATTGGATCCAAGAGCAAACAGAGCTATCTTTTTGGGGATCACTTTTGGAGTCAAAGGTTATCATTTATGGTGTCCAAAGATAAAGAAGATTATATTTAGCAGGGATGTTACTTTTGATGAATCTACCATGATAAGAAAGGTGGCAGTTGAAGATACCAAACAAATTGATGGCGTTTTAAAATAGGTGGAGTCTAAAAGAAAGATGATTTTCCCAATATGAGGAACAAACAGGGAAACAAAAGAAAACTTTCCTGTGGAAGAAGAAGAGCCAGTTAAGAGGGAGGTTTCAACTCATGAACCTCAACAGCAACATGAATCAATATCAACCAACAAGCTAAAACGAACAATAAGAAAGCCTACTCATTTCATGGATATGATGCCTTGTACAACTTTAATTGTAGCTGATGATATTCCTTCAACTTATAAAAGGGATGTTCAGAGCTCAGAAAAGGATAAGTAGAGGAATGCCATGAATGAAGAAATGCAGTCCCTTCATTAAAGTGATGCATGGAAATTGACCAACCTCCTGAATGGTAAGAAAGTGATTGGTTGCAAATGAGTGTATGCGAGGAAAGAAGGATTTTCTAACTAAGGTGATGTATACTACAAAGCAAGATTGGTAGTTAAAAGCTATACTCAGAAGGAGGGAACTGATTACAATGAGGTATTTTCTCTAGTTTTGAAACACTCCTCTATTCAAATTTTGTTGGCTTTGGTAGCACAGTTAGATTTGGAATTGGTCCAAAGGATGTTAAAACTGCATTTTTAAATAGAGACTTAGAAGAGAAAATCTACATGACTCAGCCAGAAGGATTCAAAGTGGTTGGTTAGGAGAAATTAAGAATGTGGGAATTTTGCCAAGGTGGAGATTTGTTGATTGTGGCAAAGTCCCACATCGAACATTTTGTGAGGGAAAGGGGGGACCTTGTAATATAAAAGTGAAGTCTCCCCTCCTACTTTTCTTCATCCCTCAATTGCCTTTTATCTTCTATAAGATATTTTGTATTTTCTCCTCTCTTATAATATTTCATTTGTAAATTATTTGAAGTGAAATTAAATTTTGGTATTTCTTTTATTGTTGTCCTATTTATTATTTATTAGCTATTATTAGATATAGTAGTTATGATTTATTATATTATTAAATTACATCTAGAAACTTTGTTTTCTAGTATTGTGATTTTTTAGCATAATCAATTATGCTCTATATATCCTACTTTTGCAACAAAGAGATTGGTCATCGTTCTGCTTTAAGCTTTTTGGACTCGTGAAGATGAAAGGAACTAATCCTTCCGGTTATATTTATAAGAGTCCGATAATCAAATTACGCGGTTTAAGAAAACAATTAAAATTAGTTAAAAATAATAAGTATGCCTAAAATAAGTTTTTCCAAGTATACCCTTATTTATGAAAGATAAGTAAGGGAGAGAAATAGAATAAACATAAGTATTATCAACATTTTAATTAATGCTAATATATAATTAATGAGGACCAAAAATGGGTTAAAAAAACTAAATGTTCGAATAACTCTTACTGGGGTCTTACAAAAAGGAATAAAGCAATTCAAATTTTTGACTCTTATAAAATAGATAAGAGGGAGGATTGCTTATATGTTTGTTTCAGAACAAATATGCTCACAACACACATAGGAAGTAACATTTTTTAAATAAAAAATAGGGAGATTTTTTTGAACGGGGAGTGATTTAAAATCACTTCCAATAAACAAAGACGAAGTATTTGTTATCGTTATATAAAACGGTTACAATATATATTGCATATCTATAAAAATAGAAACAATTTATAATATTTTTTAAAGAACACAATAAGAAAAGAGAAACAGTTAAATTTATTTCTCTTCTCTTGTGCGTGTATTTTTTTTTCCCCCATTTATTTATGATGAATTTTTCTAGTTTGAATTGTAGGGGGCACGTGCCGATGGGCGTCTTTTCCCAATATAGTTAAGGATATTGTTCGTAAAAACAACATTGGTATATTTTGTTTGTTTGAACCCAGAATTAGTGGGAATAGAGCTGAGCGTGTTGTAAGGAAGCTTGGCTTTAACAATTGGATCAGAGTTGAAGCGATGGGATTCTCCAGAGGGATTTGGGTTCTATGGAATGAATGGGATTTTGAGGTGGAATTAATTACATCTAGTGAGCAATTCATCCATTGTGGTAGTCTGTGTTGTGGTTCAAACAATTATTTCCCCATTACTTTTTTTTATGGAGAAACTAATTATGTGAAAAGACGCAAACTATGGCAATCAATTAGAGCAGTTGCGGACTTGACAGAAGACGTGTGGATAATGTTGAAGGGATTTTAACGCTTATCGTTTCAGAAATAATAAATCAAATGGAGCTGAGCCTCATTCGTTATCCATGGAAGATTTCAATGAATGTATAAGTGATACCGGTTTAATGCAAATCGATGATCCCAAGTCAAAATTCACATGGGAAGGCCATGGTGTTAAAGAGAAATTGGATTGGGTTTTTTTGTAATTTTGAATAGGAGGTATCCTTCCCCCAAATTACTACTTCACATGATTTAAAATATAAATCAGATCATGTAGTAGTAGTAGTAGTTTCAGTTAATTCTAATAGATCAAGACAAAGTCTGAAGCGTTTCAATTACCCAGCGGCCTGGAATATGGAAGAATGTTTTGATTTGATTGTGCAACAGGCCTGGGAAAATAGAGATTGGGTTCAAGGGGTATTCAATTTAAAACTTCGGTTACCAGATGGAATGATGATATAATTGGAAATATCCCGAAAAGAAAGATGCAATTTTGAGGAGGCAAAAAGGAATCAAAAAATGTAAGAGAAATCAACTGGTAAATGGGCTTGCTTGGTTATGTAAGAAGAAATGTTATGGTTTCAGAAATTTAGATGTAGCTGGCTGAAGTGGGGTGATAGGAATAGTAGATTTTTCTAGGCTTCAACAGTGGTTAAACGGAAGAAACTAAAGGTGTTAGCTCTTCAGAATGATGAGGGACAATGGGTTAGTGATCCTGATGAACTTGGATTAATGGCGACTAATTTTTATAGAAATATGTATACAAGTGATCCTATGGTCGTCTAGTCACAGGTTTCGCAACATGCTTTCCCACCGTTGCCGAGACTTGAACGTGATTTGTTGCACAGAGAGGTTTATGATATAGAAATTAAGAATGCGGCTTTTTCCATGGGGGCATTCTAAGGCGCTGGGACCATATGGATTACAAGGTCACTTCTTTCAAACACAGTGGAACCCTTGGGGTAGCAATTTGCAGGTTGGTCAAGGAGGCATTTAAGAACCCAAATTCAATTGGAGAGGTCGACTAGACAAATATTGTTCTCATCCCACAGGTTGATAATCTTGGTTCACTTAAGGATATGAGGCCTATTTCTATATGCAATGTAAGTTTCAAAATAATTACAAAATTGTTCGCCTCAAGATTCAGAAGAATCATGAGCTTACTGGTAGGTCCTAAATAGTGTAGTTTTATAGCTTCAAGATCTAGTTCTATATGCAATGTAAGTTTCAAAATTATTATCATACTTTGATAATTAATTAATTCATGCTGCGGATTATACAGTTAACCATTGCAAATATATTAATTTACATAACGGACTATTGCGTGAATAATTCTTCTCTTCTTCATTGCAACCTCTTTCCTGAAACAGCGTCCTCACTCCTCTTCTGTGCTCAGCTGCCTATATGGTTGGTAGGGGAGGGTGAAATTCAGGAGAATCTCAGTAGAAAGCATTACAGATAATACATGTAAGATGAATGCTAGTGCATGATATGTTTGCCTTACATAGGCTCATGTTTACATAATGATGTTCTGCATGCTCAATGCTTCATGCAACATACATATGGCCATAGCAAAAACATAAACAACACTTTGTTCATTCATACATGCTTCACATAATTAAGTAAACAATATAGCAAATCAATACATAGCATAAACATCATATACATGCAAGTAAGTAAGTTCACTACTTTTTGGACAAAGTCCTTCTTGTCCCCTTTTCTTCCAACCATTATAGCTTCATGGAAATTCTTCCATTCTTCTTCTTTCTTGGCTTCTCATGGACCTAAATAAATACCACATTATTAGTACCATAACAAATGAATGTCCAATGTCCATAGGCCTTTAGGACATGTTTCTTATATTTGGGCCTATACTTGTCCCAATTTTAATGACTTACAACTCTTTGGTTGGTTAACTTTAAAGTTAACACATTAGGCCTAATGGGTATTTAACGGGCACACACTAACTCCAAGTGCTTAACTTAACCTTTGAATGTTAATTTTATTACCAAATGCCAATACTTTTTCATTTTCGCACTATTCCAGAAAGTTGGCAGATTTTTAACTTAAATTTGAAGAATCATAATGAATTCTAGAAAAATCCAAATCAGGTGCTTTAAAGCCCTATATGACTCTCTTTACGTATAATTTAAGGAAAAATATCCCAGAGCATCAATTACCACCACACATTTCCCAGAAATTTGTTAAACCCATACTATCATAGAATTCATTCTAGAATCAAGGTCAAACTTTGAAAAAAATATAACTTTCAATGTATTAGTCCAAATATCTCATATTACCAATCAAATTAAAGCTCATGATGTCTACCTTTACTCCATAAAACCTCATAACATTTGGATTAAGTTTGACTAATCAAATACACTTTATAATCTCTCTGCCTCCAGAAAATGAATTCAAGCATATTTGAACACAATTTCCAAAATAATCATAAAATCATAAATACATGATTAAACCATGATTAAACTTTAAAAAAACCCTCTAGACAAAAATGAACAGTGCCATAGCCCTCAGGAAAGCTCATCCAAACAACAAACTAATCGGTTCAAAATGAAGCCTACGCTTACCTCTATGCGTTTCTGCAACCAGTTTGGAAATCCGGCAATATATCGGCCAGCAAGACGGCACCAAACACCTACAAATGAAAATACAAAACTGTAGAAATTAAGCTTAGGATGAGTAGAAGAAAGTTTGTGATGGATATTTCAAGAGAAAATGCCAATACGATAGTGTTTTGGCAGATTCAAGTTCTTAGAAATCACTATTCACCTTATGTCTCTCCCCTAACAATTTCTTGGCATTTTTTTCTTATTTTTGGGCATATATGGATGAAATTGTTGGGCCCTTAATGGTCTTGGAAAGTTTCCGTCACGTGTCACATTTCCATGGTGCCATTTGTTCGATGTTACAGTGATTTGGTGACATGTGTCACTTACTTTAATAAAGTTGGTCCCACCTCTTTTCTTAGGCTTCTAGCCTTCCAATATGTCAGGGAAAGTAGGGGTCTGATGATTTTCCCTGGCTCCCAGGCTCGGTGTTCGAGAAACCCAATTTGGTGTCCAAACAGGAGACTGATGCATTCCTAGACTCAGGCACTAGGTGGCGCACTCCAGAGATGCCAACACAAAAGGCACAAAGTGGGCGTAATGATGAGGGACGCTTGTCACCTCCTCATTTAGCTAACACAAAAGTAGCCTTGTACTTTGTAATGATTATGGGACACTTGTCATTTTCTTACATAGCTAACACAAAAGGTGTGTCACCATGAGCCATCATTATTCACTTTATTAAAGTTACTTTAATAAAGTTGTTTTATCAGTACATACTGAAGATTCTACTCGGGACTATGGCATGCATATCGAGGAACAAAAGATGAACCAGGTTAGAGTATGTGTGTGTGGGCCCCACATGGCGCCATATACCGGTGTCTACTTCAAAAACGTAGGGTACACATGTCTACCTTGAAAATGCCATGTGCACATCTACACCGGCGTATTTCACCCAATTAATCCATCCCTTACCTCATGACATATTTAGGTGGCTCTTTCTACCAACCCAATAGTATCGTATATGTGTCCTATGCATATCTGCACCGACCCTTTAATCCTACTGCCTGCGCATACTGGGCCCTCTGCCTGGTAGGGCCAGTTCACATAGTCCTTGAGAGTCTTTCTATCTCTCATAATTCTTTGGACTCTTCCCGAATTGGGCTTAGTTGTCTACCTGATATAGGTTTATCCTCGAAGTCCCAGGCCCAAAATTTGGGATACTACATCATGCATCAAGCACAAATTTACCAGCATATAACGCCTATAGATAGGAGAGGGGAAATAAAATCAAAGCACTTAGATTTTGCAAAATTAATATATAGTGTATTTCCAAAATTATAAGGCTGATGAAATTATACCTTAGAGATTCAAGACATATAACTAAAAATCCGACCAGCCAAGGACTTCCCAAGAGAAGCACCTAGCTCATGAAAACCAGAACTCTTGTCTTCATCTTCATCATCATTTATTTGGATAGCCCTGATGCCTTCATGAGTCTTCCTTGATGACTCTTGAGCTGGCAGAAAAAGCTACACATAAATTTTAATTAATATGAAGAGGCTTCTTAAGTTGTGGAACAGTAATATAATAAACACAATTCAAGAAGCTGAATTTATATTTGGGATTTAGCGCTAACCTATCACCTATACAAACTTCATTACCACAATATTGTTCTCACTTAGGTACTGCAACAAGGGACACGTTAGCGAATTCAATAATATAGAATTATGAATTAGGTCAGCAATATAGGTTCTTCAACAGAATCAACAAAAGAAACTATCGAAAAAGAAAGAGCTTGAGTAGTAAACACTTGTGTATAATTTTCTGTCTTTGTATAGCTAAATCAAAGCTTTACAAATGAATAAAATCCGATCAAAAAGGAAGCAAAAGTACATACAAATTGATATATGGACCCGCCGATGCACTAGTATTTAGGGGGTCCTGGGTTCAACTGCTCAGTCCAGCAAAGATTTCGTTTGTTTGTCCAATATATATACCACTACAATAAACAGTGGATTCACGACAGAATTGGATGATTCCGTCTCTAAATAGGCTATCACTACTTAACTGTTTTTTTAGTGTAGGGAAAAAAAACTAAAAATACCTTCTCATAAAGTTTTTAGTAGACGAATGGTAATAAAAATCGATTCTTAAAATTCAGAACTACATAAGACTCAGGTATATTCTCAGTAATTCTGTATGATTTGGCCAAGCAGATGCTAAACCAATGTATAAAGGATCTATTTATATGAAACCCTCTACCATCTAACAGAAAAATTGACAAAATGATAAAGCTGGAAAGGTTTGTTACTTGCAACTTTCAAATCTCCAATCTCAAGCCTAAAACCCTGAATTCTTACCCATAAAAATGAACAACGAAATTATGAATGCGAGATTTGAAATATTTTACAAGGGAGAGATATGATGGTGAATTCTAAACACCTTAATGTAGTATTCCATTTATCTGATTTATTCACACCATAATCATCCTGTTCTCTTGAGATTTTTCGTTGTCATCTTCTTTATCTAAAGTTTCCACAGACAACATGCCTAGATTGCCAGTAAATCTTATGCATTGAATAAATTTGATGGCCGCTTTTGAAAGCTAATGTGGCATATATACAAGGCGAAAAGACCTAAGCTTTGAAAATTGTGGTTTATAAATATTTTGATTATTTTAATCTACGTGTGCACATGTGTTTCATGAGTGTTGATTCAATCCACTCAGGGGACTTACATGTCATATTTTTCCTTTCAGTTATTTGAGAGTTATCCAATTTGAGTTAAGAGGTTGCGAATACATGTCATAGAAAAAGTATTTAATTTTATTCCTAGTCTAATTGATTTGATGATTTTATGAATCTATTTGACATCATAATTCTATACATAAACATAATTTTGAATTTTCTCAAGCCGTACGAGGAGAAAACCTCTTATATTTTTCTAGGGGGGTGTATTGTTTATCTATATCTATCCCAATGAGGAGAAAATCTAAACCGTTTATTTGTTGATCCAATGATATACATGAGATTAGGAGGCACAAAATAAGAAAGAAGATGATGAGAGGATCCAAATCCACTTGGTTTCTAATATGTTCATGCATGTTGTTGGAATATTGTCTAATTTATATGTTAGCTAGTTAAAAAATATATGTTAGCCCGTGACGAATATTGAAGAATTAATATGTGGAAAATTATAATTAATTAATTATTTTATTTTTGAAACATAATTAATTAAAGGGTGACAATAAAATTTATTGAACTTAATTACTAGAGAAAAATATTACAAAAGCAACTGTCTTAGTATAAGAAATATTAGTGAAAACAATAACTTTCATGGTGGTGAAATTCTTATAAAATGGAAGCTTATAGGGTAACAAATGAAAATTTTTATATGTAGATGTAATGGATCTCCATTTTTAGAGCAGCAAAAACAACAAGTCTTACCTGACTAGGTGCGGTCGGCTAGATAGATTGACATTCATTCTAATTTGGTTCATTTGTAATTATTTAAGCTAATTTTCTATGTTTCTTGTTTATGTTGTCATAGCTTGTGAATATTTTATTTTAGTTTATGGAATCGTCTTGCGTTATTTGTTATCCTAGCTTATTTAATGTTAAATTACATATGAAGGTATATATGAAGCCATCAATAGCAATATTTGATTGTGTTTTAACTTTTAACATACTTATTAAAAGTATGTAATAGTAAACAAATCCCAAGCTTTACCATTATCATCACCTTTACCTTTAAAATATACTTTTATACCTTGCTTGTACAAGAATGTTTTGGTCCATAACAATAGTCAATTGGAAAGCAATAAATGCTTTTTTTATCAATATAGCCCATATAATTAATATTTAAATGTGACTCCTTATATTTCTCCCATCCCCCTTCAAAATTCTCATTTAATATGGGTGAAGTTAAAAAAATCACTACTAGTGGTATTTTTGTAAATATAGCAAAATGTTTTAGACCACTTTATTTAGACCTTTCATTGCAGGGAGGCTTTAAAAAATGTGACCAGTGGTACTTTTGTAAATATATCAAAATTTTAGACTGGTTCCTCTTATGGTCGGTCTAAAATATACTTTCTAAATCTATTACTTTTACAACTGGTCTCAAAAGTAACAAAAATAATTTAAAAATAACGTTTAAAATGATTTTTAGACCAGTCACAAAAGATGAGCTCTCAAAGATTTATTTTAGATTGGATGTTTTTCACATCAGCTCTAAAAAACTTAATATCTTTTATTTTATATAAAAATAATTTGCTGCTAACCCTAAAATCCCTATAATCTTCACTCTTGCAGCCTCTTAACTCTTGCACTTAGTGTGACACCATCGACTCGCTCTCTTCTAAACTCCTCTTCTCCCTCACCGATACTAGAATCAAAGACTCATACTATGTAACCATTGCCGATTTCACTCTCACATAATCCCTTTGAGATAATCTAACAGAGCAATCCTACCGATTCCAATGCTCTTCATTCCCATAAACTTCAACAAAGATAAGGCAACTTTCTATTTATTTTTTTTTTCCTTTTTCAATTTGCTTTTGGTGTTTGGTTATATCTACCTCTACTTGTGCCTTATCCTAGGTCACATTATACATCCATACGAGAGAAAAGAAGAGAGAGAGAGAGAGAGCAAAACACATAGCCTCACAAGGTAGTCTCAGTAAATTGGCGTTTACGCATCGTTAATTGTTGGATTGGGCTGAAATTTGGTCAATTGGTTCAATGCATGCAGCTCATCATTTCAATAATCAGATTATCATTTAGCGGCCTGGTGTGATGGAAATCGTGTTCATGGTGAGGGACATTGTTATAGTATTTTCGGCTTCTTTGTTCCGCTATTGTAAGCTTGTAGCTTTGGTTGTTTGACTGGATGGTTGCATGTGTTTGTGCATGTGGTTGGGACTCTCTTATACCTAGTTTTGATCATAGTGGATCATATTTTCATTGGTCTGGATGACCCATGATTTCTACCCTTGAATTGAGGAGTTTTCCACATTAATAATTTTGGTATCTCTTGTGCCATTTATTTTCTATCATATATTTGTATATTTGTTTCTTCATAGACTCTTGCAAGTGAAAGGAAGGCTTAATATCCGCTGCACCCTTCCTAAAAGTTTTGTGGGAAACCAAACTAGGATACAAATAAAGGTCATGATAAACTAGTAGAAAGCTTTAGAGTGGGAGGGGCTGTTCTACCAAAATTCTTGCTGGATAATGTGGGGTTTGAAATCATGGAAGTGCTGAGCTGTGGTGGAAAGAAAGTGGGCATCAATAATTTACCTCAGGTAATGAATAGATGTTTTAGAAACATCAAATATAGAAAATATTAATCATTCACCAAAAATATAATTCAATGAATAAAGAAGATAATAGCATTGGTAATATGTAGTCATCTACGTATGTAATGATCAATTACTTATAGGAAAATCCCATGTAAAGATGGTTGAATTACCCAAATTCTAATTTAGGTCATCGAATTTAACAAATTATATATTAGTTTATACGTTATAATTAGGGATTTAAAATTTGGATTAAATTATATACCTCCATTTCCCTTAGTTATTAAATAGTAAAATCGAAAACATAACCCTGTTATTTGCTCTATCAATTAATTCTTTAGGAAGTACTGTACAACGGAGCACTGTTCGTTCTTCTACTTCTTTCAAAACATTAATTATACAGCAATGATGCATGAAATATATACCATCAAACTATGAAAGCTCTTTTAGGGGCTTGTTGATGTTATTTAAACAAAAAAATTATGCACAATATTTTCTTATATAATATTTGGTTTTATATAATAATGTATTAGAATAAATTGAAATCTATTGTGACGGTAGGTCTACATATCCACATGGAGATCTATTATCTTCTTTCGATATTTATATTTTTATTTAAAATTTTGTAACCAGATTTTAAGTTTTGAATAATGTATATATATCCTGGATTTGTTATCCATGATTACTTTTTTTATTAAAAAGGAAAATCCCATATAAATATATTTGTGAAACATTATAGTACATATGAATTCACTTCTTTCAATTATATATACTCCTACTTTTCTATAAAATTGAATATTGTATTAAAAATGAATATTGGGCATAATTAATGTTTGGAAATAAGTCAGAGCACAGAGTCGTAAAGTACTTCCGGAAAGAATTAATTGATTGAGCAAATAATAGGGTTATGTTTTCAATTTTTCTGTTTTAATAACTAAAAGATATGAAGATAGTTTGACCCAAATTTTAAGTCCCTAATGATGAAGCTTAACCTTATATATAATTTGTTATATTCAGTGGCTCAAATTGGAATTTGGGTAATTCAGTCGTCTATATATAAGATTTTCCCTTTCTTCTAGATTATTAACATATATGTTTTCCTTTATAGCTTGTTGAAATTATTTACTTGGAACTTTTCAAAAGAATTGGGGAAGTCTTGATGTTTGTTGCCCCTTTTGTAGTTATTGTAATGCCCCAAAATGTGATTAAGGGCTAATGACTTTAAAAGTGAATGTAATTATTGATAAACAAACACTTTTGGAGAATGTGATTTGAATTGTGATCCGAATGCGTAATAATTAGTGCCTAAACCCTATATTTAAGTTCAATTGTGGATTAATATCTAAATTAAATTAAAATTAGAGGGAGGGCGCATGGTAAGGTGCAATGGAATGACAAAATGTGTTTGGTGGTGATTCAGCAGGAATTCCCATAGTCAGGGGTGAAGTAGGAAAAAGAAAAGTTACCGATCAATTAGTCAGCAACCGAAAATGGAACTTATTAGTAACATAAAGATGAAGAAATGTGACAATTGTCTAAGTGTTGTAGAGGGAATTATCCCATGTTTGCATGTGCATGGAAAGAGTTGAGAGGATGCTCAAGATCTTGACACTTGGTAACATTTGAGCCATAGGATCATGGTCAAAGTGTCAACACTAATTCTCTTCCCTCTTCCCTCATTAATTTTGTCCAAAATGAAGTATGAGAGACCAAAAATCTGCATCATCATCTTCAGCCATCTTTCTCTCTCTAAGACTCCATTTTTGCCAAGTGAAGGAAGGAAAGAGAAAAGAAAATGTGAGTTTTTTACCCCAGAGATGGCCTTGTATGCTCAAATGCTCTTCTTTGATGTTGTTTATGTTGATAAGAGCTTCATCTCTATGATTTTATATTTTTGAAAGAAGGTGTTTGAGAGCGTGAGAAAATTTGAAAGTGGTGGAATCAAGAAACTAGCTTGAGGAAGTGAAAGTGGTGAGAAATAGCTTCCTTTTGATATATATATTGTGACCATTGGTGGAACTTTGGAATTTCTGGATTTTAGCCCTAATTTTCATGTTATTAGGGTCTTGAGTATTGCATGGTGTTTTAGTAGTGGAATTGATATTTTGTTATATGTCTTGGGCAATGAAATTGGTTGGGATTGGTTTGAAACTTTGAATGGAAAGGAATTGCAATGTGAGTTTTGTGTTGTGATATTATGTGACATGTTGTGGTCATCGGGGAAACATGTCAATGTGATGTGAATTAGGTTGATTTGGTGTTTCCAATGGATTCCTTGTGAAAATTTATGTGGGGAGAGTGTTTGTTGTGAAATTGGAACCATTGGGAATAATTGTGTAACGCTTGGAATTCTGTCCATTGAAACTCTATGCTAGGCAGTTTGTTTGTGTGGACGTTTTGAATGAGTAAATGGTGTCCAAAAATTCTAAAAATTTTCAGTCTTAGAGTTCACATGCCAAGATTTAAAATGGACATATAATTCATGTCATTTTGATTTGTGAGCTGCATGGGAGTTATGATTTTCCAAAGTTTGGGATTGAAACTGGAATATGTTTTGGATCAGTGTGGACTTTTGTGTAATTCTGTATTTTTGTGATGATGGCTGCTTATAGTTCATATTTTTCCTATGTAGATGACGTAAATATATTTCAATGGGCTTTAGGATCACATCATTTCAATTTTTCTAGAATTAGTTATGATTTTTTGAAGTTCAGCCAAGAAACAGAATTTTCTTAGCCACAGCCAAAATTTCCTGGCCACAGCTCAAAAGTTTCTAACCTATTTTTGGCCGCAGCCCAAAAGTTCCTGACTTGCTTTTGGCGCAGCCAACTCCCAAAAATCAACATTCTAGAACTTTTGAAAGTGGTTTTGATATGGTTCCTCCCAAACCCTTGAGGCATGTGTTTAGGCTTCTAATAGCCACCAAAAGGTCTCAAATGATAACCAAATTTAGGTATTATGGAATTAAGAACTTGGAATAGGGATTAATACATCGTCCTTAATTTTGGTTTATAGGATTTGATATTTGCCCTACTGGAGAGCAGCTTGTGACAGAGCACGCTCGGAAAGAATAAGGTAGTAACTCTTTCTCTTATATTGTATGTAATGCATTGTATGTTTGTAATGTCATTGAATTGCGTATGTTCCTGAAAGTTGCATCGCCATGCCAATAGTCCTTCGGTAGCTAACAATGGTTTGGGTGAGCATTGTGTGCATCCGCGACAGTGAAAGAGGATGAGGGTGGGGTGTGACAATGGATTCGTTGTGTATGTGGAAGCCAAAAGGCTATTTGTGGGCTGTAAGGCTATATGAATTATAGCATGCGTATGTTAGCGTGAGTCGTCTAGGGAGTGACGTTGGTCATCTCTACCTCGGCCTTTGATATACCGTTCTAAATGTGAATGCCGTGAAGGCAATATGTATATGTGACAGCTTGTATATGTTGTATTCGTGCTATGCTGCTTGATGAGTTACCTGCATGCTATGTGATTATATGTGGTATGAGTGATTTGTTACTACTAGGATTCTTTTGAATAGCATTCTTTCCATTGACTAACTTTCGGTCAAGGCAAGTGGCTCAAAAGGGAAGGAGACAACCAAGGGCGGCTAGGACTTTCTTAAGGATGTGATCTTGGTTGTTGGTTATCAATTTTGGTTGGGATTATTGTATATTGTTGGGATGTAAATTTTAGAATGATATCGTGTAATCCCCTAAAAGAGAATCTATAAACCCTTAATATATCTATGAAACCCGAGGGTTGCCGGGATTTTCATTGTACACTCTAATATGAATGAATGTGAATTAACTGCACAGGGTAGTTATATTCGAAATGAATAGGAGACTAGGTTAAACCGATTTCAAAAGAAATTTATGAAAACCTAATCTTAAGGATGGGATTAAAAACGAAATTTTATCATTCATTGGTGTCCAATTCATCTTAATTACGTATTTTCGAATCATAATTATTGTTTATAAGGCAGGGGGTTACAATTATGATGTTGTAAATTTATATATATGTTCTATCTTTATATTGATTGATATCTTTAGCCAAGAATGGTGGTCATTTGTGCTACTGATTTTTCTGTATGAGCTATAATTCATAACATAAAACTTTAGTTTTATTTGTATGGTAAGCTTTAGAACATGAGGCTAAATTATTTGTAAATTTCTTTTGCAACCAGCTTTCTTTAAAAAATGCCACTTCAAAAACATCAATTCTATGACTATTCTAACTTTGTAATTCTCCTTTTACAATCTCAAAACCCTCGCTATACTCTATACTATCCCTTATGAAATTGGGGTTGCAACAAACTCATCTGCAAGTCTTTATATATTTTATATATATATATATATATATATATAAACTAATATTATGTATCTTATAAACCCTTAATATATATATATATATAAACTAATATTATGTATATAAAAGGGAATCTATAAACCCTTAATATATCTATGAAACCCGAGGGTTGCCGGGATTTTCATTGTACACTCTAATATGAATGAATGTGAATTAACTGCACAGGGTAGTTATATTCGAAATGAATAGGAGACTAGGTTAAACCGATTTCAAAAGAAATTTATGAAAACCTAATCTTAAGGATGGGATTAAAAACGAAATTTTATCATTCATTGGTGTCCAATTCATCTTAATTACGTATTTTCGAATCATAATTATTGTTTATAAGGCAGGGGGTTACAATTATGATGTTGTAAATTTATATATATGTTCTATCTTTATATTGATTGATATCTTTAGCCAAGAATGGTGGTCATTTGTGCTACTGATTTTTCTGTATGAGCTATAATTCATAACATAAAACTTTAGTTTTATTTGTATGGTAAGCTTTAGAACATGAGGCTAAATTATTTGTAAATTTCTTTTGCAACCAGCTTTCTTTAAAAAATGCCACTTCAAAAACATCAATTCTATGACTATTCTAACTTTGTAATTCTCCTTTTACAATCTCAAAACCCTCGCTATACTCTATACTATCCCTTATGAAATTGGGGTTGCAACAAACTCATCTGCAAGTCTTTATATATTTTATATATATATATATATATATATATAAACTAATATTATGTATCTTATCCTCTTATATAAACAATAGTGACAACTCATAAGTCCAACCCTCAATTGTGCTTAAGTTATTCTCTATAATTAATTTGTTAATAGTTTCTTGTTTTGTCAATGTTTTTTATTAATAGAAACTACATGGGAGATGTAATTTTACGTGTTGGTAATGCAATATCTTAGCATGTATTCCTTTCATTGGTAAGCTCTTATGAGGTTAATTTGTTTTAGTGTATTAATTGGAATATTGATATGCCTCAAATTATGCCTTTTTTAAGGTTGGAAGATGAAAGTATATTGTCTTGTTCCTTGTCTCCTAAATCTGTATTGTGTGGCATGTAAAATGTGGAAATTGGAGTTCTTTACAATTTCCATTCCTTAAGTTTGCTTGGCCCTTATGAGCTAAAGTTTCTTGTTTTCTTTATGAGTATTCCCATAAGTATCAGCTTAATTGATTACTACTTAGTTTTATGAATATTCATTTCTTTTATAAGTTACTGGAAATGCAATGTCTTAGCATGAGTATAACTAATTTTATAATCGTTTTGTTTCCAAACAACTTATTATATATACCACTCTAGGTGTGAAGTATATGTGACCTAAAACCTTACAAGACCATATTATAAGATAATTTTTTTGGTAGGATATATTGTAAGATAATTTAATCATGTTGTTACCACCACTAAAGCTTGGTGGAATTGTATGGAAGATTTAAATCTTCTATGTTTGTTTTGTTATTGTGACGAAGATGTTGAGATATTTTTTATAAATCATTGTTAAGTTTTTGCTATGTCATATGTGATTTTTATAACTTATTTACAATCCTTGTAGCTTGTTTAAAATTTATGTGATGATGAAATATAAATAAAGCATTTTTTGGGACCTCCATTCCCAAAAAAAATGCCATATATATATATTAAAATACTACTTTTTAGATTAGTTGAAATTTACAGTTAGTCTAAAAAGTCGGCTTTTTTGACCTCTTTTAAAATAGAACAGATGTAGAAAGTGGAATTTTTAGATTGGTCATATGTATAACCAATCTAGCAAGTGTTGACTTTTTAAATCGGTCGATATAAAATCAAACCTAAATGCGGTTTACATGACAACTTTTAACTGGTCTAAAAATCCTTTTTCTAGTAGTAAATTTTTAATTTAAGGCAGATTTAATGAATTCACTGTTATTTCTTGACTCAGTGAATTAGTTGAAGTCACATATATTGTGGACTCGATGAGTAAATATCAACTCAACTAACTGATTAAATTGCAAATATATTCAAAACAAAATATTTTAGAGCCTAAAATATAGTTTTGGGGAAATGACACAAAACTCCCAAGAATGATAAAATATCACAATCAGGTCCTTTGAAATTGTGAAATTGCATTGAAATCCCAAGGGACTTGGGTTAGATTAAATGGAATTGTGAAGACACCCTTACCCTTGTTTATTTGAAATGAAATCTAAGGGGTAAGGGCTGAGGCGTTCGAATGCGATGGGAGTCTCTCACTCACCACTCTTGACTTCGTCATCTTCTTTGCTCATCATCAGCGTCGTTGTTGTCACTGGTCCTCATCGTTGTCAATGTGATTGCTGGTCCTCATCATGGCGCTCTAAGATTTAGGAAGAGTATTGTTACTTCACTAGGTCATACCTGACTTTAATTAATCGTATGTTTCTCAAAAAAAGATGAGTTTTGGAGCTGAGTTAGCGATGGTGATGGTGGGAGTGTGGGGTATGTTTGTAAGGCTTTTGTTACTCACATAGTTAAAATATCTTATCTCATTACCTCTTCTTTTCTTCGTTAAGTTCAATCTCCTTTCGTTAAAATCTCATATTGCTTTGGTCTTAAAGTTGAATTCTTTTGATATCCCCTTCTATTAAGTTAATATAAATATGCTTGACGGAAAGTTGGTGGGTCTGTGGGGTATGTTTGTGAGGCTTTTGTTACTCACATTGTTAAAATGTCTCATCTCATGACCTCTTCTTTTCTTCTCCAAGTTCAATCTCAGATGGTTAAAATCCCATATTGCTTTGGCCTTAAAAGTTGAATTCTTTTGATATCCTCTTCTATTGAGTTAATATAAATATGCTTGACGGAGTGTTGGCTGTTTGTCCTAGGTGCAGTTTTTTCTGGTGATCGTCTGAAAGACATGGACATGAATGATGAATCTGTAGATTTCTGTTTGTGTTTTTAATTTTCTGACTCATCAGCACATCATTCCAAAAGTATAACAAACGTTTAGTTTCCTATGTTTAACAATGAAATGATCTTTTCATTCTAGTCCTAACTTCGTTGCTCCATTAAATTCTTATAGGACCCTCAAAACAAGAAGATTATCATAAGAAACTAAAGAAGATATTTGCAAGGAAAGTCAAATTGGGTTTCTGGAGGTTGCTGGATTGAACAGCTCCCACTTAAATGAAAGCAAGTGAAAAAAAAAATAGCTCTGAAGCTTGCCAATTGTTGAAGAAAAGACTTTGTGAAAAAATCTCTATTTTGTTATATATTTTCATACTTTATTTAGGGATTTTTGTCATAATCATTGAACTTAAATTGCCTTCCTTGTGATTAATTGGGATCAAAGAGTAAATGCAATGAATTAGAATAAAAAAAGACAAAATTGTCATAATGATTGTAATTACTCTTGATCATCGATTCTTAAAAGAATTTGATGTTGGATTAATTATTTTAAATTGTCGGTACTTGAACAATTGGATTAAATCTGAAATAGACGTTTTGGACACAAATTGTAGAAATTATAGGTTAGCATCACAAACCTTTAAAATTGCAATTTGGTCCCTGGCTAAATCTACATCATTCTTGCTCAAGGACTTGGGTCAGAAATTACACAGCATTAGCCTCCATAAAAAATATTAGATTCAAACCAGAAAAAAAATAGAGGCCGCGACACTAGAACCCTTTCCTTGAGCTTCAGATTCGTCGGCGATGTCCGCCTCAATCTCCACCATCGCTGGCGACCACAACTCTTGAGCTTATGAAATTAGGGGAGGAGCAGCTGCAATAATTGGATAAAAAATTCTCAACTCCAGATGCTTTCCACCTTTGACCACGCCTTTATTCCTCACCATTTTCTCCTTCTTTACCGTCAATCACCTTTGCCACAGTCACTATTTCCCATACCACCACAGACTGTCACTTTCGAATAGGGGCAGACGCACACCACTATCTTCATATTCGTTGGCTATTCCTCATATTTGGTGCCTTACTTATTGTCTATGGCTTTCTGTGCTTCAAACAATCTGTGGTCTCTTTTAGCATTATAAGTGGCCGACTTCTCTTCTCCTAGAGCAATGGGTTGAATCTTGAAGCTTGGAGTTTCATGGGGGAGTGTTTAGCGGTTAATTTCTTGTTTCTTTGCTTTGTATTTATTAAATTCTAGGTTTAGAGTTTGATTTATATATTGCATTGAAATTGTGTGTTAGCGTTCCATACACTTGACGAGATTAATGTGTATTTTGGTTTTAATTTTGTGCATTTGACACTTTAAACTTAATTAGTAGCAATTTCTTGTATATTGACTTGGTTAATCTTATGTTTGGAGTTGTTATGATGAATATATTATGTTTGAAATTCAAGGGTTCTTGGTTATTAGTGTCTTGCATATTGCATATTGTTCATTTCATTGGCTAGAGTTTTGAATCCTCTTCCGGCATCGCATCTCGCACAGGCACACGACACAACTCTCCGCTCCCCGATTCTGTCCGTTGTCCACAGCCATCACTCGTCAGTCGACCTCTGTACTTCCCACGGCCGCCCTGTCTCTCCGTCAATCCCTCATCTCTCCTGTTCTAGTTCATTTTCTGTTTGTGGTTCATTCTTTGATTTTCTATTTCTGGTTCATTTTCTGATTCATCACTGTTCTAGATTTTATTTTCAAGCTTTTTCTTGTAATGGGAAAATAGCATAAAACTCAAATTATCCCATAGGAATACGCTAATACGGAGTATATAGGTTGGCTTATTGTTTGAGACCATAGCATTTACACTTCTTACAGTTGGTTTATTTACTGACAAATTAGTGCAAAAATCTATAATTAGCCCCAATCATCTCGTAGCAATATATTTAATGCTTCTTGCTGGACGATTTCTGACGTTGGCACATTGTGACATAGATGATTGGAAGGTAGTATTTGTGCCTTGGGTTGAAACATATTTCAGAACTATAATATTTATGGACTTCTACTGTCCTGTTTTGGTTCATGTTATGTTTCTGGTTCACTTTCTAATTTTCTGTTTTTGGTTCATTTTCTGTTTTTGGTTTGTGTTCTTATTTTCTGTTTCTGGTTCATTTTCTATTTCTGGTTTGTATTCTGATTTTCAGTTTCTGGTTTATTTTCTGTTTCTGTTTCTGGTTTAAATTCATATGCTTTTGTTCAACTGGTCCACTTGTGTCAACTTTAATCATGTTTTGGTAATCCGTATTTCTCCCTTTTTTTATATATATTCTCTCTCCTTTTCACACACACATCTTGTTCATATGCATTTTAAATAGTAAAGTCACAATTCTAACATTGATTTGGTCTGTCGAATTGCAAGTGTGGAAGAGGTTAAGTATTAATGTTTACATAAGCAATCTACTTTTTCTTTTCTGGAACCTTTATTCCTTTGAACAATGATCGAACCTTTATTCATGTTTACATAAGCAATCTACATCATTAATCCCATGTTTAGATAAGTATTCATGTTGCTTTGTGAGAAATTCGAAAAATGATGGATCTTATGTCATATACTTACTCATGATGGTGGCGGCGAAGCAAATGCAGTGGAGGTTAATCATGAAACAAGTTTTGAGGATCTCAAACTAAAATTTGCTGAACTATGGAATTTACAAATTAAGACCTTGTCTCTAAAGTATTTTCTTTCAGGGAATAGGAAAACTTTAATCAATGTATCAAACAAGTGTATGTTATTTCTTCTATAAAAGTATATGACTAACAAGTTATCTTGGTTCTAATGCGTTTTCCTCACTTATTCTCTTGTATTTTGAATCATTGATAGTAATTTATGTAAATTTTGGCCTGTTTTTTGCCTGTTTAAGGATGCTTATTAAGGAGGTCTGTTTTCGGCTTGTGGCCTGTTGGCTTGTTTTGCAGTGTGGCCCGTAGGCCTGTCGGTTTGCTTAAAAAATTTTAAAATTTCAAGCCTCCTTAACAGGCTTCAGGGCAGGCCAGGCCTAAGCCTAAAATTTGGCCTCTAACAGCCACAGGCCAGGCTCAGGGCAGTTTGTGTCTTAATAGGCCAGGCCTGTTAAGGCAAAAGCCTGGCCTGGCCTATTTCCACCCCTACATATGAGACTAGTTTGGTGAAGAAATTGTGAATTGGTGAATTGTTGCTTTGTGCCCTAATTTTTTGGTCTGAATATAGTAGGTAGAAGAGGATGATTTTGCCAATTTTGAGGTCTCTAATGGATTCCTTAGGCAAAATTGTGTAGGAATAGGTTGTTGGTATAATTTTGGAAAGAATGGATTTGAAATCCAAAAATTGGAATTGAATATAGTGATGCTAGATTTCGTTTTCTAGGAGGCAGCTTGGTTATAGTGACACTACTACAAATAATATAAGTTGTGGTGCTTAATTTAAAGAACATTATGACGCTTAATATGCGCTATAGCTTCCAACGTCATTAAAACAAGCTATGGAACTTCTTGAATATATAGAAGCGTCGTGGCTTAATTATTTAATTTTTTTTTTGATACAGCAATTATTTAATTTTTTTAATTATAAAGCTATGGCGCTTTCTGGGGGAAGCGCCATATAAAATTGGCACTTCTTATGGCGCTTTTCCAGGGATGTGCCATAGGAAGTCAATGACTTCCAATGACATTTCCCTGGAGAAGCGCCATAGGAAGTCTTTTTATTGAAAAAAAATCGTAATTATTTTATTTTCCTGATGTAAACCACCTTTTACAATCCAAAATTCACAGCAATTTATAATACAATCCACAACAAAATAGAATAACATAGCACGTATATTTTACAATATTGCATTTTCATGTATTAAGCATAAAAGAACTCCAACATTTAACTTGCTTAAACTTAAGCCATATATGTTACTTCTACAGAGGATTAAACTAGATATCATTATATTCGTAAGCTTAAATATTAAAAAACTTATAACATATAGGAAGTTCAAGAAGACAGAATTGAAACTTCAAATAAATACCTGAAAACAAAATTATAAGCACACATGTGAGATTCATGAGAGATTTTAACTAAAAAAATGAGGACCAAATGTTGGGGGAAAAAATACTTACACGCTAGGGAGCTTCTGGAGGTGGCCGAGACAATAAGGAAAAAACACATGAGTGAGGAGGCTTTGTATTGCAACTGAGGTTTGGGAAATGGAGGAGTTAGAGTGAACATGGGAAGATGAAAACAAACATGAAAATAGCGGGTGAAAATTATATAGCAACATGGTGGGAGAAGTTATGGCGCTTTCTGAAGTGAGTGCCATATTAAAGGCATATATTATATGCCTTTAATGGCACTCCCTTGAGAAAGCGCCAATAAAGGCACTAAGACTGCAAGTCTGTTTTTTTTTAATATAGAAGCTTTCGTCAATTAGCACTATGGTTTTTTTTTAAGTTTAAAATATATGATAAGCATGTTTGTTTGAGCTTATAAAAACTTATAAGTTGCTTTTTACGTAAATCGAGACACAACTCCTCTCACATACTTACTTCGTATACCGTAAATCACTATTAAAAAGCAACTTATAAGCAATCGAATCGCTCAACCAAACATACCCGATGAATCTTAACTTATAGTTTTATATATGCTTATAATTTTTTTCCAGGTATTTTCTTGAAGTTACAACTTTCTCTTAAATTTCCTATGCATTATAATTTTTTTAATTTTTAAGCTTATAAATATAATTTTATCAGTTGTTACTTGTTTAATTTGCTCAATATCTTTTATATTTAACTTATTACTTAAAATTATTTTTTTGAAAAAAAAATATTTTCTATATACCTTCTTGCTTGAGAAAACTTTGAAAAAGTCTTACAAAAAAACCTCTTACTGAAAAAAGCAACATTGAAAAAGGTATAGTAAGCCTTTAATGACACTTTCTCAAGGAAGTGTCATTAAAGGCATATATTAATAGCCTTTAATGGCACTTCCTTGAGAAAGTGTTATTAAAGTCTATTAAACCTTTAATGGCACTTTCTTGAGAAAATGTCATTAAAGGATTAATATACATTTTTCAACATTTTCTTAATGGCTATTAAGGGAGTGCCATTAAAGGCATATATTATATGCCTTTAATGGCGTCACTCCCTTGAGAAAGCGCCATTAAAAGTTCGTTACACATTTTTCAACGTTTTCTTAAGCAAATAGGCATATAGAAAATATTTTTTTAAAAAAATAATTTTAAGTAATAAGTTAAATATAAAAGACATTGAGCAAATTAAACAAGTAACAACTAATAAAATTATATTTGTAAGCTTAAAAATAAAAAAAAAACTTATAATGTATATGAATTTTAAGAGAGAGTTGTAACTTCAAGCTAATACTTGAAAAAAATATTATAAATGCATAGACAACTATAAGTTAAGATTCATGACAAACTTTAAACTTAAGAAAAAAAAAGAAAACCATAGTGCCAATTGACAAAATTAAAGCTTCTGTATTAAAAAAAAAAAAAGACTTATAGTCAGACTTATATTTCCCTTAAATAATAGTGCATTTATTATGAGGTGAGATTTTGAAATTTTGTAAGTATTAAATAACCCCTTGTATAGCGCTTGACCAGGAAAGCGCCATAGCTTCTTGATACCATGTATGGCGCTTTCTTCGGCAAGCGCCATACAAGGGGAGTAATTTTTTTTCAATAACCCCTTGTATAGTGCTTCCCCAGCCAAGTGCCATATAAGGTATTAGCCAGCTACGACGCTTTCCTAGTTAAAAGCCATAGCTGGCACATGGTTTTTTTTAAAAAAATAAAGGTCACCTCACTAGTACAAAATTCCCTTTTTAGACTGTCACATTTAGACCGGTTATGGCGGATAAGCTCTAAAAAATTTAATCAATGGTAGTTTTATAATTATAAAGAACTTATAAGACCGGTTCTCCAAAAAACCGGTCTTAAAAAAATTGTTTAGACCGGTTATAAATAAAACCGGTCTAAAAATATCAAAATATTTAAAAAATTAAAAGTTTGAACCTTTTAAAACCGTTTTTTATTAAAACCGGCCTTAAATGTAAACATTTAAGACGGTTTTAATAAAAAATGGTCTTAAATGTGAAAATTTTAAAAATTATTTTTTTCACCCTTTTAAGACCAGCTTTTTGTCAAAAACCGGTCTAAAAAGTGAGTGTTTTTTGCTTGTATTTTTACTCCCACGCTCTATAAACCCGTTCTTCTCTTTTTGCCATTTCTTTGTGAGCTCTATTCCTGCTTGTTCTAAACTTGTCTATCGCGCCCCGTTCCTCATTTGCTTAACTCTCCTCTGTCATTACCACTGCCGTTGTTGTGTTCGTCGTCGTTGTTCTTCGATCATTGTCACTCTCTTCCGCCGCCACCTCTATTCTCTATAGTGACCATTCTCCTCTGTTGTGACTTCCCTTTGTCAGTGATGTGAATTTGAGGACTTCATTTTAAGCTCAGTTGACGCCACCGTGACTTTTGGTAGAAGCTCACTCCTTGGTCTTCAATCAGGTTAGTGTTCGATCTATTATTTAGTTGTTGTTCAATAATTAATAATGTCCTATGAAAATGGTTCTTGTTGTTTTGAGCACTTAATTCCCACAAGTTGCTATTATAGTTTGTTGGAAATCCAACTGTTTTGTAATCATGTAATCTACAAAAAAAGCTGCAAATTTATGTTAGATGCTTTGACTTGTACATCCCTGTGATATTTGGCTTGGAGTAATACCACTCTAAGTTCTATTTTAATTTAGTGTGAGTGTTTGATTGTCAGTGTTATTGGTTTGTTGAAACAATACTAGTTTCAAATATTGCATGTTAATTTCATTGAAATCTCTAAAACTCTATGGTTGTTTTTTTTCTATCCCTTTGTTGTTGGATATAGGGTGCTACAAATGTTGATATATATATGGATCATAGTTGGATAAATGCTAAATGAATGATTGTTGCATATGATAATGGGGTGAGGGATTTTTTAGACTTCACTAGAAGAAATGCCGATGATGGTAGTGGGAAGTTTTATTGCCCTTATGTAATATGTTTGAATGAGAAGTGACTAAGTGCTGCAGATATATATACACTAGTACAAAAAAGGTTATTTAGACCGGCGCATTTAAACCGGTTATAGTAAATGAGGTCTAAAAGAAATGCGCGGTGGCATTTACGTAATTATAAAGAATTTGGGAGACCGGTTATGGTAATAACCGGTTTAAAAAATAAAATTTAGACCGGTTGTACACTAACCGGTCTTAAAAGATTAATTTTTAGACCGGTTATTCTAATAACCGGTCTAAAAATTAATATTTTTAAGACCGGTTGTGAGAGAACCGGTCTTAAAAGTGGATTTTTAAGACCGGTTGTGTCACAACCGGTCTTAAAACTCCACTTTTAAGACCGGTTGTGTGACAACCGGTCTTAAAAGTGGAGTTTTAAGACCGGTTGTGACACAACCGGTCTTAAAAGTGGAGTTTTAAGACCGGTTGTGACACAACCGGTCTTAAAACTGTCCCCAAATTTCAACACCAGCTCTTGCGCGCCATCTTTCCCCAAACTTTCCCCAAATTTCTGAAATCAACTCACTCCGACGCACTCTCCTCCTCCGTCAAATCCGTCTTCCACCTCCCAAATCCGTCTTCCATCACCGACGCACTCTCCCAAATCCGTCTTCCATTCCGTCACCGACGCACTCTCCGCCTCCGTCAATCTCTTTCTGGGCCGCCACCATCACCGACGCCCTCTTTCTCTATCCCTCCGCCTCCGTCAATCTCTTTCCGGGCCGGCACCATCACAGATCTGGCTCTATTTCCAGCACCGCCAGCAACTGTCATCACAACTTAGAAGCACGCAGTTGGTAATTTCCCCTGTTTTACTGTCTTCATGTCTTTAATCCTGATTTCAGGTCTAGGCGAATTAACTTGATACCTTCATTGTCGTTGGCATGCGATTATCAAAAATATGCATGACTTCCCCTCCCCATGACTTTGGAGGAAAAACTATCTAGGGTAGGCTTTGGTTTTAATTGCAGCAGCAATGACTTTAAGGTAGTAAATATTGTTCATCGTTTCTTTTTGGTCACCATAGTTCATCGTTATCTTAATAAACACAAGAGACATATTGAGTTTGACTCAACTTGGGTTTTCTCATATGCCACATGATCATCAAAACGTCTCACATGTAGCTTCTCTTCTTCATGGTACATTAATGGCATGCCCCATGTACTCTTTAATGGGGTGCTTCATTGGATTGTTTGGCAAAGACAAGAAGACTATAGACTTGACTATAACTTTATACTTATGTTTCATCTGACACGTGAAGTGTTTCGATAAATATTGTTTCCTAAAGATCTAGTTCATAGTGGTTTGATTTCTATTGTGACAACAGGAGATTTGCTTCTCTTGATAAAGAGAAGCATATAGATGATGGTGAAATAGATGAAGGTGAGTTAGTATTTAATTTTATTTCCATTTGGTGTATGAAACCATATGGAAACCATGAGTCATGGATAAATATCTCTTCAGCGAGGTACAAAAATAGATCCTGATTGGATACTGGGGGCAAGAAGGAATGGCGACCTCATATTAGACATGAGAGGGGAGATTCATAGGTACAACCAACAACTCCAATACATGCCCAAGCAGGAGCTTTGGAAAATGGAATTTTTGTTTATTATCACATGGAGAGCTTGTATTTACTTGAAAATGAGAAGGATGTGAATTCTTACTAATATTAAAAACATTTGACTAACTTCACACAACGTAAAGTCACGCACATATTGGAGCCTGCACTTTAAACAATAAAAGTAGGGAGGAACCCAGATATTTGCAGTTGGCTTGACTCAACAGTGATTAGATTTATTATTGTATATAGATTTTTTCATGACTCCAATAGCTTCTCAATTAGTATACCCATCATCTTCTTGGGCGTGTTTGGTTTTAGGAAGGGGGAGGGGAACTTAGCCGCTCTTAATGCCAATCACCTTCTACTTTCCTCTTGCCCATCCTCTCATGAATTAAGTTAGTGTGGTCCTTTAATTGATATTTTGAATTCTATAATATGAATAGCGTAATTAACAAATTCATTTTTAATATTGATAATTTTTATTATTTAAATAATCAACCTCCACAATAATTGATTTAAGTTAATCTCAAAATCGGTGGAATTTTTGGCATCCCAAAAATCGATATTTTTTAAAGAGTTAATGTTAATTAAAATATTTGTTAATCAAATATCAATGCAGTCATCTGTAATAGGTTGATAAGATAGTTGAAAAAATTACATTTATATCTGTAATATATTAGCTATAAGAATTCCAATTATTGGGCGCATGTGAGCGCACCTTTATTATACAATCATCAAAATACAATTAGATAATGAGATTCGTTTAATCTAGCCGTAATTGAGGCATGATTGTGGATGACTATGTCCTACATGAATTTCATGACATAGTACCCATAATCAGAGCTTTTTATCTAATTGCCGTAGACACTATAAAGAAACAAATGAAATTTGCTAGTCCTTGCTTTCATTTGTGTAAAAGGAACACAAATAAACAATGTGTGTGTGTGTGTGTGTTGGTAAATTTCCTCTGCTCTCTTCCATGTGTAAATGGATAATAGCCACGGCCAAGTACAGGGGGCAGATGAGGCCTTCATTTGTGGCATACCAATAAACAAATATAATAAGACGATAAGAAATTAATGACTGCTAAAAGTTATAAAGGAACACATCATAGTAAAGATATAAACAAACATATTCATCAACTTATTACATATTGAAAAGATCGACCATCTGTAATAAGTTGTCCGCATCCCTATGAAGAGAATCAATGTACAAAATCCTTTGTTTGAAGGGATTTTGCACAATGAGGAGCCAATGTCCCATATGTACAATAAACATAATTAATTCAATACCATATATCAACAAACAATTTAGTTAAGTAGTATACACACCCTTGGTAGTACGATGCCAAGAAGAAATTGTCCTTCTTCTTTAGTACCCTTCTAATGACTATACCCACCACTCCCCACACTTTTCTCTCAAAAAGACATTAAAAGAATATATATATATCCAAGTCACTTTCTCTGACGAAAGCGCATTCTTTCCTTCCTCTTTCCACCTCCATTCCTCATTCCCTCACTCCTTCTCCATTCCACTTTCCCTCATTCCATTTTTTCCTCACACGCTACTCTAAATCACGATATTCTTTGTTTACTTCTAGTTACACTATGTACTTGGGTGTAATGATTGCATGCTCTCATCATTGTCCTACCTTTTCCAGGGACAAAGTACAAAACAAATAAAAGGTGTTAGAATATATGGATCGTAGTTGGATACAAGCTAAACGGACGAGTGTTGAATATGATGATGGGGTCAAGGGTTTTTTAGACTTTGCAAAAAGAAATGCCGATGATGATAGTGGAATGTTTTATTGCCCTTGTGTAAAATGTTTGAATGAGAAGCGATTAAGTGCTGCAGATATATATACACATTTAATTTGTGAAGGGTTTTGTAAGACGTATGTAGTATGGGTATGGCATGGTGAACAATTAGAAATGCCAAGTGCATCTCAACAGGGGGAAGTGACTTGTGATGATAATGACACGGATATGGATGATCGGATAGAGGACATTATTCGTGATGTAGGAGAAGAGGCTTTTGAACAATCACATGCATATGGTAATATGTGCAGTGATGCTGAGAAGCCGTTGTACCCGGGGTGTAAAAAATACCAATTGCTGAATGCAGTATTGAAATTGGTAAGCTTGAAAGCACGGCATGGATGGAGCGACAAGAGTTTTTCAGAAACGCTTGAGGCCTTTAAAGATATGCTTCCTGATGATAATGTGTTGCCTTGTCGATACTATGATGCTAAGAAAATACTATGTCCACTAGGGATGCAGTATAAAAAGATCCATGCTTGCCCTAATGATTGCATATTGTATAGAAAAGATCATGAAGAGAAGGAGCAATGTCCGATATGTGAAACTCCGAGGTATAAATCAAATAAGGGCCCTGCAAAAGTGTTGTGGTATCTTCCAATCATTCCAAGGTTCAAACGCTTGTTTGCTAATGAAATTGATGCCAAAAATTTGAGATGGCACGCAGATGAGCGGATTTCTGATGGAAAGCTTCGGCATCCAGCTGATTCTTCTCAATGGCAGAAAATCGATCAATTATTTCCTAGCTTCGGTGAAGAACCTAGGAATCTCAGGCTTGGGCTTAGCACAGATGGTATGAATCCTTATGGTAGCCTAAGCAGTATACATAGTTCATGGCCTGTTCTGTTGGTAATTTACAACTTATCTCCTTTGTTATGTATGAAACGAAAGTACATAATGTTGTCTATGTTGATTTCGGGACCAAAGCAACCCGGAAATGACATAGATGTTTACCTACAACCCTTGATCGAAGACTTGAAAGAGTTGTGGGATAAAGGTGTCGATGTTTTTGATGCGAACAAGAAGGAGACTTTTAATATGCGAGCAATGATCTTTTGTACTATAAATGACTTCCCTGCATATGGGAACTTGTCAGGATATAGCGTTAAAGGCCACAAAGCTTGTCCGATATGTGAAGAAGGCACATGCTACCATCAACTTCAACATGGAAGAAAGACGGTTTACCTTGGGCATAGGCGATTTCTAAGACGAAGCCACCCTTATCGTAGATTAAAAAAAGCTTTTTTCGGTGGCCAAGAGTTTGAAGATGCTCCAGAGGCATTGACTGGGGAGCAAATTTATGAAAAGGTGAAAAATATCAATACTATGTTTGGTAAGTCATCAAAGAGTAGAAATGAGAAAAATATATGGAAAAAAAGGTCCGTCTTCTTCGATCTTCCATATTGGTGCAATCTTGACGTCAGACACTGTATTGATTTCATGCATGTGGAGAAGAACGTATGTGATAGTATCGTTGGGACACTTCTCAACATACAGGGAAGTTCTAAGGATGGTGTGAAGGCAAGATTAGACTTGCAAGAAATGGGAATACGAGAAGATTTACATCCAAGGCCATACGGTAATAGAACATTTTGTCCTCCAGCTGCTCATACTTTGTCTAAGGTTGAGAAAAGAAGCTTTTGTGAGTGTTTACATGGCGCTAAAGTTCCCTCAGGGTATTGTTCAAATTTGAAAAAGCTTGTATCGATGAAAGACTTGAAGTTAATAGGGCTAAAGTCTCATGATTGTCATGTCTTAATGCAACAACTACTCCCAGTAGCTATTCGAGGCATTGCCGAATATGATCTTCAACACATATTGACTAGACTTTGTTTCTTCTTCAATGCCATTTGTTGTAAAGTCATTGACACGGAAAGATTGGAGGAATTGGAAAATGAAGGATACATTATCTTATGCCAGCTTGAGAAGCTTTTTCTTCCGTCCTTTTTTGATATCATGGCACACTTGGTTGTTCATCTAGTGAGGGAGATAAAGTTGTGTGGCCCTATCTATTTCCGGTGGATGTACCCGATCGAAAGAACTATGAAAATACTAAAAGGGTATGTGAAGAACCCCAATCGGCCTGAAGCGTCTATTGTTCAAAAATATGTTTCTGAAGAAGCTATGGAATTTTGTCAACAGTATTTGTCAAATGTACGACATATTGGCCTTCCTAAGCGTCATGATCAAGAAGGGGGTAGACGCGGGGCAACAGTAAAGAGCATAGATGCTGATGAATTGCAACAAGTCCACCTGTACATCTTGAACAATGTTGATGAAGTTCAATATTACATGAATGCCCATAAAGAAATTGTACGGAAACAAAATAGTCGAATGAGCGAACAAAGGTTAATCAGGGAGCATAACAGAACTTTCGCACATTGGTTCAAACAAAAGGTTGACGGAGAAGAATGTGTTTCTGATACAATAAATTGGTTAGCACGTGGTCCTGAAGTTGATGTCATAAGTTGGACTTCATTTGTGATCAATGGTTATACCTTTTACACGAGGTCCCTAGATGATAAGAGCACCGTCCAGAACAGTGGTGTTGTATTAGTGGCTGAATCTATGCACTTCTCTAGTTCGAAAGATAAGAACCCTACGTTGGCTGCCATACCTTATTATGGGGTGATTGAAGAGATTTGGGTGGTTGACTATGTTAAAATTAGATTTCCCATTTTCAAATGCAAGTGGGTTGATGTCAATAATGGTGTGAAGATCGATAGGTTAGGATTGACATTAGTAGATCTGAATAGTAGAAGTTTTGGAGATGAACCTTTCATTATGGCAGATCAGGCGCAACAAGTGTTCTATATCACTGATCAGGCAAATAAAATGTGGTCTGTAGCTCTCCAAGGAAAAAGGGTCGTTGATATTGACGAGAAAAGTCACTCAAATTATGATCTTCTTGAGACTCCTTCTTTTTCCAGGGGTCTACCAGAACTGAACGAAGAAGATGAAGCAGATAATGCGCACGGCACAAGAAATGATCATCACGAGGGAATATGGGAGGATATCTCTTTATGATACTACTTTGACCTTAACTAACTAAAGTAATTATGATTATGATTATTATCTGAAGAATATGTTTAGTTATTTTATCGATATAGTCTTCACATGTCATAGCTTAGGATTTATCTTTCTTTGTTGTCGTTACAGGAAAATGACGGATCCCCAGCGTCCTAGTGCAGAGGATCAGCCACCTCCTCCACCTCTGGGTCAGTCACCTAGTGCTCAGCAGAGTCAGCCAGATAGTGTTAACCAGGGCGAGCCTAGCAATGCTCCGAGCCAGGGTCGTAGTGAGCGCAGTAGCCAGTCTGTACGGAGGGGTAGACGTGCCACACGGTTGACAGATGTTTCCCTCAGTCGGAGTGCAGGCCAAAAGATACCGATTGAGTTTGATAGACATTGGAAACCAATCGGGCCTAATGCACAACGATATAGGAGTTTCGTCGGCCTCCTTGCACGTAACAAGCCGAGCATCTTGATAGAGGAGTGGAGAAATGTCGATCCAAAGGTGAAGCAGCATATTTGGGACACTATTCAGGTATACAATTATCTTCTGTATGTAATTAATAATTATCAACAAATGTCACTTCATTTGTCACTTACTCCGGTGATTATTGCATTTCAGCTCACCTACGACGTTCCTCAGAGTGAGATCTTGTACGACAAGACGATGACGTATTGTTATGAGCGCTGGAGCAAGTTTAAGACAAGTCTGACCAACAATTACATTCATATTGAGGTGCAAGATGGTCAGCCTCGTCCTAATCCGTGCAGCACGTATACATTTCTTGATCAAGCGACTTGGGAAGAATTTGTTAGGCTTCGGACTACTCCTGAATCTTTGGTTAGTTGACTTATTTTTTATTTTATTTACTTAGTAATTATCTTAATTGATTATAACACTTTCCTTTTGTATCATTTCTTATTCGCAGGCAAAAAGGCAAAAAGCACAAGAGAGTGGTAGAAAGAATGATTGCCCTCATACAATGTCTCGTGGGGGTTATGCAAAGGCTGAAAGAGACTTGTTGGCGGCCAAACGGAAGAGATTGGAAGAAGCATCTCAATCCGATCCTTCTGTTCTTCTTTCTCCGCCATCTCCGATTCGTCGAGAAGAAAAATGGCAATTTGCCCACCAAAAGAGGAGTGGGACTTATACGAGTGAACAATCTCGTATAGTTGGTGAAAGAATTGTAAGTATTTAACGTTATTGTAATTAATTACATAAGAAACGTACATTATTACTTACGTTTGTTATTTTGTATTATGTTACAGGATGAACTTAGAAAACAACAAGCTGAGGGATCTTTTAAGTCGGAGGGCAGGAATGACATCCTCACAGTTGCTACTGGCAAACACGAGCATCCAGGCCGTGTCAGGGGAGTTGGAGGAGGGGTAGGGATACGGGATTACTTTGGAGTCCCCGTACACTATTCCTCAAACATCGTGACTAGGGAGGAATTGGAGAATATGTTGGCCATTGCAAGAGCAGAAGCAAAGGCCGAGGCTGAAGCATCTTTTGATGCACTTTTAGAGACCCGGTTGAGCAAGATGAAAGAGGAAATGATAGTGTTTATGAGCTCAAGACAAGATACCAGTGCTCCCCAGCCACAATCGATTGATCCTAATAAGCAGAGCACTAAAGGTAGTTGTTGCAACATCGGGCAGTCATCAGAGGGTCCTAACCCGCAAATTACTGGGCTTTGTGATCTTTTTGTCGAGGATCCTCTGAGACGGTTAGTTGCACGGGGTAGTGTGCATAACCTGGGATCAACTGTCCACCACCGACAAATGGAAGGTGATCAAGTCCGGGTGTCAGTTGACGAGGTGATTATTGCGGATGCACCTGTCCCTATCCCTTCTGATGAATTCAAGGTCGTTAGCGATGTCTTGGGCACATTCATCTTGTGGCCAACGAACCTTGTTTCTGGTCGAGCCGAGCATCTTGATAGTCCGATCAAAGCCCCCCCAAGTCCGATCAAAGCCCCACCAAGTCCAGCTCCCTTCACTGATCAGCAAGAAGTTTCACAGCCTCCATTGAATATCATGCAGCAAGTGATTCTGATGGCTTTTGATACATCATTCAAAACAAGAGAGTGGCCTACGAATTCATTTGTTGGACAGTTAGGAGTGACATGCTATCTTGAGAGGGATGATTTGCTGTCCCTGGTAGCTCCTGGACAAAATCTTACGATTGCGATTGTCCAACTGTTCTTAATGTAAGTAGCTTCTGCAATTCAAAGTAAATATTTTAAAAGTTTCACCGTTTACCTTTTATTTATGTGCTTGCGTTATTGTAGGTACATGCATCGTAGGTTGGTCTCCTCTGGCAAAAGCGAAAAATTTGGATTCTTATGCCCCCATCACATCCAAGAGAAAGGGACCACTG
Organism: Inga leiocalycina; assembly: GCA_963242795.1. Lineage (NCBI taxonomy): Eukaryota > Viridiplantae > Streptophyta > Magnoliopsida > Fabales > Fabaceae > Inga > Inga leiocalycina. Next base: position 42,141,758 of record OY725328.1, on the reverse strand, counting down.
CTGCTACTAGACATACATACTTGTCACAGAGGCTTAGTGAAACTGCAACCGAGTGTTTCTTGGCTCCATATGTGCATAGGTAAGAAACATATTGATATTTTATAATTTATATAATGTTTTATGTTTGCTTATTAATATTCTTCTGTTTTTTTCAGTGATCATTGGCAGTTGCTTCTTCTATGCAAGAGTAGTTACACTGTCATCCTCTTATGTTCCCTCCACTTCAAACCAGGGAATGATTTGAAAAAGACCATTAATTCGTTAGTTTTCTTGCATTATTACCTTTTCTATGTAATGTTTATGGAATTTGTGTAAAACCAATAACATTTGTCATTGTGATGATCATAGAGCTATGCGGACATTCCTACACAGTGCTTGTGGTAAGCATGTTCGTGACTTAAAGGACCCTACATGGATCATGCCAAAGGTTAGTACATATGGATTTGTTTAAAGAATGTAATAAGACATGCCTTTATATTTGTTTTAATGATATCATGTTTTTTCTCAGAGCCGTCGGCAACCAAAGGGGTCCAACTTATGTGGTTTTTATGTTTTGAGACACATTTACAATATTATCACTCTAGGCACGACTGATTTTACTCAAGAGGTAAATTTATATTTCAGAACTTTTGTTTTACTTTATTGTTTTTAAGTTACTAAGTCAATGTTTCGTCTGGTTTTGGTGTTACAGATGTTTGATCTTGCTGATCCCTTTCCTGAAGAAGATATTGATTTCATTCGCACATCTTGTGCTGAATTCATCCATGAGCTATTACAAAATTAGTGAGTTTTTGAATCCAAAGTTCATTGTAAAAATGTACCCATATTAGGTTAGATTATTATGTCCTTTGTGAAGCTTGAAGACCTTTATGAGATGTTTTATCTCTAATTATGAATATGAATGTAGATATTTAATGACAGCGTTTCTAGCTGTATTTGGCATTTGTTAGTTTGTCCCTTTTTTTGTTTACAAGATGGATGTCAATGGATCAAATCGCATATAAGCATTATTTCAATTACCTTGAGTTTCTGTGGGACGACCTTGATTAACTATTATACTGTATTTTCACGGCTCCCACACTTATGGTGCTCACTTAAAATTTAGTAACATCACAGCTCAAGTATTGCATATGAATGGAGGCACCAGAGAAACAAGTTATGCTAACAATTTATTATTACATGTATGTAGATACACACACACATATATACTAATATATATATATACATACATGAAATGATATTGTTGGATTAATAAGTCTGAGCATCTGTAACTGTCTTGCTGTTATTGGAATTAGAAAATTGTTGCAGGATTGTGAAGATTTTGATGCTGCCTTGAACTGTTGTTGCTGCCATACTGAACTTTGAATGTGCCGAATTAATGGTTGCATTTGGACTGTGTGTTGGAAAGGGATTTGGCAATTAGAAAGGTGAAATAGTGGCTCTTGTGAACTGCTGAACCTGTGAAATTAATTGCTTCTGTTTTGCCAATTTAAAATTTTTGGAAGACTTCAGATTGTTGGCTGGTGTTGGAAATTGCTGCTGTAATTTGCATTCAGCTTTGAAAAAATAGAGATTGAAAATTTGAAATTGTTAGCAAATTGGATTCATTTTTTGCTGCTGAAAACTGAGATTGAGTTACACATAATTCCTGTTAATTTTGTGCGTTCTCGCTAGCACTTGCGTCTTATCTTAGAAACATTGAATTGTGGGTTGTGATCTTGGGGTTTATTGCTGTTAATTGGATTTTGTCTGTAATAGGCGTGAAAGCTTAGTCATTAATTAGCTGCTGAAAGGTAAAATTGGATTGTGTGAAGTTGTTGGTGGATTTGGATTGGTCTCTTGTTGCTAAATTTTGAATTGCTATGAACATTGGGGAACTAAAAATTGACTAAGGAACAGTTTGATCTCCTTTTAGCGTTGTTGATTGGAGCTATACTAAATAACTTCTAGTGTTGTTTTCATATTGGGATTTTGAAGTACTTGCTCTGAAGTTGCCCTGCATCTAAAATTGCATTTTGTTGTCATTTTGCGCTGTTACGTATTTGGAAATTATTGAACTTGGATTGCTATCATTTGAGAAAACTTTTGATGTCCTAATATTAATTTCTGTCATAAAATTGGTTTTCCAAGTGCATGAGAGTTCATTGCATTCAGAGTTTCATCTTGCTCCTGGAAATTGTGTGATACTTGCTACATTGTTAATTGTTGATTTTCTTTTTTGATATAATGACTATTCATGTGAATAATAGCTTGGGAAATTTGATTGCTTGACATTCATTGTAATTTTGAATATATTGTTGCTGAGCTTGGACATCTGTGTTGTCATTGATTGAAGGTTAATTATTACTGCTGTTTAAAATTGGAGCATTTTCTGTGCGTGTACATATAATAAAAGGGTGTTTTTTAAAAAAAAAATTAAACTTTAAGACCGGTTGTAGTAACAACCGGTCTTAAAAAGTACTTTAAGACCGGTTGTGGCACAACCGGTCTTAAATGTCTAAGCCTTTAAGACCGGTTGTACCCACAACCGGTCTAAAAACTCCACCTTTAAGACCGGTTGTGGCACAACCGGTCTTAAAGGTGAGACATTTAAGACCGGTTGTGGCACAACCGGTCTTAAAGGTGAGACATTTAAGACCGGTTGTGCCACAACCGGTCTTAAAGGTGGAGTTTTTAGACCGGTTGTGGGTACAACCGGTCTTAAAGGCTTAAACATTTAAGACCGGTTGTGCCACAACCGGTCTTAAATGTGGAGTTTTTAGACCGGTTGTGGGTACAACCGGTCTTAAAGGCTTAGACATTTAAGACCGGTTCTAACAACCGGTCTAAAAAATAACAGACTTTTTAGACCGGCTGTATCAAGACCTAATACAGAACCGGTCTAAAAAGTCATTTTTAACCGGTCTTAAAAGTCATTTTTCTACTAGTGATACAAATTTAATTTGTGAAAGATTTTGTAAGAGTTATACAGTATGGCTATGGCATGGTAAAGAATTAGAAATGCCAAATTCATCTTAACAGGGGGAGTGACCTTTGATAATAATGACACAAATACGGATGATCGGATAGAGGATATTATTTGTGATGTAGCAGAAGAGGCTTTTGAGCAATCATATGCATATGGTAATATGTGTAGTGATGCTGAGATGCCACTATACATGGGGTGTAAAAAATACCAATTGTTGAAAGCAATATTGAAATTGGTAAGCTTGAAAGCACAACATGGATGGAGCGATAAGCTTCAGGACATGCTTCCAAATGATAATGTTTTCCTTCTCAATACTATAATGCTAAGAAAATACTATGTCCACTAGGGATAGATGAAATATAAAGAGATCTATTCATGTCCTAATGATTGTATATTGTATAGAAAAGAGCATGAAGAGGAACAACAATGTCCGATATGTGAAACCTCGAGGTACAAATCAAATAACGCCCCTGCAAAAGTGTTGTGGTATCTTCTAATCATACCAAGGTTCAAGATCTTGTTTGCTAATGAAAACAATGCAAAAAGTTTGAGATGGCATGTGGATAAGAGGATATCTTATGGAAAGCTTCGATATCCGGCTAATTCTTCTCAATGGAAGAAAATTGATCAATTATTTCCTGCCTTCGGTGAAGAGCTTAAGAACCTTAGGCTTGGGCTTAGCATGGATGGCATGAACCCTTTTGGTAGACTGAGTAGTATACATAATTCATAGCCTGTTCTGTTGGTAATTTACAATTTATCTCTTCTGTTATGCATGAAACGAAAGTACATCATGTTGTCTATGTTGATTTCGGGACCAAAACAACTTGGAAATGATGTAGATGTTTACCTAGAATCCTTAATTGAAGACTTGAAAGAGTTGTGGGATGAAGGTGTTGATTTTTTTTATGCGAACAATAAGGAGGTTTTAAAAATATGAGCCATGATCTTTTGTACTATATATGACTTCCCAACATATGGAAACTTATCATGATATAATGTTAAAGGCCATAAAGCATGTCTGATTTGTGAAGAAGGAACATGCTACCATCAACTTCAACATGGAAGAAAGACAGTTTATCTTGGTCATAGGAGATTTCTTATACGAGGCCACCCATATCGTAGATTAAAGAAAGCTTTTTTTGGTGGACAAGAGTTTGAAAATACTCCGAAGGCATTGACTGGGGAGCAAGTTTATGAAAAGGTGAAAAATATGAATGTTATCTTTGGTGAGGCTACAAAGAATAGTAATGAAAAAAATAAATGAAAAAAGAGGTATATCTTCTTCAATCTTTCATATTGGCCCAATCTAGATGTAAGACACTGTATTGATTTCATGCAAAGTATGTTTTTACAAGTCTAAATAATGATTACAAAGTTACTAAATGCATATGGCAAAGTTTGGAAATGTCTGCTATCAGTTTTTCCTGATGCACTCAAGCAACAAAGCTGGCACTCGAGCATAAAGCTATTTTGCACTCGAGCAGATGCGAGTGTTGGATAGAAAGTGTTTGCCCAAAAGCAATTGCTATCAGTTCTACTATTGCACTCGAGCAACAGAGTTGGCACTCAAGCATAAAGCTTTTGCACTCGAGAATATGCGAGTGTTTGACAGAAAGTGTTTGCCCGAGAGCAATTGCAATCAGTTCTACTGTTACACTCGAGCAATGGAGCTAGCACTCGAGCATCAATCTATTTTGCACTCGAGCACATGAAAGTGTGGGACTGTGAGTGTTTGGCTGAGAGTCATGCAGAACAAAGAAGCATAAGCATGCCCGAGTGAGAGTGCATATGCCCTAGTGATACATCAGTACTCGCGAGTGAGAAATCTAACTCTCTCAATTCTGATGCAAGTGCTGAAGATAGAGAGTATATTATAGAAGAATATTCTTCTCACTCGAGTACGAGTAAGTATGCTCGAGTGAGGGCCCACATCACCTGCGAGTGCAAAATCACACTATTGATAAAACTGGGTGCGAGTATTGTCCAGAGACGTGGCTCATAGTGTAAAATGAAGTAGCACTCGAGCAAGGGGACCAGTGCTCGAGTGAGGACCCACATCACTCGCAAGTGTGAAAATGCACTCTCTCAAAATCTATGGAAGTGCATGTGCAAAACTGAAGCAAAAGGTGAAGATATGGTATTGCCCTCGAGTGAGACATCACTATGCTCGAGTGATACTCTGCCAGAAGCCAAAATGCACCAGTCTTATAGCGTTCAATCTGAATATGGTTTAATGATATTTATTCATTATATTTTCACTTATTATTATATAACATCATTTAACATGTATTATAAGTGTGATATAAGAGTTTGAACGTTTGAATTAGAAAGACACAGAGGAAGTCAAACAACGGCAGACAGCATCATTACGACCATCCAAGCACGTACCTACCGCGTTCAAAGATTTCAAACGTACGCATGCCGTTCCACAGTAACATGCCCCGGTCCACAATGATCATTATTCAAACGGGCAAAAACAAATGTCTATAAATACAGAGTTCCAGAGATTATCAAATACAACGAAGTGCAAGTATTCACACAAGCAAATTCACAAGTCTCTGTTATTCACATTTTCTCTGTATTCATATCGTTCTTCAGTGTTTATTATATTTGCTCTATAAGAGAGTCTGTATACACTTCAAATTCTATTTTTATTTGATCTCAAGGTACTGGGACCTTGAGAGGAGAAATTTTCTTACGAGAGAAGCAGTGAGAGAATTCCTAATAGGACTTTTTGCTCATAAAACTTACAAGATACAAGTAGTAAAGAACGTTGCTGCTCGTAAGACTTACAGTGGTGTAAGCAGGAGAGAACGTTGCTGCTCATAAGACTTGTATACGTAAGCAAGAGAGAAAGGTCATAGATTTGTTTTTCTGCACGTAAGACTTGTCGTAAGGGGGAGAGAAAATTCTTAGTGTTAGAATATTTCTACTCGTAATCCATTCAAGGACAGTTGTTGTTTTGTGGCATTCTGAGAGCCCATTGAATCTTGGAAGTATAGTGAAAATCTCAGTAGGTCTTGATCTCTGAGTACTGGACGTAGGCCTGGTTTTTGGGCCGAACCAGTATAACTCTCTGTATACTAATCCTCTTAACTCTACTCTATCTACAACTATTGTCATGTCACCACATCAAATGAAAAATTTATCATATCACCCAATTTACCCCCTCTTGGGTGAAGCTTGCCTCTTTCAAAAGCTCACTTGAGTGAAAACCCACAACACTCGCAAGTGAGACAACACTCTTACCTTTTTGAACGGAAGTGCATCAGAAATACTGAAGGAAAAAGGGAAAACACCACAACACTGGAGTGAGACCCTAGATCACTCAAGTGAGGCTTATCAGAAGACAAAAAAGCAGCAGAGTTTGACAGCACTTTTCAAATATTGCCCAAATAATTCCAATGATCCCAAATACCAAACCAAAGCTACTCCCACATAAAATCAAACAAGGAATTCAATGGAAACATCAAAATGACCAAATTCCTATTCCATTATCATGCTTTGGTTTTAGGCAACATTCAACACCAAAATCCCAAAATATGCCAAACTCAACATTTTAACCTCAAACCAATTCTATCTATCCAAAACACATCACCAAGCACCATTTCCATTACCACAACATGCCAAATACCCAATGACTCTAATTTTCGAAATTAAATCCAAAAATCCCAGAAATTCCAAACTCAATCATTTGGCACAAAACATAGATAGAAAGGCTCATTTCACTTACCTCAATAACTTTCTCAAAGAAGTTCCTTGATTCACCAAACTTTAGATTTCCTTGTGTGCTCAAACACCACTCAATGGAAAATATAAAACCATCAAAATGGAGCCCTCAACCCAAGGAACAACATTAAAGAAATGAGTTTTGACATTAGACGTCATTAGATTACCTTAATCTCAAGCTTTTCCTTCCTCTTATTTCTTCAACAATGGCGCCGAAAATGGAGAGAGAGATGAGTGTGGAGGAAGAAGATGAAATGATCATCCTTCCCATGCCCATACCCATTCCAGCAAAAATAAGTGGAGGAAAGAGAGAGAAATTAATTTTTTTATTCCTATTTGACTTTTCTCTCTACCACTATCATCATATAAGCTTGCTAAGTGTCACATTCTCATTGGTTCTCATAAAATAAGTGACCAAATAGTTACTCTAACTACTCCATTAGACATTTAGTCATACATCTCATTTCTTCTTAGTAATTAATTCTTTCATTAATCACTAACTAATTAATCAACAATTTTCCATTCTTCCAATTTCCCACTGATTTTGGCACATTTACAGAAATTGCCACAAAGTATATAATAATTCAGATTTAATTCACAAATCATTCTCAATAATTGTCATTAGCCCTTAATCAAAATTTGGGGCATTACACCTTGGGACTTGATAGTAATTTCAGCATTTCCCAAGACCATTTCTTCATATATTCCCTTCCATGGGACTACAGTGTAATTCTCCCTTTTTATTTTGGCTCATGAGAAGATCAAGCCTGGCTTCTCTCCCATGCGGTTCCGGTCCATTGCCTCTCCCTTACTTCAAGTGGCGTCGTTTTACATGCAACACAAAATCTCCTTCAATGATGAATCTAGTCATCCTCCACTTCCCTCCCAGACTCACTCATGTCAATGTCATCAAAGAAAGGGTTGTAAAAATATATTTAAAAAATATTTATTCTTTTACAAAATTAATAAATGTCATGCTTTTTATGGTTTACATGGAGATCGAGGAGTCAAGGAGTCACATCAATTACTTTTCAATAAGATACTTATCTAGCTTGTAATATGTTTCAACAAAACTAAAATAATGTTAAACCTTATTAAATCTTGAGGCAGAATTAGGAAAGTGGACGATGACCGAATTCAGCATTGAAGGAGATTTTGTGTTGCGCGCAAAACGACATCACTGGAAGTAAGGGAGAGGCAATGGACCGGAATTGAACCGGTAATTCGAGCTAGCACCAAATTAAACGGGTTTGGGCTAAACGAATGGCGGACCGTTTAATTTCGGGCTGGCTAGCCCACTTTTTTTTTTCCTTTTCAATTTTTAGTTTTTTTAAAAAAAAATAAATCTAAATACCCTTGTCTCATTTTCTTTGATGTTGTGTTTAATTAATTCATCATACTTTTTATTTGACACTTTTATTTTCATATTATATTTATTTATTCTACTATTATCAAATTTAAAAAGAGATGTGTTTATATGTTTTGTTATGTGAGTAGATGAAAAAATAAAAGGAAAGTAAGAATGAAATTGCCTTTCTAACACGAATAAATAAGAAAAAAGAAGTGTGATGTAAGTAAATAAAAGAAAAAGGGGGTGGGAATTTAAAAAAAATGAAAATGTAAAAAAAAAAGTTTCGTCAAGCCCGTAGCTCGAATTCCCAGCACTAGACCAGAACCGTATAAGTAGGGGTGAGCATTTGGTTTTTTGGTTCGGTTTTCCGTAAAAACCGAAAACCGATTAACCGAAGTATTTAGATTCGGTTCGGTTAATAACCGAATTAACCGATTTTTTTATTTATTATCTATAAAATAATATATATATATATATATATATATGTATATATATATATAATTAAATTGTTAAAAAAGATTATTTTTTATCCTTAAGATTACATTTAGGGGTAAAATATATAAAATAAGTTAACTAGATTTAAAATATCTATAGATTTTATCTAATATTATTGAAAATTTACACCTATTTAATTATAAAAACATGCATTTATCAAATAGTATATATTAAATATAAATATATTATAAATTTTTTGGTTTTTCAGTTTTAACGGAAATATTTTCTAATAACCGAACCGAAAACCGAATTAACCGAATAATAAAAACCGAAATTTTACCGAAAACCGAATTAACCGAACCAAAAAAGTCGAATTGAGTTCGGTTCGATTCAATTCAATTTTCAGTTGCGGTTCTAATTTACTCACCCTTACATATATAAGAGAGAAGCCTGGCGCGAAGATCAACTACAGTCTGAAAGCGGTGTTCTGTGATGTTAGCGGCTCTGATTTTTGAGGTGCGCAGCTAGAAAAGCCTATTAATCCATCATAAAAATTTTAGGGAAAATCCCTCAAAAAGAACTTTTAAATTAACAAAAGACGCAGAGGTGTTTTGAAATTTAATATCCCATATCACTACGAGTGTCTGAACTGGAATATTAGAATTCGAGACAAAATGACGTGCATGACCCTGGATGTTTTTAAATTGAAAAGCGTTGAGGGAGGCGTGATAATGGCGCTAAAACGCGTTCAGAAAAATATCATCTTCTCTGTCGTCATTGGTGTCGTTGGTCGACCCTGGATCCGTGGCCTTGGATTGCTATAGTCCACAACATTTAATATTTTGTGTTTCTCTGAATTAAATCTTGTTCTCAAAAAATGAGAAGTACCAAAAGCTAAACAATATCAATAACTCCGATGCCATGAGTTGAGATAAACTAGAAAGAAAACAGAGTGAAATCTTGAGCACTCGTCATCTTCTTCTCGGTTGCCAACAACTCCGATGTCATCACCCCCAACAACTCACCATCTTCTTCTTTTATAGGATCCTGTGTATATGCGCTAAAAAACAGGGATAAACAGAGAAGAGATTATTAAGAACACTCAAGTGATCATAAAAAGTAATGAATAAGTTTGGAAAATCACTCGAATTGTCTGAGTCTTGACCCAATCACTTCCTGGAAAAATTTAGTATTGATCGCAACTACCGACCATCACCACCAACGACTCGTCATCTTCTTCACAGTTATCATCGACATCTGCTTCATCATTGACATGATTCCCAACTCGACATTAGGCTTTACCAACACAGCATTACATTTTCACAACATCCTATTGACTTTCACAACTCGAGTTTGCCATTCACAACTCGAGTTCATATCATCACTGGAGGGTAACAGGCGTGTGATTAGCTTATACGATGCAAAACTCAAGTTATGAATTGATAACTCAAGTTTCCCAACACAATCTTACATTTTCACGACATCCCGTTAGACTTTCACAACTCGAGTTTTCCATCACAACTAGAGTTCATATCATCACTGGAGGGTAACCGATGAGTGATTAGCTTATAGGATGCAGAACTCGAGTTATAAATTGATAACTCGAGTTAACCAACACAATCTTACATTTTCACGACATCCTGTTACACTTTCACAACTTGAGTTCGCCATTCACAACTCGAGTTCATATCATCACTGGAGGGTAACCGGCGAGTGATTAGCTTATACGATGCAGAACTCGAGTTATGAATTGATAACTCGAGTTTCCCAACACAGCGTTACATTTTCACGACATCCTGTTAGACTTTCACAACTCGAGTTCGCCATTCACAACTCGAGTTCATATCATTACTGGAGGGTAACCGGCGAGTGATTAGCTTATACGATGCAGAACTCGAGTTATGAATTGATAACTCGAGTTTCCCAACACAGCGTTACATTTTCACGACATCCCGTTAGACTTTCACAACTCGAGTTTGCCATTCACAACTTGAGTTCATATCATCACTGGAGGGTAACCGGCGAGTGATTAGCTTATAGGATGCAGAACTCGAGTTATAAATTGATAACTCGAGTTTACCAACACATTCTTACATTTTCACAACATCCTGTTAGACTTTCACAACTCGAGTTTGCCATTTTCACAACATTGCAAGGTGATCATCCCATTTCTAGAGATAAGACCATATTCAATAATTCAATTTTCTTCGTAAAACAATTACTGAACAGAAAATTTACCAATCTTCCCATGTGAATATGTATGCATAATTTTAACTACCACAATCAGCAAAATCTGAATTATAATGTTTACCATTTTGGAAACCAAAGATTATCCAGGGTGAAGGAGCAACAACATCAGATGTCATAGGATCTAAATTTATAGAAGAAAAAAGATTCCAGTCTAAAGAATTTGAGTGGCTTTTCCTGCTAGAACCACTGAATCTGTAAGCATAAAAGCACCAATAGTATTAAGGGTTATGCAATAAAAATATCAAGATAACATCACAAGTGAATAATAATTCAAAGTTTGTCAATTCAGACATCTTGAAAATTCATTGCAGTACAAGTGCTTTTCATATTGCATGAAAAATTCAGTTACTTTACCTAAATGACTGCCATCTCCTCTTAGAGCAAGCTACAGGAATATCACTAAGATCAAGAGCATGCTGCATACATTCATAGCAAAAGTTTGTAAAGAGCAAATATAAAGAATACCTGCAATTTGTGCAAGGAATTCCTATTAAGCATATGTCATTGGTCCATATTGATTGGAACAGAAAGTTGAGACAAATATTAACATTAAACCACAAAGAAATTGTGCTTATACTTTTCTGTTAATGCTTTCCCTCCCATTGTCTGTGACTTGAATGCAAGAATCTACAACAGCACTTCTAAGAGGATCCTGACAAACAGTTAAAGAAAGGTTTCACTTCCTCAACCTTGATCAAATAGAACAAAAACTTAATTATAACACCTCATATAAAAGGTCGATATCCAAATTAGTAATTTACTCCTTCATTTTCAAACGTGGATAATCAAGTATTTTTACTAAAGTCAACATTTTCAGTTTATACATGAAAAGTAGCTGACTGGTTTCATGAGGAGAATATCATGTAACTATTCTCTGAAAAAAAAACTCTTATACAAACACAATAAGCAAAACTCAACTTCTGCAAGATGTTTGCTTTTACTCTACCATTGTTAGACATCATCTTAGAGGATATATTGATATGCAGGCTCCCAAAGTAGGTTCAAAACTTTAGGAGTTTGACATGCGATTATCTTAATCTTATCATCTAGAGTTATTGTAGACAGATGCATGTACAGGCATGAGTATACAGCATTGGCGCCCAAGGTTTTATGAACCGATTGCATCATTTTCCTCTGAATCGATTAATAGACTAACTAAGAGTGAAAATCTTAAAAACCAGTTCAATATATCTTGCATGCACTTCTAAAGAAACTAAAACAAAATGATCCAATCACTCAGCCGTGTGAGTGTGCTCGCGCATTCTCTTCTAGCCAACCAGTCAACTCATAACAATTAATGTCCAACAAGAAACAACAGCTACCAGTCGAACAATCTAATCCTGATGGGAAAAAAATGATAACCTTTGCTAACAAAGAATAGCAAAGAAAGTTGGTTCAGCTTCATTATGATAACCTTTACTTGTTCAGCTTCACATGGGAAGGTTGGTAAATTTTCTGTTCAGTAATTGTTTTACGAAGAAAATTGAATTATTGAATATAGTCTTATCTCCAGAACTGGGATGATCACCCTGCAATGCTGTGAAAATGGCAAACTCGAGTTGTTAAAGTCTAACAGGATGTTGTGAAAATGTAAGAATGTGTTGGTAAACTTGAGTTCTCAATGGACAACTCGAGTTCTGCATCCTATAAGCCTAATCACTCACCGGTTACCCTCCAATGACAATATGAACTCGAGTTGTGAATGGCAAACTCGAGTTGTGAAAGTCTAACGAGATGTCGTGAAAATGTAACGCTGTGTTGGGAAACTCGAGTTATCAATTCATAACTCGAGTTCTGCATCGTATAAGCTAATCACTTGCCGGTTACCCTCCAGTGATGATATGAACTTGAGTTGTAAATGGCAAACTCGAGTTGTGAAAGTCAATAGGATGTTGTGAAAATGTAAGATTGTGTTAGGAAACTCGAGTTATCAATTTATAACTCGAGTTCTGCATCCTATAAGCTAATCACTCGCCGGTTACCCTCCAGTGATGATATAAACTCGAGTTGTGAATGGCAAACTCGAGTTGTGAAAATCTAACGAGATGTCATGAAAATGTAACGCTGTGTTGGGAAACTCGAGTTATCAATTTATAACTCAAGTTCTGCATCCTATAAGCCTAATCACTCACCAGTTACCCTCTAGTGACAATATGAACTCGAGTTGTGAATGGCAAACTCGAGTTGTGAAAGTCTAACGAGATGTCGTGAAAATGTAACGCAGTGTTAGGAAACTCGAGTTATCAATTCATAACTCGAGTTCTGCATCGTATAAGCTAATCACTCGCCGGTTACCCGCCAATGATGATATGAACTCAAGTTGTGAATGGCAAACTCGAGTTGTGAAAGTGTAACAGGATGTCGTGAAAATGTAAGATTATGTTGGGAAACTCAAGTTATCAATTTATAACTCGAGTTCTGCATCCTATAAGCTAATCACTCGCCGGTTACCCTCCAGTGATGATATGAACTCGAGTTGTGAAAGTCTAACTGGATGTCGTGAAAATGTAACGCTGTGTTGGGAAACTCCAGTTATCAATTCATAACTCGAGTTCTGCATCGTATAAGCTAATCACTCGCCGGTTACCCTCCAGTGATGATATGAACTCGAGTTGTCAATGGCGAACTCGAGTTGTGAAAGTGTAACAGGATGTCGTGAAAATGTAAGATTGTGTTGGGAAACTCGAGTTATCAATTTATAACTCGAGTTCTGCATCCTATAAGCTAATCACTCGCCGGTTACCCTCCAGTGATGATATGAACTCGAGTTGTGAATGGCAAACTCGAGTTGTAAAAGTCTAACGGGATGTCGTGAAAATATAAGATTGTATTGGGAAACTCGAGTTATCAATTCATAACTTGAGTTCTGCATCCTATAATCTAATCACTCACCGGTTACCCTCCAGTGATGATATGAACTCGAGTTGTGAATGGCAAACTCGAGTTGAGAAAGTCAATAGGATGTTGTGAAAATGTAGTGCTGTGTTGGTAAAGCCTAATGTCGAGTTGGGAATCATGTCAATGATGAAGCAGATGTCGATGATAACTGTGAAGAAGATGACGAGTCGTTGGCGGTGATGGTCGGTAGCTGCGATCATTACTAAATTTTCCCAGGAAGTGATTGGGTCAAGACTCAGACAATTCGAGTGATTTTCCAAACTTATTCATTACTTCTTATGATCACTTGAGTGTTCTTAATAATCTCTTCTCTGTTTATCCCTGTTTTTTAGCGCATATACACAGGATCCTATAAAAGAAGAAGATGGCGAGTTGTTGGGGGTGATGACATTGGAGTTGTTGGCAACCGAGAAGAAGATGACGAGTGCTCAAGATTTCACTCTGTTTTCTTTCTAGTTTATCTCAACTCATGGCATCGGAGTTATTGATATTGTTTAGCTTTTGGTACTTCTCATTTTTTGAGAACAGGATTTAATTCAGAGAAACACAAAATATTAAATGTTGTGGACTATAGCAATCCAAGGCCACGGATCCAGGGTCGACCAACGACACCGATGACGACAGAGAAGATGATATTTTTCTGAACACGTTTTAGCGCCATTATCACGCCTCCCTCAACGCTTTTCAATTTAAAAACATCCAGGGTCATGCACGTCATTTTGTCTCAAATTCTAATATTCTAGTTCAGAAACTCGCACTGATATGGGATATTAAATTTCAAAACACCTCTGCGTCTTTTGTTAATTTAAAAGTTCTTTTTGAGGGATTTTCCCAAAATTTTATGGCAAAGAGAAAAGTTTATTAATCCATCACAAAATCAATTTGCAAAACATTTTCCCTCATATATATCGCGATTTTTTCGTCCCAATGCAAGATGGCCAAGCTAGCTCTTGTTGCATAATTATTTAACCATTTTTAAGTGTAAACCAAATATGCAATTGAAATTATTGCTTTTATAAAATATTTTCACTAATTGGATACCGAAACTCCAAAAACAAAAATATGTTTTCATATAAAAAAATTATATTTGAATGAAAATAATTAAAAATCAAATTTTTTGGTCAAAATTTAAAATGAAAAAACCTTAAAAAATAGCTGGAAGGCGTTGAAATATGAGTTAAATCCAAACATAAATCAAGTTTCACTTATTCTCATCTTATATTTGTGTTATTTGGAGTCAAGATTTTTAGGTATTATAAAAATTAAATGTACATATGGAATAAAAAAACCTATATTCAATACTATTTCAAGGAACAAAAAATAATTAAACCTTTTATGTGTTTTCTTCAAGTATATTTGATGGTGTTAAAAGTAAATTCCTAGAAGCAAGCATGTTTCACTAATATGTCAAACTTACCATAAAGATGCCAATGGCTATATGACCTAGTGGTGTGAAACTGATTTTATTGGTGACAAGTTTTTTAAGTTAGTTCTTTCTGGCTATTTCACGCATCTAACTTGCTAAGGACCAAACTAGATTTGAGATACATCAAGGTTTTTTTCTTTTTTTTTAAGCATAGGTGTCCTCTTATTGGAGGCAATCATATTCGAGATACTCTCAAGCACTAAATGTAGATACCTCTTCCAACAGGAATTCGAATATTGGTTCGTCATATTGTGAGAGAATAACCCCTTCTGCTAGACCTAACCCTTCTTGATTAAATATATCAAGTGATTCAAAATCAGTAACTAAAATGTCCTATTCCAAATACAAGTATCTATAAAATAAATTAGGCTAAGATAAACGTTTAGTTTTCTAGGTTCATATCAAGTTACATTTTAATCATATAAAAGAGCACTTTTAGTCCCTCAATCTTAACATTATTAATTTCATTTAACAGAAAATGCTGACTCATGGTAACTCTTCAATTAAATTCTTACATGCTTAATTTTTTAAGGATTAAATATGGCCAAAAATTTTAAAATATAAAAAATTATATTAAAAACTTTAAAATTTAAGCATGCAGATAAAAATCATATTTAAAAAATTAAACTTTAAGCATATTTTTCAACATTTAATTGCAGAGTTATTGTTTAAATTTGTTAGGTGAGTATATTCTATTAATTGAAACTAACCGTGTTAAGATTAAGGGACTAAATATATATTTTATAAACATAAAAGAATAAACTAAAATTTAATGAAAACTTAGAGGACCAAACATATATCAATAAATTAATTAGCTATTCATGTGCATAAATATATAGCTAATGCTTATTTTCATTTACATGCATAAGAATCAGGAAAATAGCTAAATGCTAACACATGGGCCTAGGTTTTTAATGAATATAACTGGATGCAATTAAAGGACTTTCATCCCATTTCTTGGAATCCCTTTGGTTCAGCACCATCATTGATGCCAGTGAATAAAAAGAAAGAAAGAAAACTATGCGGAGGGTCATTCCTTATGGTTGCGAGAAGGCCAAAACAGGCTTATCTCTTTGATTGATTGCATGCTTTATTCTACTACAAAGACTCAACAAAATAAATTATTATATGGATATAATTTGTGTTGCTTCTACAAGAACTAGCTGCCAACAAAAGATCAAGCTGTAGGGAAAAAAAAAAGGTATTACATTTCCAGACAGTGAACCCTTTTTGTATAAACATGAATCAAATTGGCATTATTATTCAGCAGCCTCTATCTTTGAGGAGGATGAGTTGTTCTTCCCTTTCCCTTTCTCTTCAACCTCTCTCACTCTCTGAAGAGTATCATTAATGGTTTTAGATACTTTATTGGAATGTTCCTCGACACCTCTCAAAATTATCTCAAGTTGTTGTTGAAGAACTGCTCTTCGCTTTCTCTCTCGTAGTAGCTCCGCAGTCAATTCCCGGATCTTTACATCTTTATCATCCTGAGAATATCAAAAGGTTGCAAAATATATGCATCATAAGCATAAAATAGACATAGCAATCACACGACATAGAAAACTATGAGAAAAGCATGAAGAATTCAAATAAACAAAATTATACTCCCTCCAGCCATGAATATAGGGAAATCCGATCTATATCACCCATCTCAAGGAAAATTGGTTTTATACTTGATCAACTCAAAAAATGCTAGTTCATTCCATGCATACCCTTATTCATTAGGAGTCATTGTTAGAAGAGTTCTAACTTCCAACAGTACTAATGCATAACTATAAAAATGAGGAAAGGGGTAATATAAGGAGGGAGAGAGTTTGTTCACATTCCACATACCCTATATTTTGGACCAAAAAGGGCTTCTAGCAGTTTGCCTATAAATCAGACCAGAGGGAGTATACTATTAACACCACCACAAACAGATCCGTTCATTCAAAAAAAAAAAAATACGATAGAACTGGCCAACAACTGCACCTTTGAATGCATTACAATGTCAGTCCTAATTATAATATATTTCCAGTCAGGAATCATAAACTTCTTTAGTAATGACAGATCCCAAAACATGCATACTAAGTTATCAGAATCTATAAGTGAAACCCTTCACACCCGAATGCAAACAACACAGTCACTTATGTTCTTGTTCATAGAATATTATGAAGCGCCAACGAGAACTGTCTCTTACTCTGTATAATTGAACTTGCAGATTGAAAACTACACTTCAAAGTTCCACATGAATGTCCTTCTGATAGGACCCGAACAGAAATAGCAGAGAAATAAAACTGAAAGTGGATTAAATTACACTAATCTTCCTCCAAGAAGAGAAAGAAGTTACAACAGTACGAAAACACACCAAAACAGAAAGATAAAATGATGAAGAAAGAATGATGTTCCTTCAACCCACACTAGCTTTCAAGAGGCCAGGGCTCTCCTCACTACACTCACAGCACAAAATAAGTCTTGCCTATTCCAGCACACGGCAACAGCTAAATAAGAGCCAAAAAGCAATTCCCAAAGCCCCCAAACATAACCCCTATCCCTGCCTCTGCCACCCTATAGCAGCCTAGTTCTCTATTTCTTTTCTCCAAAACAGAGGAACATACAAGTCCAACATTCTGATCAACAAAAAGTGGCTTTTCCTTTGTTCATGCACCTTTCCATTTTTCCTCTTATAAGTCTGGCCAGCAAAGATGGCTCTATCACTACCTCCAGTCCTAAATCTAAGACTTAGTTGACTTTTTTTAGATAAATTAATAAAGTTAAATAAGTTACTTAATCATATCATATATTGTGTATGATTAAATTATATATCAGTTTTTAAGTCAAGCAACTTAGTTTGGAGAGAAAACGTTAAATATAAATACTTTAAAGTAATTTAATTAGCCTTCTTAATATCTCCAAAAACATCAATTGAATCTTATATTTAGGACCGAAGGTAGTAAATTTCTTACCCTCACTGTCACCCAATCCAATCCAACATGAACAGGGTGCCAAGGTCAATCATAACTAGTTTCTAGTTTCTTTGCCCTAACAATCAAAACAGTTTTGATATGCAGATGAAGAACCATTTATGGGCAACTATAAATTTATCCTTATCAAGATAGGGAGAAAGCAGATTATTTAAGGATCTGGTAAACAGGGCTATGATTAGCATTTGTGAGGGTGCATCACAGATTTACTAGTAGAAGATAGGGCTACGATGCTTTTCCAATTCTTCTGTAGAACTTCACAAGTCACTGCTGACTACAAAATGAAGATTTTATATCATTCAGAGCGTATGAGAAAAAACCTAGGATACTTGCATGTGATTAATAAGAAAGATGCTCTCACCGAAAATTTGATGAATCCCACTTTCCTGCCTGAAGTGCTGTAAAATTAAGTAGCCATTTGAGGTCAAATAGACCAAACTCAATCTTTCACGCGAACTACGTATAGTTAAAGATTCAGGAAGAAGGATACAGATCATTGGCACAACCAACACTTAAATACACACAAAATTTGTCCGAACATTGATGCAGCCCCTGTCAAGTAAATGACTCTCAAATTTACAAAAGTGAAAAACAAAGGATGCTCTCTACGCCAGCATACTTGAATATTGGTCATATAATAGGAGTAATCACTGAGCTCAGTAAAGAGTAAATGGCCAAACATTTCATTCGGAAAGCAGCACTGGATAGTTCAACGTTTAAGGGTTCAGATAGTTTAGAACCGCTATTAACAACCAATACCAAAAATTAAGAAAATAAGGGTTCAGATAGTATATGTTGCACTCAGGTACTGATCTAGAGGAGTGTGACACATGGGGTGGATCGAATGTCATCGTTCATCAAAATGCAGCACATATTACGGTTGTACTAGTTATTTCTCTACTCTAAAAAATTGTGTTTAGCTATCAGATATAAACATTTGTTTGTTTTTCTTATTCAAAAAGTAAAAAGTAAAGAAAATAAGACAAATGAAATATTCTATTATAAAATGGTGCACATTAATTTAGAGGATTTTCTGGTTAGTATGCTTGAACCTCATTCTCTTTCCGTTGGGATGGTTTCAAATGCACAGTTTCTGGAAAATGAAGCGGGTGATTGTGCTCATCAACAAAGTCAACAATTCTATATTTTCCATTCATGCGTGATACTGTCATTCTCACTTTGCATCCTGTTCTTGTCTCTGGTCGAGGATGAATTGTTTTATAATCCCTTTTATCTGGCCTCCGTACGCCTTCTTTGCAACACACATATCTGTATGAAGTGATGGCGCCATCCTTCCTACTCTTGCTGAAATATTGCTTTCTAACACCAAATCCAGTTTTGCCACCATAACTAACCCAATATTGCCATGCTTCTTCTAAATTTTCAAATTCAAGTCCCAATCTTGGGGTTAAATTTGTATCCATCAAATCAAACCTACACAGGATGATTACAAGTTCATTATTTATTTGACATTCAAACATACATTTTCACTCTTTTTGCATTACAATTTGAATATTGCTTAAAATGTTGCAGTAATTGAGTGAACTTTTTATTCCCCTACAAAAAGATATACACACATCCAATTATTTAAAAACTCATTCAATATTTTAATACTTTATATCCACCTTGAGAAAGAAAAAAAAATTATTCAGCAATTAATAAAGTCATCTAAGCACTACCATTATCCAACATAATAACAAACCATGCTCATATATAATATAATCACAAATAAAATATCATTCAGCATTATCCAACACAAGCAACATTTTATCTAATAACACCAATCACCAAGCTAACGTTAACAATAATCTGTGCATCATCCAAAACAGCAATCACCAATCATCAATATGACTAAAAGTGTGCCTTTTATCAGTCACCAATCTAAAGATTTTTTTGGTACCCATCAAGTATTATTCAAGAACATATAAAGCTTGGCCCAACACCTGAAAAACTATCAGAATGTTCATATAAACATAACCTAATATAAAAACAAACATACTTTATTTGATTGATTCTGCACTATAAATAAAAGGTAAATTTCAAAACTCCAAAAGACCATGAATCAATCCAAAAAATATCTGAGGAGGAAAAAAAATTACATTAGCCAACCATTGATGCTTTCTTACTTGCTCTGTTCTTCCTCTTTAAACCCTAACATCGAGCTAAACAGCCTCTGTTTGTCCACATTTCGTTTTCTTCGCCAATCGTAATCAAGGATTATTGATTCTTCCTCTTCCGTTGCATTCGAACCCAAAAAGCCTCCCTCCGTCGAGCTTTCGCGCCGAGAAAGCCTACACCTACCACCACAATCCTTTCCAGCGCCGGAGGAAGAAAGCAGCAATCTGAGCAGGCTCGGGTTTTTCAATTTTTATGATCATGAACGGTCACGATTTTCTGGGTATTAAATGGCTAGGATCTTCCTATTAAAACGACGTCGTTACTCTCGTGTTTATCCACCGTTAGATCTAACTAACGGTTAAGATATTTTACCCTGCAAGCAATCTGGAGACACCCCGAAAGCGAAATCATCTGGTTTCGTTTTTCTGCTTTGCCCCTCCTTTCATTTCACTGTAAAGTGTAAACCTCCTACTCTCTTCGACTTGTTGAGTTCTTTTGAAGCTTCGCAGTAAAATATCGAAAACGTTGCAAGGCGAAAAGATTTTCCTCTTCCATTCACAGTAAGTAATGGTGTGTTGGTTCGCCGTTTTTGGTTTGGTTTTCGTTTTCCTACTATACAGACGATCACTGGCTCAATAATAGTTTTGCACCTTCTGTATTGTTTACTGTGCGGCCTCTGAGTGGGAAGTCTTCACTTCCTTGTAACTGTGTTTTTATTTTTCTCAAGAAAAAGGCTTGTATTGTAACAACTTAATGTGTAGAGAATTGCTTGAATTTGTTTGTTTCTTGCTATTATGGGACAATTGATGGGGAGCATAATCTTTTACGCCAAAACTGTTTCGAGCCAAGACATAGTTTTTTGTTGACTAGTGGATACTGGAAATTATTGAATTTATTGGGAGTTATCTAATTGATTAGTGTGTTGTGAAATAATGTTTAGGAGTAAGATTTCCCAGATTGTGATGTTTGGATTATTTTGGGCAATTTTTTGTTATAGAATAATGACTGTCTATTTACATATTTACTGATAAGACAGATGTTTATAAGGAGAAACAGTGGCAAATTTTAACGAACTTATTGTGAACTTTTTTAGCTGGGTCATGATGTGTGTAATGCATGGTCTGGTTTGGCTTTTATTGCTGCAAAAGCAAGTGAAGGCTTCAGATGCATATGTATGAGCCTGTGGGTTCTGAATGTCTTCTATCAAAACAAAACAAGAAGGGAAAATATCAGAGGCTGTTATTCTGCTCTAAACAATTAGGATTAGCAACAGTTTGAGCACTAATGGAGAAAGCTAATGTAGTTCTAATTTCTAGATTATTCGGCTGCCTGGCTGGCTGTCAGCCTTGCTTACCTGTGAACATATTCACCACCTGGACAATTGGGATGCCCAGCCCTTGGTCAAGCTAAGTTGATGATATTGTCCTGCTTCTACTAACTGTTGTGACTTGTGAGTAGAAAGAAAACTTAAGCATAAACCAGTATTTTAGATGAATTAATTGTTATTGAAACTATATTTGATGGAAGGCATGATTTTATAGAGTATTAGTATATGGTTCTCTATTTGTAGTGAATAAAACTGTTATAAAACCTTACCTTACTGCCTTTAGATATCATGTGTAGATAAATTTGACTAAATTGCTTGATTGTATTCAACTCAGTAAGATAATTCATATGCAAAATATAAGCCTAAATCATAATGGCTCATCAATAACCCGATCCCCATGATTTTGCTATCATTATAATCATTCAGAAGGGATTATAATATCTACAATAAATGAAAGAATGTCTTCTATTCTGATACTGTGGTTCTTGGGATTAACAGGCCTGGCCTAGTTTTCTATTACACAACCTATGTACATGGTGTGCTTTGGACATCGTTTTATGTGGTTCAAGCCTTCTAAAGTTGTTCTGAGACCATGTGTGCACAATCGTAACAGTATATATATCCCATAATTACTTTTGGACATTTTGCACTTTACTGATCCCACCGTCTTTCACTTTATATATTTCTTTTGTGAAATCAATCTTATGCATCAATATATTCTGAAATTATACTTTGATTCATTTGGTAGACTGATGGTTTATCTGCTGAATAGAAGCTGAAAATTCTTGTATCATGACAAATTGAACTATTTTAGTTCAATATTTATAACTGGAATTCTTGTGGATTTTTGTAATAGTGGAGGACAAGGGAAATGATGGAGAACAAGGATCTGTAGAAGTGAGTACGAGTATGTTAGATGGAGTTGAATTTCAAGAACCATATGTGGGCATGGAATTTAATTCTGAAGAAGATGCCAGGAAATACTATGTTGAATATGCTAGACGGGTGGGATTTGTAGTACGTATCATGCAACGTCGCCGTTCAGGAATAGACGGGAGGACTCTTGCCCGTCGACTTGGGTGTAACAAACAAGGCTTCTCTCCAAATAGTAAGGGCACAATTGGACCAGAGAAAAAGCCAAGGCCAAGTGCACGAGAAGGTTGCAAGGCAACAATTTTAGTGAAGTTGGAAAAATCTGGAAAATGGGTTGTTACAAGATTTGTAAAGGATCACAACCATCCTCTAATTGTTACAGCTAATGGGTTCATCTCACCGGTGAGCTTTTGTTCTGGTTTAAGTAATACATTCTTAATTAGAGCTTTTTGATTGATTTAAATAACTTTATACTGTGGACTAGGTATTAATATGTAGCAGACCATTTGTAAGTGAGAGTATGTGATATCTTTTTCTTTTTTGGTAAAAGATTGGGGTCCAGGATCCCTTTATATTAATTAAATAAAAAGTACAGTTTCTTGAAACCACTTGTAGCTACTCTGCATGGTGTTGTAGCATCTGAAATTTTTCTAACAGAAGTAACTGCAATTCTTTGGTGTATCTATAATATGTAAGCTAACTCTTTCAAGGGCTCTTTTTCACTGTGTCTGATTGAGAGAATTTGTCATTTAGTTTGCGTGAGCATGCAAAAGCTGTGGATCAAAGCACTAGATGTTTCAATTTCTGGATATCATATTGTAAATTCTTGGGTTCCTATCAATGATATCTGTCCTCACCTGAGGCATGGTGTGTATTATATTCACTTGCGTGATCCGCTTGTTTTCCTTTATATTTGAAATCTCAGCAAAATAATTATAGATTCACCCCATGTTGATGAATATTTATTTTTACGTCAAAAATAAACGAAACAACTTATTTGGAGTTCTTTTGTCAGAAGAACTGCTGATTTTGGTATATCCCACAAGGTGTAGATTTTTTTTTTTTTAACGGTTAAACTTGTGTGACATTACAGCAATAACTATCTTTTCTAGAAACCTAGTTTATGCCACACCAAAAGAGTTCTGTGTTCAAATAAAAATGTTTATGTCAAAAGTGTCTGAAGCTGTAAGGATGCAACATCTGTTTCTGGACCTTGCAAGTTATATAAACCAAGCTTTGGTTGGCTTTGAATGAGGTAAAGAGAGAAAATGGAAGTAGGGAGAGAGGATGATAGAAAATGATTATTCTAAATTCTAATCATCTTAGTCTGACAAAGCCACAATAAGAACTGTTAGGTTTGTATAAGATTCATCCCATTATAATATAGATATTGTAATCTGCAACTTCTTTTTTTTGGCCAAAAAAGAATAGCATAAGCCAAAGGAACTATTAGGATTGTGGAAGATTTATCCCATTATCATGTAGATATTGTAATTTGTAACTTAATCATAGGGATGGGATATTAATATGTAACTATGAGCTCTTAATACCAAGACTCCTCTCCCTTGTATATATATGGATCCCTAGAATGACCGAAAATGTTATGTAAATATATATGATTAGGGGTAACGGCTAG
The DNA here is from genome assembly GCA_963242795.1 of Inga leiocalycina. Classification (NCBI taxonomy): domain Eukaryota; kingdom Viridiplantae; phylum Streptophyta; class Magnoliopsida; order Fabales; family Fabaceae; genus Inga; species Inga leiocalycina. The sequence continues at coordinate 42,117,781 of OY725328.1, read as the reverse complement.
TTTAGGGGGGATAGTTAATAAAGCCGATAGTTAATAAAGCCGCAGGGATTCAGTTAGAATAAAGGGCGGTGATGAATAAGAGGGAATGTTATAAATACCTGTGCCTATTGTAAAGATCATCATGCACCTGATTTCATTAGTAATAATACACTGAGTTCAGTTCCATTCTCTCTGTTTCTCTCCTCCTCTTATCCTTTCCTCTGTTCTTTCTCTACTCTCTCTCTACTTCTTGATCTTTATACAACAGTGGTATCAGAGCAGTCCTTCCTCGGCTGGCTCTCTTCTGCGTTCTCAATCTTTCACTCTCACCGATATAGCAATATCGTCTATGGTTCTCACCCGTACCATGGATGACCGATTCCAAATCATCAAAGGACGTCTCAATACAGTGGAATCTTTGCAAGAACGTGTCGATGGGCTAACGAATCAAGTTCAAGTTCTGGCTAACGGAATTGAACATATTTGGGTCGCAATAACCAATCAAGATCGCAACGGCCACCATCATCGACACAATGATCAGGGTCGTCCTCGATCTTTTCAGTACACGAAGATGGAGTTTCCGAGATTCTCTAATGGTGATGTCGTCGCATGGCTCCTTCGGTGTGAGCGTTACTTCGAACTGGATGCCATGCCTGAGGAATCCAAAGTGAAGGTTGCAAGTATTCACCTCGACGATGATGCGTTCCGGTGGCATATGGCGAGGGAACGACGGTGGGGACGACATCTGCCGACTTGGGAACAGTACAAGGATGAGATTAAGGATTGTTTCGGACCCTCATATGAATCCCCCATTGGCGATCTTCTGCAACTCCGCCACCATGGTACGTTAAGGGAGTTCAATTCTCAGTTCGATTTGTGTTCTTCAAAGACCGACTTCTCAGAGGAGGTTCTGGTTGACGCTTACCTATCACTGGTAAGGGAAGAAATATCTGGGCCTGTGCGGATGTTTCGACCCACTATTCTTCGAGAAGTCAAGAGTCTTGCAAGAATGCAAGAAATGACTATCGACAGGGCCAAGGACAAGAAACTAGGCGACAAAGGCAACCGACAGGTGTCCAATACACCCACAACATCTTCGGTGGCGATGGCTAATACTGCCACCTCATCGGTTGGTTCGCAAGTGGTCCCAACTGGTTGTCCCAGTCAAACTCATCATCGATTACTTCTTCCCAGTCCAAAGGCAAATTTCCAACCAAGACTAATTCTTTTCCAAGCAAGAACGTCTCACGGAATCTGAGAATTCTTTCGGCAGAGGATGAAGCTGATCACAGAGCCAAGAATCTCTGTTTTTATTGCCACACCCCCTTCTCTCGGGATCACCGTTGCCCACAACAACAGAGGATGCAACTCCATTTCCTTGACCTCGAAGACAATTCCGAATCAATTGAGTCAAATTGCATCGAGGATCTTGACGATGAATAACGCTCACTAATTTCCCTGCACGCTATTAATGGAGTGGGTGGCCAAAATTCTATGCGGCTCCAAGGCTATGTGGGAAAACGCAGCTTACAAATTCTGATTGATAATGGAAGCACACATGACTTTTTGGACTACCAAGTGGCTACCAGATTAGGGTGGCATGAGAACAAGACTGACACTTCAACGGTACAAGTGGCAGGGGGGAAAACGCTCAAGGTCTATGGTGTTTGGCATGGATTTAGGTGGCGTATGCAAGGTCTAGATTTCTGTTGTGATTTTAGAATTATTGACCTCAAGACATTTGATATGGTCTTGGGGCTCAAATGGTTGAAATCCATTAGGAAGGCCTTTTGGGATTATGAACACCTTACTATGTTCTTTTATCACAATGGTACCCTTTGCAACCTACAAGCTACACCACCTTCCTCCCTCAAAGTGGTGCAACCAAAGCAAGTAAAGGAGGAGATTCTACACCAGCATCAGGCTTACCTGGTTCAACTTCTTACCTGGTTCAACTATTACAGCCTCGTGATTCTTGTACTCAGCATTGCTTCGCTATTCAGGATTCCCCTGTGCATGAGTCAAGGGAGATTCAGGTTACATTAGATACGTTTGCTGATGTTTTTGCAGAACCAAAGGGATTACCTCCCTTGTAGCCTGGTCATAATCATCCTATCATCCTCCAAGAAGGCACTAACCCTATTAGTTTAAAACCTTATCGGTATTCAGCAGGCCAAAAGGATGTCATCAAAAAACAAGTAGCTGAGTTAATTGCTAATGGGGTTCTGCAAGAAAGTGCTTCTCCTTTCTCGGCACACATTGTCTTGGTTAAGAAAAAAGATGGTTCCTGGCGCATGTGTATAGATTATCGGGAATTAAATAAAAAAACAGTCAAGAACCAATATCCCATTCCTCTGGTTGAAGATCTCTTTGATGAACTAAGTGCAGCCAGGTGGTTCACTAAGCTAGATTTGCGGGCTGGTTACCACCAGATCAGAATGTTGCCAGAGGATGTTCACAAAACGGCTTTTAAAACCCATGTTGGACACTACGAGTGGCTGGTGATGCCGTTTGGTCTCACAAATGCTCTAGCGACATTTCAGGGCGCTATGAACAGCATTTTCTTCCCTTTCCTTCATAAATTTATATTAGTATTCTTTGATGACATACTAATATATAGTTCTTTGTCAGATCATGTTCAGCATCTTACTGAAACCTTGAAGGTTTTGCGTGCCAACAACTATTTTGTCAAGAAGTCCAAATGTTCCTTTGCAGCTCTAACAGTGGAGTACCTTGGCCATGTTATCAGCCAAGGTACTGTAGCTACTAATCCCAAGAAAGTGCAGGCTGTAATAGAATGGCCTACTCCTTCTTCTGTCAAGCAGCTCAGAGCCTTTCTGGGGCTGGCAGGATATTACAGGCATTTCATTAGAGGATATGGAGAGTTGGCAAGGCCTTTAACACTGCTGCTCCGCAAGGACTCCTTTTTGTGGTCGGATTTAGCAAGTGCAGCCTTTCAAAAATTGAAGGAGACTTTGATTTCAGCTCCTGTTTTGGCTCTACCTGACTTCACCAAGGAATTTGTGGTGGAGACAGATGCATGTGGCAGTGGGATTGGGGCTGTTCTCATGCAACAAGGATAGCCACTAGCATTTTTTAGCAAAGCATTGGCCCCAAGTCACTTGAATCTTTCAATCTATGAAAAAGAGCTGATGGCGGTTGTGCAAGCGGTGGAGTATTGGCATCAATATCTTGAGAGGAGCAAGTTCATTATCCGCACGGACCAGCAGAGTCTAAAGTATCTGCTGGGACAAAAGTTGAAGACGCCCTTTCAAATGTATTGGATTGCTAAATTGTTGGGCTATAATTATGAGATACATTACAAAAAGGGGAATGACAATACAGTGGCTGATGCTTTGTCAAGGTTGCCTGGTTCACATCTGTTGCAGATCACTCTTAGCACTGCCTCCCCTGACCTGATTGACCAAATTAAAAGTAGTTGGGGAGCGGATAGCGAGTATGCGACCTTGGTGGAGGAATTGAAGGAAAAAGGGGGCTGCTTAAATAAATTCACATGGGATGGTCAGTATTTAAGGAAAAATAACAGGTTGGTGTTGGGGAATGATGCTGAATTAAAGAAGAAGGTGCTAGAATGGCTGCATACTTGGCCTCAAGGTGGGCACTCTAGAGTGCAGGCTACGTATCACAGAGTTAAGAGCTTGTTTTGGTGGAAGCATCTACATCGGGATGTTATTGATTACATCAAAGGGTGTGACACTTGTGCAAGATGTAAATATGAAACCATTGCAACACCAGGATTACTACAACCTCTTCTGGTGCCTAGTAAGGTTTGGGAGAGCATCGCAATAGACTTCATTGAAGGCTTGCCCAGATCTGGAGGTAAAGAGGTAATTTGGGTAGTTATTGATAGAATGAGCAAGTATGCTCATTTTATAGGCCTCTCCCACCCTTATTCTGCTTCTTCTTTAGCTCAATATTTTTTGGATCAAATTTATAAGTTGCATGGAGCCCCAGTTGAGATAATAAGTGACCGAGACCCCATTTTGATTAGTAATTTATGGAAGGAGTTTCTTAAAGTTCTAAAGATAGAACAGAAATTATCCTCCGCTTATAATCCACAGAGTGATGGGCAGTCTGAGGTTCTGAATCGGTGTGTGGAGTCATACCTTAGGTGTATGTGTTGGGAATCTCCTAAGGAGTGGAGCCAATGGTTGGCCTTGGTAGAATGTTGGTATAACACCAATTTTCATACTGCTACCAAAGCTACCCCCTACGAGTTATTATATGGCCAAAAAGCTCCCATTTATTCTCCATATTTACCTAGATCTGCTATTGTAGAGGTAGTGGTCAGAAGTTTTGAGGCTCGGGAAAAGATGCTTGCTGTTCTTAAGCATCATCTGCATAGGTCGGCTAACACAATGAAACAGAAAGCTGATTTGAAAAGGTCTGATCGGGAATTTCAAGTGGGTCAATGGGTTTTTCTCAAGTTGCAGCCATATAGACAAATTTCTGCTGCTACAAGACAATCTCAGAAGTTGGCCCCACGATTTTTTGGTCCTTATAGGGTGCTGGAATATGTGGGACCAGTAGCTTATAGGGTGGAATTACCCCCTGAGTCTAGGGTCTATCCTACTTTACATGTCTCTTTGCTTAAACTCTGTCCAGACCCTAGTGTTAGGCAAAGACATCCACCTGTTGATTGGCCGTCAATGCCTACTTCGTTATACCCTGAGAAGATTCTAAGCAAAAGGGTTGGAAGGAAGAAGAAACGTTTAATTACTGAGGTTCTAGTCCAATGGAGGGGACTTCCGGATGAGGAGGCAACTTGGGTCTCTTTGTTTACTTTTCAGCAACAGTATCCAGAATTTTCTGTTCCTACCCCTTGAGGACAAGGGTTGTTTTTAGGGGGGCATTGTTATGTAAATATATATGATTAGGGGTAATGGCTAGTTTAGGGGTGATAGTTAATAAAGCCGCAGGGATTCAGTTAGAATAAAGGGCTGTGATGAATAAGAGGGAATGTTATAAATACCTGTGCCTATTGTAAAGATCATCATGCATCTGATTTCATTAGTAATAATACACTGAGTTCAGTTCCATTCTCTCTGTTTCTCTCCTCCTCTTATCCTTTCCTCTGTTCTTTCTCTACTCTCTCTCTCTACTTCTTGATCTTTATACAACAGAAAACAACATTTGAATCATATTTCCCTGTAAGGATTATTTATAAGAAGCCCAGAAGACGCCAACTTTAAAGAAAAGGGAACATGATTTCTAATGTTCTAATCAGACAAGGCATGAGATTAAAGAGGTTGTAGTTGGCTTTATGAGAATATGTAGCTTTTGACATGTGTCAATCTTGCTTGGATGCTTATCATTTTAGATGTTTTATTTGCAAGTAATTAGATTAGATAGAAGGTTCAATTATTTCTACCACATTGCTTGTGTTTTCTTTTTTCCCCCTTTTCTTTGGATGAACAAGTTTTTTTCTTCTTGCAGGGTGATAAAGACAAGAAAATTGAAGAACTAACTAAGGAATTAGAGCGCCAAGATCAGCTATGTGCAGCATATAGGGAAAAACTGATCAGTTTCATGAATAATGTGGAGGAGCAAACACAAGAACTGTCAGAAAAAATTCAAATTATTGTAGAAAATTTAAGGAAAGTTGAATCTGAAGTGCAAAAGAATCCCTTGAATAGAAAGTCTTGGGGTTTAACCTGAGTTCTAAATTAGCATTATTCTGTACATAATTCCACATCCAATCTTCATCAACTCGCTTTATATTGTATAGTTTGTTACATAATGGAATTGGTGCTTAATGTGTATTTTCTTATGTTAAGGCTGGCTATTATTTTGGGTTTGTTCTCGTTCTTGTCTGTCTGAATTTTGTATTTTAAATTTAAAATCATGATATACCCTTTTTTTAAAATCATCAGTTTCATTAAACTAGAAAGCAGGGGACTTACATCAACATTCAACATTAGTAGTCCACACTTCTTTTTCTAGTTACTTCTCTCTATTTTTTTGGGAGAATTATTATAAAGTCCCAAGAAAGGGATGTGACAACCAAAATGTCCTGATAACAAGTAAGCAGTATAAACCTGTTATCATTTCCTATATTGAAATTTATCATTACATACTCATCAGTTGTTATCGAACATTTTGATGATTAAATCATTTCTTTGGGACCTTATAGTAATTCTCCCTTCTTTTTTCCCTTGCACATGCACTTTCACTACCAAACAAGCATCTGGAAATCCTTTGTTCACAAAAAATATGCAGCAAGCTTCTTCAGTATTGAAACAATTGGTTTATGTAGCATTATAACACAAAGGAGAAGAATATAAACCAAAAAAAGACACCTGATATACAACTGATTCACTGCTGCTTTTTCACTTCATGACAAATTAGTCACTGAACACATTATTGGGCTTGCAAAGGAACAGCGTGGGAGAACAGCATCTCAAGCTCCTGTGTGATTCTCAAGCCTTTTACATAAAGTACATCTTAAACAATGGAGAAAAAGAATCTTCTAGTGAGTGTCCAAAGGTTTTTCAACATCATTCTCAAGCTGTTTTACACTGCTAGCAACAAGTTCAAGTTTTCCTGATAGAACTTCAGTTTGCTCCTCGACAGATTCCAGCAGGGAAAGTAATAGCTGGCGATATAGTTGACATAACTTATCGTGACGCTGAAGCTCCCTCGTCAGTAGTTGAATCTTGAAATCCTTTGATTCCTGCAAGGTTAGCAAACAAAGGTTTTGATAAAAATTCATGTAGTTATCAATCTTCAAACCAGGAGAAAAAAGGTCAAAAACCATAAATTTCCATGGTTGTTGGGGTTACTAATATTTTGTCGTCAGCAGGAATTCTCCAGGAACACATGGCCACAAGGGAAGGTGTAGATTAAGGTAAAAGCACGGAAAAAGTTTACTGTTGGAAGTCTTAAATAAGTATACATGGTATTCCATTTTCCACTATAACTTCATCCTGCTCCTAAGCTTCTAAAACAAACATTCATCCTTATTGTAACCTAGTGGGATAAAGCTTTTTGTTGTTGTATTGTAACCAACAACAAGCAGCCTAATCCCACTAGGTGGAATGGGCCACATGGATCACACAAAATTATCATGCTCTATCAAAACTAAATCCTTAGATAAGTTGGTAACCAAAAGGTCCAATTCCAAAAATAATAAGAATAATAATTCATTCCTATTGATTCCATATTGGGCAGGGAAGGAAGCATTGGTATAGTGTCCCTTAAAAGGATCCTGCAATGAGCCTCAAGAGAGGCAAAAAAAGGATGTGCATGGTTGATATTTCATCTAAACAGTCTGAATTTCAATATGCACTACCTTTTCATTTTATTTTATTTTTGGTTTTAAACAAGAAGAATACTGAATCAAAAAAGTTTTCCAACTGAGAACTTATTAAAGAAATTTAAATTAAAAATATAAAATTAAAGAGCCATGAAATCTAGACTATCTTTTTTTATTACATGAAATGTAGACTATCTATATCAAATATGAATTATTAAACTTCCTTTTGCCTCACTTGAGGCTCATTGAAGGACCCTCTCAATGGAGATGATCAAAATCTCATACTCCAGCAATATCGACAGGATGCTATAAAGAAAATATCAGCATTCACAGCTGGTAAAATACAGTCCAGTGCCTTGCTAATTTGCTCTCTGCCTAGGACAATCACTATGCGATGAATGTGAATTTCACTAATTCCTTTACCACATTTGATTTTAACATATAAGACTTCTGGACAGTGCTAGATGCAAGATGATGATGGCGACTTAGAAATTAGAATCATACCAAGCCAAAGTTCAGAAGCATGGTGAAAGAATTAAGAGTTTTCATAAAAAGCATTATGACCAGCAAAGATGAAGGATTTCTTCCTCTTTCATCTTGTCATCCCTCTCCCAGACCACAACCAGAAAAAAGGTTGTTCATATTAATATTGGGATGAGCTACATCAATATTGTTTTTTGACGGGACTAACTAACATCACGTGATTATGGTCTTAAACAAAACAAATTGGAAAAAGGAAATTAGAGTATAGCAGCTTTCATAATTCAATGCCAAAAATCAATTATGGCAAAAGAAACCAAGTGATGAATCCAAAAATACATATTACAGTTGTATTGTTCTTGTAGTATAGAAAATTTATCTTGGCACTGCCTGAAAGCGGCAAAGAAGAAATTAAGAGTTTCATACAATGTTTACCTTCCCAGAACAAGTAATAAGCCTGTAATGCCTAAACAACATGGGCAGAGAATATAGCAGACATAAATGAGGCATGAATAAGCTATATATTGTCTTGTAAAAACTTTTAATTAGTTTGAACTTAATCTTCTATTTGATAGCAAAGATGAAACTTTCTCCCACTTTCGGACAGAAGGAAATTAAAATTTTCAATCATTTCAGCCACAAATAGTCAAATATACTATTGCAAACTATAAGAATTAGAATTTCTTCAATGTGGATACTGAATAGTTTATAATGCAATTACAGCTATCAAAAGATTTTACAAATGTTCAAGATTAGAAACTATCAGTTGACTACTCAAGGGCACATCAACAAGAATACATGGCTTTATACTTCTAGTCATGGTTTATAATCAATAATATGTAAAAACAGCATGAAACTCAAATGTATTCGTTTTAAAGATAGCTGTGAGTACCATGAGGGATATAGAATATGAGAACTGATTATTCAATGTTAGTAAATGTGAAAAATATAACTCACCAAAGTTTTGTTATCAAGATAGGCAGAAACTTGTAGAGGGTGACAATGTTCCTTCACAAATTTAGTGACAACCCATTTCCCATGATTGTTTACTTTAACCAACATCATAGCCTCACAGCCTTCTCTTATGCTAACTCGTGGTCTCCGAACTGGTCTTGTCTCATTTCTAGGTCTCGCATAAAAACCTTGCTTATTGCAAGAAAATCGACGAGAAAGGATTCTATTATCAGTCTCAGAACGATGGCAACGATCAAGACGGACAACAAACCCTTCCTGTCTAGCGTATCCACTGTAAAATTCTCTGGCAGCCTCTTCAGAATCAAACTCCATACCAACATAAGGTTCTGAAATGCATCTGTCTTCACCTGTTGTTGATATTTGCTCAGCAGAACTATGAACAGTTTCTACCTCAGCACCCAAATCCACTGATCATACAACAAAAATACATTATTCAATGAAAACGTTTGGCAAATAAGCTTATATAGAAATATTGCTTTGAATAGTTAAAAAATGATAATTTTAGCAGACAATTGACCACCAAATTCCAAAGAATTTATCAGAACACTATGATGAGCAACTTAGATATCCTCGATCAAGAGAGTGAAAGAGAGAGATGAGATGGGGGTGAGCCCCACTCCACATCAAATTGATTGATTTACATTCATGCCTTCATGTATTGTAAGAAGGAGTCATGATGGACCACTCCACGTCAAATTAAATCATTTATATTCATGAGAAGGAATGATATGAAAGAAAAAAAATAATATGTGAAGTCCACAGTCACACTACACATTTACACCCATAATCTCTTCTCTCTTTAACTCAGGCTCAAATTCACAAAAGCATAGGATAAATTGCACCCTTACTGCAATGCCTCCATTGGAGAACATCTGGACTCTATGACCGGCACAAGTCTATCGATATGAAATCTGAAACTAAATCTTATCAACTTGAGCTCTTAAGCTAAGACTGCTGTTTGCTAAATGGAGTACAAATCCAGTAGACCACAAACTCTAATCCAGCAGGCATTTCAAATAGCCACAGGTCTAATTCCACATTACAATAATACCAAAATGCAGAATTGATATGAATTATGAACCAATTCCCTCATTAAAAAAAAAACAATCCAAATTGAGCTCGAGCAGCTAGGCAACAACAGAAAAAACAAAAAAGAAACGAAAACCCAAAATAAAAACAAAAAAGAGAAATTTAAAAAGTTAACAATGAATCCAAAAAATCAAAATTGAGGAGAGTTACTTCTCAGCTAAGGGACTTCATCGAGGACGCTCAATCTAGAGGAAGTCAAGAAAGAAAACAAGCTTCAAATCCTCGACTGCTTTCTATCAGCCTATCAGGTTTATGACGACGGGTAACCAACATTCAAATCAACAGCAGAAGTAATATTTCTGCGCCAAATTCAAAGAGTAGAGCTGGGTACGAAACCAGGGTTCAGTTCATCGCATTCAAAGTCGAATGAGAGCAGAAACCTCAGTTTTTGTTTTTCTTTTAGGGTCTGTTTGGTTGGATGGGATGGGATGAAAAATGAGCCCCTCCCCTTGTTTGCTTTGAAAAATTGGAAAGAGGGGCTCTAAAGGAGGGCTCTCAATCTCTCTCATCCCCTCATTTTTGTTCCCCCTAAATTGGGGGGTTTTGGAGGAGATGGATAATGAGCCCTTCCCATTTCATCCCCTCCCTTTAAACCAAACAGGCCCTTAAAAAACAGAAGGAAAAAAAAAACCCTCAACTTTTTTCACCAAAGTAATTTTTATCGGCTATTAACATTGTTGGTGAATATAGAATTTTAGTTTTTAACCACAGTTTATAGTTTTAAATAGTTGATTTTAGTCCTTATAATTTAAAAAATGTTTGGTATAAATCAACACAAAATTGGTTTATAAGTATAAATGCTTGTTTGAAATAGCTTAATTTTAGTTTATAAATGTCTTTAACCGTAATTTATAGTAAACGAGGTAAGTATATGAAAGAAATTTTGTCTCGACTTCTATGAAAAACACTTATAAGTCAAAAATAAGATATCACAAACATAAGCTAAGACTATTTTAGATTCTTTTGATTTTGAGTCTCAAATTCGTTCGAGTCCTTGAGAAAACACTTGTCTTAAGAGGGGCAGCCACGAATCCCGAACTGAAAACCGAATAATAATTTTGAACCAAAAATCGGATAACAATATGTTAAAAAGAAAGGTTTAGCCTGAATATAAGCTAGGTTCTCAAACCCAGACTGGACTGGCCGGTCCAAACAAAAAACTGGCCAACCGGCCAATAGATCGGTCCGATCTAGTGAATTGGTCCCGGTCAATTTTTTTAGTTTTTTAAAATTTTTTCTTTAGAATTTCATATTAATAATCCTAAAATTTTCAATTTATTACCAATTTAGTCCCGGGCTAACTTCGATCTGATTCCAGTCTGACCCATTAACCCTTGACCCAGTACCCCAACCAATTCGGTGACCAATCCAGACTTGATTATCTTGAATATAAGGATATTAAAATTATAAGGAAGGGTAGTTCAATTCAGATCAGATCCCTATTGATGCGATCCAGAATCAACAAGTCATCCCTTCAAATTCTAGTGACATCTCTTCTGTTTCAAATGATCATTATCAAATTCCAGCTGGACAAATCATGAGAGCACAAGCTAAAATATTCAAGGAAGCATTGATTGAGCTGATTGAAGAAGTTATTGTAAATCAAATGGCAAGTGGATCTGATTTACAAAACAAATATGCTGAAAACGTCACTAAGTTCATTTGTGCTAAATATGGAGTTGTTAATAAAGTTTTGGGCTTGGAAACTTCAAAACAAAGAGCTTGGATCTAGTACTACATATGGGAGGCTCATTTGGGCCTAAATAAGTACATTTTGAGCCTTAATTTGCTGACTACATTTTCTTGAAGTTAGGTGTGCGAAAATCAACAAGGAATTGGTGGCAAATTTGACTTTTGTTTTCTTTAGCATGTTGTATTTGATTTTTCAACTTTCTTCTAGATTGTATTAGACTTTTGTGTTTATTGTATTAGACTTTTAGGTTTCCTAGCACATGATTTTATAATTTGTATTGGTTGTTTTCAAAGTTGCACTTATTGCAATTAGGTCATATTTTCCTATAAATACTTTGTGCTTCTTCATTTGTAAGACACAATTCAGATTTGAATCATAAATGAAAGTTGCACTTCTGCACTTTATTTCTTGAGAGTGGATTCTCTCTAGGGTTCTTTTTAGAACTAACAAACTTATCAAGGCTTGATCAACCTTGTGGCGTTTTCCAACACTTCGGGTCCTTGTTCTTTCGTGTTCAAGGGTTCAAGTGGATCGTCGATCTGTGTTTAGCTTTCTTGGGGTGTGTATATTTCGGAATTGGTTGTGGGTTCGTGGAATCTTCCCTTGTGGGTTCGCACCATCTTGGTATCAGAGCTTCGGATCTAAATTGAAGTCATATCTATCTGTTCTTCGTTTCCATTTTCATTTCAAGTTTTGTGCTTTGTTCTTCTGTCTGTCCCTGTCCAGATTTATTACTTCTGTTCGTCCGTGTCCAAATTTATTACTTCTGTTCGTCCAGTTTTCCTTTGTGTTTTCCAATATTTAGTCCGTCAAATTCATAGTTCAGAATCTCTTCTTTCATCTCGGTTTGGAATCGTTTCAATCTGATTTGTCATTTGTGAGTTCTGTCTATTTTAATCTAGTTGTGTTTTCTGGAAATTCTGGGCTTGTTCATCTTCGTTTTTCCAGAACATCCTAAAATATTCTGTCCTTGTTTGACCACTTTTCCTTTGTGTTTTACATCGTTCAATAGGTCATTTTCATAGTTTAGAATCTCATCTTTCTGTTCATTTTGGTTTCATCTCAATCCAAAATTTCCACTGTGAGTTATAGTCTTTCCAAAATAGACGCTTTTTCTGGAATTTCTAGGTTCAGATTTCTTGAGTTTTGTTGTTTATGATAGATTCTACATTCTCTTTAAATTTCAGTAGAGGAGAAAAAAAAAGACAAGAGCATCAGAAAAAGAAAAAGAAAAAAAAATATTTGATAAGAAAGGAAAAAAATACTAAAAAAAAAGGATTGTGTTGGAAGTGTTTTGAGCAATATCTATTGTCATACATAGAATTTGTGATGTTTGTGTCATTTAAACTCTTGATTTCCCTGAATTTCCTTTTCCAATACTCACTTTGATATTCCATATTTCTAAGTGTTGTTTGATTTTGCAAAATTGTTATTGCTTTGATTATGAATTGTTTAGTTCTTTAAAGCGCCTCAAGAGGAATCTAGAGTGGAAAAAAGGTAAGAGTGAAATACATCAATCTAAAAGCCAAATTTGAGTGAAACACGAGTGACACAAAATTGTATGAGTGAAATACGTGAGTAGAGTGGTGAGGTCCATTTTTCTCTAAATCTAACTTTTCAGGTATCATCAATATGCATGATGAAAAAGAGCTTCAAACAAATTTTGACTCCTTACTAAAAAGACTTCAAAGGTTTACTGATGCAATGGATGTCTAATCAAAATTCCAAAGAAATCTCCAGAAGTTGAAACAAGGTTCCATGGCTGTTGATGAATATTTTCAAGAGTTGGAATTAGCTATGACTAGAGCTAGAGTGAAAGAAACTTCAAAAGCCACTAAGGATCGTTTTGTGAATGGGCTAAATCCTAAATTAGCTTGTTTTGCAAAAACCCTTACCTTCTTGGACATTGATCTTTTGGTTCAATTTGTTGCTGAGCATGAGCAAAATATGAAGCATCAAAGCTATTCAGAAAGTAGCTCTAATGCAAATGAGATTGTTATAGTTCCTAATGATGATCAAGTGCTAACTACGGAGGAAGAAGTAGTGAATGTTGAAAGTCTTGCTGACCATTGTGTGGAAGAAGACCTTCTTATTCCAAATACAAATCTTGTGATTAAAGAAGTTCCTCTCAATCATGAAATGAAAAGTGAAAATATGAGTGAGAGTGATTTTAGTGAAACTGTTCTAAAGAGAGAAAATCAGTCTGAGAGAGAACAAGATATTGAGAGCATAAAGTGCTATCAAAATAAAGAGAATAAAAATGAGAGTGAAGAAGTCAGTGAAAATAAAGATGAAAAGAGTCATGAGAAAAGTGAGGTTAAGAGTGATTGCAAAGATATTGTTTTGGTTACTAATGATCTTAATCATTATTTTCCTTGTGATTTTGATGTGTTGCAGATGTTCTTGGACTTGATTCCTAAGAAACCACCTGATGGATTCTTGTCTTCAAGAAGCATTGAACCTTCATTTCCTTTAAGTGACATTGAAAAACATTATGGTTCTCTAAAGTTTGATATTGTTGATAACTTGCTGCCTTTAAGATGCCTTGAACTCAACACTTTTAATTTTCAGTGTCCCATGGATTTTGCTGTTTGTAGGTGTTCTTATATGCATGTTGCAGCTTGTTTTGATGATACTCTTATTTATAGCAACAAACATGATGAGCATGTGAATTCTTTACTATGTGTGCTTGAAGTTTTGAGAAAGGAACAATTGTTTTCAATTCCGGAAAATTCTTGTTGTTGCATGGAAAACATTGATTTTCTTTGTTATGTGTATTTACTTGGTCAAGGAAAGCTCAACAAAAGGCATACATGCTGGCTGAAATTTATTGAGACCTTTCCATATGTCATCATATATAAGAAAGGTAAAGAGAATGTTGATGAAGAATTGTCAAGAAGGTATAGTGCTCTTTCTTCTCTAAATACCATATTGCCTAGATTTGAATATGCTGAGGAAATGTATGAAAATGATATTGGCTTTGCTAAATTGTTTCTTCCCTGTGAAATTGAGCATTATGCATCCAAAGCCAACAAACAAAGAAGCTGTGTTCTTTTTGAACTTGCTGATGCTTATAAGATTGATCTAGCTTGTGAGTATATTGTTATTGTTACTTTTAATGTAGCTGATATATGTCCATTTGATCCAGGTGGAGATTCATGGACGAATCCTTTTGAGGAGAGAGGGAATGATGCGACCCAGAATCAACAAATTAACTCTCCAAATTCAAGTCAAGATTCGAGGATGAATCCTTTTGAGGAGAGAGGGAATGATGCGATCCAGAATCAACAAGTCATCCCTTCAAATTCTAGTGACATCTCTTCTGTTTCAAATGATCATTATCAAATTCCAGCTGGACAAATCATGAGAGCACAAGCTAAAATATTCAAGGAAGCATTGATTGAGCTGATTGAAGAAGTTATTGTAAATCAAATGGCAAGTGGATCTGATTTACAAAACAAATATGCTGAAAACGTCACTAAGTTCATTTGTGCTAAATATGGAGTTGTTAATAAAGTTTTGGGCTTGGAAACTTCAAAACAAAGAGCTTGGATCTAGTACTACATATGGGAGGCTCATTTGGGCCTAAATAAGCACATTTTGAGCCTTAATTTGCTGACTGCATTTTCTTAAAGTTAGGTGTGCGAAAATCAATAAGGAGTTGGTGGTAGATTTGACTTTTGTTTTCTTTAGCATGTTGTATTTGATTTTTCAACTTTCTTCTAGATTGTATTAGGGTGTGTTCTTATTAGCTTTTGGAGAATAGATTCTGGAGAAAATAGCTTTTGGAGAATAGATTATGAGGATAATAGATTATGGAAAAAAGTGATTTTGATAAAATGAGAGTGTTTGGATGATTTGATCAAAATAGCTTTTTTCATAGTCAAATGACTAAAAAGGACATTAACTTTTATGATAATTACATATAAAGGATAAGATTATATTTTATGTATTATTTAAGGGGTTAAGGTCCAAATTTAACAGCCAAGTTTTCCCTGAGGGGTGTCTGATACAAATAAGTTTTGGAATATGAAAAATAATAATGAACAATTAAAAAGGATGTAAATTTAACAAAACCATTAAATTTTATCTAACGACGTTAAATTATAAAAGAAGAAAATCCCTAACGGCATTAAAAATGATGCATCTTAACCCATTATTTAACAGTAAATTTTATAATTAATACTAAAAATGAAATAAATTACTTTATATGTAATGTTAATTAACTTTATTATTTTTTCTAATATAATTAAATTAGATAAATAGATCTTATATTAAAGATAAGAGGGAGTATTAAAATTTTAAAATCTTTTAAAAAAACAAAGTAACAGAGAGGAAAACGGAAAAAAAAAAGGAGGGAGAGAGTGTCTGTGCGTGGGACCCATAGTGAAAATGAGCCAATAAGAAAGAGTCAGTGGGGCCCACATAGCAAGAAAATAAAAAAAATAGAGAGTGTCAGTGGTGTGGGACCCACAGTCTGAATTTTCTGGCTCAAAAGTAGTTCGAAATAGCTTATGGAGATAATAGCTTTTTTTACTCAAAACCTCAGTTTGGAAAAAAAACGGGATTGTCAATTTTTTTGGGGTGTTCGGTAGGCCAGAAGGCAAAACCATGGTTTGGGCTAATAATCACTTTTTTTGGGGTCTGCCGAACACACTCTTAGACTTTTGTGTTTATTGTATTAGACTTTTAGGTTTCCTAGCATATGGTTTTACAATTTGTATTGGTTGTTTTCAAAGTTGCACTTATTGCAATTAGGTCATATTTTCCTATAAATACTTGGTGCTTCTTCATTTGTAAGACACAATTCAGATTTGAATCATAAATGAAAATTGCACTTCTGCACTTTATTTCTTGAGAGTGGATTCTCTCTAGGGTTCTTTTTAGAACTAACAAACTTATCAAGGCTTGATCAACCTTGTGGCGTTTTCCAACACTTCGGGTCCTTATTCTTTCGTGTTCAAGGGTTCAAGTGGATCGTCGATCTGTGTTTACCTTTCTTGGGGTGTGTACATTTCAGAATTGGTTGTGAGTTCGTGGGATCTTCCCTTATGGGTTCGCACCACCTATAAAGCTTAAATGACAGGAACTCATGATTTTAAACTATAGTGCTAAAATTCAAATTTTTATCACCAACAATAATATTAAAACTAATTTTTATTTAGATCAAGGTATCACCAAATTAATGAAAATGATTTTTTTTTTCTTTTTGTGCAAAAAACGAGAGATTGAATTGGAGAAAGCAATTCGTTCCCACAATTTCATTAAATTTTATTTTAAGTGTATAAAGTATAAACTTCTTTTTTGTTCAAAATTATTACAATATCCTCTTGAATTGTGATTTAAAATAAATAATAAATTAAATAAGCCTTTTTCCAAATTGTCCCCCACAATATTCTATACTTTTTAAAATATAAAAAATGTTATTTTAATAATAAAAAATGATTTTACGTAATTTTGACAAAATTCTATAAGTGAAAATCTTTGAAAAAAGAACTTTGAAAATGTTAAAGGACAAAAAGGTGTTCCAAATATTCATAATGTTAGAGATGTGTGAGGGCTTGATTTGTCCTTTTTAAATGGAAATGACATAAATCTCCCTCTTTGTTTAAAAAACATGCTCCTATTTTTTATAAGGGTTTAACAAGTTCATATTAGGTTTTAACAAATTCTGATAAGATTTTCACAAATTCGATCCAATTCAAAAATCATACATTACTATAATGGCAATGTGTTGATTCCCAATTTTAATAAGGGTTTCATAAGTTCGATAAGTATTTAACTAGTTCTGATGAGATTTTCACAAATTCCAATTCTAAAACCACCACTTGCTTCAATGGTAAGGTATTGATTTTGATAAGGCTTTCATAAGTTTAGATAAGGTTCTAATAAGTTATGATAAGATTTTCACAAATTCCAATTCAAAATTCACCATTTGCTACAATAGAAAGATATTAATTCCCACTCCTGATAAAAGTTTCACAAGTTTGTCATTATAGCAAGTGAAGATTTTCGAATAGGAATTTGTGAAAATCTTATCAAAACTTATTAAAACTTTATCTGAACTTATTAAACCCTTATAAAAGAACAGAAGCGCGTTTTTTAAACTCAGAGGAACATTTCTGTCATTTCCATTTAATTTTAAGAAAGACAAATTACAGCCTTATCTTTCTGACATTATGAATATTTGAAATACCTTTTTATCTTTTAGCATTTTTAAAATTCTTTTTTAAGGATTTCCCTATTCTATCATGGTATTCTCTATAAAGAAAAAACCCCCAATCAAATCTGGGTGAAATACCAAAATAAATTCTTAAAAAAGCCAATATAACAAATTAGATATTTCTGAATCATGTTAAATGCCTACATTGCCCCTCAGTTATTTTTCTTTTCAAAACAATATCTTTTTCCCCCAAATGTGTGTTTGATTTAAGGGGAGGGGAGGGGTAGCAAATTACAATTTTGAACAGAAAAAACCCAAAATTTATCCTTTTAGTCTTTTAAATTTTGGATTTTCGCCCAAAATTTACCCTCTCATTCCTTTTAAATTTTGAATTCTCGCCCAAAATTTAAATACCTTTAACCCCGAAAAGTTAATTTAACCTCCTCTCCCCTTCCTCCGCTCCCTTCACTCCCCTCAAACCAAACACAACCTAATGCCTTGTTTGATATCATAGAAGTGAAGGTATGGAAGTGGAATTGATAATGGAAGTCTAATTTTAGCATGTTTGGTATCAATGAACTCACTTCCCAACTAAAACCCATAGAATTCTCGACACTTTTATGGAAGTCTAGATTTAGCTTTTTTTGCCCCTGGCAACTGGTGGTGGCAAGGTTGGCAAAGGGGGTGAGGATGACGGAGACAACGAAGCACCAACAGCCACGGCGGCCGCGATGGTGACAACATTCGGAGGCAATGATGATCTGCAACTTCTTCCCGGAATCGCGACAGTGACAGCATTTTTGCGACTTTGATCCCTCTTCAACTTCTTCTCCCTATCGATCTGCAACTCCTCTATTGGTGACGACGCTCAATCGTCGACGGCAACAGCCACTGTCTTCAATTTGTCTTCTTCATCTTTTCTTATATTTATTTAGTGGCTGTCTTTTTCTTCAACCTCCGTCGCCACCAGATCGAGTTCGAACCTCCATCTTTCTAGATCCACAATGGCGATCTTGTTTTCATCTCTTTTTGTTGTTCTGTTTCTTTTTTTTTTGCCAGCACTGTTCTGTTTCTCATACAACGTTGATGGATGATATTTGAGTTTGGAAATGATTTGTATATTATTGACATTGATGATTGAGCATGGATGAATTGTTTTCTGGTTGATGATTATTGCTGGCAATGGTCAATTTCCAGTGAAACTTTGGTCGACGGTGACAATGGGTTTCTGGGGTGGAAGAGGTTTTTTTTTTTGTTAGAGGGTATTTGGGTAATTGCATATTATAAATATATGTTTCTATTAAAAATTATATCTCACTTCTACCATTATACCAAACACATTTTTAAACCTCACTTCCATCTCTAGTTCCACTTCCAGTTCCACTTCTATTTCCACTTCCACTTCTCTAAAAGCTCTTCCATTATACCAAACGGGGCATAAAGCTACCTCCGCAGACAGATAGATTCCAGGCACTCATCCAAGACAGCCCAGTCCTATCAAAGCTGCACTTTCTAGTCTTATTACAATGAAACATTGCCTTAATTGAATTAACAACAATCGCTTACTCATACAAAAGACAAAGCCTCACTGTTAACTTCACCGCAATCTATGGAAACTCTTCTTCTAGCTTCTGATTCCAAGTTTCTAAACGATAACCATTTGGCACACTCCATCATATTGCTTTATTATATATCAGTACTCTCTTTTAGAGAATAGAAAAGTGGGATCAAATAACTCTCTAGTTAATTAGTCAATCATTGAATATAGGGTTAAAGGTTATTTTTGCCCCGGAAGAATTCGCTTGGGACCAATTTTGGCCCGGAGGTTTTTCGAGGCCCAATTTTGTCTTAGAAGTTTCAAATTTGGAGCAATTTTGCCCTTGCATTAGTTGATTGTTAGCCGAGGTAAATTTGCTCAAAATTTGACACTTCCGGGGCAAAATTGCACTTTAACCCAATGACCATTAGTCAGGCATATCGAACACCACGCGATGTGTTGTGCTTTTCCAGCTGCTGGATGCTACCTCTGGCTGAGCTACGGTGGACAGGCTATTAAACAGAAAAGAGAACTCTTCCCGAGGCCCCTGTCGACATCTTCGAACTCACTAACGTTACTATCAGCTGTCACGTCCGGGTTCAGGAATTTTAACCCGCTTTCCCCATCTCTTAGGATCGACTAACTCATGTGCAAGTACCGTTCACATGAAACATTTCCTCTTTTCGGCCTTCAAAATTCTCACTTGAATATTTGCTACTACCACCAAGATCTACATTGACGGCTGCTCCACCCGGGTTCGCGCCCCAAGTTTTGCAGCGACCACCATACCCTCCTACTCATTGAGGCCTAGCACTTGCCCTGACGACTACTTCGCCCGGGCTCACACCTCAGGTTTTGCAGTGACTGCCGCGCTTGTCTACTCATCAGGGTCTAGCACTTGCCCTGACGGCTGGGTATAGGTCGCGCACTTCAGCGCTCGGGCAGAGCAACCGTCAATACAAATCTTGGTGGTAGTAGCAAATATTCAAATGAGAACTTTGAAGGCCGAAGAGGGGAAAGGTTCTATGTGAACGGTACTTGCACATGAGTTAGTCGATCCTAAAAAACAGGGGAAGTCTGTCTTATAGCATGCAGCACGTGTACTTTAAAAGGGAATCGGGTCAAAATTCCTAAACCGGGATGTGGCAGCTGACAAAAGCGTTAGTGAGTCCAGAGACGTCGGCAGGGGCCTCGGGAAGAGTTCTCTTTTCTGTTTAACAACCTGTCCACCCTGGCTCAGCCAGAGGTAGGATCCAGTGGCTGGAAGAGCACAGCATGTAGCATGGTGTTCAATGTGCCCGACTAACGGTCATTGGGTTAATGTGCAATTTTGCCCTGGAAGTTTTAAATTTGGAGTAAATTTGCCCTGGCTAATGGTCAACTAAAGCAAGGGCGAAATTACTTCAAATTTGAAATTTCATAGGCAAAATTAGGCCTTAAAAAACTTTCGGACCAAAATTGGCCCTAAGCGAATACTTCTAAGGTAAAAATGACCTTTAACCCTTAAATATAGAACTACAATGACTTTAATTGGGTAACAATAACTTGTATGGAAGTAGTACTGAAGAACCTGCCAGGAACTCCACATATGAACCATACTCGGGTGACACAGTTCTGTGACTTTCATTCCCTTCGGTAGATCCCCATGTACACGATATAAGTCTTTCCAAAATGACAAGTTAAAGAAGAAAATAAAGTGAGAAGCAATGAAGATCAACACTTCAATCACTTGCATCAAGCTAAAAAACAAGTAGGGATGAAAAACGGATGGAATATACTACTGCGATCAACATATTATAAAGAAAATTATGAAAAAGATTTATGCGGTTGATATATGATGGTGCGACATTATTTTACCTATCTATCATCACTGTTTGCAATCTGAATATAATAAGAATACTGAAAACAGAGATATAAGAGGAGATGCGTAAAGCTTAGAGAAAACATGTTTGTATGAATACTAAACATCTAGAACATATATTCAACATGCTTATCTTTCGGGTGGTAGAAGGTGTTTGATGGTCGTACAGAGAGTGAGAAGGATGCGGATGGGGGAGAATGGGATTTCAGATTGAGGGGTGTGAAAAGAGGCTAGTCAACTATTTAAGGGTATTGAGGTAAATTTACAATATCCTGAAATTCATGATTAATCATCTTGACCTGATTAGGAATTTATTGAAAGTATAGATTTGAATCTCAATTTTAGTATTTTAGATGGATTTAATTGAATTTTTTCCTTCTATGAATGCTAAATTAAGGAATAATGAATTTTTTCAAGTTGAGAATCCATGAATTTTGTAAAAAGTTTGTCTTTTCAAAAGGGGAGATAAAGAGAGAAGATTTTATATTTGGAAAATACCTGAAAAATACTCACTGAACTTCAAAATCTCGAAAGCTCATGTGAATAAGGAAAAGAACATAAACAGGGAAGAAGGTATGAATTAGGGATTTTGAAGTTTGGTACTTTTACAAAATTACCCTTCAAATATGTTTTTTTTAAAAAAGGACAAATCCCAAACCATTCAATCCTAAAAAGGATTGTAACTATTGAGCTACCAAACACCTTGATATATATATATATATATATATATATATATGTGCGCGCGCGCAATGAAAAAAGTTAACTTTTAAACCTTGGCCCCATGCAATTGATTGCTTGTGTAAGCTAATTGACTATACTTCAATAGATTTTTACCGTAACAGTAATGCAATTGACAATCACTTTTTTCAATTCTCAAACCTAGAATAAATAAATCCTTATAGCAATTTACTACTTTTGTAACACAAGTCACTACACTTCAATATATATATATATATATATTTATTACACTTGTAACATGATTGACAATATTCATAATTATAATTAGAAAGAAAAATAATTAATTAATTATAATTTTATTTATTTTCTAGGAATTTTTATTATTATAATTTGAATTTTAGAATTATAAAATAAATAAATTAACTTAAAATATTAATATAATATAATAAACATAAACAAATAATACTATACTTATAATGTGGTTGACAACTTTTGTAAATAATGGTAAAAATAAAAGGACAACATTTATAAAGATATTTTCTATTTTTTTTTTTTTTTTGCTAGGCACAAGTTCTATTTTCTATTTTCTATTTCATTAACTCCATTTACTACTTTTTTTAACAATTTCTAAACTTAGGAAAATTCAACTAATTGGGTGATAGTGTGGGAAATTGACCCTCATCACCCAATTAGTTGAATTTCTCAAAATAGAACACGTTCGTTAAAAGTAATAGTAAATGATGTTATTGAATTTGTAAATATATTTACAAATGTTGTTTTGCAAGTTACATTTATAGTCAATGATTAAAATATTATATTCTTACTAATAAAAAATAACACGTGTGATCAATTTCCCACCTCTCGCTTAATTAGTTGAGTTTCTCCAAGTATAAAATTTGTTAAATGTAATAGTAAATGATATTATTGAAATGGTAAATATTTTTAAAAATATTGTCATTTGAGTGGTAGTATGTGATTAAAATATTACATTATCACTTGTAAAAATTGATAAATGTAGTCAATTTCTCATACCCTCGCTTAATTAGTTGAGTTTTCCCAAATATAAAACTTATTAAAAGTAGTAATAAATGATGTTATTGAAATAATAAATATATTTATAAATGTTATCATTCACTTTATAAATGTAGTTAATGATTTAAAACATTTTACTCTTACATGTATTATATATTATTGTGCAATATATTATCAAAAGGCTTGGGTAGCCTAATGGCTACTAAGCTTTCTCCCACCCACCTCCAAAAAAGCCACCCTGCCCACCTTGGTTCCCTGTTTGGTTGGAGGGGAGGGGATGGGAGGAGATGAAAAATGACCCCCTCCCGTTGTTTGGTATGAAAAATAGGAGGGAAGGGGCCCCAAAAAAGGGGCTCCAAATCCCTCCCACTCCCTCAAATTGATTCCCTCTAATTTGGGGGGTTTTGGAGGGAGCCCAAAATTTGGGACTATTTTGCCCCCATAGTCTTTTCATATTCCTAATTATATCATATGAGTCTTCAATAAAAATATAATTTCTTCCTCACTAGCGGAAATATACATACTCAGATTTTCCTGGTGATAGGTGATTTATCTGCTGCAGAAAAAATATTTTTTTTTTCTCTTGGGCTATTATGTTGTTTTAGAGTGTTTATTCTTGTTTAGTGCGTGCTTCTCTAGTGCAGGGTAGAGACACATGCTCATTTTTTTCGTTATCATTTTACACCTAATTAAACATTGCCACTTAGAAACAGTTTTTTTAGTTTTTCTACCATTTTTTTTTCAAGTCCTCTACATTTTTTTTTTTCAATAGAAGGAATTTTCCATTTAATTTGACATGATAATTGCTGAAATATTCATATAACGAGAAATTAAGTTGGGGGGAATTGAAAACTATTTCCATTTTATATCTTCATATTTTTTTTATAAATTATATAATTTATATCGAGGTGTAAATTAATTTAAATCATTTATAATAAAGAACAATATATAAACTAAGTCTAAGGATAAAATGGTAAATTAGATATTATCTCTCCTCCCCTCCCCCCTTAAACCAAACAAAAGATCATTAAAAAACCTTTCCCTTACTCCCCCTCCAATCAAACCAAACAAGGTGATCCTCCATCCTCCCTTTCCATCCCCTCCCATTCCATCCCCTCCCTTTAAACCAAACAGGCCCTAAAGGTATTTTCCATTTAATTTGACATGATAATTGCTGAAATATTCATATAACGAGAAATTAAGTTGGGGGGAATTGAAAACTAATTCCATTTTATATCTTCATATTTTTTTTATAAATTATATAATTTATATCGAGGTGTAAATTAATTTAAATCATTTATAATAAAGAACAATATATAAACTAAATCTAAGAATAAAATGGTAAATTAGATATTATCTCCCCTCCCCTCCCCCCTTAAACCAAACAAAAGATCATTAAAAAACCTTTCCCTTACTCCCCCTCCAATCAAACCAAACAATGTGATCCTCCATTCTCCCCTTCCATATTCTCCCCTTCCATCCCATCCCCTCCCATTCCATCCCCTCCCTTTAAACCAAACAGGCCCTAAAGGTTTGGTAGTCATTGTGCTGCCAAATGACTTTTTCTCTCCTTTAAAAAAAAAGAGAGATGATTTTGTAAAAACACCAATATTTCAAAATCTCATATTCTTATACTCTCATTTATTTGTTCATTTGCATTTTTCAAGTGACCTTTTGGGGATATGAGAATTCATTTGGTATTTTTTTTTGAGAGATTTTTCCTTTTATATTTTATAAAAATAATAAAATAGGGAAAATATTTTAAAAAATTCATGGATCTCAACTTTAGAGGATTCATTCATACTCAAAAAGACCAACAATTAAATATGTTTAAAAGTGAGCCAGCATATTTAACCCCAAAAAAAAAAGGTGATCAGCTAGCATAAATTTTTAACTATTTAAGATGTGTCTCAAGCCATGGGTTGGCCAAAAAAAAACGTCTCACCCCATAGGAGAGACAAACCTCCATAGATAATTAGATATGATAGAGAAGGCAAGTGAAGTCATTCAAAATTACAAAAACTTACAATGACCTTGGGATACGTTCTGTGACTTCAGGGTGTGTTTAGATTAGTTTTGAGAATAATTTTTACGATTTACGAGGTAAGTATATGAGAAGAATTTTATCCCGACTTACGAAAAATAACTTCTAAAACTACGGTTTAGGTGTTTATCAAACACTCACTAAAACTAAGTTGAGGGCCATTCTCAAAAGGATCTGCACGTTTGCAAGTAGATGGACTTACAATGCTTCCTGATGTATACGAACTTGCAAGTTAGATGCTTTTAACCTGCTAATGCGAGAATGCTATATGGATTATCTATTGAGACATATTATTATGGAGGTTAGCGACCAGCTGTATTATCAATGAATTGTGGAGCTTCGTCACACCTCTAGAGAGATCATCCAATGCGCTAATTACATGGGTAGGGAGGGACATTGAGCTTATGGCTGGTAAAAGTAAAACAACACTGGTATACTAAACGTGATGTTTGCACTACTACAGAAAATATTATATTTTACGGTTGTTTTTGCATATATTTCATGATTTTAAACCGGAAAATATTAGAACGTTAAATATTACTCCCTCCGGTCCTAGTTATAAGACAAAGTTGATTTTTTTAGAGAAATTAAGGAAGCCAATTAAATTACTTTAGAGTGTTTATGTTTTTAGTATCCTTAGATTATATATTAGTTTATTAGTCAAATTAATTAGTTTGGAGAAAAAAATAAAAATAAAAATACTCTAAAGTAATTTAATTGCCTTCCTTAATTTCTCCAAAAAAGTTAACTTTATCTTATAATTAGAACCGGAGGGAGTAATATTTTACGGTTAACAAGATTGGGGCCTTATGTACTGAATGGATGTTTAGGAATGTTTTTGGAGGACCAACGTGCATTTTTTTTTTGGGAAGAAATTCAAATCAAAATTTATAAAAAGATGATTAGTCCATACAAAATGACTCTTGACATCTCATATGAGCATAGCAGTATGCATGTTGCTAACTCGTAGATCGTAGGATATATCCTAGTTTTTCTCAAGTTTTGCTTGCCTTGTATCTCCAAAACAAAAACATTACTCTCTGATAGTTAATATAAGACTTATTTAAGAAGTTGATTTTAGTTCTAAATAATATGATTTGTTTGTTTATATATTTATTAATCTTTTTCTAATTTACCCCTATTGATACTCCTTTAACAATAATTAAAGAAAATAGGGAATGAGGAAATTAAAGATGACTAGTGTGATTTAAAAAATACATATTATATTAAATAATTTAATTAATTTTTTTATTCTAATTAAATTAGGTATACATATCTTAATTATATTAAGGATTAAGGATTAAAGGGAGTACAAAACTTGTAAGAAAGTGTAGAGAATAGCTAAGCACCTAAACCCACCTACTTGGGGAGTTGGGAAGGGAATTCATGTTAAGGTCACATATTTCATTCTTACTTGTAGTGTCTGTCAAAAGTTGTGGGTCAAATCCTTATCAGGAAGAGTCAAATTTTGTGTGCTCACAAAACTAAATTTAAATGAATCAAAGTTCAACATAATCACCAGACAATAAGTAGTACTAGTTTGCAAATATGATTGAAACTTAACTTTACGGCATGAGACAAAACTATTATTAACACATTATTTTGATCAACCCACTTTTTAACCAAATCAAACATATTTCCAAATGAAAACTTGGAAAAAAATTACTTCAATATAAAAATGGGAAAATTGCATTAAAGTCTCAAGTAAAACAAAATACAATTCAAATTCAAAGGTTCCTTAAAATCTTCAAATGTCGCGTAACTCTGCGATTTGCTCGTCGTCCAACTTCACCGTTTTCTTGCTGTTCATATTAACTTCTTCAATGACAGTCTTTCTAAATATCAAGATCCAATTTCTCACTTCGATTCAACCCCTGTTTAATAGAATAAAACCTAACTCGCAATATAATTGTTAATCTCGAAATCTGAAAGCAAACTATTAATACCGATTATATAGCCAAAGTTCAAGGACTTTTCTGCAATTCGAATTCATTTCCTGATAATGTCCCAGAAAATTCAGTTAATATTTCTCAATTTTCTCAATACTATTGCTACTGTGAAGCCAGAAAGATTTGAAAAAAATTGTAGCGTGTGTAAACTTTGCTAATCTCAGTAAAGATTTGCCAATGCGCCTAATGACGACTCTAATGAATCTACAGTCGCCGCCGCGGCGGGTCCCACTACCACCACCACTTCTATCCCGCCCAACGCCCCCACGTCAGTAGGCGCATCCTGCTTGGCACGCGGATGCTCTTCTCGTCAATGAGATCGGGGAAGAAGAATGCAAGTCGGAAAATTTTATGAATGCTGATGCTGATGTTTGTTATGACGATTTTCTTGAAGGCAGCGTCTTGAAGGGCCCGTTTGGTACACTGGAATTGGCCTCATGGAAATGGAATTGGAGGCTAATTCCATGCTTTTGTCATGTTTGGTACAAATCTAGGAACATGAAAATCATTTCCATGTGGAGGCTAATTCCATCAAGATTGATGGAAATGATTTCCACGCCAAAAGCTAGGATTTGTCAATTCCACCCAGAAAAATTATTTTTGCCCCTCTCCATGCTTTCATTTTTTCGTGGTGATAGGATTTTGTGCAAGATTCTTTTATTTTTTAATTTAAGGGGTATTTTGGTATTTTCATACAAAAATTATATCTCATTTCCATGACATACCAAACACACTTTTAAACCTCATTTCCATATCCATATCCATTTCCATTTCCATTTCCATCAAAATCAATTCTGCGTACGGTCCCGAAGAGTTGCCTTGTTGGAGATTAATAGGATGAGCATAGAGAATAATGGTCAGTCGATGTTGCAGAGGTTCAAGCAGGATTATTGGGCTTCTGCTCACAGGGCCGTTACTGAGAGAGAAACCAACTTTTCTAAGCATGTCCCCGAGAGATTGCTCGTAAGTGATCATGGATTTTTTTTTCCCGTCTTGTTTTGATTACCAGATCCTCTTTTTTATATCAATTAGCTTTCTAAATTTAGGATAACGACAGAGACTAGAAGGATAGGCTTCGTTCGGTTTTTTTTTGGCGTTGGCTTTGATAGAATCCAAATGATGCAAAAAAGGGGGGGATTGGGAAAAAAATATCTTATTGGTAAATTAATTATTAAATGGGATCTTATTGGTAAATTAATTATTAAATGGGACCTTGGTGTGCACACGATCTTCCGAGTGTGTACAAGATCTTTCTCTGTATGCAGACGATCTTTCATGAATGTAATATTTTTCCTTATGCGTGTGCAAAACATCTTTACCTGTGTACACAAGATCTTCCACATATGCACAATATCTTTTTCTATGTGCATACGATCTTCACAGATCCCATTTAATAATTAATTTGTCAATAAAATAGTTTTTCATAATTCTCCAAAAAATAAAAATCTCCATGAACAAGATGAGAGTATCCTCTTTTGAGAAAATTGGGGTCAGAGAGAGAAAATATTAGGGTTTGAATTTGTACATATTTTTTTTCAAATTTATTAAGGATATTTTAACCTTTTCATAATTAGAATATATTATCCAAAACTCCTGTAGGATTTTACTGTAATTTGAAGATTTTAAAGCACCTTTAAATCATATTTTGTCTTGGTTGGTACTTCAGTACAATTTTCTCTAAAAATTAAGAAATAAAAAGGGACAAAAATTATGGGGCTAACATCGGCACTCCTCGATTTCGTGGCTGTGGAAGCCACGGTGCCCCAATAAATTTAGGTTGTGGACCCGCATATATAGGTTGGGGCGTGTGGACCCCAGGTAGTGGAGACGACAGCTGACATCTCTTTTTCTTTGAAAATTATAAGTGGACGCGTTTTTTGTAATGTTATGTAAACCGGACCGGTCCAAAAATCGAATTAATCGGTCGGTAGATCAGTCCGGTTCGGGTTATAATTTTAAAAAAAAAATTTAATTTTTCTTTTAGAATTTCATACTATAAGTCTAAAATCTTCAATTTCTCACCGGTTTGGTTCCGGTTTAGCTTTGGTTTGGCCCCGGTCTGACCCACTGACCCTTGACCCAATACCCTGACCGGTTCAATACTCAATCCAGATTTTAATACCTTGGTTTTTTGTGTGATTTGGACCACTTGGTGGCTGACCGCTGATAAACACACCGAATGATTACTAGGCAAGAGACTGTGTTTTTTTTTTGGTACAAGAAAAGGCTCAAGGCCTAAAACAAACACAAATTAAACATGGTGGAGAGTAGATCCCAAACGATCGGCCTCAGCTAAAGGCTTTGGATGAGCAGGACAACAATCCAAAAATCTTGATGTTGATAATCCCTGTTTGGATTGAGCATCAACAAGGTGGTTTTGATTCCTAGAAATATGATCAATCTCAAAACTCCATGAAAAGGAGAGATGTTTTTGGATCTGGACAAATGCAAACTGCTACCTTTGATATTTTGTGGCTTCTGTAACATTGACACCAGATTCTTTGCATCAATCTCGATCATAATTCTTTTGAGCCCTAGATCCCAAGCCAATTGCAGACCTTTAAAAAAAAGACCAGTAACAATGGATAATTTGTAGCGCTGGTAAAACATACTAGCTCGGTCCTACAAGGCCGGCCATTTACTAGTTAGGACTTAAAAGGGCAGGCTCTTTTAGGAGGACTAAAGAAAAACAATCATTTTTCAAGGCTCAGCCCATGAACACAAGGGCCAAAACCGGCCCTAAGCCCAAAGCTATTGTAATGAGTTTTATTATGTTTTTTAGTTTTTTTAAAAAATTATAATAATATAAGTTCTAATTTAACACATAAATGTTATCAAAATTAGGGTGTAAACTGTATGCATCATGCAACAAACAAATACAGTCACTAAGTCATAATCAAAGGTAAACTATTATCCACATACAACAATTATAAATAATTAATAAGAAGATTAACAGAATTAAAAATAATTCTCATTAATATGTCATGAAAAGTGTAAGTAGTCAACAAAATAAACAACACGTGATATAAATAAAACAATCATTAGAAAATAAGTCAAAAAATACAAAATTGGTAAGAATACTTATAAAATAAAAAATATCTTTTATAAGTTTTAATATTTAGGATTTTTAATACAAGATATTCTTATGAAACTTAATTCTAAAAAAGATAATAATAATTAAATATTTGCAACATCATTAATATACTATAAAAAAATCAATAGTATTATTATCATATAAATAATTTTAAAAAATAAAAAAATATATACAAGCCTAAAAGGGCAAGCCATTTTAGGCCCTTAGCCTTACAGGACTGATCCTTTTAAATTCGCTTTCACTTTCGAGACAAAAATCTTAAGCTCAACCATTAGAAATTTAGGGCTTAAACAGGCCAGCCTGACGAACTCAGCCTGTTTTCCCGAATCTAATAATTTGTACGAGATGAATTTGAAATTGGTATGAGAAGTTTAGAGGGGTAGGATAATTTGTATGAGACGAATTTGAAAAAAACTAGAGTATAATTGAATGTTTTTAATTAATTTTTCTTATCTTTTTATTATACATATTTTTTTATTAAAATTTTATAATATTATTTCTTCAATTTTTTTAAATTCAACTGATATAAAAGTTTTTCTCCCCATCCCTACAAAACGGGCTCATGCAAGAGATCCATGTCATCATCTCTCTTAGTAAACACTCCACATCCCACATACTAAACCAACTGATCAATACATTTTAATCTTAACCAACTTTACTAAGATCACATATCATATCTCCAACAGTTATGCACATTTTTAACTAGAATTATTTTTATCATTTTTTTTAACTCTACATCATGATTTGAATAACCATTAATATCATAATGCAACTAGTGAACAATACAACTTAATTTATTAAACGTTAAGGTTTAATTTTACCATAAAAATAATTACTCAGGAGCACTAGATATCCAACATTTTTTTTGAAGAACAATCTTACTCAGAAAGTGTTAAAAAAGGAGCAAATTCATCGTAACTGTTAAAAAAATAACTTTAACAGTTAAAAAATTGACATTAACCATTAACATTTTTAATAGTAAAGGGTGAAATTGTTATGTTTTGATTACTTTCTGGTAAAATTGCTCCTTCTAAAAATTCCAGATACCCAACGCTCTTCAGTGATTACTTACAAGACAAAATTGCACATAACCCCTTTATTAAATATAGACATCACACAAAACAAAGAGCAAATAGACTCTAGCTTCTGTACAATCAACATTCGTCTAGCCATCTCCATCAAAATTCAAGACCATTTTCAAGCAAAACTTGTCAATTTTTGTAGCATTCAATGCAATGTGAAAAGAAGCATTACACTTGTAACTCTTCCGAAAACAGAGCTCCATCCAACCAGCTCAACAAATACGGTGCCATTTTGGCAGATCTAACTTTGAGAATTCCCTCCAAAACATACTGATGAGGTATTAAAGTATTTACAATGCTCGAGCTTTATAGATTATACACCATTTTGTCATTAAGTTGGCTTATATTTTGATATTATTATGAAAATCTGTTGCAGAGTTTAGTTGCTTATCATCATCCCTGGATTTTCACATCTGTATCTCTTCTTTATAATGGATGCAGTTTTCAATTTGGGACAATACATGTTGTACACTGTAAAACAGGACAAACCATCATCAGTGCTAGAATCAAAAATGGAGGAAGGGAAGGGAGAGGATAAAGCACAAATCAAGGAAACTATTGCAGAAAGATACAGAGTTTTAAGCCTCTATCATAAT
Source organism: Inga leiocalycina (assembly GCA_963242795.1). NCBI lineage: Eukaryota > Viridiplantae > Streptophyta > Magnoliopsida > Fabales > Fabaceae > Inga > Inga leiocalycina. The sequence goes on along the minus strand of OY725328.1, from coordinate 42,086,253 downwards.
ACTAACCGACGAAAGGGACACAAGCAAACACAAAAATACATGGAATGAGGAAACATACACAGCACTCAATATAGACTTAGCATCCCAAAGGATCAAGTTTTTATCATTGGCTTCCCGTGGAAAGTCATGGGTTGGGATGGAAAACCCTCCTGCCAAAGCTAGTTATTAAAATGGGGGAATCAACTTGCTTAAATACCCCAATAATCATCTTATTACACAATGTAGGAATCTAGGTACCACGTACTACCTAAATCTCCATCAAAGTCAAGCATCAACAATTCAATAAGCCATCCTCAATATGTGGAAGCATATATAAAGTTATATTTAAGGTTGAGCAGAAATCTTGATCGATCCAATCATCCAAAAGATCAAATTCCAAACATTTGCTAGTCATTTGGTACCCAATTGAAAATATATATATATATACACGCATATTAAAGAAATAGATAGACATGGTTGAATAATAACAAGGCATAGGAAAAACAAAACCCGCTTAAATCAAGAGCTTGAGTTCTTAACCATTTAATTTCTTGTCAAACATGCCAATCAACCACTCATTGCTATGGTCAACGACTTTCAATAAGATTCAGTCATGAGGGATTTTGAGGGAAGGGGAGAGGAGGGAAAATTTTTATGAATTGGATTTAAGAAAATTGGAGAAGTGGGGTTACAAAATTTTAATAAAGAAGTTATGTATGATAAAATAGTAAGAAAAATGAATTAAAAACTTTTAACCCCACTTCTATTATTTTTTCTAATCCAATTCCAAAAATTTTTCCCTCCACTCACTTTCCCTCCCCTGCCCTCATACCAAACAAGCCTTAAAAGAATTAAATCTTCTCCTAAAACCCCTATTATATTATACTTCGAATACCAAATCATTCAATTTCGGGTGTTTAGGGATGGGTTGATAGAATATCCCATGACAGCCTATGAAAGATTAGGGTTGCTGTTGCCCAATTTATCAGTAATATTGTAGCCCAATTTATGGAAAGCCTTGGAAAAGAAGGGGATGCGGTTTGCATATATTAAAGCCATTCAGGACATGTACGAGGGGGTTACAACCAATATTAAAACGCCTGGAGGTGTAACAAAGGACTTTCCGATAAGGATTGACCTACATCAGGGATCAGCTTTGAGCCCTTATTTGTTTAACCTAGTGGTAGATGTTCTAATTGAGCCTATAAGAGAGGAGATCCCTAAATGTATGCTGTTTGCGGATGATATAATTCTGTTAGCTGAATCCAGGGAGGAAATTAATTCTAAACTTGAGATATTGAGACGGACTTTGGAAGTGAAGGGTTTTCGTCTGAGTAGGAGCAAAACTGAATATATGCATTGTAAGTATGATAAGAGACAAGGTCAAAATGAAGTGGAAGTTAAATTGGGAGGGCAAGTCATTCCGCAAGTGACAAAATTTCTATATTTGGGATCAATTATACAATAAGATGGTGAAATTGATGGGGATGTCAATCACAGAATTCAAGCTGGATGGTGTAAATGGAGAAAAGCTACTGGATTTATTTGTGATCGGAAAGTACCTAATAAGGTAAAAAGGAAGTTCTACCGCACTGCTATAACACCAGCAATGCTTTATGGTAGTGAGTGCTGGGCTTTAAAGGGATTACATGAGCATAAAATGGGGGTGGCCAAGATGAGAATGTTGAGATGGATGTGTGGTCATACAAGAAAAGACAAGATTCGTAATAATCATATACGTGAACGAGTTGGGGTGGCATCTATTGAAGGAAAATGGTAGAAAGTCGTTTGAAGTGGTTTGAACATGTTCAACGAAGGCCGTTGAATGCACCGGTGAGGAGGGTGGATCAAACCGTATGGAGTCCTGTAAAACGAGATCGCGGAAGGCCGAAACGTACGCTTAATGAAGTCATAGAGAGAGACCTTTTAATTAATAATATATCAAAAAATATGGTTTTCGACAGAACACAATGGCGTCGTGCAATCCATATAGCTGACCCCACCTAATAGGATAAAAGCTTTGTTGTTGTTGTTGTATTGTAGCCCGAGCCACAGCCATACATAAATTGCATCTGTAGTGCAGCTAATATGGAGTTTCATGAAGTTGCAATGCCACAAGAGGTGTAGCACCAATAGCTGTACCACAGGGTTACAAGCTATTTCGTGAGCTATCATGAGCTTTTAATAAATGTAGGCAAATGGCATAAGATTTGACAGGAAGTAACGTTATGGAGAAAACAAGAGACAGATAGAGAGCACACCTCCTTTTCTTTCTCCATTCCAGTGGTATAAAACTTACCACGCTATAGCCATTCACCTGTTGCAGAAAAAGAGTAGATATATAAACAAGAGGTAGGAAAAATGAAGATATTTGAAAGTTTAATTGATATTCATGGTAATCTCGATGGTAAGGATATGGCCATAAATGATTGTGGCAAAATGGGGGAGGGAGTGGAAGTATGTAAGTATCCCAGGACGCTTGAGATAGAATCACAACTCCAGCATACTAAAAATTAGATAAACATTGTTTTTCTCCTTCAATATTGGAATTAATTCAAATAATAATTCGGCTATAAACTACTAAAATAAACTATTTTTCAGTCTGAAACAATGTCAGCAAAATTGATACGTATTCCTTCATCAGACTAACACATCTACGATATGCCATAACCCTAAATTGTCAGTGAAACGTGAAATTCATTAGCAGTTTGTTGTTTGAGTTCTCTAATAAAAGCATAACATGTGAAAAGCCCTAAATTGTCAGTGAAACGTGAAATTCATTAGCAGTTTGTTGTTTGATTTCTCTTATAAAAGAATAACATGTGAAAAGAACTTGAGAATCAATCATATGATGCTGAAATATAAAAATATCAACTATTCATAGTTTTTCTAGAATCTTCATACATAACTATAGAACTGTACCTAGGTTCTAGCCCAATAAACAATGAGAGGTCACATAGCACAAACCCTAATAAACTAGTCAAAAGCGAGGAACATACCATCGGAAAGAATAGCTAGTTCATAATAGACTCTCTTGAAGGGACTTATTTGTGTGTTTGGTTTACAATTTGCTAGAGTTACATTAGCCAAACTGACTTTCAAAATGGTAAAAGAAACTCCCACTTGCGCTTCCCATGTCATGGCTTTTAGGTTTTGTGAATAAGTTTTTGAAAAAAGGAAATTCTACCCAAACATCAGTTGAATGAAAGTTAGTTTGCCAAAAGGACTTTATGGATACCAGAAGTGGTATCCAAACACCCCCAAATCCTTGAAGACTATGCAAGTTGAGCTATTTGTCCTGTAAGGTTTACGTAAATACACAGCTAATCAAGCAACTCCCAGGATTAGAAACATAAAGAAACAACTATAACAGCAGAAGTTCTGTAAAACTTTTGACACAGACAGATCAACAATCAAACTTTCATCCTTGGCATATGGGGCCATAAAAATACTGACCATGGGTAATAATAAGAATGCAAGACATATTTAAATTGACCACATCCAATTCACTAGGGCATAGTTTTTAAATAATCCAAGATTACCCACCAATTCAATCAAATATATCAATAGGGTGATATATCTTGTATTAGCAAGGTTCTAAGAAGATATCAGACTCCACGATGATGAGTGACTAACAATAATTAGAAGTACATGACAGTCCGGCATAGTTTTATCCAACTAAAGCATGACAGTGGTTCACAATCTGTGGAATTCACTAAGCAGAGCCTCACATTGTTGATACAAACTTGAGCAAGTGGAATAATTGAGCAAGAAAATTGCAGAAACCAATCAGGATCTCAACAATTTTACACCGAAAAGAAGAAAGAAGAAAATAACAACCAATCCAAAAAGAGCAAGGATATAACAGGACAAAGATGAATATAATATATTACCTCGCTGCTAAGAGTGGGATATATAACAAGCTGTGCATAAGCCATGGCAGTTCAAAATAGACGGACAAAATTGATGGCTCGAAAGGAGGCAACAATAGCAGCAGTAATGTAAGCAGTACACCAAACTCCCACAGCGAACAACAAATTCAGGAAATTAGTGTGAGCCATACACGACAGAGCCCCCGGACGGAGACGGTACAAGAAAACCTGATCGACAAAAAAGCAATTACAGATTGAATAAACAAGAGCTTCGTATCCAATTTCTTTTTTATACAGAGATAAAAACAAGCGAATAAACGTCTCGCTGGGGTTCTCGCAAAGCAAACAAAAACTAGTCACGACGACACAAACTACACAATACAACAGCACAAGTTATAAAAAGAGAGATATATCCATAGCCATTATGACGAGAAACAAGAAATGATCAAGCAAACAACTGTGCCTAGTCTTTTCCAGAAATTCGAACTTGTTTCGATATTTTCCAGGCGATAGAAATTCAAACTGAAATAACAAACTTTGAAATGGTAAAAACCCATGGGAGGCAAAAGGGAAGGGAAAAAAAGAAGAAGAAGAAGCAAGATTGAAAGAAAGATTGTTCACATTGAATCGATTCGTTCAATGATCAAGAAATAAGATGAGATAAGCGCCGATTATAGCCATAATACCTCTGCAGAATGTGCCGAAAAAGACGAAGATGATGGTGGTGGTGGTGGCGATTGAGGGATGAGCGGAATGAGAAGAGGATGAGAGCTGGAGGGAGATCGACGGGGGAGACCACTAAACAGGTAGGCGCCACTTTTTGACTCCATTGGCTAACCGCGAAACGAAGCAACTTTTTGTAAAGGAAAAAAAAAAAAAGGTAAAGATGTATCAACATTCTAATATATATTTTGAGGTGCAATCAGTATCTTAAAATATTATTTTAAATTATTTTTGGAGATACAATCAGTATTATTGTAAGAAAAACCGGACCAGACCGGCAGATTCAACCGGAAACCGGCCTGATCCGGTCTAATTTGATGGTTAAACCGGGGAACCGGTGGTTCAACCAGTTAGACCGGTTTCATTTTTTTTAAATTTTTTTTCTCTTTTTTTAGGGGAAAATTGGAAGTTGAAAACTAAAATAAAGAGAAAAATAGGTAAAGAAAGAACAAATCTAAAAAAATGAAGAAGATAATGAAAAAAATTATTTAAAAAAATATAATAATTATTGCATAAATATAGGCATTATACTAATAAATTTTAAGTATTTTTTTCTAAAAATCTTCATTTTTATCTATAGAAGTTTAAAAATATATTAATATATATTGCCACTAATAAATTATAATATTTTAAGATGATTAGTTCAACTACCGGTAAGACCCCGGTTGACCCATTAACCCTTGAACCTGTGATGTGACCGGTTCATTGCCCGGTCCAGTTTTTCGTTCCTTGATTAATACTCTAATATATTAAAAATGGAGCAATTACACCCATTCACTTGGAGAATTTAATACAATTTAATAAATTCTTGCAACTGTGATTGAAACTAATAATTGACTATGAATAAAAGTCCCCTTCGATTTCAACTTGGCTTCTTCCTTTATTTGGGTCTCAAGATTCAACAAGATCAAAGCCAAATACTTTCATCATAATGATAGGGGAACTATGATAGGAAAGATAAACTCCAAACCTTGAGTTAATATTCTATTAGTTCTTCTTTTATTTGGGTCTCAAGATTCAACAAAACCAAAGCCAAATACTTTCATTACAATGATAGGGAAACTACGATGAAAAAAATAAACCCCAAACCTTAAGTTAATATTCTGGTAGTGAAGGGGTGCAATTACTCCATTTTTACTACATTAGGACAAAATTGTACCCTTAAATACTAAAAAAAGGGATAAACACGTTGAAGATCAATGAAAGAGAAAAGGAAAGAGTGTGTCAACAAACAAAATTAGTATTCTGTTAGTGAAGGAATGTAATTGCTCTATTTTTAATATATTAGGGTGTTGATTGCACCTCCAAAAATACATTAGGGTGCAGATCGATGAAAGAGAAAAAGGAAAGAGTGTGTCAGCAAACATAATTAGTATTCTGTTAGTGAAGGGATGTAATTGCTTCATTTTTATTATATTAGGGTGCTGATTGCACCTCTAAAAATACATTAAGGTGCAGATCGATGAAAGAGAAAAGGAAAGAGTGTATCAGCAAACAGAGTTAGTATTCTGTTAGTGAAGGATGTAATTGCTTCATTTTTAATACATTAGGGTGCTGATTGCACCTCCAAAAATACATTAGGGTGCTGCACCATTAAATACTTTAGAGAGCTGATTGCACTTTCAAAAATAGATCAAGGTACTGGATGCACCTTTACCCAAAAAAAAGGGCGTACGATCAAATTATCACAAGGATAAAACTTAAATAAAATATCCAAATTTTTAATAAGAATATCTTGACCCAATATTTGTATTGATTTAAGATGATACTGTATGATTAGATTAATTAATCTCCACATGGAGAATACTGTTGAGTCCTTTATTTTTATTCTACAAGTTTTCTAATATGGAAGAGAAGTTTTCCACTTCTCTATCCCCTCTGCTCCCTCCCGATTTCTTATTTCTGTTGTTTGATCAATTTCGAACGACTGAGATTTAAGATCATATGAAAATATTAATCCTCCAATTTTAAATAAAAGATATGGTTTATAGTGCAAATCAAGGGTATTAAATCTCAATAGTTTAAAATTAATCCACTAACAAGGGTTGGCTCTAATGATAAGTACATTGATCCATTAACTAACTATTATCAAGTATAAAGAAAACTCTTGCCGGTACAACCAAACCCTATAAGTAAACATTTGTCGGGTGTGTTGGATTAGTCACTTGTTCAAATACCTGCTGATAATACGATTTGGAAAAAATCATCCAATAGTGGTGGATCCATCTAAATAAAGAAATTGATATAATGACAAAGGTAAAGAAGGGAGAGAAAATTGCAACTTGGGCGTAGTGTCAAGGGGAAGATACGCGAGAATTTGTGTTGAATTAGATCTCCAGAAACGCCTTGTACCGCGTGTCATCTTAGCATCCACCATCTTCAACGTCGAGTACGAAGGGCTGGATATGATCTGCTTCACCTGCGGAAGATACGGTCACAAGAAAGAGGCTTGTTCATGGAAGGAAGAGGAGAAAGATCCTTCGAAACCTCAGCAAGCAATGGTGGTTTCTGGGCAGGGAATGCGGGTCACGGCGCCGGAAAATGATTCTCAGAAAGACGATGAAACCTTCGGCCCTTGGATGATGGTAGGAGGTCGGAAGCAATCTCGGTTCCCAAGGAAGGGAAACCCAAGAGACGGTGTTGCAGGTGGAAGGCATGGGCCTTCTGCCAAGGACATGGGGAAAAGGAATAAATCATGCAATTTTCAAACTTTGGCAGACTGGGATGACGAAAAGGTAATGGAAGAATTTCAAATGGAGGAGCCACGTGAGCTTGTGCGCTCAGGTTCAGAAACTGCAAAGGGTCAAACTGATTTAATTGGAGGGGGAGTTAGTCAAAAGGAAAGCAGGCAAGTGAAAAAGGCTCCTCTACCGAAACATGTCTATAGGATCAAGGGCAAAGTCAGTGGTGGGCTTAAATCAATCCTACCGAAAGTTTTACCAAAAGGGCCCAAAGTCATTGAAGCCCAATGCCCAAAATCCATGGAAAACGATGAACAATTAATCGCTAGGCCTAGTCTGAACGTGGCCAAATCATCTCAAGCAAGATCTTGGCTTCACAAAATTGTGATGGGCTTCATGGCCGAAGCCCAATCCCAAATTATCCCCTCCTCAGTCCATTCTCCAGACTAACAGCTGGGGAATTCTTCAGAATCATTAGAGAGGGGCTCCGTGGCCCAGAGTCCGATCTTGGACAAATTAACCAGCGAGGCAAATTCAGTCTTCGGTGATCCTAATATAAACCCGTTGGAAGACTCATGCCTAGCTATTATTGTGGAGCCTACCTCAACTCCTAATGCCTCGGATTCTTTGAAATTAATGGCCAGCGATAGGAAATTGAACCAGGTGGAAATGGTCAAAGCCCAAAAGCAAAATTCACCTGCTTTTGTGATACCTCCAGCGCCAAGCTCTAATCCGAAAACATCTACTGTGAGGTGCAATGAACGGGGCAGACCAAATAAGAATCTGAGGGAAATAAAAAATAGAAGCATATCTGTTTCAGGCCGCGTCCCTCCAGATAAGTAGTTTTTTATGTGCTCGTTTTTTTGTCATTTTTCTATGATTATCTCAAGTTGGAATTGTAGAGGGGCTTGTAGCAAATCATTCCCCCGTATCCTTCGTGATATCGTTTCCAAGCACTCTATCTCTGTCATGTGTCTTTTAGAAACCAAGGTTAGTGGTCATAAAGCGGATGTAGTGGCCCGGAAGCTGGGTTTCAATAACTAGTTGAGGGTTGAGGCAGCAGGCTATGCGGGTGGAATTTGGGTTCTGTGGCATGACTCCGAAGTTACTATAGAGTACTTATTCTCTACAAATCAACTTCTTCACTGCCGTTTGACTAAGAAAAAATCCAGAAACTGTTTCTGCGTCACTTTTGTATATGGGGACCCTAGGTGGAGTTATAGACAGGAGCTTTGGTCTGCCCTTAGGGAATTGGTAGGCAAAGTTTCTGAGGCATGGCTTGTCTTAGGGGATTTTAACTCCTTTCTAAATCCTTCTGATAAGATCGGGGGGCGCTACTGTTCTGAATAGATCCCTATCTCCCTTCCAAAATTGTGTTCATGACTGTGATTTCCTAGAACTACCAGTGGTTGGTGACAAATTCACGTGGTCTAGAAACGATATAAAGGAAAGATTGGATTGGGCCTTTTGCAATTTAATCTAGGAAATGGCTCACCTTTATCACAAAAATTTTCACCATCTCCATTACAAATCTGACCATCGTGTCCTGGTGATCACTGCTGGAAATGAACAAGCCCCTCCCCCCTATATCACTTCAGATATCAAGCGGCTTGGTGTCTTGAAAAGGATTTCCCCGATCTCGTCAACTCTGCTTGGCATAATAATGATTGGTTTTCTGGCTGCAATGATTTCCAGAATAAGGCCTCCTGGTGGAACAAGAATGTGATAGGCAGCCTTCCCAAAAAGAAGAGGACATTGATCAAGCGCTTGGAGGGAGTAGACCAAGAAATCTCTGCTCGGCCTCATACGGGTTTATTTAAGCTTGAAACGAAACTATGGAAGGAGTACATCAAGGTTGTGAATCAAGAAGAACTCCTTTGGTACCAAAAGTCAAGATGCAAGTGGCTCAAATGTGGAGATAAAAATACAAGTTTTTTTCACTCTTCTACGGTGATTAGAAGAAAGAATAGCAAAATCGACTCACTTCAATATGCTCAAGGAAACTGGATTACCGACCAAGAAGTGCTAAAGACTTCAGCCCTTAACTACTTCCAAGATCTTTACTCGGCTGATCAAGATGTGCAAATGTATCAGATGGGCCAATTGATTTCCTCTCCCTAGATGATTCTCAGCTTTCATATATTCAAAAGGATGTGTCTTCGGTGGAAATAAAAAATGCAGCCTTTGAGATGAGCGCTTTCAAAGCGCCTGGCCTTGACGGCTTTCAACCTCATTTCTTCCAGACACAGTGGAACATAGTGGGTCCGAAGATCTGCGATCTTATTTTCTCCATTTTCAGAGATCCTAGCAGGGTCAAAGATATTAACCAGACTCACATCACGTTGATTCTTAAGGTAGACAACCCCGCCTCGATTAAGGAGTTTCGGCCCATATCCCTGTGTAATGTGAGTTACAAAATTCTTAGCAAAGTTCTTGCTAACAGAATGAGAGCTGTGTTGGACTTCCTGATCCACCCCACTCAGTGTAGTTTCATCGGGGGTAGGCAAAGTTGGATAACATAATACTGGCACAAGAAGCGATCCACACAATGAGAACGACCAGAAAGAAGAAAGGATATGTTGCCATTAAGGTGGATATGGAAAAAGTTTTTGATAGGCTCGACTGGAACTTCCTGCAATCCAATCTTCGCAGTCTAGGTCTAAGCGATCACTTTGTGAAGCTATTGATGATGTGTGTCTCCTCTCCTACCATGAGAGTGGTTTGGAATGGATCCCTTTCAACCTCTTTTCAGCCTTCAAGAGGTGTGAGACAAAGCGATCCTTTGAGTCCTTATCTTTTCATTCTATGTATAGAAAGACTGAGCCAATTGATAAACCAGGCAGTGGTTGAGAGAAGTTGGAAGCCTTTAAGGCTTAGTCAATCAGGCCCGAATCTCTCCCACCTCTTCTTTGCAGATGACCTCCTTCTCTTCTGTGAGGCTTCCACAAATCAGATGGAGATTATTAAAGAACTGATGACATACTTCTGTAAAGTATCTGGTCACCGGGTCAGTCTTCAGAAGTAAAAAATCTTTGTTTCTAGGAATGTTCAATTTCACAGAGCTTAGCAGCTGGGCCAAACCTTGGGAATCAATATATCAGGGGATCTAGGTAAATACTTAGGTGTTCCTCTGCTTCATAAGAGAGCTACCAAACTAACATTCGCTCCCTTGGTCTCTAAAGTTCACAAGAAGCTTTCCACTTGGAAAGGAAAATTCTTAAATATGGCCAGGAGAACTGTCCTGATAAATTCTGTCTTCTTTACTCTACCGTTTTACCAGATGCAAACTACCCTACTTCCTAAAGGGGTTTTGCATGATCTTGAGAAATTAAATAGAAATTTCTTCTGGAGTCAGGGGCAGGATAGAAAGAAAATGCATCTCATTGCTTGGGAGAAAATCAAGTTAGACAAAAAAGAGGGTGGCCTGGGTATCAAAGATCTTTCTAGCCAAAACGAAGCTCTCATCATGAAGTTGTGCTGGAACCTCATCACTAAACTCGATGCCTTATGGGTGAAAGTTCTCATATCAAAATATGATTGCGGGGATAGTAAAATCCCAAGAGTTGAGAGGAAAAAGAACCAGTCTGCTGTCTGGAATGCAATTACAACTGTTTGGGATTCATTTAGGAAAGCAGTGGGAAGAAAGCTTAGAAGCAGGCAGTCTACAAATGCTTGGTGGGATTTATGGACAAGTCTTGATCAACCCCTCATTTACTATGTTGACAAAAACCAAGACTTAATAAAGCCTGAGGAAGAGGTAAAAAAATTTGTCGACCCTGACGGGGAATGGGATCTCCAGAGATGGAGTATGTTCTTGCTGCGGTGGGTGATTGAAAGGATCAAACAAGTCTCTCCTCCTTCTCAAACGGGTGATGATTTATTTTGGTGGAGGAAATCTTCCGATGGAAATTTTTGCGTCAAATCCGCTTATTCTATGATTTATTCATCACTCTCAGAATCCTCAGATCCGTTCTGGCAACGTATCTGGAGATGGCCTATTCCAGAGAAAGTCAAATTCTTTATGCGGCAATTGTTCCAGAAGAGAGTTCCTACGAATTCAATTCGTGTTGAGAGAGATGCGAGGATAAACCTTGAGTGTCCATTTGAGTGTAACAGTAAGGAATCAGCAATTCATACCCTGAGAGACTGTGAGTTTGCAAGTTCTGTGTGGCTTTCTTGTTCTAACCCCGTTTATCACTCTGCATTTTTTTCTGGCAATCTACAGGTTTGGATCAAATGGAACATGCAACACTCACCAAGAGATCGTAAGATGTCCCAGTGGCCCTGACTGAGAGTCTTCGGTTTACTATGCTGGCTAATCTGGAAGAACAGATGCAGAAGAGTGTTTGAAGGAACCTCTGAACTTCCTCACCAACTACTCCACAGAGGGCTTCATTTTCTCCATGAAGGCATAGAAGAGGGTCGGTTCAAACACAAGATATTTAGAGTCCCAGAAAGATACACAGAAGGTTAGAGTGCTCTACCAGAAGGCTATGTTCGGATCGATGTGGACGCTGCGGTAGATGAACACAGAAACTCTGCTGTTGGAGGAGTGGTACGGGATAACTCAGGAGCTTGGATTTGGGGTTTCCAACAAAACACAAGATTCAGTTTCGGCTCAACTGCTTCTGAGATTCAAGCTATCAACATTGGCCTACAATCTTGCAAATCCAGAAATTTCAGAAGGATCAAGCTATATACTGACTCATTGGAAGCAATTCAACTGCTATTCCAGACAGGTGGTCAATATCATCCACTTCAATACGAGTTGGAGGAAGTCAGGAAATTAATCTATAGGGATTGAGATTTAAGCCTGTGTTTGGGAGAGCTTATTTTGAGAAAATAAGCTCAATTTACGCAAGCCGAGAAAAAACTCCTCTCACATACTTACCTCGTATACCGTGAATCACGAATTATAAGCACTTATTACCCAAAAATAAGCTCTTCCAAACGAGCACTTAGAGATTCACCACTGCCACAGAGAAGCCCTTAAATGTGCAGATGTCTTGGCAAAACGGGCCCTAGATTCGAACAACGATCTGTCTCTCTTGCAGTTCCCACCAGACTTTTGTTCGGCCCAATTGTTAGCTGATCTCAGCTGAGATTTGGGCTCAGTAGTTTCCTTTCTTTTGGTTGTTCGGTGCCTGTATTTGGCCCGTCGTGGCCTCAAGAGTTTTTCTCTTGTCATTGTAACTCAAAAAAAAAGAAGGGAGAGAAAATGAAGAGTAAGGAAAGTGGAGAAATTCTCTTCCACTTCTAATCACTTTCTTTTTGGCACAAATTCATCTAATCACTTTTACCTTAACGTATTGACTTAAATGTGAAATACTCCATAATGAGTTATCTGAATTATTTAGTGATGGAAATTTTTTTCCCTTGGGGTAATATTCTTTGCCGTTTGATGAACAAGGATCCCCTCCTTGGCACTTCGTTTGATCTTTTAACTAAACTTGCCTTGTGGGAGGCCAAAAATTTAAAATTAAAAAAAAAAAAATTGCCCTATGCAAACTATTCGTTTTTCTTCTGATGTCATTTGGCATATATCCTGCCTTCAAATGCAAGAGAAGCTCATTTATTATTTTAATTTTTTAACATTTTTTGACATATAGGAAACATTTTTTTTGACATATCATGCCTTGGTAGGCGAGGATGGCATAAATGGTTACCACGCCATCTTAATGAACGGTAAACTAAATTGAGTCATAATAAAAAAAATGAATAAGATCCAAACTAGAATAAAGACCCTTTTCATCAATGAATAAATTACCAGGGGACCAAAACATCATTAAGAAAAATGAAACTATTATTTCTTGGTAGCTCTGTCATTGCCCATTAAGGGGGGATCTTCCTTTATGATTGACTAAGTATACAATACAAGTTGGAGAAACATACAAAACTTCAATCTCCAGAGATAAGACTGTTCATTATGAACACTGCATAATGCCATGAAACTCTCCTACCCAAAATGATACAATATGGGTAAAATAATTGGAAAAAATAAATAAATCTCCATGAATAACTCAGTGCTTATTTGGAGCTGCTTATCATAAATACGTTCATGCAAGTAGAGATAAACCCCATCTCACATACTTCGTACTTTGTGAATCACAATTGAAAAACTGTTTTCAAAAGCTCCAATCGCCATCCCAAACAAGTTCATAACAAATCTGCTCCATGTTTGACTTAAAACCAAACACACATCAAATGAGCCATGAGATCAAGAAGTGACAAGAAGCCTTCCTCAGTCAAAAATTTTCTCCCCAGTTGAAAATTGTAAGAATATCAAGGAACTTAAAAAGCATAGCAAGCCAGGAATGAAGAACACAGCTCTCCAGCTTTCAGGACCTGTAAGATCTGAATTAGCAGTTTTTGCAGCTTCAAGAAGCCTGCCAGTAAGGTCCACTCCGATAATTCCGGCTAAAGTGCCGGCAGTATTAGAAATGCCCATCACTATTCCGGCATACCTTGGAGCCACATCCATGTGATTCACTGCAAACCCAGCTCTGCCCAGAGCCAGAAAACCCAGAGCCACAGAAGAACAGAAGACAGCCCCACCAGGTGTTCTGAATATGGGAATTACAATCAATGCAAGAGAAGCAACTAAAAATCCTATGGTATTCAAGAATTTCCTGGTTTTTGTCACAGACATTATCCTCTTGGTGATTAAATAATCTGCGACTACACCACCTATGTTTGAGAATAAGAACATGTTCAGATAAGGCATCATTTTTGAAGAACCCATATCTTGAAGGCTAAGTTTGAGGCCTAATTCAAAGTATGTCGGCAGCCAATTCATCAACACATATAAACCATAATGAAAAGTGAAATTATTCACAACAATTGCCCAGACTGGCAAGCTAGTTAAGATTTTCATCCAAGGGATTTTGGCAGTTTTGACCGAAACTCTTCCATTCTCAACCTTTGATTTCACATTCCCTTTGATAGGCAGCAACAATTCCCCAAATCCAGAAGCTGTGTGTTTCGGATGCTCAATACGAGGAGCATCACTGCCATATGTAAACCAAAGTAAAGACCACATGCCACCCATTGCTGCCTCAGCAACAAATATAGATTGAGGACCTCTAAACTTCACTAGACTGGGAAGGACAAGCATTCCCATTGCTGCACCTAGATACATCCCAGATGTTGTAAGAGAAACAGATCTAGATCTTTCATGGGGAGGAACCCATTGTGCTAGAACAGTGTGGATGGAGGGAAATATGAACCCCTGTGCCACACCAACCAGCAAACGCGCCACTATTAACACGAAAACACGATTGGGATCTAATGGAACCAATGCACAAGTTAGTGACCATAAAACAAATGAAAGGAGGAGAACTGTCTTCCCTCCAATTTTCTGAGCAGCCCATCCTCCTGGAACTTGTGAACAAGCATATCCATAGTAGAAAGTAGATAGTATTGCACCCTTGCTAGATTGATTCACTCCAGCAGCATCAGCAGCAACCGTATATGCAATTGAAAACCCAACCCTCTCTATGTAACAAACAGATGTGCAGATAAAGGTCAAAACAACAATCAAGTAACGCTTAGGGAATCTCATCATCCACTCCACCTACTTGACCTAGACTTCTAAGTCCAAGCATTTACTTGGTTGAATCATTCAGATTTAGCACCCCTCCAACAAATTACCCTTTTAAGCGGAGGATTCACAAGATCTAACCGAACTTATGCCCAATAATACTTCAACTTCCCAATGGATCCTGTAGGTAAGACGAAATCATTGATATCATTAATCAAAACACTCATCATATTCACTAAGTAAACAAAGAAATCCAGCAGGGCCCACACAACACTAAAAAGCTCCGATGCCAATGATTTACCACAGATCAAAACAAATCAGTTATCTCTGATTTTTTTTAAGAGTCCTAGCGTTCAGATAGGGACCAAAAAGAAAAATGCAAGAGAAGAATGATTAAGGAGAAAAAGACAATGAAGGGAGGGGGGAATGAAGTGAACTGAAATGGCGTAACGTACCTCGCCGGTGGGGGATGGAATCAACGGCGTTCGTCGCCGGCGAGTCAGGGACGGCGGATCGGAAGAGTGGTGGGAACTGGAAGACAGCAGAAGAAAATATGGCAGCTCAAGTCGATGGGGGTAATCAACAATGAAGCCTCCGTTTACTTTAGTAGGAGTAATTTTCGTCAAAACAGCTATCAGTTGAGAACTTAAGATACCTGTGTGGCTCAAGAAAAGGGGAAACAGCGTAATAAAAAAACGTCTTAGCCTTGGCCAAATAAAAAAACGTCTTAGCCACGTCTCTCATGAAAATGTATGATCCAGTTTGATGTAAATTTTGGTTTTAAATTCAAGTCCTTTTTTTTTTTTAAATTTTAGCTTGTATATTTAGTATCATTTTTTTACAAAATAATTTGCTTAATTTATAAATAAGCATATAGTATTAACTTATCTAAAAGCATTTTAAAAAAATTATGTCACATACATTTAATTAAGTAATTTATTTATTTTTCTTAATCTCCTCAAATTAAATAAATAGGTATTACATTAAGATTATAAGAGCACTAAATATTTTCGGGCAAAAAAAAAAAAGATCACTAAATATTTACATTTTAACAACAACATTGTAAATTGTAACTATACAATTTGCCATAATTATAAGATATTTTTTCCCTATGTTTTAATAATTTCCTATTTTCTAGACTCTATTATAGCAAAGGGCATTTGGGGGTAGAAAAAGCAATCTTGTATGGATCTTCCTAAGTGCTAAACATAAAATTCAATTGATTAATTTAAAGAGATTAAAGAAATTAAATAAATTACTTTAAAATATTTATGTTTATTATTTTTTAAAAACTAATTTATCCAGTTTATAGACTGATATACAATATAATGATATACATAATTATTTTAGAGAAATTATGTAGCATATGTTATAACTAAATAATTTATTTAACTTTCTTAATATTATTAAATTAATCAAATGATTGAAGACTGGACGTTTGAGATCTTATTTAAAATTGAGTTAATCTGAATTCCATGCCTATTATATACTAATTTGAGCAAGCAATCATCATATCATGCTCAGCAATTAACAGCTGCTAAGGCATTTTTACATAGAATGCAAAATCTTCAAGGCCAACTTGTTGAACTTTGGCTGCCATTATACTTTTCAAAACATTATACTATTAAGATTTGAGCTTTTGGCCCTACATAAACTAGATGTTATAGAGGAATGAAAAATTGAAAACGAATAATAGCTCGAGATATTTAATTAGAAATTAGGAAAAATTAGAAGAAAAAAACTTAAAAAAAAGTAAAAGATAAAATGATATTTTGAATATTCAATAATCTCAAAGAGATGGGAGTACCTGATTTATCTTTTTTAAAATTAAAAGAAAATGAAATAAATTATCTTTTGTGTGTGTATATATATATTAAAAAAAATTATCCCCATCCTCACTGGCCACAGACAGCCACTGTTAGCGGCCTCCTATTGTCAGCACGTGGCTGGAATATCTATTTTATAAAGTGGCCGGGGTGGGATTTGAATCCCCACCACTTGTTTTGCTAAAAGTGATTAAATATTTTTTAAAAATATTTAATTCTTTTATTTTTGGCCTGCAAGAGTGGAGCTAATATTTTTTAAAATATATATATATATATATATACAGGGGCATTTGTGTCATTTTTTTAATTTTAAAAAGGATAAATCAGGTATTCAGTCTCTTTGGGATTATGAATATTCAAAATACTCTTTTATCTTTTGCTATTTTCAAAGTTTTTTTTTTTTGGATTTTGGCAGGGAAAAAATTTGTCCAAGATTCTATCCTCTCCTTTTTTTTGTCCTTTTAATAAGAGGCTTTGACTTTTGATAATTTCAATGAGTATTAAATATTTTTTATATACGCCCACATTTAATAAGAATAATAAAAGACACTGGAAATGAATTTAGTGTGGTTAATAAGATTAATATTGAAAGTTATTTCAACTTTATGACAAGTTTAATACTTTAAACTGATTTTATTGATACATATAAAATAGGAAGAAACGTTTATTAGCCGGAACATTATTCTTACAAAATCTATCCCCCTTTTCAGCAGTCACCATCACTGATTTAGTGACTATTAAAATTAACTTATTTTAAATGATTTTGTCTTTATAAAAAAAACATTTGAGATGAGTTATTCGATCCTAAAACTCATGAGTTTTGATATTAGGTGTTTGCCAATCAAGTGCCCATAAGTAAAACTATATGCTTACATGACTCTGCATTACCCTCTATCTTTTTTTTGCTCAACCGCATTACCCTCCCTCACAAGCACAGAGATCAAATATAACATTAATCAACTATGAAAATCCCAAAAAGCAGTAGCGCCCCCCCCCCCCCCCCCCCCAAAATTAAATTTTCTGCCACAAGAATCGAATAATAGTTAGACTTTTGAGGTGAAAAATGCATATAAATATACGTAAGTACGTTTTATCAAAGGGAAAACAAGAGAGGCGAGCAAGGAATAAGGATCATGAACCAAATACTTTATGCTGAAGAAAAGCTTACACAAGTAAGATTTTGGACATGGAAGAGAGGAAATTATCAATACAATCAAATTAAGTTCCTTTTGCTCATTATTCCACAAATAATCTGTCCTAGTTCTTCACCACAATCTTCCTGCACATGGTGTCCTGCCTGCAAAGTGCAATACGTTAAATATACATTTTCCCCATGGGAGCAAGTTAAAAACCAGCACAAGAAGGAAGATGTGTAAAGCAGAATCATTGGCTTGTTCTTCAGGATATTCATTGTCAAATTGAGGATTGCATCATATCAAGAAGTAATGAAACGAACACACATGTTTAAAAAAAACAAAACCAGAGAGAGAGAGTTTGGTTTTATGTTTAAGAGGTTTTAAACATAAACCTCTTAAACAAGTAAAAAAAAACGGACTAAACACGTTGGAAACCACAAAAACCATAATTTTGGTGAAAGTAGTTTCCAACGGCTTGTCTGAATTAACGCTTGCAAAAGTGATTTTTAGCCTACCTAACTTTTACAAACTGAAGTTAGAGTAAAAGTTAATTAATACAATGTAACTTATATTTATATTGAAAAGTTAGTATCATAAGGTTCAAACATTAAATAAAATCAAAAGCTGAAAGCCTTCTAGCTAAAAATAGTTGCTTCAACTTCAACTTGACTTTTTGGTCTAGAAGCTCTTTTTTCCCAAACATAAATTTTAGCCTAAAACTGAATATTTGGTTTCAGAAATCACTTTTGAAGATACAAAAGGTGATTCCAAACTGATAAGGTACTGAGTAAAGTAATGGATAAATGGGAAAATTATATGATAATTTGAGAATTTATGTTGAGAAGGATAAAGTATTCTGAGATAAAGAGCAGGCAAGAATATCACCTTCTCTCTAAAACAGCCCAATACTCTGTTATAAAGAGAAAGCAAGCATCTCACTAACTCTCTAAGAACAGCCCTGGAGAATCTCCTAAACCAATTTACTCTTTGAATATTCATTCCTTTATTGAGTAGGCAATAAGCCAATTTATAGAAGTACAGAGAGATAAAATCTAATTCAAAATTCAAACTAAGAAATCCAAATAATATCTAAAATCTAGGAACTAAATCCTACTTGTGGATATTCCACTTATTCTGAAATATCTAAAATAATAAATAATATTGCTGAAATATCTTAAATCCTATTTGTGGATAATCCACTTATTTTCATATTTCATAAAGTGATAATAAAACCAGACTCAATTAATAAAATAAATATTAATAAAATCAAACTCTATCACAAACATCCACCAAGAAGATGCAGAACCCACAAGAATTATTTCTGATAAAAATGAATGATGTAATTAACTTACGTGAGATAACATCATTATGAGCAGCTAAAACAAATAGATAGCAATAGAAGTTTAATTAGCAGCCTTTAGGTATGGGAATAGTGATAAAACGTGTTCATGATAAAATGACAAGAGAATACTGTTACGAAGATATTCATTTAACATAAGTTTTATCCAGAGGCAACAAGTAAACAAAAACATCTTTCCTGTGTAAGCATGGGCAATAGAATAGTTTGGTGTTTACCCTTGGAACTTCAATAAGCGTATGATTTGAATCCTTGCAGAAATCTTCCACGCCATCATAGCTCAACCAGCGATCTCTTTGACCCCAACATATTGTTGTTTGCACTTTCCAATTTTTGTCCTGAAGTATTTTCTTCATATCCTCCACATAGGTCTGCCAAGAAAAGTTAAGTAAGCAAAGTAACCATGATCTTTCAAAACTTAATTCTCTCTAGTTGTAAATTTGGATCTCCCAAGAGGTGAAAAAGAAAGATGTCTTGATTAAATGTCATAGAAAGTAAATGACCGTATGATCATTCAATTCCAAGGTCCATGATCTGTCTTAATAATTTTTATAATCCTCAAAAATCTGTCTTAGATTGAGCAAAGGTCTGCATGGAAGTTATGACCATGACAAGAAAATAAAGCTGAAAGTAAGTTCCATATAAGACAGGCCAATGCATGACTTTCAAATTCTATGTAGTCTAAACCTGAGGAACTTTCAAATAAGTTCCATATACTTTTGAGATTGATACTTCAAAAAAAAAAAAAAAATACCTTTAGGCCTTTCTTCATTGCCCTGCTAATTGCATTAAGGGCAAAACCTGAGGAACCAGATGTGAGATAAGGTCTTCTATAGACCATTGCATCTTCTTCTTTCATTTCGTAAGGACCACAGCTAGTCAGAGGTTTATCACTGGCCCTTAAAGGGTCCTAGTCAAGCAATAGAGCATCCATACTATAGATTACAGCAGATAATATACAAAGAATTTAAGGTATTTCTACTAAAAGAAAGCATAAGTTTTCATACCTGAGAAAATATTTCACCTAGCAGGAAGTTGCTGAATGCAGCTAATGTTGATGGAAGCTTGACATGTTTAGCTGTTAACTTATAAAAAAAGAAGGGAATTGAAGCTGGTAATCATCACCACAACTTGAGAAAAAGGGTATGATACAGGGGAAAAAAATGTTACTTGATACTTCATATTTGCAAAACATTTTCTGCTTAAACAACATTTATCTATATTGGATGACTTAAAAATCAAAGCCTACCATTTAGTTTCAAGAGTCATACACCTAGCATATCACGCCGTCTAGGACAGTCATAAACCTAAAAGCCACACTCAAGATAGAAATCCAAAACGGAAAAAGTTGGGTAAATTAATACACTGAACAAGCCATGCCAGAATCAATTTGGAAATATCAAGATAGTGCTATATGAGAAACAAACAACAAAATAAATAAAAGTTGCATAATTTTGCAAGAACAAAATGAACTTGATGTGTGAAATATACGTACAGGAGGATTAATGAGCACCAAGTTGTTGAGCTTTTCTGGGTGAAGGCTCGCATACTTAACTACAACTGGTGAAAAGAAGCCCTGAGAATAAAGAAGGTTGAAGGATTTCCTATTATTCATATAACAGATAGTTTAAATTAAGAAATCCCAAATTCTTACCAATGAACGCAAACTTACCTGAACAACTAGTGACACTTTACCAGCAGCTAGTTCATTGACAAGTGACTCCAAAGATGATACATATTCTGCAAGGGAGTGAGGAATACAGTTGCCCTTTTACCATTGAATATCAAACCAAGGAATGTCCTAGAGCAAGAAAATAAATGTAAGTATTGAACATTGTTAGGTCCGCAGCTTTTACCATCTAGAGTGTAGTCAAAACCATATCCCGGTTGAGGCTTATCAGAAAATCCAAATCCTGAAAGAGGAGAACAAATCAAGGGAAGTAAACGAAAAAATTTCAGGTATAACACGTCTATGGGATTTCATATTGAAGTCATACTATAACTCCTTTCAGTCGCGCATGGGCCCTGCTTTTTGTTAACCCATGAAGTGGCTATAAGAAGAAACATATGGGAATATGACCACACATGACTGATACATCTCAGACAACAATAATAAATCTCTTGACATATTATTTGTTTAATTGTTTTAAGTCAAGGCCTTTTGGGTTTGAAGTTTGAACCCTCTTGTTTATATTTTGAAAAACCTCCAAGTACATTGACATACTCACTAGTCACAAACATCTTATTCATGGGGAATAACAAGTAGAATGGACGGCAAAGTTCAAGTAAGGCATGGCTTAGGAATGAGACATCATGAGAGCCTACTAAGGGCAATTGTAGAAATAAGGCAGGGTAATTTGAAGTCTGTACAACCGCTATACTAAATGGCAAAATAAACGTCAGAAATAAAGTAATTTTGATGACATTTCTGCAATTGATATGCTCAGTGAACAGTCAAGGGATTCACAACTAGGGCAAATTTCCAGCAAGTGAACCTACAGGCTTTGGCAAAAGGGGTCTTCAACCCTTAAAATGGTGTACTTGCAGCCCGATTTCTTAAAAAGGTGGTCTAGCAAGACTCACTCTCCCACCTGTAAGAGTTTTTTTTTCTGTGCTGCACATTTCAGCAGACCACAGCAACTTCTTAGACTAACCATTGTCTTATCTCATAGTCTGTTGGGGTCTTTAGTAATTCTTTATCATTCTCGTTGGTGTTGCTTTCTCTGTCATCTTCTTACCTTATACTACACTAGGAATACCTAACACATTTGTGACTTCTAAAATGTATTGGTTTGACAATTTTCAAAACTGAAAACACAATAGATAAGGAATGAAGCGATGGAAAGCATTGGACATAATTTTCCTCTAGTTCCAACAGAGAAACAAAGTAATTTTGATAACACTTCTAACAAAAAATTGGGATCTTACCCAGCCAATCAAAAGCTATGGCATGATAGTCCTTGGCGAGTATAGGAAGAACTTTGCGATAAGAATATGCCTGTCAGCAGCAACAAATTGGCACTGAAACTATTTGTTATCAATATAAATAACCTGGGACAGTCTAACTCCAAGTATGCAGATTGATAATTGCATATCTAAGAAAGTTTGGAAAATAAAATCCATGCCTGATAACTTCACCTAGCAACTTAATGATTCAGGTTGAGGGTTCTCTCCAAGATTTCAAAGCTTCTGAAGATCATTTGGTCAGAAGTTTTAGGCTCATCATCCCATTCTTGTATAACATTAAGTTTTAGCACAAAGTAGTGATGGGTCTATGTCTTGTCCTTGCTCCAAGCCTAGAGAGTGGCTAGAAGTTAATCATGACAGCTTAATGTAGTAAATTAAACTAGCTCCATGGTGAAAGCTTCGAAGAATGTTATGTCAAGGAAACTATCAAGCAGTCAACAATGTGAAAATTCATCATACAACTTGGCACTAAATTTGATATATATGTTAGATTTATGTGAGCAACTGCTAAAAGTTTATGTGACATCACACTATAAGAGGTGCTCCTATGCATAGTTGACAATTACAACTCACCTGTGAAGGGAAACCATGGATTAATATCACTGAAGGGTTATCAGCATTTCCGCTTTCAACACAAAACCATCTATTACAGCAAATCGTTTGGACAAAATATGATTCAGTTAGTAACTGGTAAGTACCATGGAATTTATGGAAATATTTTCAATTCTTTTTGCCTTAAGTCCTAAAAGTTTGAGTAAAATCTGTTTCATCTTTACTTGTTTACACATTTTTTTACAAATTCATGATGATTCTAACTCCAAAAACCAAATCAGCATCTAGTTTTCCGTTTCTGTGCTTTCCCTTCCCCTATTTTCTTGAGCATGAATAAACAAGATTATTGGTCCATTACAGACACACGAAATGTTGTTTTACCTGAAGATATCACCAGTAGCTTGAGAACCAGCCCCCATTGTGAGCCCAAAAATTGGGTCTTTAGCTTTTTCACCAGCTCCAAGAATCGAATGGGCTTTCACCTTAAAAAATTATAATTCTTTTAGGCCCAAAAAAACACCTCCACAATGAATCTTAGGATGAACACTTATGCATAATTTCCGCAGTATTAAGCTTATGTTGACATAATTTATAATGCATACCGTTCTCCCTTGCCTAAGCCATTCATCACTTGGACTCGGCTCGTCTGAATATTTTCCTGTCCAAAGATAGAAAAATATTCTGATGTACTTTTCAAAACCGTGACATTGCATTTGCATCCTTAGAAGCACGAAATGAAATTTGAAATGTACCTCCACTGAAAGAGAAGCCATCTCCGACTTGAACCGGAGCATCCAGGAGATAATCCTGAAACAGAATAACCGGAACGTTGATTGAAAGTCCTAAACAGGAAAATCTGAGAAGTTAGTTAGTTAAACATACTTCCTCGCCATTGTTGCTGCTCGATCTGCACCTCAATTTGAGACATTTTCTGAAAAAGCTTGAATTCACCAATTCGAAACGGAAGCGTCGAACTGATGAAGATGCTTTCGGAGAAGAAGAGTGAAGAAGAGTTGTTTGAGGTTGAATTGCTTGAACTGCCATGGAGAAGCAGAAGCAAGAATGACTTGTGGTGATAGTTGGAGAGCAAGAGCGAAAGAGAGAGCGTAATGGAAAAACCGTTAGTCCTTCTGATTGTACCCTGAAAAATGAAAAGAGGAAGTGATAGGAATTTTATGGTTCTGGCGCGTAAGATGTGTTTTTTTTTTTTAATTTTATTAATTTTTGGGGAGAATATTAATGGGAAAATCCCTATAAAATACTGTTGAAATCGTTAAATTTCGTTTCGATGCAGCGAATTCCAAAAACCTGAATCAGTCATGTGTTAGTACGGAATGAATAGTGTATGGGTGTCAAAAGATGATTTTGCCCTTTAACCCTCATTCTCGCCACTTTTAGAATAACAACACAAGTATCTTAATTAACAACTTCGGGTTCTTAATTAACAATTCTGCTTTATTCTTTCACATATTCGTATCTTCAAAATATAGTGTTGTTAATGTAAAATATGGTGTTGTTAATAAAGAAAGAAGTGTTGTTATTGGCCCTGAAATTTAAATTACGAAGTTGTGAAATAAAAAATGAGAGTTATTAATATAGAATATGATGTTGTTAATAACAAGATCGGTATTGTTATTGTGAAAGAAAAAGATAAAACTGGAGTTGTTAATCAAGAAGACGAAGTTGTTAATTAAGAGGCTCGTATTGTTATTTTGAAAGTGGCGAGAATGAAGGCTGAAGGGCAAAATCGTCTTTTGGCACCCCTGCACTATTCATTCCGTACTGACACATGACTGATTCGGGTTTTTAGAATTCGCTGCATTGAAACGGAATTTAGCTATTTTGAGCATATTTTATAGGGATTTTCCCATAATTAATTTATAGATATATTAAAAAAATCAGTTAAATTTCTTATAGGGGAAAAATGTATATCAATTTCTCTAAAATATCTCAATTAATCACTTATATTAAAATTTTTTCCAGAAAAATTATTCCTATTGAAAACCATCGTTTAATATATACAAACGCAAGAAATAATTTGAAAACAACTATAAATTTAAAGGACAAAATCGTTTGATTTTTTAAATTAAGGATGAAAAACCCCATAATTATCTCCTTCCTACATTTAGGAGGGGAAGTATTATTATTTTTTGGGTAAGCAAATATTATAGGGAAAATCCCTAAAAAATACCTCTGAAATAGCAAAATCCCTATTCAGTATTCTAAAATCCAAAATTCCTTATCAGTACCATGTCAGTACAGATAAATAGTGCGGGGGGCGCCAAAAGACGATTTTGCCCTTCAGCCCTCATTCTCGCCCACTTCAGAATAACAATATGAGATTCTTAATTAACAACTCTCCATTCTTGATTAACAAATCTTCTTTATTCTTTCACATATTCGCATATTACAAATATAGTGTTGTTAATGTAAAATACGGTGTTGTTAATAAAGAAAAAGATGTTGTTATTGGCCCTGAAACTTAAATTACAAAGTTGTGAAACAAGAAATACAAGTTGTTAATGTAGAATATAGTGTTGTTAATAACAAGACCGGTTTGTTATTGTGAAAGTAAAAAGATGAAACTGGAGTTGTTAATCAAGAATCGGGAGTTGTTAATTAAGAGTTTCGTGTTGTTATTTTGAAGTGGGCAAGAATGAGGGCTGAAGGGCAAAATCGTCTTTTGGCGCCCCACACTGTCCATCCATACTGACAGGGTACTGATCCAAAATTTTGGATTTCAGAGTACTGAATAGGGATTTTGCTATTTCGGAGGTATTTTTCAGGGATTTTCCTAATATTATATATATATATATATATATATATATATATATAAATTAAGAGGCATAGTAGTTTGGGAAAAAGACAAATAAATATCCTTACAACTTATAAAACCCTGAAAGATTACTCAAATTTGATAAAGGACAAATGAGGTGTAGAGGGTGTGATCTGGAATATGAAAATGTTATAAAATGACCATCAAATCCCTCGATTATTTTAAAAGATAAGAGAGGAGAGAGTAGAACTCAGTCTCATGCGTGTTTTGTTCTTGTTCTTGGCGTTCTCGTTCTCGTACTCCACTAGAGTGGAGAAAGTGACCTTTGGTGATAAATCAGTCATCTTTTGTTATTGATTATTCGGTGAGGCGGTGTGTGTGTGTGTATTGTTATTCCAGCACCGACGAAGTGGAGACCTAACTTCTCGATTGCAATTTCTGCTTGCCCTAGCATTGTCTCTATGGCTGGCATTTGGTAATGTAGTAAGTTCATTCAATCAATTTCCTATTTCCTTTGTTATCATCTTTCCCTTTTTATTTCTATGCTTGCCCTAGCTGCTTCCCTTGCTTTAGGTAGGTTTTCAATCACATACTGATAACTTCTTTTGTTGGGAGAATCAACCCTCAACTCAAAATCTATTTATCTTCAATGTATTGACATTACATAACATTCTATTATAGCTTACCTTTATCGACATTGAATTTAGATATTCCTCAGAGAATTTTCTTAGCAATTAGATATTCCTCTGAGAATGTCCTTTGAGTTGAGTGCTCAAGCAGGATGTGGGGCCTATCTAAGCCCAAGAGATCATATAGGGCACCTTGGGCGATCAAAATCTATTTTGCATTTGATAGGCAATATTTAGCAAGAGTTTTATTCAAGGCATTTGAAGAAACTTGGGCAATCAAAATATGTTTTGCATATAAAGAAACCTGTGCTTTTAAAATATATATATATATATATTTTTTAAAAAAAATTTGATTTTGTTTTGTAAGTCTATCCAAAATTCAACAAAGAAGATGTACAATGCCTCAGAATTTGAAAATAGTATATGTATTTTATATATTAAATCTTTTGTTTAGAAGTAATATTTGAAGTAATATTGTTGGATTTCAATTTAGAGTGTGGCACCAAATGATATCTTCAATGGGAACTTAAATAATTGGTGATTTTTACAGGAGAATAAAGAAGTTGAAAGAAAAAGGTTCATTAAAACCAATCAGGAATGGCTTGGATTTGTTTAGAAGGGACTTTGTAAAGAATTTTAAAAAGAAGTATAAGAACATGGAGGAATCAAATAAGGAGGTGTTGGAATGTACGGCCTAATTTAGAGAAAAAAAGATATATCGAAGAGGCAATGAAATCTAGGCCACAAAGGGTGAAAAGGAAATATAATATTTCCTTTCACACCCGCTCTCTATGGCAATTCAAGTTGTTGGTAGAACATGTAAAGAAGGACGAGAGTTTAAGGAAGAAGGTTGAAAAAATTGGTTTCTCTAGGTTGCTTGATGTGGGATCTAGGAGCCTCCCCCGTAATGTATGTGTAAGTGTGATGCGGTCATACAATCCTCCAATACCACAATTTCAACTTAAAGGGAGCACAAAACAGCTGAAGGTTGATGATGTGGAAAAAGTCCTTGGCATACCTCATATAGGGAGAAAGATTGTAACAATAGAAGTTGGTGACGAGGATCCAACTTTTGTATAGTTGAAGGAAGATTATTTTCAAATGCCTTATAAAGATATATTAGAGCTTATAATGTCTGGAGATGAGGGAGATAACTTTGAATTTTTGCTTATGCTCTATACTTTAGGAACTTTGTTATGCTCGGCTGCATGTCAACTATAAGTGAGCAGTTGTTTAGGTTAATATGCTGCACAATGGATGCATTTAAGTAGTATGATTGGTCGACATATGTGATGAATGAGCTATACAAAGAAATGGAAGATTATGTCACAGTATTGAGAAAGAAGAAGGAAGACAATTGCAATGTTGGTGGATGCATGTACTTCTTAGTGGTATGTATTTTAATTTTCATTAGTTTTGTTGCTTGAATGTATGTACTTTGGTTTAATGTAAGTGGTCATGCAGATATATTTTCTTGAAAATATTAAATTGACAAAGACTAATAAGTAGGACCCTACCGATTATATTAAGTTTTGGACTGTGAAGAAGATAAAAGATACAATTGATAAAGAGAGGAAAAGCCGCATGAGCATTCTCTATTCGGTCAAATAATAACAGATTTAGACCCGATATATGACATGTTTCCTATTGATTTGTTTAATTATTTAATTGTTTTATTTGAATTTTTGTATGATGTCATGCAGGAAGATTGATTAGAAAACTTAGTGCGATTGTTAAAGAGGAGCTTCTGAAAGTGCAAATAAAGAAAGGGGGTAAAGAAAAATATGAGAAAATGATGCATGAGATTCAAATGAGGATACAAAAGGCGATAGAAGGGAAGAACTTAGTTGGGGAGATGATCATGAAGTAAGTAATGTCTAGAAAGATTTTGAAAATGATTATGAAAATGATGAAAAAGAAGATTTATCACACCTAAGAGCAATCCCTTCCATTTTGTAGAGTTTAACTTAGCCATCGATGTTGGTGCATTCTCACTACTCCACATAGTAGGCTTAAATTTTGTCCTCCATTAACTTCATATATTAGACGTTAATTCACATTTTTAGAAGACACAGCCTCATAACCATTACCCCATTCATAACTAGACCCTCTACCTTGACAATCTCAGTAAGTTCTCAAAGTTGCAACCACAATTGCACTACATCAACAATAACGATGTAGCAAATACCAACTTACATTGAAGAAAACAAAAGGGAAGTTGGATGATAAGGATCGTTTGTTCGACTTGGTCTCCCACACATGCGCTGGTGCCAAGGGTGACAAGTAAGTCTGATTACTGTTAAATAAATGCAAATAATCTATTTGTAAGTAAAGAGTAAGTTTGTTATTGTTGCATGAAATTCATTGAAATGCAAGGTGACTAAGTCACTTGTAATGAGCTCAGATCTTTGGGTGGATTGCACAAAATAAGTAACCAGGTTAGGAAATCTGAACTAAAAAATTATCATTTGTCACAATATAATTATCAGTCAAAGCCTTTTTCTTATTGTTCTTCACATACTTGAATTCAAATTAGTGCGTAATACTAAACTTGTCTACTGCCTCTTTGAAAGCATTAGTGTGTGAAAACCTTTACAACACTGCTATGAGCAATCCCTTCCATTTTGTAGAGTTCAACTCAGCCATTGGTGTTAGTGCATTCTCTACTCCTCATGGTAGGCCTAAATTATGTCCTCCACTAACTTCATAGCTTAGGTGTTCATTCGCATTTTCATAAGACACAATCTTATAACTTTTAACCCAATTCATAGGTATACACCTCTGCTTTGACAGTCCTAGTAAGTTCTCAAAGCTACAACCAGAATTACACCTTATGTTACTACATTAATAGTAATTATATAGCAAATTACAACTTACATTGAAGAGAATAAAAGGGAAGTTGAATGATAAGGATCGTTTGCTCGACTTGGTCTCCCACACATGTGTTGGAGCCAAAATTTGATTACTGCTAAATAAATGTAAATCATTCCTTTGTAAACAAAGAGTAAGTTTTTTATTGTTGTAGGAAATTCATTAAAATGCATGGCCACTATGTAACTCGTCATGAGCTTAGGTCTTTGGGTGGATTGTACAAATAAGTAACCAGTTTAGGAAATCTGAACTAAAAAGTTATCATTTATCGCAATATAATTATCAATTCAAAGCCTTTTTGCCCACTCAAATATAGGTGATGCCAGTGGAGTGCTAGACATTTATAGTAGAAATATTAGCAAGAGGAAAAGTAAGATGACATATATTTGATACTGACTTCATGGTAAGGTTGATAGGTTGTGTGAATATTTCTTCAATGTGATATTTTGTAGAGCAAAATGATATTCGACAATTTTAATTGGAAAGCTTTCACCAATAGGAAGCAAATATTGGAGGAACATTTAGGTTATAATATAAGAAAATGTGACTTAATATTAGGCCTAGCACTTATAAATCAACATTGGTTCTTTTATATGCTTGAGATACAGACCATAAACTTTTATGTCATTGATTTATTGAGGCAAAATGTAGATGATCAGAATAAAAAGAAGAAAAACAAAGATATGATGGATAACTCAAGATCACAGTATACAATTAATGTGTATGTATTTGAATTGTGCTATAACAAGTTTTTCATAAATTGTTCTTTAGTAATTTGTAGTTAAAAGGTGTTGTTTATCTTTCCAGCGGGATCAATTTCAAGACATAATAGAATTGATTAACCCCAAGCTCATTGGGGAGAATCCAAAGGATGATATCATTTATCCTACTATTGCACAACAACAAAAATGTATGAATCTGATGATATATACTATTATCATTTATGTTGGGGATGTTGCTGCAAGTAATAATAACAATTAATCACTTTATGTGTGTGGAGAGATTGTGGAGTCTATTTGATGTAGTGGTTAAGATCTTGGCATTTGAATGCTAACTTGATTATAGTAATGTAAATTACTTTACTCGAGTATTCACAAAAATTTTTCATTTATATCTACAATATTTTTAACAAGTGTATTTTGACACTTTTATGCAGGAACAAGTAGTGGTTCAATTTAGGTGTATGTTGCTCTTATGGCTAGTCAATCATCCTAATAATACATGGCGCTAGGCTTTTAAGAGAGTGTTGGAAGAATAAGACAAGAAGAGAGCAAGCAAAAAGGGTGCTCAACACAATAGAAAGTAGTTGATATCAACTATAAGAAGATCATGTTGATGTTGGAAGAATATGATAGTGTTAGACTAACATTTTGTCATCAGTTTCCTTAAGTCATTGACAAATTTAGGGTATTAGCATATAAGTATACTCAGGTTTTCCGTGCATATCCTCCATAGCATTTTCCTTGGCCCTATAAGCTTGCTTGCATGTCAACTTGACACCGTAATCCTGCTGCAACTTCTTTTTTATCTCATGCAGATGTCTATGAACATGCTTTCTTACCTTATCAATTATAATTTGTTGATGTCAAGCTAGATCTTCCAGTATGCTTGAGTTTGAGAATGTCTTGAGCATTGTGAAGATGTTCATTTGTGAATTTTGTCACATATAGGAAAGGAGTACTCTTCCCCACTGCACTTGCGGTTACTCTTCATGGACATTATTCAACCTTACATTTCACTGACATCTTATCCTTATTACTCTTCACATACTTGATGTAATGCCCCAACATGTGTATAAGGGCTCATGACTCCAAACGTGAATGTAATTAATGTTAGACAAACGCCTTTGGAGAATAAAGTGTGAATTATGACCAAAATTAGCAATAGACAGTGCCCAAACCCAATATTTAAGCTTAGCTATGGTGACAAAGCTTAAATTGATATAAAAGAGAGGGGGAGGGCGCATGGCAAGAGAAAGGAATCAAATAATATGTTAAGTGGTAATTCAATAGAAATTGTTATAGTCAGGGGCAAAACGGGAAGAAAGAAGTGTATCGGCCAATTAGTCAGCTACTAAGGAGGAAATTCGCCATCAACTAAAAGAGTAAGAAGTGTAACTAAATGGCTAATGGAATTAGTTAGAATAATATTATGGTTACATGCTTGTTGGGAGAAGTCACGAGATCTTGATACTTGGCACCGTGGGATTGAAGTCAAAATTTCAAACTCATTTTCCTCTTCTCTCTCTCTCTCCTTAAAGTCGACTATAAGGGCATGGGAGGCTGAAAAAAAACTAATTATCATCATCACCTCTCTCTCAAGATCTCTCAAGGTCGATCAAGAGTAGAGGAGGAACGAGAAAGAAGAGTTTGAGAAGGTGAGTGCTTCTTCTTGAGATTTGACCTTGAATGTGACTCCTATTACTCAAAACCTCTTTCTTAATCTTTTTCCTCTTGATGAAAGCTTCATTTGTATGGTTTTAGATTTTCAAGAGGAGGTGTTTTGTGTGATCAAGAAAAACTAGAGGTTGAAGAATCAAAGAACAAGCTAGAGATAGTGATAAAGGTGAGTAAGAGCAACTCTTTGATATATATATATATATATATATTGTGGCCATAGGTTGAGAGCTTTGACTTGTGGATTTTTGCCCTAATTTTCGTATATATTAGGGTTTTGGGAGTTATGATGTGTTGATGGTAGTATGGTGCCTTGTGGTGTCCATTTGGTTTATAGAAGTGGTTTGAAACTTGAATGTGTAGTTTGGAAATTTTTGGGTTTTGTGTTGAATTGTTGCAAAAATAGAACATGCAAAAGGAATTTGAATTTGGTTGTTTTGATGTTTTCATTTGATTCTATGCGAAAAACTATGTGGGAAATAGCCCGGTTGTGAATTTTGAAGCATTGGAAACTTAGGTTGAAAAATTGGAAGTTTTGGCAATGAAAATTTTGGGTAAGAGAGCTAGTTTGCTTGATGTTTTGAAATAGCTAATGATGTCAAAAAGTTATGAAATTTCCCATTTATGTAGTAGACATTGCAATTCTTCAAAATGATATAAAATGGGTGTCATTTGGAGTTGCATGTTGAAAATTATGGTCATTGGAAGTTAGCCAAGAAATTAGCTAGTTTCTGGCCATGGCCAAGCATTTTGTCCGCAGCCAAAAACATTCTGACAAGTTCTTGGCCACGGCCCAAAATTGTCTAACTTGTTCTTGGTCGCGAGCCAAAAGTATCTGTCTTGGTCTTGGGCATGGCCAAAGGTTTTTAGTCACAACCAAGGAGTTTCTGACCATCTCTTAACCACAGCCAGAGAATGGCTTAGCCATAGCCAACCCCCAAAATTCTGTGTTTTGAACTTTTGAAAGATGATTTTTAGTTTAGCTTTCCTTAACCCTTTAGGCTTTTGTTTGAGCTTTTCATAGCCACTTAAGGGACTCAAATGATCACCAACCTTAAGTGTCTTGGAGTTATTAAAGAATTAAAATAGACAATAACTCATCGTCCTTGATTATGATTTATAGGATTTAACATTTGCCTTGAGTGTAATAAACCTATGCTCGAGCACGAACGAAAAGAACAAGTTAGTGACTCATTCTCTTATATCATGTATAATGCTTGTATGTATGTGCTTATCATTGAATTGCGATAAATGTGCATACAGTTGTGAAAGTTGTCGTGAATGTGACGAATGCTATGAATGTCACGAATGTGTATATAGCTGCGAAAGCTGTCGTGAATGTGATGAATGTCACAAATGTATATATAGCTGTGAAAGCTATCATTAATGTCATGCTGTTGTGGATGCTTTTGTGAATGCTGCTTTGCGATAATTGCTTACATGCTTTGTTAAATTATATATCATATGAGTGAACTGTTACTACTGACATTCATATGAATCTCACTCTTTCTAATGACTAACTTATAAATCTCACTCTTTCCAATGACTAACCTATAACCAGGGCAAGTGGATCAAAGGAGAAGCAAGTAACTAAGGGTGGCTAGTACTCATGGCTAGGAGATTATAACTTTATGTTGGTTATCAATTTTTGGGATGATTGTATATATTGTTTATGATGTCTATGTAAGTTCAATGTAGCAAAGGTAGACAGATCTACCATGGACTTGTATATTGTTATGTAATCCCCGGTATGGGAACTATGACAGGCGATTATGTTCTGTAAACCCTACTAGTTGTTGAATACAACCCAAGTGTTCGTCAAGAAATTTTGTTGAGTACTCTGATATTAATAAATGCAACAGAACCGAACAGGCCAGATAGATTTGAAAAGTGGAATTGAGACCATATTGAACAGATTTTGTAACGTTTTTGAAAACCCACTTTATCACATGACCGAATCTTATCTTGAAATCGAGATCTCTAATGAGTTTTAAATTACCCTGCGGTCTCTCATTTATTTTATGTCACATTTTCGAACCATATTATCGGGGTTCAAGGTAGGGGGTCATACTTGACCTCAAATTGGTGGGCAATACTAAACTTGTATAATGCCTCTTTGAAAGCATCAGCATGTGGAAACCTTTGCATCACTCCTAAGAGCAACCCCTTCCATTTTGCAAAGTTCAACTCTGCCATCGGTATTGGTGGTTCTCAACTCCTCATGGTAGGCTTAAATCATGTCCTCCACTAACTTCATAGGTTAGGCGTTCATTTGCATTTTCATAAGACACAGCCTCATAATCATTATCCCAATCATAGGTAGACCCCTATGCCCTGAGAGTCCCAATAAGTTCTTAAAGCTGCAACTACAATTGCAACTTTTGTTACCACATTAACAATAATGATGTACCAAATAATAACTTACATTCACAATGAAATTGTCACTTGCATGTGTGGATCATCCATTACTTCTTGTGCGTTGTCCGTCTCTTCACAAGCAATATACACATGCGTATTGTTGTCAAACAAATTTTCAACTTCCCCTTCATCAATAAGGTCTATTAATGTCTTCCTATCAAAGGTTACGGTATACTTTACATCATAATTGTTACCATCAACCCCAATCGAGTTGATATTATTCCTCTCAAATCTTGAAGTGTTATCCCCTCTTTTATTATTTTCACCCTCACACGGCCACCATTATATTTAACTCCACCTTTAGCGTTGTTTACAAATTTTCCACCTACATGAAAGAAACAAAAAAGTTTCTTTGAACATTTGACCCAATATTTCTTGTCATTTTGCATACTAACCTGAAACAAACAAGTGAACAATGACCATAATTTCAGTTACCCAACAATGATAATTCATTACTTTTATAATGAATAACAAACACACAAACAATTCATCCATTAACAACTTAAAATTAGGTTTTCACACTTTTGTTTTAGGTATTGAAAATAAACTTCACCCTACTCTTCCTCTTTATCCTTACACTTCACATACAAGTTATCACCAAACAAACCTCTCAATCACCAACAAATAATTGCTTCAAACCCTAAGTCAGCAAGAAACACACTCATATAAACTTCTAAAAATACAAACACAAAAATAAATAAAGAATCAACACAACAAGTTGAAGGTGCTGTGTCTAACATCATGCCGACACCCTCTTTGAGTTTGACTACAAAACTCACTTACACACAAAAGAACCACATGAAGAAGAAAAATGAAACGTTTAGGGTGATATTTGCTTAATTAAGAAAGGGATATTTGTATTTAAAAATTACTTATAGTTCCCTCCTTTGCTGCTATCCCCTTCCAAGTTGTCCCTTTGCTTCAATACCTTTTCTGTGCGTGAATAAGCTCCCTCTGCCTTGTCACTTAGCTTTTATATCAATCAGGGGTAATTTAGTCATTAGGCCTAAATATTCATATCCCAAATTGATGCTCTACGCCTCATTTGTCCTTTATCAAATTTGAGTTATATTTCAAGGTTTTATAAGTTTTAAGGGTATTTTTTTGTTTTTTTCCTAGTAGTTTTTCATTCTTATAGCTTTTTCTAGAGAAGTGCCATAACCATTAGTTAAAATTATAAAATCAGAAAAAAGGTAAAAATATATTAATAATATTATTAAATTAAAACTATTATAAATTTATTAAAATTATTATTAATATTTTTTAAACTTACTATTCATATTTTCAAAGATTATTTGTAAATTTAAATAATATTAGCTATATTGTTTTAAAAATTAATAATTTTTAATCATTAGAAATTTTATTTTTAAAAATTATGTATGGTTACTTTTATTACTTTTGAATTCTTGAATAATTTTTTTTCAAAAAGAAATACAAAGTTGAAATCTTAATCACTTCCCATTCAAAAGATTAATGCCTCGTTGGAGCATGAAAGTGGAAACTTGGAAGTGTGATTAGGCATGGAAGTGAAATATAAGGCTGCTTGGTGTCATGGAACTCACTTCCATGTGGAATCCACTTCCATCAAATTTGATGTAAATGGGTTCCATACAATGAATGAAAAATCAGACCGGACCGATCGATTCAACCGGAAAACTACTAAACCACCATGCGTCCGATCTAGTTCAGTGTCTGGATCAATGAAGGAGTAAGTCGGAACAAACTGTCCTGAACCGATGAAAACCAGCATTAACTCGGGAAACCGTTGGGTTGGGCAAGTTACCCGAGTTGTTCTTTTTTCACCCAAATCTCAACCTACAACTACAAGCCCGAAGAGAGATGAAGAAAAGATGATGGGAAAGAAGAAGAAGAAGAATATATAGGAGAAGAGAAATAGAATAAAGGAAGATGAAATAATAAAGAAAAATAATAGTTATTAAAGCCTACCAATTTTGCAGATAGCAGGTTAGTAAGAGAAATAGATAGCAAGAGAGAAAGAGGGTCGACTAGAGTGATTAAGAAAGGAGATGCAGGAAGAGAGAAAAGTCACGAACAGTGAAGAGAGATGTGGTTGGTGAGTAGGAAAGAAGAACCTCTTATTCAAAAATAGTTTATTTCATATTCCAAAACTCCATTTAATTTCAATCAGTCTTTACTATCACTCGCATATCAATGCATTTTTAGAGGTTTAGAAGAAAGTGCAATAGGAAGGCTTATTTCTTACGCTAGCTCTTCTCTCTTTTGGTAAACTTTTTTGAATTTGGATAACCACACGTCCACACACCTATTGGCTATTGCCATTTTTTGTCATTAAAAAAATCATTAAAAAGGATTTGTTACATCAAAAGTGTTGCCACAGATATTTATTTATTATTATAAGATAAATATTATAGATATGTGAATATCTTTTCTTTTTTCAAGAAATGATTGTTTTTTAGGAAAATTGTGCTTAAGTTCTTTTTTTTTTTTGTCAAATTGTGCTTAAGATCCAAACAAGACAAAATACAATTCAAAAGTCCCATGAAATCTTCAATTTACAGTGAAATCCTGTGGAACATTTGAGTAATATATTCCAATTGTGACTTATGAATTATGGCTAATATTTTTATTTTTTATTGTCAATTAAATTATAATATTTTAATATGCTGCAACTGGTTCATTACCCGATCCGGTTTTTCATTCCTTGGTTCCATAATCCCCCTTTATGGAAGTGGCTTGGGTTCCATAGAAGTAAGATTTTCTCCCCATTATTATGCCCTCACTTTTAAGGTCACAGCCTCTCCTTCGTAAAATCCTTTCCTTAAAACAATAATTAACTAAAGGTTTATGCAAACCATTCATCTAGACCTTATCATGTGCACAGTTGGGCTTTAGACTTCACAAGGCCTGAAATAAATATTCACCATCAAGCCCAAACTCTTTAACTAAATAATACTTCATCACATAATAAAATATCCAAGTCAACCAAGAGGTTGATCCACAGGTTTAAAACACAATCATAAGATCTCTAGGCCACCCAAATCCATCAAAAGAAATCCGGTCATAGATAAATCAAAAGTATATAGTTAATGCTTCAAATCTTCAAAATAAGTCAAAGTAAAAGATGAGCTCTAATATGGCAATATACAATAATCCAGCATATACTAAAAAGATGGAAGCACTACTCTTAGCTGAAGTAGCTTAAGCTTCCAAAGTCTTCCCTAATAGACCCACACGAGAACTATCAACTGGAAAAATGTTAAATCAATGGGGTGAGACAAAAGCCTCCATAACCAACAATCCATTTCATCGAGTGTAACGCCCCAATTTTCGATTAAGGGCTAATGACAATTATTGAGGATAATTATTGGATTAAAGTGGAATTAATGTATATTGGTGACAATATTAATTTATATGTTATAATTGATG
The DNA here is from genome assembly GCA_963242795.1 of Inga leiocalycina. Classification (NCBI taxonomy): domain Eukaryota; kingdom Viridiplantae; phylum Streptophyta; class Magnoliopsida; order Fabales; family Fabaceae; genus Inga; species Inga leiocalycina. The sequence continues at coordinate 42,049,122 of OY725328.1, read as the reverse complement.
AAAAATTTAAAGAATGGAATTATTGGCTTTAAGTTGGTGATTAATGGGGAAATTAATTACTAACTAAGGAGAAATGAGATATGTAGCCAATAGGTTAATGGAATTGGTTAGTATAACTAAGTGGAGGATTAATTAGGAGGAGATTGTATGAGGGAGTGACAAGTGGCAAGCTTACTTGATGGTGGAGTGTTTGGAGAAGTCAAGGGCATGGTGCAATGATTTTTCTCTCTCCCTCTTCCCTTGTATTCAGCTGAATGGAGTATGGGAGTCAAAGAGTTATTATTTCATCTCCCTCCATACACTCAATCTCTCATTGTCTCTCTCTCCCTCTCTCTTATGCGTATGAGACAAGGGAAGGCAGAATTTCTGCCCTCAAATTCATCTTCATCATCACTTTTCATCTCTCCTCTCCCTCTCTCATGCGTGCTTCCATGGTTGCCCAAGAAGGAGGAAGAACTTGGTGAAATAGGTGAGCCATTTGACCCTTCTAATGACCTCTAATGGAAAAACTCCCTTCTTCAATCTTGTTCCTTGTGTTGAGAGCTTCAATTCTATGGTTTTAGATTTGCCATTGGTGATGATTTGAGCTCTCAAGGAAATATAGAGTTTGGAGAATCAAAGAACTCCTTGGAGAAAGTTAAAGAGGTGAGTGAGTTGAGCATTTTGATATAAGTTTTGTGGTTATTTGGCTAAGTTGAAATTTTTTGGAATTTAGCCCTATTTTCAAAAATTAGGGTCTTGTGGTGTTTGAGTTGTTGTTGTCATGGATATGATGCTTTGAGATGTATCTTGGATAGATAGAAATTGATTGAAGCTTAAATGCCAAGTTTGACAATTTTGGGATTTTGTTGAACATAGGCCAAAAATAGAACATATATATGGAATGAGAATTTGGTTATTTTGATATTTCCATTGTGTTCCTTGTGGAAAATAGTGTGGGAGAAGTGTTGAATATGAATTTTGAACCATTGGAAACTTAGTTTTAAAAGTGGCAAGTTTTGGTTAGTGAAAAGCTCTGTTCTGGCAGTGGATTTGCATGGACGTTTTAAAATATAAAATGGTGTTGGAAAATTATGAAACTTTCCAGTCTTAAAGTTCACATCTCAAGATTCAAAATGGACAAATTTTTTGTGTCATTTCGATTTTTGCGCTAGGAGTTATGACTGTCCAAAGTTTGATGTTAAATCTGGGAACAATTTTGGAACAGTGTGGACTTTTCTTGAAATATGTATTTTTGTGGTGATTTTAAGTAATGACCCATTTTTTTTCTATTAAGAGGACTTAAATACCTTTCATTTGGCTTTGGAATCACCTCATTTTGATTTTTCTAGAATTAGTTATGATTTTTCAAAGTTCAGCCAAGAAACAGAATTTTCCTGGCTGTAGCCAGAAAATTCTTGGCGTCATCCAGAAACTTTCTGTGCTGTTTCTGGCCGCAGCCAGAGGTTTCTTGGCTGCAGCCAACCCCCTGTTTTCAGCACCTTGGGATTTTGAAAAGTGGTTTCCAACCCGGTGTTTCCCAATCCTTTAGGGCCTTTATTAGAGCCAATTGTAGCTTCTTAAGGGTCATTATTGATAACCAAATCTAAGTGTTGAAGAGTCAATTGAGTATTGGAATAGAGAATAATGCTTCGTCCTTAATTATGACTTTAGGATTTGATATCTGCCCGGAGCATAGAAGGCCAGTGCCTGCTCAAGGAAGGAAAGACAAAGGTAGTGACACTTTATCCTATATCATGTATATTGCATTGCTTGTTTGCATTAGTTATTGAATACAATTACAGTGAAAGGACATGGTGAAAGCCCGGCCTTGATTATAGATACAGTGAGGGGACGTGGCGAAAGCTTGGACTCGAATACAAATAAAGTGAAGGGGCATGGCGTAAGCCCGACCTCGTATATAGTGAAGGGAACGTGGCGAAAGCCCGGTCTC